>CM052451.1:14143837-14211012 GCA_028533085.1 Varecia variegata
TCCCCTCGGCTTCCCTGCTCCTGCAGACCCCACCCCAACTCTGCCCCCAACTCTGCGCCTCCTCCACCTCCCTCCACTCCGTAATCCCTTAATTTAACCCCTTTTCCCTGTCTCGGGCCGCTGCTGCCCACCCTCCAAGCTTCCATTTCCTTGTCCGTAAACTGGAGCTAACAGTAGTACCTACCTCACAGGGCTTGGTGAGGATTGAGTAAAATTTTATTTGTAAAAGAAGGATATAATTAAGAGCTTAATAAATGGCAGCTGGTTTCTTTTTTTCACATATGGGACTTGGCAACCAGGCACCTGGATTGCTGGGGCTCAGTCTCTCCATATATTTTCCCTCAACTTCTGCAGGGCCCTGGGGTTGATTTCTCTGATTTCCTTATCTAAAAAACTCTAATCTCTAATCACTTCCATTTGGGGACTTTAGAGATTAGGTTTAGACAAAAGATTAGTAATCAGGTATCAATTGTTTGCAGGAATTGCTCTTAAAGTACACGGAAATCACTGATCTGACAAATGGATTATAAACTGGGGGGGGCCGGTAGGAAAAAAAAAAACCTCCCCAGAACAAAGCCCGCCACGTGGGAGGAACTCAATACATTCAAGGGGGAGCGCCAGAAGCACCTGTGGGGACCTGGCAGAGCAGCCCTAGCCTCCAGCCCTGGTGACAGCCCTGGTGACATGGAGGGCCTGGGGGTGGGGTGGTTCAGGTTGGAGCCATCTCCTCTTCCCCCTCTGCATCCGCCAGGACAGCCCCAGGCCATAGGTGCGATGTGGCCTCCACGGCTCAGCCACATTCTACTGCCTCCTTGAGGAGGACTAAACACAAGCACCTGCGGGGCGTCCTTTCCACCTGGATCCAGGGAAAGGAGGGAGGAGGACAGAGTGGAGGAGTCACCTCCGTGGCTTGGGTCAGGAAGAGCGAGCAAGAAACAGCACAGGGACTGGAGTGCCCCTCAGCGATGCTCGGGCTCACACTGGATCCGGGACACTGATCCCCCCGTGATTTTCTGGCAAGAGAAACCTGCAGAGCCACCACGCTTGGAAACCAGACTCTACCCTTTGGAGGTGCCTTCTAGCACTCGGAGTGGAAAAGGACTTGCCCGAGAAAGCTGAGCTCCTGAAAGCCCTTTCTGATCCTCAGGAGAAGGGGGCCAAGCAAACAGGTCCCGATCATGGGCATCCTCCTGCCACGCTCTCCCTGCAGACCCCTGAACTGGCTGCCTCGGAAGCACAGGACTGGGCAAAGCCGGCAGGTCCCAGAAGAGCCTCACCCCTCCTGGTCCCTCAGCTGCGGCGCTCGGGCAATGGGGACAGCCCTCAGTCTCCGGCATAGAGGGGGCCGGCGGAGCGGAGGGAGAGGAGAAGGGCGCTGGATTTGTGTTGCCACCTCTTTAAGTCTTCCTGTCCTGGGACGCACCTCCCTAGGCCCCTTCCGGGTGGAGACACGTTGAGCAGAGACCACATCCTAGCACCATTATTTCTGACTCTTGGCAGGCTTCCCTAGAAGCATTTTATGCCAACGAGAGTGAGGCCTAATTCCAGGCTGCCGTGTGTGTTCTTTAACAAGTTCCACATCTCTCGCCAGCATCTGAATCCCCGCAGCAAGGTCAAGTGGGAGTTTAATAGCCTCCCTGGCACGGTGTGGAGGGCAGCCCTTTGAACTCCGTGTCTCCATCCCACAGGTGGGAGGTTCCCACCACCCGTAATTTAAAGGGCTGGGATTGCCTGGAGGGAAATCCCACGGCTCCCTTGGGTCCTAGGAAGCTTTCTCAGATCTCTGGGAGCCTTCCTAGTTCTAGAATCAGCTCTGTAACCGAGCTGGCGCAAGTGACACGACATCCCCACTCCCAGACAGTCCTCCAAGTCATGCAAGCCCCGTGCCGGTGGAGACACTGCCCTCCCCCCCCCCAGTAGATAACAACATGTTAGAATGGAGGCATCGTCTACAGCCGTGCCACCCTGAACACGCCTGAACTTGTCTGACCTTGGAAGCTAAGCAGGGTCGGGCCTGGTGAGTACGTGGATGGGAGAAGGGAGAAATTGCTGTGCTTTGCTGATGCAGGTTGTCACGTCAGCCTGGAGCTCTAAGAGCTGTGTCCCTTGACTCCTGGGCCACACCATTAACAGGGACAAGTTTCTTCCACTTGAAAAAGAGACAAAGCGGAGAAGGAAGGCAACATGCAGCTTTGGGAAGGTGCATTAAATGCCAGCCTGCTGGTTTCATGTGGGAGGACTCCTCTATGTGTCCCTGGTGGGGAACGCGTGTCCAAAACAGAATCAGCTTCTCCTTGGCCCACCCAGGCTGCCCCCAACTTGTTTCGTGCCATTTAGGCAGAATAAATAATGCTTCTCCAGTTTTCCAGTGCGGAATGAGACTTTTCAACACGTCTTGTGCCGTCTCCCGTGGGAGACTCGGGCAGACCTGGGTCCTCTCACATCTGTGCAAGCCCCATAAACTGAACAGAGAGAGAAGTTTCATTTTATTTGTTTTTCTTCCTCCTCCTTTCCCGACCTTACATGCTACATAATCCAGAAAATGATCCAGATGGGAAAGACATTGGCTTTGAAGCAGGAGGCAGGAGGAAGGAAGAGGAGAATTAACTCTCTTTCTAGCCAGTCGTTCACCCTGGGGAGAAACCCTCCTCCCCCTCAGTCTGTTCCCCACACTGGCTGGAGATGGCGCTGTGAGGTCCTTCCCAGGGGAGGAGGGAAGCCCAGCCTCTCCCCTCCTCTGCTCCCGGCCTGCACACACATCTGGCACAATCTGAGCAAGAGATCTGCTTTCAGCGCTGGGTGCCGACCTCAGGACATTCAGTGATGTCACACTTGTCTGTTCTACGTAATGTCATAGGCTATTTTAATATGGTCAAATTGACAACATAGTTGGAAGATGCAGGTGATCAAGGTGGAAATGACTCCCTCCCGTACTGTGTTGTCACAGCCGCCTGCTTTGCCAGACTAAGTGAATAAGAAGGTTGTTGTCACAGGCAGTGCTGCCTGGCCCTAACGTCATCCCTTGCTGACCCCTGGACACCTGCTCCTGGCCCCCCTGCACAGGCGACTCACCCAGCGCCCAGTTTCCTCCCTTTGGAGCTGACGGGAAGGGGCGAGACTCACATAAACCGAGTTCCTACTATGTTTCCCGTGCTTTTACTTATATTGGCTCATCTAATTTTCATAAAAATTCTATATGAGACAACATATTTTACAGATGAGAAAACTGAGGCTCAGAGAGGCCAAGTGACTTGCCTGATGTCACACAGCTAGTAGATAGAGCTGGGATCTGAACACTGGCCGATCTGATTCCAAAACCCATGTTTTTCCCACTGTGCACTCCCAAACTTGTCCACAGGGTTGACACACAGGAAAAACCCCATGCCTCGCCTTGAGGACTTACCTGCTGTCTCTCCCAGGGCTGTAGGTTGCTGCCCAGGTTGAGGGTGAACTCCTTGGGGAGATTAAGGGAGTGTGGCATGGGCCTGAGGAAGGCCCTGTCTCCAGGTGTCACCTCTCTAGAGCTCTCATGGGACACTGCCCTAGCTTCGCCGCCTCCCGTGGCTAGCCAGGGTTTTAGCAGGCAAGAGGACACTCCGGGGCAGGTACTAGGTTGAGGAACCTTCCAGAGAAAGATGGGAAATGCTGTTCTGAGAGTTTCATAGCAGTGGGCAGGAGAGCCCTTGGCACCTTGTTCTTCTAAGACAGGGATGTCTTGAGTCCCCTGACCGGTCACTGACATGCCCCCAGCATTGGCACATGTCCTGCCTCCTGTCTGCGAAGCTGTCCCCATGTGGTGTCACTCTCTGGGTGGTTAGCACAGCTGACTGGCATCTGACAACCTTCCCGTTTTGTTTGGGTTTGGTTTAAGTGGTGCACATATGAGACAGAGGCGGAGAACTTACTTTCATGTTTAAGTATCGACTGGTGGCAACTATGACTGTCACAGCCAGCCTTCACTGTGACAGAACCCTTAGAAGGACAGAAAAGGCAAAGGAATAGAATAAGATGCCTGAAGAGCCCAAAGAAACAAGAAAGAAGAGAGGAGAGAAAAATGGAGACTGAGGTATCAGCTGTCACTGAAGTCCAGGGGCTTCCTTGACTTCAGTGGAGAGAAAAATCCACGAAGACTGAATTCTCTATTGCTGTGTTCTCGCATGGTCCCTGGTGCTGACCTGCCTGACACTCAAGGCTTGAGGGTCTGATGGATTCTACCGGCTTTTCAATCCTAGTGGAAACAGCCCTTACATGGGACACTCACTGGTCCTGGTTCTGCCACTAACCAGCCATGGGACCCTGAACAAGTCCCTTCTCCTCTCTGGGCCTGTGTCTTCATCTTTAAAAAAAGAGAAATTTAAAAAGCCCTCTGTGACTTCTTCCAGGTCCAAAGCAGGGAGGCATTACCCATGTGTCATTCCTGTTATATAAATAAGTCTTGTTCCCAGAGCCTTGACCTTGGACCATGAACTTCATTCTCCTTGAAGCCTTAGCGCCCCCAACTATCTCCAGGCTGCACAAGATCTCTGGGAACCTACGAGGAGATGCAGGATGAAGATGGAAAGGTGTTCTAATAAATAATGCTACTTCTAGAAAGAAGTCTGTCCCCTCTCAGATCCATTCTCTACTCCATCGCTAGATGAGCTGCCTAGAACCAAGGTCCACCGTAGGTGCTCCTCTGCCTGTGACTTCAGTGGTGCCACACGCACACCCCAGCTGGCCCTCCCCAATCTGACTCTAACTTGCCTTTCTAGAAAGTTCTGTTTCCCTACCACCCGCTGTCCCTATCTCACCCAGCCCTCGGGCCCTTCTCCAGCTCTGTATTTTCTATGAAGACTCTACCTCACTCTGTTTTGTACACTGACTTGTGTGTGTGTGTGTGTTGGTCTCATTCCCAACACCAGACCAGTCAATCTTTGTGGCAGGGTCTGTGTCTTTGCACTTCCCAGATGTAGCACAGTCAGTGCTGAGTATACATCTAGCCTTCTAAGATATTAAAAGAATGCAAATAAAATAGGAAGAACTGGGTTCCTGTGGTCTGACACAGAGTCCTTGGAGGTGAGTAAAGACAACGAGTTGGGGAGGATTGTGTGTGTGTGTGTGTGTGTGTGTGTGTCAGGCGTGTGGGAGAGGGTGGTGTGGTTAGAATGGTATTCAAGGACCCTTTTAACCCTGAACTGTTGTGTTTGTTTGTTTATTTGTTTGTTTCACTTTTCGAGACAGGGTCTGGCTCTGTCACCCCAGGTAGAGTGCAGTGGCATCACTGTAGCTCATGGCAACCTCCAACTCTGGGCTCAAGTGATCCTCCTGCCTCAGCCTCCCGAGTAGCTGGGACTACAGGCACATGCCACCAAGCCTGTCTAATTTTTTCTATTTTTAGTAGAGATGAGGTCTCACTTTTGCTCAGACTGGCCTCCAATTCCTGACCTCAAGTGATCCTTCCGCCTCGGCCTCCCAGTGTGCTACGATTACAGGCGTCAGTCACCGTGCCCAGCCTGAAGTGCTGTGTTTGTGTGCAGAGTACCTGACATTTCTCCAGGGCAGCCTCTTTAATTTTCTGATAAATCTTGGAGCCCTAGACTTGGAGGTCCTGTCTGTGGCTCTAGGACAGAAGTAAGTCCGTCATTTAGAGAACATTTCTAAGTCAACAGATGTCTGAGGTGCTGGTGGAAGGCCCCAGGAAGCTGCAAGCCTGGTGCTCCAGTCTGGTAGATAAGGAAATCGAGTCTCAGGAAAAGCCACGTGTCCTGCACACACCTGCGCCACCAGCCGGCTGCAGAGCCTTTGAGCAGGGCCAGCTGCGGTCCTGGAGAGGGAGGCACCCGAGGCAGCTGGGGGAAGGCTTCCCGGCCCCCTTCAATGGCCAGCTCGATTTACGTGCAGGTGGAGGCTGGGGGCTGCGCCTGGCTTCTCTTGTTTTCCCACCTGCCTGCAGTGCGGTTTGTCTGCTGGCGCCACACAGGCGTTGGGGCTGGGGGAATTTGATCGGCAAGGAGGGGGAGGCTGTCTCCTCAAGATGTGAGCACAGTCCAATCCTTCCCTCCCTCCCCCCCTCGCACTGCTCAGATGCCTTTTAGGGGGAGGAGCGGCGAGGAGCTGGAGTGTCTGAAAGTTACAATAAATAAGGGAGGCTGCCCTGAGTGCTCAAACTGACGTTCTGGAACTCTGTGGCCACCAGCCTGCTGCACAAGGACAGGCAGCCCCAGCACGGGCACCCTGCACACGCCAGGCATGGGGCTGCCTCTCAGGGACTGGTGCAAGGCCAAGGGCGGCCTCAGGGCTCATCCTCCTCCCCCTGACAGTCTCAGAGTGGTCCCAAGTGTCCCTGCCTCCCCAGCTGTCTGGAGGCTTTTGTTCTCAGGGTTTTCCCATTATCTGCCTTAAGCGGAGTGTGGGAGGGAAGGAGCCTGGCTTGGGGGCCCACCAGGTCCCAAGCCAGTGGGGATTGGCACTGTCCCCCTTCTAACCTCCGCCTGGGTGCCCAAACAATGTTATCAGTGACTCAGAGAACCTCTTGTCAAGGTCAGTCTGCCCCTCCTGACCCTGTCTCTGCTGCCGGACATGAGAACTGACTCTTCTCCACCTCCTGCCAGCCCCGGTGCAATGCCTGGGCACCTGGGCACCGATGCCATCAGGAGAGCCCCAGGCACTGGGCAGGGATCACTCCAGCCTTCTGCACCAGGACAGCAGGTCCCTAAGTTTTTGCTTTCCTAGGTGGTCTGTTCTGCCGGGTAACCCTCGCCCTCCCTGAGGTGTCTCACTGAGATGGTAGACGGAGCCCTTTCCTCTCTTGCCTGCCTGGCTTTCTAGGCTTGGTGGCCCTTGGGTGGCACAAGGAGATCTGAAACAGGAAGGGCCACCGTAGGCCTTACCACCGTCCATCTCAGGCGTTTGGGGCTGAGCCCTGACTGTGTCCCGGAGCTGGTGCTGGAGAGACCTGGGAGGCATGACACACTTTCTCTTTCAAGGGGCTTCTCAGCTAGGCTGGGAGGGGTGGAGATGAAGAGCTAAGTACTAGTACATGGGAACAAATGCTCAACGGGAAGAAGAACGTCCTGTAGAATTCAAGGAACAGGCAGTTCACGGAAGGCAGAACCCTTCTCTCCCCACAGCTGACGTCCTTTCCTTCCTCCAGGCCAGCAACGAGCGGACCCCCAGGGGTCCACCACCCAGTGCCACTGGGGTCACCGGGGACAGGTGCTGGCAAACCCCAAGCCATGTTTCCCTGCCTCCTTCATGTTCTGTCTCACCTCCTTCCCGCTCGCCCTCTCCTTGCATGTCTCTACTCAATTCTCTCCCTTTCCAGCAGGAATATAATGTTCAGCTGCCTCACACCCACTCTCTGAACGCTGCCAGCGAATAATGACTAAGGTGGTGGGTGGAAGTACAGCAAGTCGAGACCAATTTAGCAGTCCAGGGTGCCAGGAGGAGGGTAATTTAGCAGTAAATGGCTTTGCAACAGCAAGGAGAGGGAAGATGCCCCCCAAGCCAACAAGCCAGTGACCAAGGGCACAGCCCTGCCCTGGTGCCCCGGGCAGGGATTGCCTCATCCCCAAGAGGCTACGCAGTGAGGTTAGACTCTCACTCAGGGACAGGCAGGGTTTGAGAGCATGCTCACCCCACCCCGGTCTCAGCTCCACTTTCGACACCCTCGAGGGGCCCCTGGGGCTGGGAGTCCTACCCAGACTGGTCCTTCCTCTTCTGGGGGTGCTGCCTGGCTTGGGAGGATCTGCAGCTCTGATGGGCTCATGGCCACTGCTCTGCACTGCAGGGCAGAAATGGGGGTGCTCTGGTGTCCCAGAGGGGGCTGCCTGGGCTCACCTCAGATCGTGCCACAGATTGACCAGCCCAGGCAGAGAGAGGTGCGGCTCTTCCGGGTCCTGACATCGTGGGAGTCTCGGAAGATTTGTGCGATGTGATGTACTTGGGACTGTGAGTTTGGGCAGCACAGGAGAGCACGTGTCCGAGGGAGAGACGATGAGAACGGATGAATGAACGTGTGTTTGTGTGTTTGCTCGCATGCACACGTGTTCTGGCACCATCCCGAAGGCGGTTAGTGATCTTCTCCCACAGTGATGAACTGACACGGAAGCAAATCTATTGGCGATCTGCACGGGGCAGCTCTCAGCTGCCTTTGTTCCAGGTACTGGGTGCAACCCACATCACATCTGCCCAGACACCAATTTGGCCTGCCACTTAGTAAGAAAAATCGCCTCTCTGCTGGACTGATTAGAACAATTAGCTTTAGCTGTCAGCTAACACACACATTCCCTCTCGGCTTGTCCTCTGTCTCTGTCTCCCAGCTCCCTTCGCTACCCTCCGCACGCTCCTTCCCACGGTGCTCCATCCAATTCTGTTCTCAACTGGGGGGCAGCCTCCAGGCGAGATTGCCCCCGGAAGTCTGGTTTCTGCACACTGCTTAGGTTACAGTGAACAGACTGCCATCCCGTTTTAGTTGGAACTTATTTGCTTATGGACAGAGTGGAAACACTGAAATAGATTATGCAACAAAGTTGGGTATTCCAATGAAATGCCATTAATTCAGATTCTGTAGAGGCAAGTTTTGTTTTAATTTCAACGTGGAGTGGATTAGACCTTATGAATTGACTAGCTATAAATACAGAACTGACATACGATAAACTTCATTCCTTAAATCTTAAGTAGACATTCCGTTATACTAGATACTCCCTAATTTATTGCCTATTGAGCTTAACATATATGTATGACAAACGCTTAGGGAGGAGGGAGGTGGTGGGGGAGCGGGCACAGAAAAAGCGAAGACCACTCAAATGCCCTCAGCATGCTTCAATTACAATAATTATGAAAGTAACCCGATCTTAGAACTTTAAAAATCTCTTTTTTCCCTGCCTATGAAACACTTGCCAACAATTCCATTTAATTGTTGAACCTAAATCTATTTAATTACTGAGACCCAATGGCTTGGTAGTTATAGCCCCAGAATGGGAGTCAAGAAAGCTGGGTTCAAATCTCAGCATTCCTCCTAAAATCTTGGGTGAACTTTACCTTTGACAGGCTCACTCAGTTTCCACGGGTGGCAAATGGCGGAAGGAATCTTCTTCCAGAGACGTTGTGAGGTGTAAATAATTATAATAATAATTTTATGTCCTAATAATAATTTTATGTCCCCTTTTAAAGTATGAGGTCCTGTACAAATAAAAAGGGCTATTAAAATTATTATTGAGGAAGTCTAGACATGGTGAAAGTCAAGGTCCAGTGAGAAATGAGAGTGTGGGAGACCCAGGGTGGGAAAGCCAGACAGAGTGGCTTTGCCAGGTGGCATGGGAGTTTGCTAGCCTGAAGCCCAGCTCGGCAGCCTGGCTCTGGTTGACAAGCCCCATCAACTTCTCCAAACCCTTGGAGGAGGAGAACTACAGGCCGATCTGCACACTGGCTGGAGGCAGTGGGGAGAGGTGGGTTATCTCCCCTTCCCCATTCACCAGCTCTGCCTGGGCTGGGGGGCTGGCCACGCCCTGCAGAAGGAGGCCACAGGTCCTGCCAGGGAGAGAGTCCCATCTCGTCCTGCAGTCAGGACCTTGGCTGCTAGTTCATCAACTCTCTTCATACCCTCCTTAGGGTTCAACTTCAAGGTTCAGTTCAGGGCCACCTCCTCCCTGGGGAGGGAGGTTCCAACTCACCTGCCAATGTTCAATTTATTTGTCATTGATTCAGGTGTGCTAACTCTGCTTCTCAATTCTCATCACCAATTTTAGTCTCAAACCGTTACTTAGCCTTGTTGTCCCCCATTTCCCTGGCACCTCACATGGATAAGACCTTTAAGAGATAGCCAAACGCACAGTTTTTCAAACTTGAGTAATGATCTTTGAAAGGAAAACTAAAATTGTGGATCCCCGAAAACACATGTGGTAACCCCAGTATAAGAAATAATGGGGTGATGCCAAGGGCATGGGAAGAGAGTCACCTGACCCGTGTGGCCTTAGAGAAATCACAGCCAGATGACCTTCCCAAACATGATAGCAATTCACACTCCTGACAGCTGCCTAAGAGTGTCCATTACAGGTTTCAAACAGTAGCAGCACAAAGATCTATTCAAAAGCAAACTCAGAGAGCTAATATGCAAATTGTCTAAAGATTCCCCAGGCCATGGGATACTCCTTTGTAGGCAAAACTCCAGAAACACCTCATCATTGCCCTGGAACCATCTGTCCCTTGGGGTTCAAAGTCCAGCATTTTTTTTTTTTCAGGGCCTTTTCTAAAGCATAAAGTGCAGGATTTAAAAACCCCAGGTCTAGATCATACCTAGAACCTTCCCTTTTATAACTGTACTTGTGGGTTGATAGATCTGGAGATGGAGTGGGTGGGGGACCAGGGTTCCCTCCAGCTCCAGAACTGTTGGAGGCAGGGCCTGGGAAGACCCTATCAAGGCAGGGGCCCTGAAGGAGCCGGCCCAGTAACAGAGGAAGGAAAGTTGCAGGCCACCCAGCAAAGAGTGTCCATGCACACATCCACTGTTGGAAGCAACACTCCCTGCCCAGGGCCTCTGACAGCTCTCCTCTTTCCCCCTACTCGTAGTAGCCAATCACTGTACTCTGAGCTGGGAATTCACAACTCAGTCTCTGCTTCTAGAAACTTTGTAGACTCTTCAGGAGCCAGTGGGTAAATGCTGTCACAGCATGGAAGGATGGTAGGAACTCTGAGGGAGGTACCTGACCCGGAATTAAGGAAGAGATAGGAGACACTTGCTTGGAGGAGTGGATCCCATGGTTAAGACCAAACGTGGGAGCTAGGTAGGTGGACAAGGCGGAGGAACTGGGCAAGAATATTCTACACAGAAGAAACAGTGTGTTTCGTGCTCAAAGGTAACAGAAGAAAGTGGAAAGAGGCAAGGTCTGGAGTCTTACTGAGCTGAGTTCAAATCCCTGCTCCTCTGTGGACTGGCCTAGCTAAGTTATTTAATGCTCCTCTTCTCCTAGTTATATACACCCTGCAGCGCTGTGGTGAAAATGAAATGAGATAATGAATAAAAAGCCCTGGGCACACCCGGCATACTTAGTGAATGGTATGAAATGTTACAGTACCATCCATTACTCTAGTCTGTAAGCTGCTTCACCATAGGTTTGTCACCACTGCATTATGCATGTGTGTAGCCTCATGCCTAGCCCAGAGCTTGCATTTGGTAGGCACCCGATGAATATTTATGAAACGAATGTTGAATAAATGCAAAGGCATATAAATAAGATCTCAAGATTAGAAAGCCATTTATATATGTCTGGTAGCAGCTACCTCTTCACTATACAGGCAGACACACAAGGCTTCTGAAAACTGAAAGGCACATCTTTCCCTCACTCTCCCCAGCACACCCCACACAGCAGCGTTCCTTGCATGGCAGCCCCCCAACATGCATCGGCCGAGTCACACACAGACAGATGGGGGCACCTCCTGCAGACACACAAATGCCCAAGCTGAACTGTTAAAACAGGTTTACCCTGTGAAGCACACAGTGGCTGCTATTAATGTTAAATAACAGCCATCTCAAGGCACAGCAAATGTCCCGTCTGCCCTCTTGCTTGCATACAGACACCCACTAGCTATGCCATTTCATCTGTTTCTGCTGGTGTCCTTCCCACCTTGAGCAGAGAGGGTGCCCCACACTCACATCCTCCCCACTGGGACCTCTTACTTGGACTCCCAGTTGCCCTGACTGCTCCCATTTTGGCTGCGGGACCTCAGGGAACACCCTTCCCTGCTGGTGGTCTCAGTTTCTTCACTGGCAGACTACAGAGAGTCAGAAGTGCCAACCTGGTAGTTATGTTGTGAAGTTCAATGAGATAACAAATGAGATAACGTCTGTGATGTGCAGAAAGCACCTGAGAAGAAAAGCTGGGTAAATACAAGGTGTCACGCCACACCTGATTAGTGTGCGTGCTCTCTGCCCCCACACTCCCACCCACAGACGATTCTTCCCCACCCTTGAACACAACAAACACCTTTCCTGTCTGTAAACGCTATCTCTAATACCCATATACACAGCCCCCACCCCCAAACACCTGCATTCTCCCTCAGCATGCCTGCAGAAAATTGTTTTTGAACTTGGAGAAAGCTCAGGTTACAAACACCCTCTTGCCATATCTGCTGGCTCTTCTCAAGGGTCTTGGTGCGGGAAGGAGTGGCAGGCAGCTCGCCTCTGTGGCCGGGGTCCTGGGCTCCCACGACCCTTGTTAGGCTGCACTTCCAGCAGTGTGCAGGACCCTTATCTGGAGTAGCCCCCGCCAAGCGCTGTCCAGGACTCTGCCTGTCACTATTTTGCCAGCACAGAGGGGGTGGCGGCAGCAGGGGGGTGTGGATGGAATATGAGGAAGGACCCAGGAATGCTTTAGGTGCTCAGATCCCTAAGACACCTTATTCCCAGGCAATTGAGGACTTTGAGGCCAACAAGTCTGGAGCGCTTTCCCAGGCCCGGCACACTCGTGGGCGGGCAGAACATTCATTTGCTCCACAGTTCAATCCCTTCCCCTTGGAGCAGGAAAGAGAAACATCACCTGGCCTTTGGTGACATTTCGGTGCCTGCGGCGGCTGAGTTGTGTGCTCCAAAGGCTGTTCAGGGAGAACTGGGGAGGGAGGGGGTCTGGCTGCCCGTGGTGGCTGCGGGAAGAAACGAATGTGGTGTGTGACTGTGTGTCTCTGTGTGCGTGGTACTTTGCCTCAATTCCTGAACTGCACATCCAGACTGACCCTCGTGACCTGCAGCCCCAGGGAGCCACTTAGACACCGCGGGTTAACCACCCTCGTCTCTAACCACCTCAGCCCATGTGACTTATTCCTTGAGGGAAACGTTCCAAACCTCTAACTGCATCCCTGTCCTCCCCACCGGCGTGGCACAGCCCATCTGCAAAGTTCCAGACAGCGAAGTTCAGTGGCGCCCGGACTGTCAGACCAGACCCTCCCTGGGAGGCAGCGCCCCCGCGGCCTCGCTTCCTCACCTCCCACTTGCTCACCTCTGGCACCGGTGTCACCTAACATTCATGTCCACCAACATCAGATTCGGGGCTGGGAGGAGAGACACCCTGTCTGCAGGAGACGCGGAGACAAAGACAGAAGGACGGACGCACCATGGTCTCCTCCAGGCGGGGGCCGGCTCCGCAGCACCCACCCCGGCAGAGGGGAAGACCGTGACAGCTCCGTGAGGAGACAAAGACACCCAGACAGACGCTGACACAGACAGACAAAGACGGACGGACGCGCGGGGCCACGGACGGGCTGGCACGCCGCGGGGAGCGCAGTCCCCCGCAGCCCGGCGCCCTGGCGCGGCGACAGACACGTCCAGGGGCGAGCGGGACCCTCGTCCCCCGCACCCTACCTGTCCCCTGCGCCGCCGCCGGGCTGACTTGGGATCCTTTTGCAGGTGTGTGCCCGGTGTGTTCCGCTCGCTTTTTTCCCAAAGCGGCTGGGCCGGGCCCGGCCGGTGGCGGCTGTCGCTGGCTGGGCGAGGCGGGCGGAGAAACTTTCGGCCTCCGCGCCCGGCCGCGGCTCGCCGGGCTCTGCGCGGGTCCCGGCCGCGGGGCGGGGCCTCGGGGCGGGCGGGGCGGGGCGGGGCCAGCGCCGGCGCCGCTCATTGGCCGGACGCGGCCGCCGCCCGGGGCTCGGCGCTCGGCGGCCTTTGTTCCGGGCTGACAGCTGCGGCCGCCGCGACCTGCGGGATCCCCCGCGTCCGCCGCCCGCGCGGGGTCCCGGGTGCCCCCTCTCCGCTCTCACTTGCACCGGCCCCACGCGCCGCCCTGCCCGCTCATCTCTCCCTGCCTTCCTTTCTCCAACTGTTCCCACCTTGCCTTTATCCTGTCCTTTTCCCATTACCTGCTCTCCCTTCTTACCCCTTAGGGTTCCCTTATCCATTCCTCTTCCTTCTCTTTTTCTGTTTCCCTTTCTTTATAACCCCTTCCTCTTACTCCCCAGTTGCCTTTTCCCAGTGCCATCTCCCCCTCCCGCAGAAGGCTGGATTTCTTGCTCAGGGACCCACTGGACCAGCAGTCGAGTGAAGGCTGTTGCTTCACCACCCCGGAGAGCAGACTGCAGTCCGGAGCTCCCCCCCGCTCCCCAACAGTTCAAAAGCAGACTTTCTAGCTCCTTCCCAGGGCTGACTTACTTTCGGGTGAAAGCAGAGGCCTGCTTCAAGTTTATAGCTATTAATCTGACCCGATCCCCTTCGGACACTATCATTTTCTCTACCACCCTCGTGTTTTAACTTCTAGCAATTGAGTCAGGAGGGGAATCGAGCTGACACGTTTTGGCTGGACAAAAGGCCAGCTAACTGGGGTGCCAGGTGCTGCATGAGGCTGGGGGGCCCTGAGGGTACACTGAGGCTAATCCACTGAAAGGGGAAGGTGGCAGCTCTGACCAGGGAGTGTGAGCCTGAGCCTGAAAGAGGTGTGGGTGTGTGGAGAGGGCAGAGGCGTGGGGTGGGATTGAGAGGGCTGACCTCTGATTATAAACAGAATGGGTCCAGGCAGTCCAAAGGGAAACAGAGCATTTTGTTTCCGGCACTGCCCTGCTCAAAACCCTGCAGCCTTCCTCTTTGCCTCCAGGTCTGAAGACTGAAGACTCCAACTGTCTATTCTTTCTGAAAGACAGCACAGCCAGGGGCTTGAGAATACAAACAGGCTTTGTTACTTATTATTTGAACCTGTCCCTTAACCTCCTTCTAGCTCAGTTCTTTTTCATTTGTAAAATGAGGTAACAATCCCAGAGTGTAGATTCCCTGAGGGCAGGGGCTTGTTGCCTTTTGTTCCTGGCCAGAGACTTGGTCTGTTTTATACATGGATGTATCTGCAACACCTAGAACTTGCCAGGCACCTAGTAGGCACTCAATAAATATTTGTTAAATGAATGAATTTCTAGTTTATAGGTGTGTCATGAGGATTAACTGCGAATGCATGGCTTGTGGTAAATACATACACATGGTGGCCAATACAAGTAATACTAAAATTCCTAAATGTCAACTCCAAAGGCTGCTCAGCCTTTTCTGAATGCTACTTCCTTTTCCCCATGTTTATATATACCTGTCCCTCAGTCCGAAAAGCTTTTCTCATACTCCTCTAAGTCTACCTCTCTAAATTTGAGACCTAAAATGCAATCCTTACTCATACCTTCTCTGATCATCCCAGGCAGAATGATGTTCTTTTCTGCAAAGTCCCATAAGTTCTGTTCATTGACACAGCATATGTATGCTTGTTTGCTGGTGAAACTGTCTCATGCATTTTTACTGAGTAGGTTAACATAGATCAAACATTCCAGTAACTTAAGGAAAGGGGAGACTCTTGGAAGGCAGAATAAGGTATCAGGTGGGCTCCAGACTTCAGGAGAATTCATTTTTGTGTCTTCAGAGGTGGAATTCCATAGAAGGGGCAAAGGGCCCTGGAAGCCTACTCTTTGTTCCAGTCCTAACACTGACTGTTTATATGCTCTTAGACAAGCCACATCCCTGGCTGGGTAGGCCTCAGTTTCCTGATCTGCAAAGTGGGTGGTTTGGATGAGATAATTCTTAAGGTTCCTCCTTCAGCACCGACATCTTCATCAGAGACATTCTAGGTAGAAGACTGGGCATGATGTACAGCCCTTCTGTAATGACCGGGTTAGGCAAAAGTTGTGAGCATTGTGTTGATGTGTATATGAGGGGTGGAACTGTGGCACACTATGGGACCACAGTGATACTTCTGAGATAAAGTGAAATGCATTGAGAGTGGGGGAGGAAGTGAGGAGGCAGAATGGGGGAGGAGACCTGTGATGGATGGTGTAGCACGTGTGTATGTGTTGTGTGTGTGTGTGTGTGTGTGTGTGTGAGTACATAAAAGCCTCAGGAATGTGGTCTCCAGCAGTACAAAGCTATAATTAGCTCCCTGATTCAGCAGCTGGGTATGGTAGGGCAGTGGCTGGGTATGTCTGTCCCCAACACCACTGGTGGATTTTCAGTGTGGCTCTTCTGCTTCCTTGTCCAATGAAGGAGTACTGCCCTTCCTGGGCACCTGGGTTCTTGAGAAGGTGTCCTGTGTGGACGTCTGCATCCCTCAGGCTCTCCCTTGCTTGAGTTGAGTCTAGAAAACTCAGTCACAAAGCATGTTCTTGTAAAAATCTCCTACCCTCCTCATCTATTCATCACTCGAGATACAGGGCTGACTGTTCAGCTTTTCATTGTGTTCTTCTTCTCTAGGACTAAGATTGGCCCACAGGACCAGACCCAGGGACCAGGGAAGCCAGCAGCTTGTCTGTATGAGGAGCAACTCTACCTTCCTCAAAGTACTTTCACCTATCACAATGTACATAATTGCCTGGCTTCTTGTTTGTCTCTTCAACTCTTCTGTAAGTTTCTTGCTCAAAGACCATGTCTGTCTTATTCAATACGGAATCCCCAGAAGCCAGCACATTGTTGGTATACAGCAAGCACTCCAAAAATACTTGAATGAATGCTATGGAGGGAGGGGACAGGATGATGTTTCAGAGAGAGGATTGGACTCAAATTCAGAAAATCCACGTGGATTCCCAGTTCTTCAAACGTGAAGTCTTGTCACAACCTTTGCAAGACTCAGTTTATTCATCAGTAAAATGGAACTAATAGCATTTTCCCTATCTATCTGGTGGCAACTATACAAAGATGAAAAGAATTAATAAAGCTGAAGGTGGTGAGAGAGATACAAAATGTCAAATGATTGTTTAATATTATTTAAAGTTTAAAAATCCAGGGCCTTGTGTTGGGAGATAAACAAGGCTGATTATATTTAAGTGAGGTTGGATAATCTCTAAAAGTAGGTGAAAAAATATTATAAGGCTAGACAACTTAGCAAAGCTTTAAGGAATCAACAGAGGGCTGCTACCGATCCCCAAGCTACTCGGGAAAGGATCAGGAAGAAGGCTGGCTTTCCTGCAGGCAGAGCCAATGCCCCATGACTGTAGAGGCTGTCTCCACAGTGTCCTGTCTCCCTTGAGGGTAGGAAACAGTTCCTCTGGAGTTGCTCTGGTTGTGGAGAACTTATTACCAGAATTTACATTCCTCACCTGTAAACCACTGGGCACCTTGCACTTCTTATCTCCGGGCTTTAGTAAACTCACTTTTGAATTGGAAAGAATGTCTCTTCCCTGCCTGCTCTGGGTGTTATAAAAACAGATCGGATAAACTGCAAGTAGTATCTCTACTTTCTTAGAACATATTGCGTGACTTCAAGGAATTGTTCATCATCATCCTCATCATCAGAATTATTGTCTAGAACTTCATTCTAAGTATTTCACCTGATTAAGGTTAGGGAGACCAGAGATGTCGTAGAGGGAACAAATGCCCTCAGGTGTCCTGGGAAAACGTGTTGACATCAGGATTTTTATTCAGTAATGACCTCTGCCCACGAAGATGCTCGAGTTAGGAAATATGTCCACTCTAGTCTTTCAGTGAAAGGAAAACTGAGTCAAAATGCAAGATAAGAAATTGGCCCAGTTTCACTGGAGGGTTTAATGACACATGTCTTGAAACTGCCTTGGAAACCATGTAACTGACGCAGGACCTGAATGTGGTTTGATTTGGGCTGTGTCGACCACAGCTTTCCCCTGAGCGGAGAACAGTAAACCAGCCAAATTGGCTAATGCAACACCTGGGCTCAAATGGCACTAACTGGCTTCCAATGTGAATAGGCTTTGTATAGCTCCTGGCTGGCGACACGCACGTGAAATTCGGGTAGGAAGCCCTTTGATGTAAACTCAGGGTTGAACGGAATTACAGAGAAATGAGAAGGAAGTATTCTGAGTTGACGACTCCACCCCACCTTTTTCAATAGGATGTAACAGACTATTTCTAACTTAACATCCAATCTCTGCAAGGTCCTGGTCTATCAATCACCTGTTCTATCACAGATGTACCTACCACAGAAATGTACCTCTTCTGTGGTTTGGACAAGTTTGTCTAAAATTGTGAATCATGAGACTATTTCCATGTACAAGTTACAGAAAAGACTGACACAAAATGGCTTAAAAAATAGAAAAAGAAATTTCATGAATTAATAAGTACAGAGTTCAGGGCCCACGGTAGTTGGTAGTTCATACCTTGGCTTCCCAGTGGCATCAGGGATTGGATCTTCCCATCTCTTTGTCCTGCCATCTTCAGAGCATAGGTTGGGATGGTTGCTTCAGGATCCCAGGTTGGATCTATCAGTCTAGTTGTCACACCCAGAGCCAGGAATGGGCTGAGGAATAAAAGACCTTTGTTCCTGCATCTTATTTTTAGGATCAAGAAAGCCTGTCTCATAAGGCCTTCGGCTGACACTGAACAGGCTTGGCCATGTCATCTAGCAGTCATTGGCAAACTCTATGAAGTTACCCAGTTGCCCTGATTAGCTTTGACCAATCAGTTGGGGTTAGAGTAGACATTGGGACACACTTATAGAGTTCACCTTTGTCTTCAAGAAGGGTGAAGCCCTGGAGAAAACTAACAGTCATTGCTTGCCTATTGTTAATCCATACCACATCTTTGCTGGGCACTTTACCGACCGTATCTTTTTTAATAATTGTAGAAATCATTATCTCTATTTTCTAAATGAAGAAATTGCAGCTCAGAGTGATTAAATAACTTGCCCCAAATCCCACCACTAGTAAGTGGAGGAAAAAGGATTGTAATTCAGGCCCATCCAAACCCTTTGCTCTTTCTGTTCTTCTAGGCTGTCCACCTAGAGTCAACTTTCCTCAGCCCTACCCAAGGCTGGAGACCCCTAAAATGAAGGGGAAACTTCCAGGGCCATGGCAAGCACAAGACATAAAATAGCTTCCCCTTACTATCAAGTTGAAACTTCTGTGCTCATCTCTACAACACCCTGCACTTGCCCAACACGTAAGTCTCGTGAGTCAAGGTCAGCCCAGAGCTCCACATTACCTGCCCCCACCATCAAGGTCATGCTTGTGACAGTCAGTGTCCTTGCCCTCCTGCAGGCCAGAATGGAAGTGCCTTTCAAGGCCTCCTGCAAGTCCTAACCTACTCCCCTCAACGACCCACTCCCACTCCATCCAATTCCTACTGAATAACACATGGACGTCCTGCTGTTCATGCCTTCATCATGAAGGTGAATGGATATCACTTTCCTACTGGGTTTTAAGTGCCCAGCTCAGTGCTCAGCACACGACAGGCACTCAAGAAACATTTAATGAATAAATGAGGACAAAGACCACCTCTTATTCTTCTATATCCCTAATAACACTCAGCCTGCTCCTGGGCACATGGTTGGTGACTAATGGACTAATTGACTTTGGGCTAATTTCTCCCCAGGGTTGAGAAATGGCTGCAGACAAAGAAGTTGGCATGACCCTTGTCAGTTCCGAGGGAGGCCTTTTGCAAATGGGCTCTGTCAAGTTCGCGTTTGCTTATGGCCCTAAACTCATTTACGCAAATAGAGCATATGAGACCAGGACTTGTGGGAAATCATTTAGTTTCCCTATGGGGAATGTTGGCACACTCATTTCCTCTCCCCAGGGGGGAGGAAAAAAATAGCAGAGGCTTTGGAGACCCTGTGTGCTGCAATTTAATTTACACGTTTACTCAATTGTTTCTCGGGAAGCTGCTCCAGGAGTCCTAGATGAGAGCATGATGCTGTCCTCTGAGGGTCTGGAGGGATCAGAGACTTGGTGTCTGGGAGAAGGGGCTGCCCTGGGCTCGGGCCCCTGCTGGCCTGCCTGGCTTTTTAATTGAATCCAGCCTCTCAGTGAGCATCTCCATTCTTCCCTCATGTCTTCTGGGATTAACTACAGTCCCTTTACTCTATGCATCGAGGTCTGTTAAGTGTTGACCATACATTTTGCTTTTATTCCCAAGGCTGACTGTAGCCTCCACAAGAGAGACTTAATCTGATCACCCACAAAATTGCAGAGGAGCCAAAGGGGGCAGGGGAGTGGAGGTGGCAGGTGGTAACACAAGGCTCTCTCTAAGGTTACTTCCAGCATTTTCTGACTCTTTTTTCCTAACATTGCTGGAAATAGCGAAGGACGGTGGTGGCGGCAGCCAGGTTAAGTGGCCCATCCAGAAGAGGCTCTTGGTAATTGACTAATTTTGCCTTCAGGGTTCAGTGGAGACAAAATTGTGAGATAGCGTCAGGTTTCCCAGGAACAGCACCTACCGCACAGAGTTGCCCTAAGCTAGCACTTGGGAAGGGCTCAGGACAGGGCCAACTGTATCAGAAAACCCTTGTTAAGTGTTAGTTGTGTTCTCTTTGCCACCCCTCCCCCAATCAGAAACCCAGGGACTTTTCTACCCTATTTCTTCCAATTAGAACAGATCTCATGATTTGGCCCGAAGCCCATCAGCATGATGTAGTGGAAAAAGAACAATATTCGCAGCCTACAGACCTGGAGTTGAAGACCTGGGTTGGAATTCTACTCTGCATTTAATAGCAGTGTGACCTTGGCTTAGTCTCTTGCACCCATAAGACCAGTTTTGTGCCCCTTTGAGTGATATTAACAATATAATTCCACAGCGTTGGACACAGGAAAAAATGTGCAGTAGCCTAAAACAGCATGCACTGCAATTCCCAGGGATGGTGATCTCTGTACCACAGAGCACTTCCCACTGATGTTGCTTCCTTCCCGAGCCCACCCCTAACTCCTTCCCTGAAGTCTTTGAATTTTATCAATGGAGATAATCAATTTATCTAAATGAATAAGGCAAGAGTGAACTTTCCGGCATTGGCAGTGGGCTGAGGGGGAACTTGGGAGGACAACAGGGCTTCACCTTGTCCTTGAAATCCCAAGGTCGGTCCGAGCAGAGCCGGAAGGCAGAGGGCAAAAGCGCCAGCTCCAAGTCAGAGGAGGCAGCCGGGGGAACAGGTCCAAAATGGCAGCTTGAGCGGAAGTAGCCGGCTGCCTGTTCTGGAACCTCTCGGCGCAGTGTTTAGAATGTTCTCTCTCATTAATCCTATTTAAAGCCCGGCTGCTGAGAGGGGAGGCGGGGAGTCCTGTTTCAGCTTGCAGCGGTGAGGTTCCCTGCCGCCACCGTGCTGCGGTAGGGCTGAGTCCAGAGCTGGCAGGGGCAGGGGGCCTTTCTGGGCAGCGCTGCCCAGGCCTCCCACCCCTCAGACTGCACCACGGACCCCGGCCCTGGTCTTTGCGGAGGGAGAGGCTGTTTGTGAGAAGGCAGGAGGTGTGGGCTGGCCGCTGGCTGTCTGGTAATGAAGGGGTGCTGGACAAAGGTGACTCTCCATTGAAGTGCAGGTGGGGGGACGGAAAAGAGGGGGGTCTTGTGCAAGAGTGTTTTCTGGGAAAGTCCCTCTCCCTCTGGGTATGGGGAGGTCTCCAGCTGGTTTTAAAAGCTAAGATCAAACATTCCCAGCTTCTCTCTTTGGGGTTCACATGGAAAAGCCAGGTCTAAGGAAAGGGGTCCCCCTCCCCTTGAGGAGGAAATGTGTGAGTGAACCTGTTATGAATAATGCAGGGTCGGCCTTTTGCAGAGGAAGAATAAAGGACAGTTTTTACCTCCCTGGTATTATTTTTGGGAGGCCAAAAGGGGACTTCTTTTTCTAAATATGTCCCTGTAGTGAATGCTGGAGATTCATCTACAGGCAGAACAAAATCTTCCAGTGTTACCTACAGACCAGAGCTCACGGGGGGCTTGGACGTTTACTAGCTACATGACTGTAGAAAAGTCACTGAACGTCCGATGACTTACTGTAGAGTGGAGTGAGATCCCCCTGCCATAAGCCACTTATACACATGGCAGATGCATCCCTTTCACTCAGGGTCTCCTCCTCCCTCATGCAGACTTGTTCCCCAATATTCCCATAAGCATTAAGGGGCCAAACACTGAAATTTCAACAACCAAGACAAGCTTCCTCTTCTCGTTTCTTCCTCTTGTTTTGAGAACCGTTTCCCTGGATCTTCTTCTGATGGTCCATGAACATACCATGATCAAGGTCAGAGCCTTCCTTAGTGAGACCGGCCAGAGATCTCTGTGCCACGATCATGAGAGTGAATTTGGGGTAGAACAGACCCATGGGGTAGGCAGAATCCTCTAGTGGCATCTGAAGACTTAGTAACAAGAGTAAAGTGCCCGTAGGAAGCCAAACTTGTCACTTCAGGTCCAGCGCTGTTCAGGTCAGGAGACCTTTGCAAAGGCCCCTCTTTTGTTTTGTGTGTTAGTTTTTCCTCTTAGTAAAATGGGGCCCATAAAACTCATCTTGTGTTTCCATTTGGCTTGCATGAGGGTGACAGGAGACCGTGAATGAAACGCGGCAAATGCAAGGTAATTTAGGCTCCGGGGACTGTCAGGTTCTCCTTGTTCGACGCCCCTTTGGCGGTGCTCTTGTTACTTGAAGCGCAGCCAACTTCACTGTGATTTGCATTAAACTCCCACAATGCCAGGCACCGTTCTCATTGCCTTGAAAGCAGTAAAGCGGTTGGGTAGAATATGCTATTTTAAGACTTAAAACTGAAAAGCAAAAAAAAAAAAAAAATCAGTGTGAGCATAAAGGGATAATTTAACAGGATTGTACTCGTGAGGGAAGGGAAGAGACATTATATATTAACTTCTAGTCAAGTGGAACTTGACATTTATGCAGCGAGTGAAATCACCACAACTGAAAAAACAAGTTAGCAGCCCTATTATCACCAAGTAGGGAACGAGAGAGAGGTTTGAGCAAAAACATTCTTGCTTTGGACTGACAGAATCTTGGCCTGGACGTCAGGGAACATGTCCTCATGGAGTTCCTCTTCTCCCTCAGAAGCAGAGGCTTAATATAGTTGTAGAGCACTTTATACATTCAGAGTCCAAACATTCTCTCATTTGATCTTTGCCGACCTTTTAATGCAGGCAGGGCAGCTGTTGTTATCCCCACTTGGCAGATGAGAAAATTGAGGCTCAGTGAGATGAAGCCACATACCTAACAAGCCACAAAATAAGGCAGAAATGACTTCTTTCTTTCATTGGTTCACATTCCTGACACCCAATCTGAAACACCCAGACTGTAATTGGAATTTTCACAGAATTTGATGAGGCTAAATGTCTTCCTGTTCAATGTCTCACCCAATGCAAGAATTCTTATTAAAAGGCACGTAGCAGATGGTATTCTAACTCTGCTTGAAGATGTATATTAACAAATGACTCTTTTATGAAACAAATCATTCTATTTTTCTTGTTAGAGATGAGGCCTGGCTATATTGCCTAGGCTGGACTCAAACTCCTGGACTCAAGTGATCCTCCCATCTCTGTCTGCCAAATACCTGGGACTACAGGTGTGCCACTGTGCTCGAACCATTCTATTTTTGACATCTGTAAATGTTGGGGAGTTTCAGTGAAATGGAAATAAAAATCTCTTTCCCAGTACTGTTTACCCACCAGTAAATGGTTCATTAAATGTTGAAGCTGGAACGGAGCTTAGAAGTGATACCATGACACTTAGGTCTAAGTGATGGGTCGACCATCCATGAGTTGCTGGGTGAGCTCAGGGGTGTGCCTATAGTCCGGGCCTCTCAGCTACACTACACCGTGTTAGTCCTGCCCACTCAAACAACCCTCTTCTACCTGAAAGTCTTGCAGGTATTTGAAAACCACAATCCAGTCTACTTGAACTTCCTCCTTTCCAAACGTAGTGTTTCCACTTTACTTCACCCTTATCATACGATGTGATTTTCTCATTCATTCAACAAATATTTCAAAAGAACCAACTCTGCTCAACATGTGTTAGGTGCTAGGAACAGAGTATTGAGCCAGACAGACCTGTCCTTGTCTTCATGAAGCTTACAGTCTGGTAGGGAAGACAGCTGTTGAACAAAATAAAATAAGGCATGCGAATGTAATGCTATAGGAGATAAGCTGTCGTGCTATCATGCTGTAGAAAGTGCAGGGACATCTAGGACCCATGTTAGGGAAGGCGCCTAATCTGTGCTGTCGCTAACCATCCTTGTTGCTTGTGTGCCCACATGCTGTCTTGTTAAGTCCTCTATTAAGGCGGTGACCTGAAGAGGTCACATGAATCCAAATATTTGTTCAAGGCAGACAGCAGCCATCCTCCTCTCTTTCTCTCTCTTTCTCTCCACACACTAAACTTTTGTTAAGGCAAGCTAAGGCCGAGTTGGCATTTTCTCCAGAGGCTCTATATTGCCAGCTTCTAGTAGCCCAAGGTCACCTAAAACCTATACGATCTACCACCCAGTCCCATCTGTTTAATGTTTTTAGTAGAAAGGAAGCCATTCACCATTGACTCGTATTGCATTTCATCTTTTTGGTTTGGCCCGAGATTCTAGTCTGTAACGATTTCTTCTTATCTCTGTTTTTATTAACAAAGATACGTTTGTGAGAACTAGAAACATGCTCAGGTTATCTCAGTTCACAGGAGTTTATCGTAAGGACAAGACGAGCTTCTGCAGACGGCAGCAGCGAGGGCTCCCAGAGAAGGGACTGTTGTTCGTGACCGAGGAAGTGACCTCAGCAGCTGCGGAAAAGAAGACGGCTCCAGGGACCCTTCAGCCACTGAAGTATTTTCCTCTATCTCTTCTTCCCACTCTGTTCTCCGTTCTCTTCCCTCCTACTTCTGCCTGTGTTTTCATAATTTCTTCCTGTTGTCTTTTCTTTGCATCTTCCCACTTCTGCACTATTTTGTCAGTTGCATTTGCTGGTTTTGCTGCCCAGAAGATCTGATTAAGTCAGCCCATTGCCCGCATGGCCCTGGCTGTTTGGACCGGGCACTGTCCCTGATCTAATCAGCTATGTACAGGGTTGTGGTGTCGTGTGGACCGAGCATGCTCACCAACACACAAGGAATCTTCCAGAAGAGAGATGTGGGTGTGCAGGTCTCAGAGCACAGACTATTAACCACTCCAAAGTCTGAGTGCTTTACAACTAGCTCCTCATCTATGCAGGGATTTAATTTCCTTAAATATTTGTTTTATGTTTTTTTGGATTTTATCTCTCTGTGTCTCAGTTTCTGAGCTGGTACCTCCCCTACAAAACGAGCAGTGTCACTTTTCCTCTCTACCTGTGTGCTGAGAGCAAGAAGCATGATTCCAACCACTTGTCACTTGAACCAGAGGAAATTTATTGTTTTGAATCAATGTGATGCTTGTTATAACAGGAGTGTTTTAGGCATCAACAAAGATGTTGTCCAAACTTATGGTGGACTTGGGAGTCAGTTGCTTTCCCTGTACTCTCTCTGCTTCTCTCTACAGCAAGCCTTTGAAGGACAACCAATAGAGGACTCTCACAAGCTGGTTCTCTGAAGAGGTAGAGATGTATGAGTCTGGGTTGCCGTGGTCAGCCATTCTAACATCTGTTTTCTGACCAAGTGCCTGTTGGCTACTTCCTGCTTCAAACATAAAATACAATGGCTCTTCCAGTTGCTTGCGAGTAAGGAATGAAGGTAAAGTCAACTTGTGCTGGCCTTCATAAATTCTCAGCTTGGCTGTAGACATCGTAACATGCATTGAGATCCACAGGGCAGGAGGAGGTCTTTAAGTATGAAATTAAAGTACTGTCCAAGGATAGGCGTGGCTGTGGAGTCAATATCCCCCTATTGTCTATTCTGTGATTTTCCAAACATGAGAACTTGTTAGAAATGCACCATCGCCACCTACAGAATCAGAAACTCTGGGGGTGGTACCCACCGATCCGTGTTTTAGCACTCCAGGCGGTTTTGAGGCACACTCAAAATAATTGCTGCTTTCAATCTGAGAAGTCAGGGACAGTTTTACTTTGCAAATATTACTAACTAAGATAAAAAGCAACACAGATGCGCATTCTAGACGTTTATAATGGCAAATGACACAATTGTGTGTGTATGCTTACAAGACCTTAGATATATAAATTTCATGAATATATATGTACTTATTTTATAATAATGTAAATTTCATATATACATATATCAGTGCAAGCACATGAAATAGACCTTGTGAACTACTATGCAATTTGAAGGCAATGTTCTTTTGGTGGCATAAATAATGCCATTTTTTTCTACTTTGTGTTCAAAACCAATTGATCCATAAGATGAAGAAATGGTGGAAGTCCACAAAAAAATAAAAATATCACCCTTATTACTCACAAAGGCTGGGTTGGACACTGTGGCTTAAATCAGTAGGCAAAAATCTCAAGAAACCCTCCTGTGAGGAAATGGAGGGAAATCAGGAATGCTACACAGTAAAGGGAAGGGAAACGTCAGGAACGGGTACAGAGCATTTCTCCCTAGCAAATTCCAGAGGCTTAACCCATGGGATTTAGCTGTGAAGTCCAGAGCCAACCAAGAACATGGCTCTTCCCTCCAAGAGCAGAGAGCAGCACTAAATCAGGGCAGTCCGGTTTCCTGGCTCAGTCCCCACCTCCCGGTTCCAGCTATAGCATCTTTGGATATCTTCCTGGGGCCTCTGCAAGACAGTTTAGAGTTTATCCTTGAAGGCTCTGAAATAGATCATAACATTCCACTACCATAAACCCCAAACCACCCTGTACTCATGGCTGAAAATTGGATCTAACCACATTTTTCAACATAGCACATCCCAAATTATGTCCAGCCACATTTTTCAACACAGCACATCAGAAGCTCTTCAATAAAATGCAATGACCCACTAAGATCCCACAATTATAACCTGCATGAAGACAATTCAATAATAAAATGCCAGCAATTGAAGAACACCCCAGATTCCAACATAAACGCCTCCTCATTATTGAATTCCCAAGGAGAATTTAAAGTTCAAAGACTAAAATTCCCTTGCCAAGTCAAAGTTCAAAGAAGCTAATCTCCATAATCAAATTCACTTGCTTGTGTGAGTTCCAGTTCGAGGAAATGAAAGTCTGAAATTCATCCTCTTCCACGTCTCTGTCTCTTGTTCTGCTCAGACTCCGCCAGAGGAGATCCTGATGGTTGGGTTGGGCTGGGATTCCTTCAACAGCCGCAGCCTGGACTCTCACTGGGTAGTGTAATTCCTCCAGGGCCTTGGGAGTTTGTTAATCCAACACCAAGTCTTAGACACCTCACTTTTAAAGAGCTTGCTCAGTTGACAGGTCACATGTGATTATCTTAGTACAGACTTCATATTCTTCTACACCCCCTGATTAAGAAAATCAGCCAAACTTTTTGTCACTTATCCTGGGCAAAATTATGTTCTCAGACTCCAACATTTAGTGGTGCCCCAGGCCATTCTGTCTGAGGGCAGGAGGGTACAAAGGAGACATGGGCGTCTGCTTCACCATCATGCCTTTCAGTCGGGATCTGTCGTCTGAATCCACAGCTGATGAACTGAACCTCAGTTGGAAGAAATCTCCAAGCAAAAGGTTAATTTTGGCACTCTGCGTTATTTTCAGCATGATGGATTTACCTAAGCTGGGGTGGGAATCCATCTGTGTATACTGCCTGCACTTTCTGAGAAGGACACCGAGACACTGTTGTCTTCTTGCAGAGCTTGCAAACTTGCATTAGTGCTGTCCCTCTAGCCCCGAGTTGCTGGGATTTCAGTGCTCAATTGAGAGCAACCTTCAACTGGTAACATGGCCTTTATGAGCAGATGTTTTCAGTTCTGGGCCACAGAGAGGGCTGCTCCTGCCTCTTGTTTTGAAATTGTTTAGGCCCAAGAACCCTCTAGAGGAGGTTTTCACCTCGTGCCGGAGGTTTTCACCTCGTGCCCGCATTTGTTCAAGCTGGAAAATTGCCCTCCAGTGATTCTGGCCAGGAGCTGCTGTTGGCTTCTGGACCTGTTGCCCCCATGACCTTGAAAGAACCATCACCTTGACTTCTCAAGACATGGTATTTTTTGACTTCTGAAGTCTATACATTTCTTGGGTACATGCTCTCAAAGCCTAGGCAGCACCTGATGTCCACCTATAATACGTGTATTACCTTGAAACTCACCTGGAAATACTATCATTATGTTTTTCTTTTAAACCTCAGGGCAAGCCTCATGAATACAAAATGAATTCTTCCAGAGATGCCCTCCTTGAACCTGCATACAGAATGGTGTTTGAGGCAGCACATTTGGCTCTGCTGACCCAGGCTTGGCACTAACAGTTAAAAATTAGAACCTCGGTAGTGCCCTGTAGCACACAGGGGACTGGGCTGCCTCGCTTGTTAAAAGGAACTGATAGTGTTCTGCCTACCAAGGACTGGAGAAATCTAATCCCATCACAGCAGAGGCTGATTTAAATGTAGAAGCTCAAACTACAAAACTCTTAGAGGCAAACATTGGTGAAATCTTCATGACCTTGGATTAGACAATGATTTCTTAGATATGATGCCAAAAGCACAAATGACAAAATAAAAAATAAATATATATATAAAGAAGCAAACATCTTTGTGTTGCACATGAGACCATCAAGAAAATGAAAAGACGACTATGGACTGGGGGAAAATATTTGTAAATCACCTATCTGATAAGGGATACCAGGGTATCTGGAATATATAAAGAACCCTTACAACTAAATAATAAAAAGACAACCTAATTAAAAAGTGGGCAAAGGATCTAAATAGATATTTCTCCAAAGAAGACATAGAAATGCCCATAAACACCATTAAAGGATGCACAACGTCATTAATCATTAGGAAAATATTAATCAAAATATAACGAGATACCACACTATGATGGCTATAATCAAAAAGACAGATAATAATAAGTGTTGGTGAGGATTTGGAGAAACTGGAATCTCACACATTGCCGATGGGATGTAAAATGGTGCAGTCACTTTGGAAACCAGTCTGGCAGTTCCTGAGAAAGCTATATATAGAGTTACCAATTTCACTTCTGCCATATACCCAAGAGAGATGGAAACTTACATCCACACAAAAATTTGTACGAGTGGTCATGGCTGCACTATCCATAAGAGCCAAAAAGTGAAAACAATTCAAATGTCTATCAAGTGGTGATAAATTAATAGAATGCAATAGATTCATACCATGAAATATGATTCAGCACAAAAAGAAATGAAGTACTGCTACATGCCACAACATGGATGAACCTCGAAAACACATGCTAAGTGAAAGAAATCAGTCACAAAAGACCACACATGGTGTGATTCCATTCACATGAAATGTTCAGAATAGACAAATCTATAGAGAGGAAAGCAGATTAGTGTTTGCCTAGGGGTGGGGAGGGAGAGGGTTTGAAGGGAAATGGGGAGCGCCTGCTAATGTGTAGAGGGTTCCTTTTGGGGTGATGAAATGTTCTAAAATTGATTGTAGTGATGGCTTCACAATTCTGTGCCTATACTAAAAAACACTGAATGGTATACTTTAGCTAGGCAAACTGTACGGTATTATATCTCAATAAAGCTCTTAAAAAAACCAACTAAACCAAACCAACATGGCATACTTCATGAAGGCAGAGACCATGTTTCCTGCTTCTTTGTGCAGTAATACGAGTAAAAATGAGTGAAGGAATGGACCTCGCTGATTTTGCACTTGGGTTGAGCTCCTAGCTGACAAAGCTTGACAGCGCTGAAAACAATAACAGGTTTCATTTCTTAATGATGTTTCTGAAGATTGCACCGGGCGGAGGCAGATTCACCTCCCCAGGCTTGTTCTTTTCCTGTGCAGTTTTATTAAGGCGCTTGGAGGAGGCTGGAGCCAGAAATGCCAAGAACAACAGACACTGGAGAGCCGGCCCCCTGCTCCCTGCACCTGTGCTGTTGTGCACCCCGTTACAGGTGGGTTGGACCACAGACCTAACCCTGTCCCTGGTCTTATTGTCACCATTGTTCACCATGGTGCAGAGTCACTATATGAAGGCCTCAAGCTACAGTTCTGTCTAGACGAGTCAGGGAGCCCCCGTGGAACTCTGAGCAGAGCTCGCAGGGCCTGCTGACTGCCCAGTTCCTGCAGAACCTCTGTCCAAGAACTTCATCCACAGACAACAGACCTACGACTGTGCTGAACACGAACCCAGAGGCACTTCTGGGAAACAAGCTCTATCCTGATCCTGTCCCAAAGCTTGGACCTGGATCATCTCCCCTGTACGTGTCCCTGTCTCTGTCATCGCCCTCTCCCCTCCTCCACCTTCTTCCTGGGGTTTCCAACCCCTTTTCTGGCAAGCAGTGTCAGGTGCAGAAGAACACAGTTTGCAGTTAGACAAACCTGATCCGCACCTTCGCTCCTCTTGTTATCTGTGTGAACCAAGTCATTTAACCCCTGGGAGCCTTTATTTTCCTAGCTGGTAAACAGAGATAATTATAGCTCCCTGGGGGGGATGGGGTGTGGTGTGAAGGTTAAATGAGATAATGCAACTAAGGCATTTAGCATAGTGTCTGGCCCCTGGTAAGTGGTCTGAAATTGGTAGCAGCTGTTCCTATTTCCTCCTTGGACTGGGTCGCAAGCTCATTCTAGATCCCCGCAGTGTTGAGGTGTCCTAGCAGGCAGAGTCTTCCCAGCCTCTTGTCTCTGCTGTCCGGCATGGTCACATGCCCATAGGGCTGGACTTGCAACATCTTCCTTCCCATTTTTTTTTTAGGAATCAGCTCCCCTGAGTGCTCTGATAGGGGAGAGGCAGCCCACACAGTTGCACAAACATGCAAAACAGTGACTGTAGCCCTCCCAATATGGCGTTTCTAGATTTGTTCCTGGAGTTGGGTATGGACGAAAAAGGGCAGCACGATTGCTGCTTTGTATCTTCTTTCTGCCCTGCCTCTTTCTGGGAACACATGTTTAGTCCAGGACACTTATCTATATCCGCCAGAACATTCAAATTTGGAGAAAAGTCAGTCCTCTCTGGGGACGTGTTTAAATGCATAAATGCACCGAGGTCCCTTGGTCATAAGCAGTTTCTAGCACAATCTATCCCAGGCCTCTCCCAACCCCCACACACTCCAACAGGGCCAAAGTGTTCTTTCTCAGGGCTGGTCGGGGCGTGGGGTCCTCACCGAGTCCCGGAGCAGCCCTAAAGCCTGGGCTTCGGATGTGTCCTCGTGTTTTCTCACAACGCACGGCACTTGAGCTGCGCTCAGTAAATATTTCTTGACTGGTTAGTCAGCGTGGGCCACTTTCCTTCTCTGAGAGCCCAGCTGAGCACAGAATGAAAGGGAAATGAAATAAACATCTCAGGCCCTGCAGCCCACCAGGGTCACAGTATTCACAGCGCCGTTGTGAGTCAGAGCTGACCCTACTTTGTCATCGACCGAGGCACCGGAACTAAGACATAAACAGAGGCAGAAGAGGAGGAGGGTGTGGGAGCCGTGGGATTTGTTCCTGGGGAATGCTCTAGCAAAACCCACAGCTTTCAGCAACAAGACTTCCAGCAGGAACGCTGCAGAGGCCAGACTGGTTTGTGAGCTGTCGTGTGCAATATCCCACTAAATTCTCCTAATGCCCCTGCAAGGGGGAGTTCTTGACAGGTGAAAATTCAGTGGAAGCCCCCAAATGATCTTCAGACTTTCACTGCTTCAGAGAGGAGAGGCATGTGGCCCGTCTAGTCAGGTGTGGGGCCGGGATTGGAAAAAGGAGCAGATGTTGCACTATTAATTGTCTATTATTAGACAGGCTGAGGGTTTGTGCTTCAAAGCTAGGTTTCCAATTTTGCCCACGAGCATTTGGTGGAAAAGGGCATTTCCTGGGGGGCCCATAACAGATGCTGTTGAATTTAAACCTTTTTCTACACTCCTTGGTTTACAGAGGCTCCAAAACTAGGGTATAAGGAGGTTAAGTGACTTGCTCAGTGCTCTGTAGTGAGCTAGGGTTGGGAGGAAGACCCAAAACCAGGTTTTCTGGTTCCTAGTTCATGACTCTTTTCAATTTATCACGACGCTTCCTCCCCCTGCCTGGGCCTTAGTCCCCAACCAAAGCCTGAGTGTCAAGAACACGGAATGCTTGCTGGTCCTTCCTCAGTGGCAAGGGGAGGGTGAGGCAGCTCAAAGCTTCGACCCAACTCACTGCCGTTCAGCATGGAGAGGGTGGAACGGACACAAGGACTGCAGACGGAACCATCTTTCAGGGTGAGCTTTGAGGAACTCGATTTCCAAGTCTTGGCAAATGGCTCATGCAGCGCTTTGTTGATCTGGTTACTGCCAGTTTTCTATAGCAAATAATCCCATGCAATAGCTAATTCTTTTGATCCATGTCTATGCAGTATTTTATGATGAAATAACATATATGTTTGCACTTGCATCTGGAGAGACACATTTGCCCCTTAGTCACTAAGCTTGCACGGGTATTAATGTCTTCAATGTGGCGATCTTGGTTTCCTAATCAAATCATAACTTTCCTGATTGCAGAGAATATTCCTTAGATTTCTTTGTATTTCTCACACCATCTAAAATATTTGGTATTGTCAAGTGCTAGATTTTGTTGCAGAGTAAATGCTGAAAAAATATGGATAAAGTGGATTATAAAGAGAGCTGAGATGAGCTCTCTCTTGTTCCACTACTGACTTGCACCAGTAATTCAAATTCCCTTATCTTTCTCCACTTTAGACATTCCAAACAGCAGACCAGCCACCTACAGATCAACTTGCAAAACTCTGAGCTAGGCTGGAGAAGGAAAAAGAAAGCTTTGGGTGGGGCAAAGGCAATATATGTAACCTAAACATCTGTATCCCCATAAGATGCTGAAATAACAAAATAAAAAATAAAATTAAAAAAATGCTTTGGGTTATCTATGGAGATTTATAGACTGAGAAAATGTCACACTTTGAAGACACCCCAGAGATCATCTGGCTTGATGATTCTTAAACTTTTCTTCTAAAAGCAAAGCAGAGCCAATGTCTCCCTAGGAGGGGTATATACAAATTTCTTTGAATCAATGTGCTTGTTATTTTAAAAATCATGTATCTACAGCTACTGTCCCTTTCTAGCTACTGGATTGCAGGGCCAGCCTGCAGACAGCTTTCTCACTTTAAGTAAAGCACGGTGGGCCCCTTGCACAGGCTGAGTCATTTAGGTGCTTCCAATCAGGAATTTGGAATTTTTAAACCAAGACAGACTGGGAGTTAGAGCTCTAGAAGGAAAAGCCCAGGAAGGCCTGCTGCTGAGACCTTCAAACTTGCCCTGACTCCCACCCTTACCAAGACCACCTCGTTCAGACTGTGAGATGCCCCGACAGACTGCCGACACTTCTTTTGTAGACTTAAGCTAGCTTGTTGTGAGTGGTCTTCTATTCTTTTGCATGTGCAAGCTCTTTAACAGATATGTGTCTGTTTCATACACAGTTCTCCTCTTACAGTGATCTCTGACAACATTTTTACTTAATTAATGAGAACCCTTCACCCCTAATTAATTTAGATGTCCTATGAATTTAAAAACATCATACAATTCACTAAACAATAGTTTGCATTGAAATGAGCTAGAAGATGTATAAGGTTGAACCATTAGAAATTCCTGGTGTTTGGCTATTTTTGACCTACAGTAATTTCATATGGTTCAGATGAATGCATCTTTAATTAACCAACAGGAACAACAGGAATATACAATTATGTACCACACAGTGACATTTCAGTTGACAGTGGACCGAAATGTCGTACAGTCTTGTATGACGATGGTCCCATAAGATTATAATGGAGCTGGAAAATTCCTGTTGCCTAGTGACATCATAGCCAACCTCACAGCACAGTGTAATGTAAGTCACGTGTTTGTGATGATGCTGTTGTAGACAATCCTACTGCCCTGCCAGTCATATAAAGGTACAGTGCATACAATGATGTATAGTGCATAATACTTGATAATGATAATAAACACTATGTTCCAGCCTTGTAAGCAGAGGTAGATGGGAGAAGTGTCTAGGAATGTCTGATAGAGCCAACCTCTGGCATCCTCCATAGTTTATATTAATTGATAATAAGATAAAAATTTTTACAAAGAGGTTGCTAATAATCAATAGATTCTTTTAAATGGAGGCCACGTAAATACTGTAGACCATAGAATTCGCTGATATTATTCCAATGAGTTGTTTCGTTAATACGTGTTATGTGCACAGCATTGTGCAAAGTGCTCTTAGAGGAGAAGGAAATTTCTGACATGATCAGCTGTTGGAAGACTTATAATCTAGTCTAGGAGACATGTCCTACATTCAGAAAATAGATCGGGTAGAATACAACAGGAAAAAATATCAAAGCCAATGGCCTAGACAAGTATTGTTCTGAAATACCAGCAAGGACATAGGTGTGGCCAGAGGGGTTTCCTGGAACAGAGAGCACCTGGCCGGGGCTTTGGAGGAAGCAAGAATTCAGAAGGGTGGCACGAGGAAGGGCTTTCCCAGCATGGCAACAGCACGTGGCAATGCATGTATCACGTGTGGGCCAACATGGAGGTTGGCAAGCTTGAAATCAAGAGTAGGGAGTGCTATGGTGAACTCGAAAAGATTTTCAAATAAACATTAAGGTGTTTGCATTCCAAGGTGAAGGGAAAGCCACATGTCCCTCCAGGAGCACTTAGCTCATCCCTGTGACATTTGTCTTGCTGACTCAGCTTCTCTGCAGGCCTGTTCCTGTCGTTTCCAAGAGTCCCAGATGCCAAGAGCCTGATTCCTGCCATTAGGCACCTGCCTGCGCCTTCTACCCCACCGGGGGCTGCCCCACTCAGACCTCTGCCTCCAGGCCTCACACACCCGCTTTGCCAATTACACCGCTTGCTTTCTCCCACCCACCAGGAAGAGACCTTGGCGATGACTTTGTGAGGCCACCTCAAGTGCCAGAACCAGCAAGTGAGTTACTGGGATCCCTGTGGCTGGGATCCTTTCTAAGATACTTGGAGAGGGTGATTTTGGGTACTTTAAACAAGAGACGAATGACAGTTGCAGCATCAACCCAGGAAGTATTGGCCTATGGGGGTGCTGTTGTCACTATCCATTGGGGATATTGTAGGGTGGATTCATGCTGAGAGGACACAGGGATCGGGGGTCAGCAATGATCACAGAAGCTGCGCTGGGCTGGACGCACGCTCTACTACTGCCTTGCAATGGGAGCTGAGGCCTTGGGGCCTTGTGTAATCTCTCTGGGCCTCAACTTCCTCATCTGTTAAGTGGGGATATTAACACTTGCCCTCCCCCGTCCGGTTTAAAAATCCATATTTATTGAACACATATTATGTGCTACGCCGTAATGGCACCTTCCTCAGAGGGTCCTTGGTAGTAGCGTAGGCACAAAGGTTTAGCACAAATGTAACATATTAATCTGTGGAATGACATAACAGTACCAAATGCCGGGCTTCCTTGAACGGATATATCTCATCACAGAGATTCCACCCTTCCATTCCTCTGTATTCAGTATTTAAATATGAATAAGACTTAGATCCTGCCCTCAGGGTGCTCACAGCCACAGGAGAAGGTGACACATAATCAGATAATTGCAGAATAAATGGTAAATGCTACAGCACTAAGTCATTGAACCCAGGGAGCTCGGGGATTCGGAAGAGGTTCCCAGAGGAAGTGATGTCTGCTACAGTGAGGGGTAACAGCAGGGATCAACCCTAACAGACAGTTGTTACCTAAAATAGCTGCCAGAGACGTGGATCCTTGGTCATTCACCCCCTGAGATTTGTCCTACTTTGCCTAACGTTTTCACTCGTTGCTTCTTTCGCATGTGGGTGAGTGGGGAGATGTCGGGACACCTCGATTCTTATCCAGCTATGAGTCATTTACAACGTGACCTGGGGTTCCAGCGCTCTGGACCCCAGTGGCCTGTGTTGTGGGACATTTGTCACTGAATCTCTTTCTCCATTTGGGAAATCTGCTACCTAAAGAATCTGGGTCGGAAGCAGTGTCCACATCTCACTAAAGAATGTGAAATATGCCTCTTTCCTGCTCTTTTTGCAGCTGGAGTGATGACTGGTGAACCATGCGCTCCCGGTCAAGTGCTCAGCAAGGACTGTGGCGAGTCCCCCTGCAGGAGGCAGCTGCCACACACAGGGCGGAGCCTCTGCAGTGCAGGCTGCAAAGGCCCGTGTCCAGATAGTGGCACCGGTTTTTTCACCTGAACTGTTCTATGGTCCAATGTTGGCTTTGCTTCCTAAAGAATGTTCTCCAGCACTCCCTCCATCCTTTGAATTTGCTCCTTTCATGCTGAATTAAGCCCAGGCCAGTTTCTCTTCCTTTGGTTTTTTTTTTTTTTTTGAGACAGTCTCTCTCTGTTGCCCAGGCTAGATTGCAGTGGCGTCATCATAGCTCACAGCAACCTCAAACTCCGGGGCTCAAGCAATCCTCCTGCCTCGGCCTCCCAGAGTGCTAGGATTACAGGTGTGAGCCACCACACCTGGCCCAGTTTGTGTTCCTTGCAACTAAGCACCTTAATTGACACCAGGGCTTCCAGCAGATGCAAGTTTCCTTCTAGCTCCGTGTTCTGAGGTTCTAGAGTTTGTCTTCAGATTGGCTAGCACAGTGCTGGGACCTAAGTTATTGCTTCAGTGACAAAAGGGGCTGCAAGGTCCTTGCCTTGAAGTTCGCCTTTGCAGTGCTTTTCCTTATCTCATGCAGTGATCTGAGATGTGCACATGGAGGTGGCGGGAAGCACATCAGCAAGAAGTGGAAATGCTCCTTGGCTCTGCCCTGTCTCCCTGCACGGTGGCGTCTTCAGGGGGTGCAGAGGATGTGGAAGCCGTGTTTTCTGTCCCCAAAGAACTCTAATTTGATTAAGGAGAAGACACCAGGACATTTTAAACTTTTAGTGCTAACCAATGTCAAAGAGATGTAAAGACCGAGAGAAAGGAGAAATCTGTGAACAGATAGAAAAAAAGGTGGGAGGTAGAGTGTGAAAGTTGGAATAGGATTTACATAAGCAGAAGGGAGTTCGGGTTTGCTGGGAAACACAGCACCAGCCGGGGCCCAGAGCCAAGAACGAGTCGGAAACGTGTTTGTCATCGCAGGGCATCGGGGTTCTCCCGGGGGACGCCCAGAAACAGAGGGGAAGCCTTGTGCGTGAGGGCCTTGATCGCTTGGCAGACTGTGGGGAAGAGAACCTTCCACAGTTTACTTACAGGTTCAGAAATCAAACCGACCAACTAGCAAAGAACATCAACAACAAGGAATTCACTAGACCTGGCTCAGAAGGAATCATTCAGAGACCAAGGGAGGAGAATTCAAGAAGTGTTTTTGAGGAGCTACCATGCGCCAGGCACTGTTCTAGGCACAGAGATATAGCACTAAACACGACGTAGCCTGTTCTCGTGGAGACTTGTGTTCTGTGAGGACCATATAGACCCCACACACACACACACACACACACACACACACGCACACACACACGAACACACAAACACACATGCATATCCATCTACATCCACAGGTCTCTATATGGATACATCAATGTCGGTGACGTGTGTCTGGAGAAATGGAGCCGGGGAAGGGTAGGTACGAGTGCTGATTTTAGGGGACTGCCTGTGTCACCTGAGCTCTAAGGGCAGCTCCTTGGAGGGATTCCAGATGTCCTTGTAAGGAGAGGGCTCAGAGGAGCTAGAGGCAGAGCAGGACCTGGGTGACTTCAGTGGCTCTAACCAAGGTGCTGGCATCCTCCAGTCACCCCCACTCCAGGGCTCTGCCTTCTCTCCACGATGTCTTGCCCTTCCCCAAGTGTCCCTCCGCCCTCGCATGCTCAGTGGCTCTGCTCTGAGATGCATTTCAGTGGGAAGCACACGGATTCTGGTCCAGGCTGCCTGGCTTCTTTCCTGACTCTAACTCACTAGCACGAGACTTTAGGCAAGTGTCTTGGCATCTCCATGCCTCAGTTTTCCTTATCTACAAAATGGCTGATCATAGTCCCAACTTCAAAGGACCATTATAAGGTTCGTATGTATCAATACATAAAGCTCATAGAATCACTAATGTATGAAAAGCATCTAGCACTTATGGTGGATATAAGTGATTTCACAGGCTTTGTTGGCTTGATCTCAAGGTCTGATGGACTTCCAGGTGTTTGCCCACCTGTGGCCAGAGTCCCTCCAGCATGAATTATGCTTGGCAGATACTCTCATCTCCCTAAGGAATAAAAAAATGAATGAATGAACATGGACAGCCTCAGTTCTTCAAGCAAGTGGAGAAGTCCTCCTTTGTACCCATCTCCCTGGGGTTATGGCTTCAAGAGACTTTAGGGAGACGGAGAATACAGGAGAGTGGTCCTGTGCAAGCTGACACGCTCAGTGAGTACATACACTTGGTCTTGCACTAGACCATGAGCAGATTTAAAAATAAACAAGGTATGATTCCTGCCCTCTAGGAACTACAGTTCTGTTAAAAAGACAAGAAGAAAAAAAAAAAATGAGTCACCCAATCACAGTGGGAGTTTAGAGAAGGAGAACACGGATGAGGGGTGGAGTATGCTTGGGGAGAATCTTCACCGCAGATGAGACTTTATGAATGAGGCATTTGAACAGGAGGAAGTAGATCATTTCAGAGGGGAGGGCGGGCACCAAAGTAAGAATGAATGCAATTGTCTGGGCGCGGTGGCTCACGGCCGAGGCGGGAGGATCATTTGAGGTCAGGAATTCAAGACCAGCCTGAGCAAGAGTGAGACCCCCATCTCTACTAAAAACAGAAAAAATCACCGGGCTTGGTGGCGCACACCTGCAGTCCCAGGTACTCAGGAGGCTGAGGCAGGAAGATCACTTGAGCCCAGGAGATTGTGGTTACAGTGAGCTATGATGATGCCACTGCACTCTAGCCGGGGCTACAGAGCAAGACTCTGTCTCAAGAAGAAAAAAAAGGATGAGAATTATCTATTTCTCCAAGGAGACAGCCAGGGGAGCAGCGTGACCCAAGGCAAAGGAAGTTGCATCAGTTGTATTCATCCTCAGGCCGTTGTCTTAGTTTGAGGTAGATCAGAAGTCTGAGTCTATAGGAGACTAGAGAACTCTTAATAATCTTCAGATTATGAGCAGAGTGTGAAAGACAGGTTTAACTAACAGTTTTCTAGGCAGTATTTTTAAAACTGATATTATCTCTTTTATTCTTCACAATGACACTGAAGTTGGTTTTTCTGCCCATATTTTACACATGGCATCAGGAGGTCTAAGGGTTTACTTATAAATTCCTGGTTTCTTCCTTTTCATCTCTCCTGTGTCACCAGCCCGAATTGTCTGAATACGATCAGAGGCTGCAGAATCGGTAGCCAAATCGTCTTTGCTGCACTAATGCAATTGCATGTCCCCAGGGCGGGTTCTAGGAAATCAGACTGGCTTGGCACTTGCTCTCGGGCTCGGGCAGTGGGGAAAGGCAGGGAAAGTGCTGGTTGCATTTAGTGTCAGGGGCTTTGTGGGAGGAGCTGGGGGCTTGGCAGAATTTCCTTGCAGCTTGGAGGCCCCCGGAGGCCCGGGGCACTGCCTGCCCAATTCCCGGAGTTCAGGCACAGATGGCCCCGTCAGCCCTTGAATTGCATGTGTTGGGGGGGTTCTCACTCTGGTGAGTGTAGGGGGGCGATCTCCGGAGGCCTCTGCCCAGCTGGCCACCTCCTGCCTGGGACTGTTTAGTGTAGAGGAGGGAGGGAGAAAGACCAGATGGGCCACTGCCTTTGGGCCTCGAGGTGCAAACTCTGTCGTACTGGGTAGCGGGGGAGAGACACCTCTTTATTAGGCAGCTGTTTGCTTGGCGATTAACCTCGGGGGCTTGGAGGGCACTCAGGATTAATGCTGGAGTGTGACAGCCACCTACGCTGGTGAGATCTTTGTGGGGGTAGGGAAGAGTCCTGGGAAGCAGGCTGGCCTGGGATGCGGCACCCCTGGGCACCACAGGTGGCATTTCTGCTGTAGGTGAGGGGGCCATTTGGAAGGGATGACAGTGGCCGAGACAGGATGAAGTCAGCACATCCCTGGACTCTGCGTGTTCTGGGCCAAGGCTCCAGGGAGCACTCCACAGCAAAGGGGCCAAGAGAAACCGCTCAGCTTAGCTGGCCAGAGCGTCCTTGGCAGATGCCCCCCACCCAAGGCCACTCCCGGCAGCCTTTGCTCTCCAAGGCGGCCATTCCCATGCACAGAGGCTGCTCGGAGCCTCGAAGGTGCTTGGGGCAGGAAAGAGAGTGGAACAGTCTCCTTCGCCAATAGGGCTGTCATTTCGTGCTGGTGTGAAGCCTGAGACACCAAATGGGCTGGAGCGTGAGGCCACCACGCCTGCAAAGGCAGCTGTTCCACCTGTGTCACCAAACCAGGGACAGCTGGGAACCTTCCATGGCCACAGCTATGAGGGCAGCGAAGGAAAAGGGTGAGAGGGAGGGCGAGGGGAGGAAAGAGAGCACCAGTCACACCACCACCTGCACTGGGGGCCTTGTTCTCCCAGACACTAGTGAGCAACTATAGGCAAGTTGCTAAAATCACAGGGAGCCTCGGTCTCTTGAGGGCAGTAACACTACTCACCTCCACGGGGTCGATTTGGGGATGAAATGAGTTAATGTTGGTAAATGTGCCGTCCAAACCGACAGGTATGATCAGATGTTGTTTTTGTCGTTGGGTTGCTTTTTGTTACGTGATCAGAACAAGATTGGGCCCCTTGTGAGCTCCTTAGGCCGGCAGAGGGTTGAGCAGCACATGCTGTACTGGGGGGTGGAATCCTAGCCTGGAATAAACAAGAAAGGAACAAGAGACACCCCCCTTTCCAAGTACCAGAGCCCCCTGGTCCAGTAGGTAGAGAGATCATGGGATGGACAGCAGTGTCCTCAGCCAGTCCCAACCTCTGGGGACTTCAAGGTGAATTATTTCAAGGGATTTTTCAAATGGTTGGGCACAGGAAGCATTTTGGGCAGAGCGAATAGATCAGGTTTCTCCGTGAGACTATTTTTCTATTTTTCAAGTGTAGAAACTGTTGTGATTGTTAAAATGTGAATTCATTTAAAAGCATTGTGGTGGCTTTTTGGTTGGAAGAATTTTCTTAAACAAAGACCGTTTGGTAGGGATGTTGGGTGATTTGTTAACTCTGAAAGATGGGCAGGGACTACTTTTGCAGGGTGGGGTTTCCTCGTGGAGACAAGACAGGAGGCATTTGAGTCGAGAGGGGGTGAAGGAGCAGGCGCATAGGCAGGTGGGGTGAAGCTGAGCTGGTGGGGGCCATGGGGAGGCCGTGTGAGGCCACACACAGGAACAGCCTGGGCTCTGGGGTCAGCTTCCCAGCCCAGTTCTGCCCCTTATATTGGTCTTGGGTAGCAGACATGCCCTTGGTAATCTCTAGCCTTCATAGAGTTCATGAAAATCAAATGAAATATTATTGTAAAGCCACGGTGAGTCTTTGAAAATGTGAGTTGAATAATTGAAAAGATGGCATCCTCTCTCGGACAGGGTATTTTCCTTCTTGTATTTGCTCTAGTCCCACTGATTCCTAGATAAGGAGCTCAGAGGAGTGGGTCTAAACTTAGAAGGTTTAATTAAGAAGAAAAACAACCTGTTATTTGTATTTTCCCTCTACGAAGTGGGGCAGCCGAGGAGCTCTGACCACTCAGCCATGGTTTCCCCTTCCTTGAAGGAGAGCACTGCAGGGTTGCCAGCGGATGTTCTGGCCCTGTCTCAGTTGGTTGGCTGAGGGTTCCATGCCTGGATTAAACATCCCTTCCACCGTGAGCAGCTCTCGAGCCTACCGGTTCCGAAGGATTATCAGAGAGTCCATTCGCTGAGGTCTGGGACCACCGTTCATCTCTGGATGCAGTAGGTGCTCACAGTATGTGGCTGAATGAATGAATGAATGAATGATTCATGCCCTGTCTTTCCCATGCCCTCTCACCCCCTGGACAGACACTAGGGACTTTGGAGTGATCTCCGGTCTCTTTCACCTTCTCCCACCTGCATCATCATCGAGGCCCACCTGAGATTCCAGTTTGGGGTCACAGCCGGGACCCCCAGTTTCCTTCTCTGAGTTAGTCAGGCCACAAATGCACGGAGTTTGGGAGCAGTGCTTTTCATCATGTGTCTGATCCTACAGCCCGAATCTCAACCTTGTTCCCTGATCGCGGGAGAGGGGAGGGCATTTTTCCTGAGGCGATAGGCAGTGTGAGAGGGGTGCCAACATCACCCTCCTCCTCTGTGCTCCTTTCTAACCAGAGTTCAATTAAAAAAAAAAGAAGTGTGTTAACCCAGCTCACATCAGTAACCTTAAGGTGTTAATAACTTGGAGTTAGACCTCCCGGGGAGCATTTGCATCTTAATAGAATACGCTAGGGCCATTCTCTCTTGAAGAGGGAAGGTTTTTGAACTGGGAATCTGTAGATTCCATAGGGTCCCCAGACTACAATTAGCCCTTTGGCCTCAATCTCTCTCTCTCAATCTGCTCAGATTCTTCAAGCTGCAAATTTTAAAAAGTTGGACTAGATAAAACAGCTGATATAACAGAGTGTGGATTACCCCATATATTCTTTATAACAATTTATGAGAAAGGTGCTATTAATGGTACCGTTTTACAGATGAGAAAACTGAGGCCCAGAGAAGCACCTTATCTGAGGCCAATTGCTACCAAGGAGCAGAACCGGGATTCAAAGCCAGGCAGTATGATGCCAGCATCTACCCTGCTCACAACATTCAGTCTCTTTCTCTCATATTTCCCCCAAATAAAACAACCCTGTGTAATCACAAGGAGGAACTGGGGGCCCAGGGAAAGTTTGCGGTGCCTCCCCTCCTCCTCTCCGCTTTCCTCTTCCCTCTCTCCCACTCCCAGGCCACAAGTGAGAGTTGGGTCTTTTGCTAGACACAGGGGTGGTGTTTATAGTTTGGTGAAAAGCAACCCTTTGGCTGGCAGAGGTCTCTCATATCTTCTTTATAGAATCAGGTAACATCTTGCACATCTGTGCATTTGACAGCAAGTTTCCAATGTACAGGTGATAGTGGGTTTCACGAAAACAAAGATCTTCCTGCAAATCATGTAGATAGAAACTGAATAATGAACTGTGTGAAACTGCAGTAATCAAATCACAATTAGACATTAGATATGCTAATGACATGAAACTGAGAAGTGTGCCCAGCAGAGGTGACTGTCCTCCCCTCCCCTTCCCTCCCGTCCCCGCAGGGGCCTGAGGGTGGTCAGAGGACGGGAACCTGCCCTCAGTGGGTTAACGATGATGCTGGATGCTCAGAGGTGTGGATGGGGGCCATGGACCTGCATGGAACTTGGCAGGGATGGGGCAGGGAATGAGAGAGAGAGGAAAGCCAATTTCCTAGATGATCTGTGGTCAGTTCCTTGGGAAGCTGTTTCCATGGAGTTCAGGAGGCAGCAGGGAGCATCGATTCAAACTCAGAAGCCAGCAGTACCCCGAGGACAGACACAAAGAAACCCCGTGGTCTGAAGACCTATAAGAGAACACACAGTTCAACAGAGATGAAAAGGAAAAGGAGTATTAAAGCATCTCCTCTGTGCGGATCTCCTAAGACCCAAGTGCCGACAGTTACAGATCCTTCCAGGGTGCCAGGCAGTGCTCTAAGTGCTAATGCCACCAAAGTCCCGCAGCTAGGAGCGGGTATTATCCCTGCTTCAGGGAGGACCGAGAGCTCGCAGGTTGAGATGCTCACTGTCATAGCTGGGGCCTGAAGCAGGGGAGTGGCTTCCTGGGCCTTGCTCAGAGGCCGGACAGTGTTGCAGAGGAAAGAACGGTGGGTGTAGACGGATTGTCTGCAGTTAGGATGCCGGAGTCCAGCCCCCAGGACTTCCAGCCGGTTCATCTTGTCCTTAGCCCAATCTCAGAGGAGCAGGTGCCACTAGGGATAGGGTGAGAGCCGGACCTGGGGTGCAGATGCTGTGTGTATAGACTTTCATCCACTCCACCTGCTTCCTGGGGTCTGGGGGACTCTCAGGGATCTACGGGCAAATTTCCCGTCTGTTTGGTATTCCTGTCAGCAGGCCTTGGGTTGTAAGACTCGTCACCTGATAAATCAGGTGCTGTCCCTCCAGCAGCACTTTTAAAAACAGATTTATTGAGTTGTAATCCACATACAATAAACTGCACGGGGTTTAAAGTGTATTCTTCCATGAGCTTGGACAGTGCACACACACTGTCACGATCAGGATGGTGACCACGTCCACCGCTGCTGAAGCTTCCTCATGAAGCTTGGTGACCCCTGGTCCCATTTCTCCTGCACCCCTTCCCTGGGCAACTTCCCACCTGCTTTCTGTCCCTCTGGACTTTTTGGCACTTTCTAGGATGTATGTAAATGGAATCACACACTATGTACTTTTTTGTACATAGTGGACAAATAGTGCCATAGACATAGTGCCTCTGTCACTCAGCATATTACTTTGACAATTCACGTATTTTAGTTTTAGGAAATAATTTCCTATTTCAAATAAAAAGCAAACGATTTATCCATTTGGTTGCTAGGAAGTTGCGCATCTCCATTGCAGTCGTGTCTGCGTTGTCCTTCCCGTGACTGCTACTGGCCAAGAATGGCATGTTACCTTGAGATTCACCCATGTTGTGGGTGTTCACGTAGTTCACCTTGTTATTGCTGAGGAGTGTTCCACTGTAAGATGTACTCCCCAGTCAGGTCCCCCGGGCCCTACCTGGCCATGCCTAGAGATGGCCACCGGCATGTATCTGCAGTGCCCTGAGACACTCATTCTCACCAGGAACTGTTCATTACCAGGAGAAAGGCCCAGCCTAAGTTCTTGACTCACCATCAGAGAAATCAAATGTCAGAGCTGGAAGGGCCCTAGAACCTAACCAGTCCCTGTTTGGGACTGAATTATTTTGTTCCCCCCAAATTTATATGTTCAAATCCTAACCCCTACTACTGCAGACTGTGACCATATTTAGAGAGCAGGCCTTTAATGAGGTAATTAAGTTAAAATGGGGTCATGAGGGCAGGTCCTAACCCAATAGGACTGGTGTCCTTCTAAGAAGGGGAGATTAGGGCATATATACACATGGGAGGGAGGACCATATGAGGACACAGGGAGAAGACAGCCATCCACAAGCCAAGGAAGGGAGGCCTTGGAAGGGACCAACCCTGCTGACAGATAACCTCAGTCTTGGACTTCCAGCCTCCAGAATTGTGAGCAAATAAATTTCTGTTGTTAAAGTGCCCCAGAGTCGGAGCCAGAAAAGCTAAGTTCTAGTCCAGACTCTGTCCTTATTAATTGCGTGGCCTCTACTTTCAATCAGACCTCTGTGAAATGGGCATGAAGATGCCCACCCAGCCTTCCCCACGGATGGCCGTGAGACCCGAAGGAGGTGAGGTAGGCAAAGCACCAATTGGAAAGCATAATTAGGGGGAGGGAGGGGGCCTGAGGGGCAGCCGCCTGGACACCGTCCAAGGTACAGGGCTCCAGGTCTGCGCTTGCCCTCAGAGCAGGTGTTTGCCATCTGGCTTCCGCGATACCCACTGTTCCGTGTGTGCTAATGACACAGGCCTGCGCAGCCCTCTGCAGTTACCCTGGGCAGATCCAGACGCAGGAGTTCTGGCACCCGAGACTGTGCTGGCTCTTGTGGCACTTTAAGTACATGGCATGTGTCAAGCCTGCTGCTGAGGTGGCCCTGATGTGCCAGGTGGACCTTCACTCTCCCCTTGTGACGGTTGATCTGACGTCTCAACTTTGCTAGGCCACAGGACCTAGATGTTTGGTCAAACACCAGACTGGATGTTTCTGGGAAGGTAGTTTTTATCAACAGAGGAGATCAACATATAAATCAGCAGACTTTGAGTGAAGCAGATTACCGTCCACAGTGTGGGTGGCCTTGTCTGATCGGTTGACAGCCTTACACGAAAGCAGGCCGAGGTCCCCCAAGAAGAGGGGCTTCTGCCTGCAGGCTGCTTTTGGACTTGAGCTGCAACATTGCCTCTCCCTGGGTGTCCAGCCTGCCCTGCAAAATTCAGACTGTCCAGACTTTCCAAAGTCTTTCTTCCTTTTCTCTTAAGGACACTAATCCTGTCATGGCAACTGTACCCTCATGACTTCATCTAATCCTAATCACCTCTCAAAGGCTCACCTCCAAATGCTGTCATATTACGGGTAAAGGCTTCAGCATATGAATTTTGGGGAAATACAAGCATTCAGTTATATTAATAACACCCCTTATCCCCATCTTCAGGTAACTCACATTTATTGAGCACTTACTATGCTTATTAGATGTCGCTCTAAGTACTTTCTATGCATTATCCCATTTCATTTTCATGGCAACCAGGTAAAGTATTATTTGTCCCTATTTTGATGACACCGAGGCACAGAAAGGTTAGGGAGTTTGTTCAAAGTCACACAGCCAGTGAGTGCCCTGGAGGCTGCTATCCTGACTTCTGTGCTGTGCTGCCTCTAGGGTGCAAAGTCACATACTTGAACGTCCCTGAACATAAAATGGGAGCTCACACCTTTCCAAAGAGCGGAGACAGTGCAGCTTTCCAGGGAGTGCACCCGTCCTCTGGCCACGGGAGGGACACACAGACTTCTGGGATTGGTCCCCCGTCATGTTATGACATTGCTGCTCAAGGTCTATCAGCTGAGACCTGGACTGCTCCCGTCCTGCTCTCCTGTTTCTGCCCTGGGTCACGATGGCTGGGATGGTGCCTTGCACGGACGCTGGCACTTGGGGCCGTGGGGGGGCAAGTAGGTAAATGGCCTGACACTGCACAAGCAGGCCTGAGCCCGCCTCCCATCCAGGCTGCTGGGGCGGAGCAGCAGGCCCTTTGCATAATCTGGAAGAAATTAGGAGCTTCTGGCTCAAGCCTGAGTTCCCACGTCTGCTTCCCCTTCCTCCCAGATCCCTCTGAAATGACAGCAAAGATATAAAAAAGGAAATCAATCCATAACTGTGCTGAGAACAGCAGGGGTGGCCCTCTGTGCCCAGAGATTTCGGCGAGTTTCTGAAAGACAGAAGTAGAAGGGAACATATGGAAGAACAAGCGACTGCTTCGAACAAGTTCGGGAAAGTGCTGCAGGGGCGTGGGAGCAGATTACCCACAAATACTGCCTGAGAAATATTTATACCATGTGCAGCATTACTTTTATGATGATAATGACAAATATGAGAAATTATGTCGTCACTTTCAATCTGCTGGGAATGGTCTCTGCGACATTGAGACGTTCTTTCTCAAGGTGTCTTAGTCAAGACCTAGGCTGCTGCTGTCATGGTCCCCAAGGGCAGGCTCTTTCAGTCTGGGGGTCTGCGCACTTGCTAGAGGCCCACAGATAGGCCCAGAAAGTCCAGGAAGCTGGACTGAGGTCACATGCAAACGTTACTGCTTCTGTGGGCATTTTTCTGGGACCTTGGGTACATTGCTTTGGCCAGATGTGCAAAAATCTCCGTGACCCAAGACTGTCATTCACTACTAGAGTTTTACGATGACTTTTCCAATTTCCCATAGCTGGGTAGGTGGTGGCTGAGTGGTTCCTCTTAGCTCTGAGCCATCAGTACTTTCTATCCCCACTGCCAAAATTGTGCTTTTCAGACGACATCTATGTACCTTGTCCCATTTTAGTCTCATGAGAGCCCAAGGAGAGGGACAGAACATGCATCATCAACCTTCCTCGAGAAACAAGAATCTCAGACACAGGGAGGTTACAAGGTTTATCCAAAGCACGTGGCAAGGCTGCGGTAGAGCTGTCTTGGGGCCCAGGTCTCAAGGTTCCAGGTCAGTGCTTTTTGTCACTTCCTCAGTGTTCTTACAGATGAAAGGGGCACATCCGTTCTCTTAATGAGCAAAGCAGCCAACGGTAGCAGTGTGTTCAGACTCCTCTAAAAATCTGGTCCAGTAACCCAGGATGTGACCTCAAAATATTAACAAATCCTCCCCAGATGCCAAATCACTCCCATGTGCCTTGTCTCAAATAAGAGCTGTCATTACCAAGGGAGTGGCAGAGGCAAAGGCTGGTTCCAATTCCTTTCTTTGTTCCCTATGGCGTCCCCCAGCATTTTCTGTCTCCAAGTGCCCAGCCGGGGCTGGCCTTCCCTCCTCTGCGCGTCCCCTCCGAGAGGCAATGTGTCCCCCTGAGCCCTTTCCTTGGCTTTAATTGATGCCATTGGGTTGTCCTTAATTACTGCCCACGGTTTCCCAGAGCCGCTGGGTGCAACCAGCAGGCCTTAAGCATCCAAGTTGTTCACACGAGTGGCCTGAGCCGCTCCCCAACCCTCCGTCTTGTCTCAGAGCTGCGTCGTGCCAGAGAGATTTGCCCAACATCTGCACTCGGACCTGAGGAGGCTGCCGCTGCACATCTGTGAGCTATCCCCGGCCAGAGACCGCAGCAACCGGCTGGAATGGGCTTAATTGCTCGTTCCCTGTCTTAATCTGCAGGCGCAGCTAACGATCTGGCTTGGGGAGGTTCCCAGCTAATTGGCTAGCAGCTGGCTTCTGCAGAGACAACTGTCTTTTGTGGTTGTCCCATTCCTGGCCTAGGTGGACATTTTCAAAGTCTTACTGAGCCTTAAATTATTCATAGGCACTTGGTGGGAGGCAGGGAGGGGTTGTCTAAAGTGCCATTTGCACCGTGAGTTCTCATCGAAGGCAGCTTGGCGCTGGAGGAAGGGCGCGTGCTCTGGGATTCAGACAGACCTCGGCTTGTCAGGGAGATGAAAGAAGTTAATACGGTGTCCCCCGTTATCCGAGGGGGATACGTTCCAAGATTCCCAGAGGATGCCTGAAACCATGGGTCGTTCTGAACCCTACATAGACTATGATTTTTACTGCACATTCACACCTGTGAAATAGTTTAATGTATAAATTAGGCACAATAAGAGATCAACAACTCATAATAAAATAAGATAATTATAATAATGATACTGTAATAAAATTTATGTGAATGTGCTCTCTTTCTCTCTCAAATTCAGTATGACTGGTGTCTTTAAAAGAAGAGGAAAGGACATACAGAAATTCAGAGAGAAAGACACACGGGGAGAGTGCCATGAGATGATGGAGGCGGAGACTGAGAGGTGTGCCTGTAGCCAGGGGACACCAAGGATCACCAGCAGCCACCAGAGCTGGAAAAGGCAGGTGGCTTTCAGTTTGAGCATCGTTTTTAACACACCACTGTAATGCGTCTTCCCTTTGGTGGCCAGGTGTGGCTGAGTGGCCCTGACCAGACAGAGCGCTCTGATTCACTTCCTTCTCTGGGTACCAGAATGTGACTTTACAGGTCCCAGAGAGCCTGAATTTGAAGAGTTCCCTAGTTCCACCTAGGAACCTGGTAATGAAATCTCTTTGTATGTAAATAAACACAATCGTATGTAAGAAGATTAAGATAGAATAATACTAGACAGAAGTCCACTAGGCTGGACTAAAACAAAAGGATCAAGCAATTGAATTACTGAATGATTTTCAAATTTACTTCCAAAGACAGAAACTGAAAAGCCAGCCAAAAAAATAAAACAAACAAGCAAAAAAACACCCCAAAACAAATCATTATTTCCCAAGTCCTATTTTATAAAACACTTGTTCCTCAGGATGATAATAGATGTTTTGAAAATAAAAACAAACACAAAACTCTAGCTTTTTTGATTACTTAAATTTTAGAAACACCAAGTTAAACACAGCTAAGCAAATTTAAATTGTCTTTATTACAGGAATTCTCAGAGCCTTTAACACATTAATGATGTTCACTACAAATTCCAAGGGGTTTAAACTTAACTTGAAACTTCCCTGAAATATTTAACCACCAAACATTTTCCCCCCTTGTAAACTAGTGTTGCACAAGAACACATTTTGAGAAATGCTCTTTTAGTGATTTAATCATCCTCAAAGCAATTTTAAAATAAAGTAAAAGGAAAGTAGCTAATAAAATGTGGAAATTAAGGTGAGTTAGATTCAACGTTTTTTTTTTTTTTTTTTTTCAATAGGGGATCTTGGTCCAAGGGAATCCCTTGAAGGAAAGATGATGTCTTGGTGCATAAGTGTCATCTTCCTTTTCTAAGTCCTTTGTCCCCAGTATGACCCCAACATTTACAAGATTTTTTTTCATAATAAATGGCTCTTTGGTGGGCACCTTTCCCTGTGATGTCACAATTGTGGGAGGCAGTTGTCATCTCTGCAAGATTCTCTTGGTCTCAGCAAGATTCCCTTCACTCCTGGAGGCAGGGAGTGGACAGATGGTCCATCCCTTGGTAGATGGGGGAGCCACTAGGTAGCCTGCTTAGGCTGCACCCAACAGGTGTGCGCTCCATGAGGAGAGGGTGCTTATGGGATTCCATAAAGCGCCATCTTTTTGCTTTATAAGCTCTCTACTGTAATCCAAACTCCATAAATGAGCAATTCCTTTGCATAATGAACGGATGAGGCTGTTCTACGCACTCTTATGTTGTTCCAAGTCTGTGGTTTTACTAAATTTCCACCTCAAAGATATGTAATTAGAACCTCCGCAATCTGCTATCCTGGCCCTCCCCACCCTCCTCTGGAATCCGCCATAATCTCACAGGCTGGTTTGTGACAGGAGTGAGCGCAAAGTAGGATGTGCATGCGTGCATATGTCTATCGGTCTTGCACGGGGAGAGGGATGTGTCTTCCGTCTTCTAGAAGGTGGGAGGGGTGGGGCCTGGGGGCCAGATATTCACTGACCTCTGACTTTCCAGCCCACTCTGGGGCCCTTGGGTTCTCCACCTCCCAGGCCCCACAGTGGGTCTGTCCTCCCGCTGCTATCTGACGGAGCCAGTGCATTTGTCCACCAGGCCTTTGCTCCTCTGTTCCCACTGCCAGCAGGGCCCTTCTGCCTCTGGCCCAAACACTGTTCCCTTCAGGGCCCAGCTCAAACTCCTCATGTTCCATGAAATCTTCTCTCCCTCCCCCAGTCCTCAGGAATTTCCTGTTCTCATTCTTGTTGTACTGTAAGTTGGCACCACAAAGCTTGGCATTCACATGTTTTGTGTGTATTCATGTTGATGAGAGGTTAAGCTCCCTTGGATGGGGGACCATGTCTTATGTTCCCTTGTCGAAATGCACAAGATGTGGTGATCATTTGGGAAGAGGGCCTGGAGATGGGTGGTGTCTTGGGAGGCTTCAGACAGGGGCTCCAAGCTTTTATAGCCCTTTGTGTATCTTTAATCGCTGGAATTAGACAATATCTCAATTTTCTAGAGGAAAAGGATTTGGGACGAAGTGCATCCAACACAGGTCCTGTCCAGGGTGAGCGTGAAGCAGTCATATCAGGGCAGCCTGGCTCCCAGGAGGCTTGGTTCTCCCAACAGCCCCGTGCCCAGGTGCTACGTGTGGCCTTTCATGCAAAGTCCCTCCCTCATGGCTTTAACTCTGGAAGAAGATCCCAGCAGGGAAATGGAAGATGGTGCCAGGGTGGTACGACCTGGTGAAAAAGATTGGGAGCTTTAGAATCAGATACACGTAGGTTTAGTATCTTAGCACAGTACCTGGCCCAAAATAAGAGCTCAGTCATGTTGTATGAAAGAACGAGTGAAATACAGCGAAGAGTGTTGTAATCCCTCTCTACGTCTAAAGAGAAAATGGGTGTTAATGTCAGCCTGGGCAAGACGAAATACATTCAGTACCGTTATAGATATGCCTAATGGGATGCAGTACCTGGAGCAACGCATGTTTCTTTTTGCTTTCTTCTTTACCTTGGGCATGTCTGTTTCCCACTCCGGACTGAACAATGAAGGGCTCAGATTACTGTCTGCGATTCCGACCCGGCTGATTCCTGATACAAGAAAATCGTCTAATGCTGGCGTTGTTCCTGAGAAAGGTTCTGCCCTGCTTTTCATAGATATTATGCAGCACTTGCCACCTATTAGTTATTAATATCAATTAAATATGAATCATCTGTGGGATGCTTCAGCCTCCTCGGGAATCGTACCTTAGTTGCCTAGACAAATATAGTAAGTAGGGAATTTTCCTAACAGTGAACACAGAACCAACAGCAGTTTTTTTTTTCCCATTTCCTTTCCCCAAATACAGGCTGCTGTTTTTATGGACTTCAGGATGGCCTTTTTAACTCCTGCTTCAGCTACGCATCGAAGAAGCAAAGATGCTGAGAAGAGAGTCTGAAATTAATGCACATACAGGAAGGGAAGGCTGCATGGGGTGGTGCAAACGGCATTTGGGCGCCCCTTGCTGTTGGTCAGCCACTAGGGGTTTGAACAGGAAAACCCCGGTATGTGGTCTGCACTGCACCCTCGTGGCAAGACTCGCTTATGACAGGCAGGTCTGGCTGCTCCAGAGTCATCTAATAGCAAAACTGTACAGAGCACATCGGTTCAGGTAAATTCACTGAGCACTTATTACAGAGTCCAAGATACTGTGGAGGTCATACAAGAAGAGTAAGGAACTCATCTGCTCCTAGGGAATTTTGTTTCTGGCCTTCTCTCCTTCAGGAGAATACTTCTGTCTTCTGGACTTGTCCTTCATCATTCATTCATTCATTCATTCATTTTCTTTGGCAAGCATTTATTGAGCAGCTTCTATGTTCCAGGCATCATAACAGGTGTTGGGAGCACAGGGATGAACAAAACAAACAACAAGCCTTATTCTCAGGAGTTTGACATGCTCATATCCCTGCTTTAAGGCCGACCCCTGGAAACACACTTTCCTATAAAACTCTGCTTGTGAATTCCCTGCCAAGGCACGGCTAGAACCCAAGGGGCTCTTTTGTATGGTATTTCGTGTCTGTTCAAGAGGAAACTGCAAAAGAGAGAAATCTCAAAGACTGAAATTCCTAATGGTGGAATTTCAGGAATTGTGTTGTGTTTCGAGGGTGGAAGATTTGGGGGTACAATTGGGAAACTCCTTGCATTCCCTAAAGAACCCCACCCAAGCCACTCCCTACTCTGCCTGTGTCCCTGAGGGGCTCTACCTGCTGTGACTTATCCCCAATGTGGGCTGGGGTCACTCTGAGAACCACAGGAGCTATGAACTTAACCCTGGAGTTCATGACAGCTTTCTATAGAGTTTCTCCTTCCCCTATAAATAATAAAAAATCCCAATTTTAACTGCTCTTAGTTGGCTTCTGTCCTCAAGGAGTTTATCATCCTCTAAGAGGAGAGAGAAGTTACAGCCATATGTAATAACAAGGAAGCCGCAGAGAAGGGGTAGAGGAAGTTCTAAGTGTGAAGGGGCTGTGCACAGCTGGAAGGATCTGGAAAGTCTCGGGAGGAGGGCTATTTGATTTGCTGTATCATTATCTGGGAAAGTCAGGCCTTGCTGCCCTGGGACGTTACGTGATACAGGAGGATGTTTGAGCTGCTGTTGGGGAAATGAAGCTTAATCAATGTTCCAGCACCAGAAAGCTCAGGGAAGTGTTCTCATGTGGCCCCTGGAGATGTCCTTGGAAACTGCCAGTCTAATAAACCAGCCTCCATTCACAGCTGCCACCCCCATGCTACAGGGGCCAGTCACTGGGCTGAAGGTCACTCTTCTGGATGGCCTCTCCTGCCATCTGTCAAAGACCCAGTAGACCTATTAAAGCCTTGAGTTTCTGTAAAATTTGCATATGGTGGCATGGTCAGCACAAGAGCATGTTTCTCCCAAGTCAGTCTTTCTCCTTCCCTAGACATTTACCACTCCGCTGTATCTCACGACTGATGGCAAAGTGGAAATTAGCTTTTGTTTGGGAAGACTGAAAGCTTTAGTCTTGTCTTCCATAATTTGAAGCTGTGTTGGGGGTGGGTTGAAGTCATATTGTTTGCACATCTTGGTCATACCCTTTGGAAGTTTGGAAAAGTGAAAGGTAGCCCAGGCTCCCGTGCTGAGATGCAGGATACTGGCTGAGACAGGTCATAGGGAGGAACTGGAGGGCAGAGTTTAGCTGTTGTGATTATGTTGAATGTCCTCAGTCACTGCACCAAGAGGTCCTTGGTGCCTGGGTTTGACATTCTTCTCCCTCCTGCCTCGGGGGGGGGGTGGACTGGTCACAGCTCTTTTGGAGCAGGCAGTAGGGTGGGAATGTTAAGACAGGGCCTACTGGTCACACAATGCCCTTTTTAAAAAACAAAATCTCAAAATCTCAATTTAGGTTTGGGAGCAGAGAGAACAGATAGTCCCACACAGGTCTTTGAGCCCAAGCTACATGTTCCAGACAAACACCTGGTGAGTCCTGAATTAGAGTATATGTGGCTTGCAGAGCCAAGGGCCATGCCATTGTGTGTGCCTGCTCCCTTGAGACGTCAGGGAGTGGACAGTGACCTGCTGGGTACAACTGGGCATCCCCAGGTCCTCAGTTACAGATGTCAACATCTATCTGTTTCCAGTGCACTGTGCATCGAGTTTCTACCCTGCTCAGGAACTCAGACTCCTTAGCAAAGGCCTTTCATGATCTGTCCCCAACTGCCCAGGCCACTTGCACCTTCTCTGCCATTGCTGCTGGCCATATGGAACCTCTGCACTTCCTCAGACCTTTCCCTAGACTCTTCACAATGCTGTGTCCTTTTGCAGGCTGCTTCTTCTTCCTGGGATTTCTTTGTCACTATTTTTCGATTGTGAAAATCCTTTCTTTCCTGCAATACACAGCTCCAGTATGTCAGCTTTGGGAAAAACGTCTCTAACTGACCCACCCTGCGTTGGGCTTCTCTCTCCGAAATAATGCTACCATCTTGTACAGGGCGTGATCTTCCCCTGGAGGTCAGGGACCCTGTCACATTCATCTTCGTGTCCCTAAGTCCCAGCATTGCGCCTGAGGCATAGTAGATACTCAATAAACGTCCACTGGGTGGCTGACGGGCGTGCCTGTGTGTGCGAGCGCAGGTGTGGCGTTCCCGGAGTGAAGGACGGGACAGCGAATCAGCCCGGGGTGAGAAGGAACGTGCTGAGTCCCTTCCTTGTCAATAGACTGCACCCCTGACACTTTGGCTGTGCCTCAAAACACAAACGGGAGGAGCAGGAGCGTCACCTGTGCGAGCACCGCGGGGAAGACCGGGCGCTCCCCGGCCGAGCCCGGCAGCCCTGGTGCAGCCTGGCCGTGAATCGTTTCTGATGAGCTGGTTGCACGGGGTCCCCGAGCAGACCGCTGATATTTAGAACATTCCAGCCTCCTTGCAGAGTCCAGCTTTCTAGTGCTGCCTACTGGCTGTCGGGCCTGCCTCCCCATCTCCGGGCCGGAGACGCCATCCCACTTCCGGCTGCAAGACAGCGAGTTTCCAGCAGAGGCTGCTGCAGCCATTCTGTGTCTCTCACTGTCGTTTCCTTTCGTTCTGCAGACCTGACGCTGTCGTCCACTGCCCTTTTTGTTGCCTGCAGCTTCCAAGTGCCAGATGGTCCTCTACGGACCAGCTGGGGGCTCGGGATGGGGACGGGGATCCTCAAACTTGTAGATTTGTGATATATATATGTATATATATATATATGTATTTTTTTTTTTTTTTTGTAGGAAAGGGCCGAGTTCCAGCAGCATCTCGAATGTCAGGAGAAAAAGGACTCCCTCCTCCACCCTCTGCAGAGCACTTCTCCCCACTCCCTGCAAGGGCTGCGAGGCTGGGGTTGGGTCCTGGCTGGTCTTTCAGTCCCTGATCGCCGAGAAGGATGCTCCCCTAAGCATGACCCACTCGTGGCAGCTGTAAATGTCCTAGGAAGGACCAAGAATTCTACCTGGATTTGGAATCTGTCTAAAGGAGATGGAAAATACATAAATTAGCCCAGGGCACCCAGCCACCTGCAACTGAAAACTCCTGGGTGTCCCCTGCCAGCATCAGTAAGGGGTGCTGTGCTGGCTTGGGGACGGCTCCATTCCCCCCACATCCCACCTCCCCAGGCCTTCTCCCTCCCTGTCCCCTCGGGCCAGTTCCGAGAGCCTCTGACACAGTGGTGTTTCTTCCTAGTCGGGGCCCAGGCTTGTGTCATCATAGATATATATTTTTTCTTCAGAGAGGATAGTTCGGCGAAGCTAGTGCTTGGATTGCTGTAATTCTATCCGATCTGCTGTCTCCGTGTCCTGTCCCCACCTCCAGCCCCAGACCGTTCCGAATCAAGACATAAATCACCCTCGGCGCGCGGCTTCCCTAGACAAGAACCAGTGATGGATCTCTATTGCTTTTCAAATCCACGCTACCGCCTGGCTCTCAAAATGCTTCATATTCCTCTCCTGTTTTCGTCCTCTGTCCTCCGCTTTGCCAACACTATGGTCTCTGCTCTTCTCCTGAAACTCTCACTCCTGAAAAAAATCCCAGAGCCAAAACCCAAAACTAAACAAACAACACTGAACACAAAAACACACCAGGCTCATTTTTACATTCTGGTCTAGCGATTCCCCTCCTGATTGCTTCTGTCACCCAAAGTGACTCAACTTTTGAGTCAGAATTCAAATCCCACCCCCAGGCAATTTGAATCCATGCTGACATCTTCCTTGATGGCCCAGAGCACTTTTGTCTGCACCAAGACACGTTGGCATGTAATTATGTTCGAGATGCTGATGTTGAATTGTTTTACACTCATTTATCCAATTGTTCAGTAATCACTCATTGAGTGCTTATTATCATGTTCCAAGTGCGGGGCGTATTCATCAATCTACAAGTCATCCTTGATATCTTACTCTCACTCCAAGACCAATCTATCAATTGGGCTGAGAGGTGCTTCCAAAATGTGTACTGAGCCTGGCCACTTCCCCACTTCTCTGCCCACCGTCTCTGGCCCCGACTTCTCAAATGGCCTTGTCATTCATTCTTGTCCCAGTGCAATGCACTCTCCACACAGGGTGATTTTTTTTAAGGAAGGATATCAGATCGTGTTGGTTTAAACCCTCCAGTGGTGTTCTATTGCACTTAGAATCAAAGAGAAATAGAACAAGAAAATAAAATAGGACCCCTCCCCTGCCAATGGTTTATAAGGCCACCTGTCACCTGGCCTCTGCCCACCTTTCTGGCTTCCTCCCTGTCAGTCGCTAACATCGCCAGACTGTGCCAGATCATTCCAGCCCTTGAGCCTTTGCACTTGCTGTTTCTGCCTGGGATGCTCTTCTCAGATGTTCATGTCACGCACTCTGGGTCATCATTTGCAATTTAGCTCAAAGGGCACTGACTTAGAGAAGTCACCCCTGACCACATCATCAGCTATTGCCTCCTGGTCAATCTCTTTCTCATTACTTTATTTTCTCTATGGCACTTGTCTTATTCCTTTGCTTGCCCATCCTCACCCCCACGAGAATATAAGTTCCAGGAAAGGTGAGGAACCGTCGGTTTTGTTTTTTGCTGCATTGGAGGCGCCTACGACAGTGCCTGACACCTGAAAAACTTTGTGTTTGTTTACATAAAAGAATGAATGAATGGTTAAAAGATCGTGTGACTCATCCAAGATGAACACACACAGTCTTTGCCTCCGATTGTTCACAGAATGCTTGTAAAAGAGAGAGACTAATAAACATTTCCAACCTGAGGACGCGCAGGCTATAATAGAGATATGTATAAAAGCACTATTTGAACAAAGATGAGAAAATAATTAAATTCGCTTCATTTGAATGAGTCTTATCTCTCTGCTTCTATGGTAAGCTTCTTAAGGACGAACCTCATTTTATGCTTTTATTATATTCCCCACTGCAGTGGTTTCTAAATGCCAGGCCCTGGACAAGCTGCAACAGAGGCACCTGGGGAGTTTAAAAAGAAAAAAAAAAAAATCAGAGATTTTTGATTCGATTCTGCAGGTCTAAAGTGGCATCCTAGGATGTGTCGTTGTATAGAAGTTCCCTGGGTAGTTCTGAAGCGGGGTGTCTTAGGGGCCACCCTACCATGCTGTCTGACACAGGGCTGGGCACCTTGGGATGAGCAGAAATATTAATAAATGCATCTCTGTCTGACTGCATTTTCTCTGACCAGCTCCAGCTGGGCCCAGAGTGAATGACCATGCGTGCCCAAGGTTCCCGCCAGTGGGGAGGATGCAAGAAGACAGGAGCGATCATTCCTTTTTCCTAGCACGACGGCTTTACTGTCGCTCGTATCTCTTCACAGGGATGGTTATTACCAGCCTTATGGGTCGTTTTATTTTTTTAACTGAACAGCACACCGGCATTCTCCTATTAGTCCCACTCCTTGTGAGCCGTCTGCTGGCAGCCAAGAGCCGCAGCCTGGAGACACTGACTTCTGGGGCCGCACCGTCTCCTGGTTCTTACGGGCGCTGGACCCTGCGTCGAAGGGCGTGTGGTGGTTTGCACCTGCACTGATGGAAGGCAGATGCCTGCAATGTGGGCCACACAGGAGGCTTGACTGGCCTCCATGGGCTCTGATGTTTATTCGTCGGAGGCCTGGCTGCAGCAGGCTGGGAGCAGGAGAGCCAAGGTAGGCACTTACCTCCCTCCAGCGCTGGGAATTCTCTGGGGACCTTTGACCTGTCATGGTATCTTGACTTGTCACGGGGTGACCCTATCTGTGAATGGCTGCAAAGCCAGTGAACAACCAGCAGATCTTTCGAACACCGGTAACTCTGCAATTTTTATGTAGGACAGGCTCAGGGGTGGCAATATTTTAAAAGGTGAACTAAAGGCCTCCTCTAACAACAGTTTCACAGCAAGCCCACTGTGTGTACTTGGATTGTGTATTGGTTAGGGGTAGCCTGGTGGTCTGATGAAGCTTTAGGGGGAGAACAACAGAGTACCCCCAGGCCACCTGTCCATGCTTCTCGTTATTGTCACTACTGCTTTTAGGACTTCATCTTGGAAACAAAGTTTCCTCCAATCTCATCGTCTTACCTCCCTTCTTCCTTCCTCCCTTTCTTTAATCTCTTACACCTGCTAAGATAATCACAAAAGCAATACTCTCTCTAGTCCCAGCCACTTAGGAGGCTGAGGCAGGTGGATCCTTTTAGCTTAGGAGTTCAAGATCAACCTGGACACTATAGCGAGACCCTGTCTCAAAAAAAAAAAAAAGCAGTACACTCTCAGCGAGGCCTGTTTTTGAGTACTCTGGTTGCAGATGTGCAGACTCTGTGTATTATACATTATAGAGTTGATGTCAACTACTTAAAATACAGGTAGGAATGAGGAAGGAAGCAGGCAGTGTCAGCTGAGGCCCATGGGCTGCACCAGAGGGAACGCCTCAGTCCTGCACACAGGGGGACCCTACTTCCTCGTCTTCTATAGCATGCTTCAGAGGGAGTGGATATGTGACTTTCAGGATCATGACTGAGTAGAAACAGCAGATCAGAAAGGAGCAGAGGTTGCTCGGAGTAGGTATAATGACCATGTGGAAGAGGGAGAGACCAGCTCTTAGTGAAGAATATGCCTAGCTCAGTGTTCTGGGGAGGCAACGTTTTGCCAGAGGCTCACATTGCCAAGTGGAGGGTGTGGGGCCCCAGGAATCGGAACACCCAGGTTCAGGTTCACTTTCTTCTTCTACCACTAACTCCCTTGGTGGCCTTGGACCAGTCTGTTAAACCTCTCTGGGACTCAGTTTTCTCACCTGTAAAACGGCAATCGTAACAACCTCCAATAACCCATGGCTCCTATCAAATGAGGAACAAGAGTCAGGGTGCTATTTTATCATTTTTGCTTACTCATTCTTTTGTTTGTTTGGTACAAAAACAACAAACTTATTTGTTGCAAAAACAATGACTTGTTTTTGCGTCAGTTTGAGCATTAGCTAGACTAGGTAAACAGATTGGCCTTCTCCTCGTCTTTGGTTATCTCTTTGCCCAGTTAGACGTTGTTTCTTCAGTCCACTGTGTCTAGCTTTGGCCATTCTCAGAGCTAAGGGAAGTCGTTCTGTCTCCCCGGGGGGCGGGGAAGGGGGCAACTCCTCTTTCTTTTAGAAACACAGAGTCGCATGGTGGAAATTCTCCTAGATCCAGAATCGGGAGTCCCAGAGTTGAGACCAGTTCTTTGGTCTCCATGTCATTCCTTTGGGTCTTGGATTTCTCCTCTGTAGAATGTGGCAGCTGAATTAGTTAAACTCTCAGGTTCTTTCCAGCTCAGATGTTTTCGGATTCTGAGATCCTGTGCTTAGTTGTGGTTGGCCTGTTAATGTTTGCCTATGATGGGACTCAGAGTTCTTGTGGCCGGGTTCTTTGGCATCTTGGAGACACAGATCCAACCCATACATGTGGGCCCCCAAGGAGATGGGCCATTTCCTTCTCAGGGGCTCATTTATCCCACTCTGCCTGTGGCGGCATGCTTGAAAAATACAAAAGAGTCTGTATGGTACTATGAAGGACCTAAGCGTGTGAAGCTTTTGCCATATTTTTTAATAAAAAAGATAGGCTTAAATTACCTTCAATTTAGGGCTCAAGAAACCATAAAATTATAGAACTTGAGCTAAAAGAGTTCCTAGAGAGCTTTTAAAAATTTAGTTTTTTTTTAAATTATAAAAACGGTACATGACATAGTAAAAGTAAATTCTAACGGTATTTAGTGGTATAAAACAAAAAGCACAGATGTCCCTTAACCTCACCCTCAGTGCCCCTGTGAGGGAATCCTCTGTAATGAGTTTCTTAACTATCTCCAGAAAATTTTTCTGTGCACAATCACACATTCACACATACGCTTGCATCAACTCATCTTCATCTGCATGTAAGCACACACTCGTGCACAGATGGGGCCATCTTGTAAAATTTGCATCATGGTTTTTGCGTTCATTGATACACGCTGGGGAATTTCCACGCCAGCAGATATGGATCTGTCCTGTTCTTTATGAGGCTGCCTAATATTCCTCGAGCGAGGAGGACGTCAGCTTCAACTGGCAGCGGATAGCCAGCTCATTTCCGGCTTGTCGCTGCTGCAAACGATGCCTCTTCAGAGAGCCTTTAATTCAGTGTTCTCTAAAGCTTGATCCTCAGATCACAAGCCTTTAGAGACGCTCAGTGATGGCAAAAGAGACTCAGAGGTCAAACCAACATGGAAAGCGCTGCGTTCCAGGTTTCCCCTTCTAATAGCCTATTAAAAGTTCCCAGATTTCATTCAGTAAGGAAACCTGGGAAACATGGCCTCCCCTAATGTTTCCCAAATTAGTTTTTGACCATGTCACTGCTGGAAACATCCCCCCCCCCCATGTACGTCCGAATATACATGTGGACCAGTGTTCTACTACGAATATACAGTAGCCTTCTGAGGAAGACGTCTTGGAAATGCTGCCCGTGGCTCAGAGAGAGGGATCCACTTGTACAAGATTAGCGGCAGACACAGGAAGAGAACCCAAGGCCTGTACTCTTTCCGCCACTGGAAGAACTGCCTCCTGCTCCTGGACGCCCCTCCCCAGGCCATGAAATTTTGCACCAAAGTTCAAAGAGTTTGGCAAGAAAGCTGTGCATCGTAAAACCAACTGGATATGATCTAGGGTAAAAAATTGGTTTGAAGTGTGCAATTACTTTAATAAGAAAAATTTGGTCAATTAGCTGGTTTGTCACTAGATTCAAGTTCACTGTGCTTCAAATGTCATTTTTATAAAGCCACAGCGTTTTGGTAGTAATTGCCTGATGAGCTGGAATCCATCCCATCACAGTCCTGTTGCTCTGACAGAGGGAAGATGGTGCTGGCTCTGGGAGCCAGGGATTGGGCCATGTTGGGGAGGAATTAACTGACTTTCTTGTTCAGAGTCACCCAGATAGGTGAGATGGGGCAATTTAGAAAGCTTTTTCAGTACAAACTCTTAACCCCATTGAAGGGGACTGGTTGTGCAGATCTAGGGTACCCCTGGTAGAACTGAGGAAGGAAGGAAAGAAGGAAGAAGCTAGCTGGTGCCAGGAACTCTCTTCAGAGCATTTGTGGACACCATTCCATTTAAACATCACCACTCTCCAAAAAAAGTTCTTACAGAAAAGGAAATTGAGACACAAGAGATGAAATGACTTCCCTGGGGTCATACCGAGCTGCAACTATCCACATGGTATTGGCTGCAGACAAGCTGTAGTGCCATCTTGCCTGAGCCCTTCTGCTGTGTGATATCGGGAAGCTTACCCAACCATTCTGGGTTGAAGTTTCCCCAGCTGTAAGATAAAAATAACAAAATCCACTTCCTCATGTTGTGTGAATTCATGAAAACAGGGTAGGTGAACACATCTAGCTCGGTCCTGGCACATGGTTTGATCCGTTACCTTCACCGTGTTGGGTCATGCTGGTCTCCTCTCACTGACTTAAGTACTGAACCATTCACCTGGCACATCACATGCTGCTGTGGGTCCTGGTTGACCTTTGCTGTCTATATGTTGAGTGGCCCAGATCAGACAGTAAGTATTTGATGCATGAAGCCATGAAACCTTTGCTGGCTGATTGGATAACTAACTGGTCTCCCTTTCTCCTCCTTCACTAGAGCTTGTCTTTTTTCCCTCAAACTGCCTGTAAATTGCCTGGCCCTAGGAGCTCAGCTGGTATCCAAGGACAATGAGGTGACCCAAAAATCACCCACCTGCTCTTATTCCCTTTGTGGCTAAGACAATAGCTCTTCCCTGCACCAGCTATGAGGTTTCACCCTTGGGGGGATCTCTGGCTCTTTCTCGGTCCTGCTTTTCCTGGGTTGGCACCTAACAAGGACACCTGGCACCCCCTTCCAGGGATTGTGGCACTCACTACCCTTATAATTTCTCCCATCTTTTTTTCTGTATTGATAGCTGTGTGATGCTGGGTTGCCATGACAACTGATTGATTAGCATCCAATTCCCGGACCGGGAAACATGCAGCCATAAAGAATTACAAATGATGCCTGATTGTCTGCTGCCAATAGCCTGATTGCTGCCATTTTCTGGCAGGTAGCTGGGCCCTAACAGGAAACCCTGTGCTGTGCAATTATTGCGACGTGATTGATGCATCACTATAGTTACAATCGACAGTGTTTCCAACTCAGGGGATTTTTTTTTTTTTATAAAAAAAAGAAAAAAATTCCCCTTTCAGATGGAAATGCTTATAAATGTGGAAGGATGAAGGATGGATTGGGGGAGGGAAGTGATGCTGGCAGGAGCTGGTTGAGCGAGGACTAGGCAGGAGCCCAGGTGGAGACTCAGGGGCAGGGAGGGAAGAGGGACTGGGTGGTGGCATGTGGTTGGGGATAGGGACCCGCTGCCTCCCCTCTGACTCCTGGGCCTCACAGCCACTAAGGAGTGGCCCAGAAATCACTTCTGAATGGGAGGCCTGAAAAGTAGGGGGGCAGGATAGGTACAAGATAGAGAATAAAAAATACAGACCACAATTGATGTATAGCCCAGGCCAGTGACTGACGCCGCTCTCTCGGGCTCAACTCATTTGTCATGGCCAAAGAACAAGCACCTGGGCTTGGAGTTACAGCCAGGGAAAGAGGCCATGATGCCAGGTAGAGCAGGGTTTGAGCATGGGTCAGCACGGGGAATGCAGTGGCCGGGAGGCTGGTGTCCAGAGCTTTTGGGGGCAAAGGAGACCTTTTTATTTGACCCAGGGACAGAGTGCCTCTCTTGTTCCTCCGTTGAATATTGAATATTTCTAAGGCTGGGAGAGTGGGACAAAGAGAATGAAAATACTTGTGATTGTCAGGACAAGGCTTATTGCAAAAGAAGGTAGAATTTTACATTGTCAATGTTGGCTGTTACTGGGAAGGTGGATCACTCCAAGTGTCTTCCAAATCATGTCTACGGTTCAGTAATACCCACAACACTGTGCTACTAATAATACTTCCCCTTGGCTTAAAGATGATCTTCTTTCTGAAATCTTCTTTTAAAAAGCAGACGTTCCTAGAATAGTACTATTTAGTCACGTAAACCTAAATGTGAATGTATTTCCCTACTCATCTTATAATTGCCTGAATTCGTTCTATCATTGTATTTAGGTATTTTTGTTCTTGCATTCATTTATTCTTACGTCTTGAGAGGAGGGTTAATTATGGCATATAATGGAGCCATAATGAGTGAGTGTTGCATGAATGAATGAATGAATGAATGAATGCAAAGATGGTTTCAGTGATGGAGCAGCCTCAAAACAAACATACGTGGCCAGGATTAGGTACAGTGGGCTATGATGGGGGTGGTGGTGTCATAGCCAAGATGGGAACCACTAAAGACCAGTTCTAGTCACAGAAAGGGAGCCCTGGATCTAGCCTACTTCCTAAGGATGCCCAGGTTAAGGGTGTCAGAAGACAGAGTGGAAATCTAGGCAGGCTAATACCTTTGGTGTCTACATTTTTATCCATCACCCATGGGTACCATAGAAAAGGAGAGGTCCCTGTGGACATGTGCCTTTCATCTTGGTTACTGATAAGTATAACTTGCCTGTAGTATGAGTCTACGTATCCGAAAAACATTAACATCTATAAGCTGACCTCAGTAGCCCCATATTCTTTTCAAAGGAGGAAAAGTGGATTAAACTTTTTAATTTACTATTTGTCTTCTTCTTATACCGTAAATATACCAAGGGCAGGGACATACAGAAAGCACTTTATCTATTATTGTTGAGTTCAATAAACAAATTAGGATTAAACTTGACTCTTCTGGGCTATGGAGGAAGAATTGAGGAGGGATAATAAAAATAAGTTCCAAGTTCAGATCACAACTCCGTAACTAATTAGCTATAAAATCTTGGGTAGGTTATTGAATTTTAGTTTCTCCATCTATAAAATGGAGGATAATAACAGCACTTATTTCACAGGGTATTTAGAAAGATGAATTAAGAGAATGCATGCAACGCATTTGGCACACGGTAAGAATGATGCAGTGAGTGTTAAGTGCTATTATGATGATATTTTATTCCTGGCCTAGAAGTTCAGTGTTTTTTACTTAAAATATGCAAAAACAATATAAGCAATCACTTGAAGAGATCACGCACCTTACATTGGTACAATGATCAGTGATCTCACAGCTGGGGAGGGAGGGAGGAAGCAAGGCTGTTCTGTGGATTTACTGGAAATACCTCCAGCTAATGTCTTGCTTACTGTTGAACAGCAGCTATAAAATACTTGTGTTATGGCCCAAATGTAAATATAAGTTTACATTTAAGAGATCAACTATATCCACGTTCGCAGTACCATTTAAGGCCATCCAAAACCATTAGGATTGTTGTCCCTGACTTCAGCTCATCTAGACAGATAAAAGCTGGTTCCCATGGGAACTAGTTTTGCTTTCTCTTCCATCTAATTAAAATCCACTTACCCAAGTCTGAATGGTTTATAAGTACCTTCTAGTGAGTTCTTCTTTTGGTTTACCAAACCCGGTGCTAGCACAGGTATCTTAACCCTTTGCAACACCAATCAACGCCTGTTACACTCGAATTGTGCTGGGACTAATTCTTTGTCTATTGGACTCGCTTGCAGTTCAGACTAGAAAGGATCGGTTTCCACAGAGCACTCTCTGCAGCTTGTAGTACCTAACATTCTGCAAACCGTCCTTCTGAGGAACCGTAGTTGAGAGAACTTTCTGGGGAAGAAGTGGTTGAGCGAAGACTTACGAGACGGTGATCTGAGCCGTGCTGCTTCTCATGTGTCTGAGGGCAAAGCTTCCATTTTCAGAACTTTGGTTTGGCCATTTGATTCCACCGCATTTGAACGGCACCGTTCAATACCTCGTCTTGTTATCCACTCAAATGTTGTGTTTTCCCCATGTTCCTGCAGAGCTCTCGTTTTGTTTGGTCTCTTCTCAAAGAACGAGGTAGCGGGGCTCTCAACTCAGCCTCCTAGCATGGAATAACTGTTACCTGCATTGTTTCCTGTTCTCAGGAAAAGAGACCTCTTCTCCACTCATTTTTTTCCAGGCTCTCAGAGGGCTGGGAAGAGGCCCATGTGATGTAGGCTGGGCGGTTGCAGAGGAGGGAAGGAGAGAGCTACGACAGATAGCTCAGCTTAGAACTCAGAACCAAGCGCCTTTAGGGAAGAGCGTCACTCAGAGGTCCCTTCTTCTCCTCCAGCCTCTGAGTTGGAAATCAGTCCTTGCACCCTTCTCTGCAGCTATTTTCATGTGGCTTCCAGGAGCCATGGAGCGACCTCCATTCTCTGCCTCTTCCAGCCCACTGAACCAGCGGATGATGGCAAGAGGCACCTGGGCTTTGCTGGCAAGCTTTGGGGTCTGCATATGGCATGGGTTCTCCCTGTTGCCAGGCTCCTGCCACCTGCTCTGCTTGGAGGAAACAGATAAGGGCAGGGAGGGCAAGGAAGCCCTTGCCAGCTGGCGGGCTGGCCTGGCGACGTGATGGCGGCTGAGCAAACGGCAGCTTTCAGGCTGGATTTGCTCTGGAACAAGTTGGTGCAGGAAATGGATGCATCTTGGCACAGGGCAACAGAGCCCAGATGGAGAAGAAAGCTTGAGAGGTTAATAGACTTGGGGCAGGCTCCTTTGCAGGGCGCCAGGGGACCACATCAACACGTCTCCCTAAGCAATTTGGGAGACACTCCAGGGAAGGGAACAGTAAATGTCCTATATGCAACCGCAGTTACCTAATGCCCTGTGATTATTTATTTGAACAATTGTTTTACAATTCTAGGCTTCTTAAAGGCAAGAATTGTGTTTTTACCTGTCACTGTGTTCCCAGAGTTTAGCCCGAGCCTGGTGGTAAAATCAGGCCTCCCTTAACTTTTGCTGACTTGAATGGAAATGAGAGAAATTGGTGAGGTATGTTCAGAGCTAGAGGGAGACACCTGGGTGCCCCAGACGAGCTAACAGCTTGGCACCACTTTAAACAATATTGTTAAATATTTTCTCAGCAATTATTTAGAGAAGAGGCAGAAGGCAGAGGGACTAAAATGCTGCTAAAGAGGATTCTCACGTTTTCAGACCCCTCCATAGGAACTACGAATCTGCAGTGAAACAGACCACCCTCCTTAGATGCAGTTGAGGAATCACTTGTTACTTAAGTCCGTACTTTGGCGGGAAGGGGGTCTCAACCTGAAGGTTTCTGTTGTAGGAGCTCTGGTCAACATTTTCTTCATCTGATTTCCAGAGATGGTTTTGCTCTGAGCAACTGCCTGGATTTCCTTGGTCTAATCTAGTACTGCAAATGCATTTATCTTTAGAGATGGGGTTAAGTCAACTACTGCTGATTTTGTTTTGTTGTATTTAAAAATGTATTATCGCAACAACTTTAAAGGCCCTTTTGAAAGAAGAATAACAAATTACCCTCTTTCACAAGACTGTAACAAAATAGGTTTTATTTGTGTGTATTCTGGAGGCTTCGGCCATAATCATACATATTTTACATCATTGTAATCATAGAGAACATAACATTTTGCATACTGCTTTATTCACTTTGCATTACAGCAAATGTTTCTCTATATTGTTCCATTCTTTTCCTACTTAGCTTTTTAAATAGCTGCGTAATATTCCATGGAGTGGATAAACAAACTATTTAGATTGTTTACTTTTTTTTTTGTTAGCAGAAACAGCCATACAATTGCAATTTTGTGCATACAGCTCTATTTTTCTTGTTTAAATTATTTTTTCAACTTTATTAAGGTATGATTGACAAATAAGAGTTGTATCTATTTAAGGCGTACAATATGATGATTTGATATACAGATACATTGTGAAAGGATTACCACAATCAAAGTAATTAACATATATAACTTCACATAGTACCCTTCCTCCCCTTTTTTTATGGTGAGAACACTTAAAGTCTACTCTCTTAGAAAATTTC
>CM052451.1:14211512-14249659 GCA_028533085.1 Varecia variegata
AATAGCTCTCCTCATCACCTTAACGGGGCTCACGGAGGGTAGTGGCCTTCGGGGCGGGATGTGGGGCCTGGCGGCCTTTCTCAGGAGATGATGAAACAAGGGGTACCACCCTGGCAAGTTGGTTTTTTTTTTTTTCCCTTTTTCCTCCAGTGGGAAGATATTTTTTCCCTAGGGAGCTAGGAGGCTGGAAGGCAGGGCGGGAGGGCAAGAGATGGGCTGGTGAGAAGCTGCAGCCCACCCATCACATCACCCTGGGGACATCGGGGGTCCTGTCTCCCATGCCATCAGCCCTGGTGAACGGTCCGGCCTCTGGGAGCTGCTTTGGTGACAGAAAGATGGAGGGCGGGGTTAGGGATGTGCGATGTCACTAAGAAGGAGGTGTGCAGGGAGCAGGTGAGCTCTGCAGGTGAAGGGGGACCACGTGTGCTTCCTGGGCTGAAGGGCAGTGCTGAGGGCGCCCATGCTGTCTTCAGCACAGGCCTGGCCGTCCTCCCTCCTGGTCCGCCCAAGGCTCACGTTCCTTATCTTGGATCCTGCACGTCATTCAACAGCGATGGGGGCCAGTGGAGTCCCCGGCACACCCTTCTCTGTTATTAGCCTAGCGTGTGCCTCTCAGCCCTCTCTTCGTCCTACAGGCCCAGGGTTTGCAGTGATTCCCTGATCTCTCCCCAGATCGCTCCTCCCTCTTCCCTCCTCCCTCCTCCTCTCCACCCTCCTCTTCTTCCTCCCTCCTCCTCTCCTCCCTCTCTCCCTTCTTCCCTCTCCTGTCCTTGCACCTCTTCAGTCTGCTTAGAGAAAGCCCTTGTGCCTGGGCCCTTACCAAGCGGGGAGGGCCCCCTCCTGAAGCCTGCAGCGTGGCAGGCGCTCAAGTCATCCCCTGAGCACACCGAAGCTTCCGGCAGTGCGCCGTACGGCCACTAGATGGCGACAGCCAAACGTGCAAAACGCGGGCTGCCGCCTCCCAGGCTCCCGCGCGGCGGCGCCCGCGGGGCGGGGCGCGCTGAGGCAGGTTGCTGAGAGGAGGCAGGGACAGCCTGTAGGTAGGACTGAGGTGAGCACTGACGTGGACAGTGGGGGCCGGGGGCGCCTGCCGCGGCCTCCAGGCAGCCAGTGAGGCCCGAAGCGCCTGGCGCGGAAGACCGAGTGTCCCCATCTGGGGGTCCGCCGCCTGCCCGGCGGGGACACCCGGCCGCTTCAGCCCAGCTGCTCTGCCAGGTCCCTGTCCCCACAGGGCGGGAGCGCTGCCTCAGCGTTACCACACCTGGCTCCTGCCGCGTTCTCAGGTGTGACTTTGGGATCCCTGGTCTTGACATGAGGGGGGCAAACGGCTTCCTGTTTCCAAGGTGGCTCTGAGGAGGGGTTGTCATTTCCTCTGATTTCAGGGGTGTCCCGAGGTCGCCGAGGGCAGGGCACGGTGCTGGGATTTCCGTAAGGTTGTAGCTTAAACTCTCCTCACGAAGGCTGCCCGGGCCTGCCTGTCAGTCAACACACCCCCAAATACAGGCAGGGGAAGACGGGGGGTGTTCAGTAAATATTTGTTGAATTAGGTTAAATTGAATAGTCTCTGCACTTCGGAACCTTATAATCGAGAGAGAGACAGAGAGAGAGAACGAGTTAGGGAATAATTTAATGCATGAGTGTGGAAGTTTCTGGCACAATTAGGACATTTTACCTGCAGGGAGGGAGGGTTCATGTTACAGTTTGCAAGATAAGGTGGGCCTAAGTTGAGGGCGACTGCTTAAAAGTCTGGCTGAGGAGTCGGCTCCTGATGCCAAAACAGTAGGGAGCTACTGCAGTTTCTTGAGCAGGAACGTGCCTGGCTGGAGGTGTTGGCTGAGCCAGCTCTCAGCTCTGGCTCATGATTGGGAGGTGATTGAGGGCAAGGCTGGCGGGCGCCTCCTTTCTGTGGCTCTCGCGGGGATCAGCATAGCGCGTGGCCTTGGCGAGTGTTCAATAAATACTGAATTGAACGGACGTGCAGCGGGAGCCCCAAGGACGCGGAGGCCACCACGGCCCCCCTCGGGGGAGGTCGGCGTCCCCGGGAGCGGGTGGAACGGAGCCAGGGCGGCGGGCGGGCTGGCTGAGCGCTGCCCACGCCGAGCACCAGTTTTCCGAGGGCTGCTTTGTTCCCCGGCTCAGCAGAGCATGTGAGATGTGATCACAAGCTTGAAATAACACAGACAGTCTCTGCTCTCTGCCACTTCCTATTCTGCTGATCCACGTATTTGACAATGTCTGAGAAACACCTACACCTTGCTTTCCTCCAGGCCTTGCCACTCGCGGGGATTTCTGCAGTCTGGAAGGCGCGGGGCCTGCCGTCCCTCTACCTGGACGCAGGTGTCCCCGGGGAGGGGGCAGAAGGGAGCGCGTGGAGTCAGCACTGGCCCAGTGCTGGTGTGGGCCAGACGTCCGGATGGTTTTGGGCTCTCTGCCACAGTCAAAGGCAGGGCTGACTGAACAACTGTGCTGTTCTTCTGGAACAGCTTTCAAGTCCGCCGGGGCCCTGACGTTCACTTTTATTTCTGATTTTGTGACAACTTTGAGGCTGGTATCATTTCATCAGTTTATACTTGAGCAAGCTGGAAGGGGGTGTTGGTGGGCCCCTGCCCTTGTCCTGCCAAGCCCTGTGCTCCTCCCATGCATGAGGCCCTGAGACCCGGCTGTGTGAATGGGGGAGGCCGGGAGGGTCTGAGCTGCCATGACACATGGCTGTGGAGATGGCAAAGCCAGCCAGGACCAGCAAATGCACCCCCAGAGTTCAGGAGCACAGGAAAGGCTTAAGAGAAGACTGATTTTGGGCGTCTCTGGAAGTCAGGTCAGCGGAGAAATGGGATCCAATGTTGAGTCAGAGCCAGGGTCAGGAGCATTCAGGCATCTGGCAAAAGAATGGGCCAGTTGTCCACCAGTGAACGTTGACCGAACACCTGCTAGTTACTACACATGATGCCTGAGACATGATTCCTGATCCCAGTGGGGACAGAGACAATGGAACCAGCAGTTAGGATATTGTCAACAGAGAAGAACCCAAACTATAAAATGAAGAGCTTTATTCTGAGCCAAATATGTGTGCCCATAACGTGGACAGCCAAGCCCAAGACTTGAGCAAGTGGTCTCACCGTGGTTGGTTTACAGCTTTGTTTTATACATTTCAGGGAGACAGTAATTACAGGTAAAGTCATAACTCAGTACATGGAAGGTGTATATTGGTTTAGTCCCGAAAGGCAGGACATCTCCAAGCAGGGATAACAGGTTATAGGTGGGTTTAAAGATTCTTTCGTTTTTAATTGGTTAAAGAAATGAAGTTTTGTCTAAAGGCTGGAATGTAATGTTTTAAAATAAGGAAGTCTGTTAATCAGAGATAAGCCACTAGAGATAGATTCAAGGGATCTGTTAAGTAAGTTGAGAAGCTGCAGGTGTGGTTCACGCCCTACCCTGCACGCCCTACCCTGCAGGTGTGGTTCACGCCCTAGCCTGCACACCCTATCCTACAGGTGTGGTTCATGCCCTACCCTGCACCCCGTACCCTGCAGGTGTGGTTCACTCCCTACTCTGCAGGTGTGGTTCACGCCCTACCCTGCATGCCCTACCCTGCACAACCCTGCACAAGGGACTAAACCTTGTGTTACAAAGGATATCTCCAGAAAGGGGGTGGGGACAGGACTAGCTATGTCTGACTTCCCTTCTCATGGCCAGCAACTCAGCTTTAGGGTGCTTTTGGGGACCCCTTGGCCAAGAGGGGGTCCATTCAGTCAGCTGAGGGGCTTAAGATTTTATTTTAGTTCACAGCTGGATGGGATACTGAGGTGTGACAAGGGTTAATGGACTTATCTCTCACACAAAGACAGTGCATTTTTGTGTTTTCCAGAGACTGGAGAACCTCTGAGGGTGGTAACATCTGTGTGCCCTGCAAATAATAAAAAAACCCTCAATAATAGTGAGAATCATAGAATCATACCAGCTACCATTTATTGAATGTCCAAAGTGCCGTAGCAAGGCAATGGAAGTGCAAGTGAGACTTTATCTGTGCTTGGGGTGGGATTCACATTGGGGCTGGTGGTGCTGTCGGGGGCAGCCCTTCCTGGCCTTGAGTCTGATATACCAAGGGTAGGATGAGAAGAGGGGGGAACAGTGGGGGGCAGGGAGCAGACCCTGGGTGGCTGCTGATTCGAGCATAAGAAACAGGCATGTGAAATCAGTTTGTAGGTCCAGCCTCTGGCCTCTGTTCTCATGGCCAGGAGGCAGCTCCCAGATCTCTCCAGGTGATTGTGGCTTCCAACACACAGCACTTAGGTCATTTAACATATCAAAGACCTTACTTATGCACTTAATTAATCTCACTTGGGAGGGGGTGCAGAACAGCCTATAACATGACAGCCTTGAACTTGGTTCAGATTGCAAAGCTAACTAGCATGGATTGAGTACCTACTATGTTCCAGGCATTGGGTCAGGTGATTTTGTAGACCTTATCACCTCTAATTTTGATAACAACCTGGTATGAGGCATTATCTCACTTTGTTGAGCTGGAAGGCCCAGGAGTGTTACCCAAGGTTCCATGATGGATTAATAACAGTGGCACATTCTTTCCTCTGTTCTAGCTGTTTCTGAGGTCCTCTCAGTTCTGACAGTCTATTCCTGGAACCAGTGAGCGAAACAGCTGAGTAAAGCTGGGAGGAAGGAGGATGCTAGGAAGCTTCCAACATGACAACTTTTCTATTACTTGCAGTCTCTCCTCTCAGGTGTCTTTTCACCTGGGTAACTGACTGCTAATGTTTCCTTTGTCTTTCTTTTTTTTCATAGCTCAGAGAATAAAAATCAAGGGAAATGTGAAATTAGAAACAATAGGGAATTTGTTCAATGAAGGTTAGGATACAGAGGACAGGAGGAGAGAAAGATGAGAATAACTTACGTAGAAGGTGTTTGTATCTAGAAACAGAAGTCTTTTTTGCGAGCTCAGTTTGCTACTTGTAGACAGGGTGGGTGGCAATCAAGTAGGCTAGATGACTTGCTTGCCATGGCCGACACCAGCTCGCTGTTCACCTTCTGGGTTAACCGCTAGACTGTATTTCCTAGCCCCTCCGAAGTTAGGGGTGGTCACATAACTGAGTGTTGGCCAATGAGACGCAGGTGGAAGTGACACATGTGGTTTCCAGGCCTGGCTGGTGAGAACCTCTCACCTGTGACCTTCCTCATGTTTCTTCCTCTTCCAAAGCAGCCCTAGAAGCCATGTGCTCTAAGATGGTAGAGCCACAGGTGGTAGGAGCTGCACTACCACTGTTGAGAAATACAATTTCAGTGTGGGAAGTCGCTGGGATTTGAGGGTTTATCCATTACAACAATTGGCATGACCTCAGCTAATAGACACAGGTTCCTCATATGGAAAAGCAGAGGCTGGTAGTCAGAATGGTTTCTGGGGTCCTTTCAGAATTTAACAGCTTCTGGGTCTAGGGTATCATGAGCAAGAGCAGCAAACCCCAGATGCAGACCACTGGGCAAGAGTCATAGGACACCGTGAGCTTGCCTGTGGCCCCTGTCTTTGGGGAGCTTGCATTTGGGGCCAGCTGTGTAGACCTTTCCTTTCCCGGTGCAGATGACCCAAGGCAGGACCTTTTCCCTCTCTGTGAATTGTGTCTGATGACAAGAGCCTCTTCTTGCCTTCTAGAGTAGTACTGCAGATAAAATAAAATAATGGTTGGCAAAGATTGCTTTTGCACACATCTACATGCTATATGAGGGGTTATTATTATTTATAATAATTGGGGTACAGGACATCAACAAAAGATTTAGGAAGTCACAAGTGATCACTTCAATGTGGCATTTACTTTTAGTGACCCCGGCTAAGTTACACGATATTAGCCCAAATGGTGGGATAATCCATTTTATGTAAATATTATAGGTGGAGATTGAAATTTTCATAGACAGACAAATTAGAGAATCATTGTTTTCAAGTAGGGGATCTTCAGCTCTCAGTTTTCCTGATCTTATCTTACGTTATAGTGAGGGAGAGAGAAGGAGGAAACTTAGTAAATTATCAATTAAAGATCAATTTGAAATAATGATAAAGTAATGCTGGGATTAAGGGAGCGTGGATTGAATCAGACTTAATAAAATCCAATTTAAATATGATCTTTTAAAAGCTAGGGCACAAAATGAAGTGCAGGTTCTTAAGACCAGTGTCAGAGGACAGCATCATCACCTCCCATGTGCTGGGAATCCACGTGGTGGACCACAAGCACACAGTTTCTGCTCTAGTGAGGAAGACAGACAATGCACATTTAGAGAACTCAGTGTCAGCTGGAAATAGCCAATAGCCATTGCATCCTGCCATGTTTCTTTGTAAGCGTTTTGCAGGTATCGATGTGTGTAAACTGTGTTAGGCTGAGTGCTATCACTCTGATCTCTGTTTTACAGATGGGGAAATGAGAAAATTGACGCACAGAGGAGTTAATTGCTAAAGCTGGGAGTCTGCTCTTAATGGCTAATCCATGCTGTCTTCTATGAATGCTAAGGGCTGGGACGCACAGAGGTCAGGAAATAAAATAAAATAGAGAGGAGGTGGCTAGTTAGGTACAATGGATAAGAAGAGATGACATTTGAGCAAAACCTGAGTGAAATGAGGATACCAAAGACAAGATAGTGCTCTAGGCAGAGGGACTAGTAAGTGCAAAGGCCCTGAGGTGGGCACAGACTATGAGGAATATGAAGAAGGCTGCTGTGAATGGAGAGCATAAGCAAAAGGGAAAGTGACAGAAAGCAGTTGGAAATAAGTCAGAGGCTGGATCTCATAGGGCCTTGGAGTCCACAATGGCTTTGGCTTTTGTCGGAAGAATTATGGGGAACTGTTGCAGGTATTTGAGCCAGGGCAATAATGGGATAAGGTTAGATTTTTTAGAGCAATGAACCATTCTGGATACTCAGCTTGTGGCAGGAGTGAGGGATGGTCGGGGTAGGAGGAGGAGAGGTCAGAATGGAGACTATTCCAACAGTCCAGGAAGGGGAGACTCTGGGAGTAGGTGAGAGAGGTACTGGTACAAGGGCTGGAGTTTGGAAGGCTTGGATGTGGGGTGTGAGAGAGAGAGAAGACACCAAGGTGACATCAAAGGCTCTGACCTGAGCCTCTGGGCGTACGGTGGCAGTGGTGCCACTTGCTGAAACGAAAGAGTGGCAGAGAGCAGGTGCATTAGCAGTAGTGGTCGTGGAGGTAATTAGGCCTGGTTTGGACACACAAGTGGAGATGCTGAGTCCGAAATGAGATACTCAAGCCTGGAGTTCAGGGGAGGCGCAGGGGCTGGACGTATTAATTTTGGAGTCCCAGCCACAGATGGATGAGATCACTTGGGGAGACAATGGTAGAGAAGAGGTATGACTTCAACATTTAGATCTTACAAAGAAGAGAAAGGGCCAGCAAAGGAGACTGACAAAGGGGCCATGAAAGTGGGAGGAAAGTCAGGAAGACATGGGTTTGCAGTTACCAAGACATGGCAGTGTTTCCTGTAAGGGGTGTCATCAACGGTATTGAATGCCATCCGCAGGTTCAGTAAGGAGAGGGGATCGATAGTTGATCCCTGGGTTTGATAACATACAAGTGGTTTTGACATGTGACATCTTTCCATAGAGTGATAGGGACAACAAATCCTGCTGGGAAAGTCAGCGTTTGCTTGGTAAGGCTGCAGGAATGATCGACACCAACCCTGAAAGGCTTGCAGAACAGCGCTGTTTCGTTGCTGTTGCTGTTGTTCCTGTCGCCTGATGCTGGCTGTGGGTCAGCTACAGTTCCGTTCCTTGTAACTTCTCATTTTGAAGCCCTGGCTGAAGGAGTAGCTTTATTCTAGGGTTGCTGTTCTTGTGGCCGGGGGATAAGCAGGATTGCTGGTGGGCACTGGACAGGCCTCGTAAAGCTTCTACTCAAAAGTGGTCCACGCCAGCTCTGCTCTGATTCCCTTGGACCACGTCAGCCACGTGTCCAAGCCTGCCGATGGGGTGGGAGGTGTGGACCCCCTGCAGAAAGGCACCAGAGACACATAATCTTCTACAAAGGAAGGGGAGCCAGTAATTGGAAACAATATTACAGTCTCCCACAAAGAGAGTTCAAGAGAAAATGGAAGGTGAATTAGTCAAGATAAGACTTTTAGAAAACCCCAGGAATTTTACTATTAAGGGAGCAAAGGAATAGGGCAGTAGCTAGAGAGGGACCTGGGGTCAAGTGAGAATTACTTTTTGTTGTTGTTAAGATAGATGTTATTTCAACATGTTTGTGTGTGATATACTGATCTAGAGAGAGAGAAAGAAATTGAAGCCGGAGAGAGAGAGAGTAGTTACAAGGATAAAACCGTACAGGTGAAAGGCAACAGGATCCTTTGGACAAGAGGAAGGGCTGACCTTCACTAGGCACAGTCACAGTTTGTTCTCTGTGACAGAAGAAAAGGCAAAGCCTGTTGGCACAGGGGCTGGGACCTGGGATTGCTGGAAGAGAAAGAATTTCTCTGATTGCTTCCAGGTTCTCGGTGAAACAGACCATTATCTGAGAGTGAAGATGTGGAAAGGGCTGTTGGAGATTCGAGTAGTGACAAGCTGTGAGATGGTCACCGCACAGAGTCACAGCGTGAACTGAACAGGAAGACGTAGAAGGAATGCCAACCCCCCGAGGTTTGCAGTCATGGATTTAAGGTAAGACCGCTCGAGGTGTCTGCGCGTTTTTCATCATTTCCGTTCATCCTGATGCAGGTATGAGGTAGGTGGAAAGTTGGATTTAACTAAAGGTTGGAGGCTTGCAAGATGGCTCCGGGAGGGAAAGAGGGGGACAAAGGAGTTGATAATTTGTGCAAGGGAGTGATTTTAATAAGGAACCGTGGAATGGAAGCATAAATGGTGTGATGGTCAGAACACATAGGGTCTATGACTGGGAAGTTCTGGAGGGTCGAAATTGTTGGAATAGAGGCATCAGAGAGAGCGAACTGGGATTTTGGAGGTGATGGTCAGAGTTGGATGTTTGATCTCAGGATACGATATTGGAGGTGGTGATGACAAGACCCCAGTTGTGGACACGGAGTGGTTGGCTGAGGTCGGGCTAAGATGATTACTGAGCTGGTTACCGAAGCTGGTTACTGAGCAGCTGTCCTGCTGCTCAGAAGCTAGGCTGTTTAATGGATCAAATATAAAGTCACCAGGAGGAAGGATATAGGAAGGTTGGAAGGAGAATTGTTATAAATAAATGCAACAAAGAAGGATGGTAGGTATTACCTGATGGCAAAAGCTTTAGAATCTCGTGAAGTGATCCTAAAGATCTTGCCTGCTCCTCTCCTGAGCAGCGCTGGGGAAGGGGGTGTCCTTGATGGCTAATTGGCAGCGTTTCGGCGTGGGCTGCCTGGCAGACTGGCAGATGGAGAACGGAGGAGACACTCCAGGGTCTTGCAGGGGAGCGTGTCCTCACTCTTGCTTCTACCTCCCACTGCCGAAGCACAGAGGCTCTGACGGCTGTCTGGATGGCTGCGAGAGCAGATGGTGCCTTCCGCCACCAGTCAGCAGTCACAGGGGCTGAGGGAGGCCTCCGACTTACGGAAGTGCGGTCACGGGAGTGGTGAGACTAGCCGCGACAGGGGCAGCGTGTGGAGGTCGGGGCGTGTGTGGCAGGGAAAGAGAACACAGTAAAGGAGGGATGTCGTCTGTCTACCCAGGAAATGTCCCGTCATATGGGGCTCTTGGAGGACTTCCCTTCCCACCTCCGTGACTCCCTCCCCACCCCGGGCTTGGGAACACCATTTCGATTGAACAGTGAAGATGTTGAAGGTCTGAGTGCTCAAACCTCTTGGAGTGGGGCGTCCATCAACAGCTAGACTGGGGACACTGTTTGATGGCATTGCTTTTAGTCCATTTCATCACAGAGATCTGAGATGGAGCTGAGAGCCCACAATGGGACATTTGAATCCCTGCAATGACAACTGTTTAAATAACAGGTTTTCCAAAATACAGTCTTTTTCTAAGGCTTATTGTGCTGTTTATGTTCCTGTGCTTTGTTTTTGGAAGCTGATTTTCTTTGAGCTTTTTTTCTCCCCTCCTTTGACCATCAGGAGGTGGCAGCTGACCTGCTTGCTCAGCTCTGGTTTTTTGTATTCCCTTTCACAGGGGCTGTGTTTGTCACAAGCTTTGTGTGGCCTTATGTTCAGATGGCACCTGGGAGATGTCTGAGTGTAAGTGTCGGGACTCTAAGAGTCACACAGGTCTGAGTTCTAACCTCAGCTGTGCCACTTGCCTGTTGTTCTTTAACCCTCCCTGTGCCTCACTTTCTTCATCTGTTTAATGAGGATAGTGCTAGGCTCTCTCTCATGAGACCGTGATGGGAATTACATGAGCCAGAACATGCTGTTGCATAGCTAGCATTCGATAAGTCTGTGATAATATTACTGTAATCAACAAGGTCATTGTTAGGACCAAAGGCAGATCCTCTTAACCTCAGTTCTATAAAAAGGTATTGCAGAACCTGAATAGCCATAGATATAAAAAGTTAGAGTCCTGTTCCAATATGCTTCTAAGAGATGCTAGAACAGGAGGGGGAGGGTATGAGATCTCCTCTAAAATCTTTTAGGAGGGTTGACACATCAGTCACAACACTTTCAGTCTCAAGTCACAGAAATCCAATTCATACTAGCTTAAGGAAAAAACAAAATCAACCAGATAATCAGGAATAGAGATGACATAAGACACAGCCAGCCAGAAAATTTCTCACCCTCGTTTTCAAAGTTTCTGTCACTCTCATGTCATCTGTCAGGTCAGTTTCCATCTCTGTGTTGACTCTCTTGTCTTAAGTTCCACATTGGATTAAGGACTTGGCCCTGGGTGATTCTGGAGTAATATCCTTATAACTGGAAATCCAAGGAAAAAGAAAGAGCAATTTCTTCACCTCTAATTTGTGAAAATTCCAGAAAAAAACTCTGATTGGTCCAGCCTGGGTCACAAAAATCCAAGCCCCAGGGCATGGGGAGCCCCGACTGGCAGCTCTACCAAGGTGGAATGAACCGGGCAGGAGTGGAGCAGTTCTCTAGAGGGCAGGGGGCTCTGCTGACAGAGACAGTAAGGAATGAGTGCTCGGGTGGTCCCAAGCAGAGAGTGTCCACTGCCACTGGAACGCTGGGAACTTCAGCTTTTCAAAGATTCTCAGATTCTTGTCCCACTCCAGCCTGGCCCATAAAGTACAGTGGTTAAGAGCATAGGTATGAAACTTGACTGCTGAGGTTCACAGTCTATCGCTGACACATTTTAGATGTGTGACCTTGGGCACATTATTTTATTTTATTTTATTTTTTATTTCTGAATATCATGGGGGTACAAATGCTTTGGTTACATATATTGCCTTTGCACCACCTGAGTCAGAGCTACAAGCATTGGGCACATGACTTATTCCCTCTTGTGCCTTAGTTTCCTTCTATAAGAAATGGAGATAATAGGAGTACCCCCTCCCAGGGTGCTTTTGGAGGATTAAATGACATAATATATATAGCATTTAGTACAGAGCCTGGTGCATATTATGTGCATGACATATGTTATTAATACAGCATCGTATCATCATCATTATTTCCATAAGTTGGCCAAGGTCCAGGCACTAAGGAAACCGAGCTCCTTTAATGGGACCCACGCACTGTGTCTGGCACCTGCTGGAGGCCAAGTGAGTGGCCGTGGCCCCGAGAATCTCCTTCCACCAGTGGCCCAGATGTTCTGCTCTCACCAAGAGAGATTTGGGCAAGTCCATCTTGGCCGTGCATTGACTGAGTCGCTTTGTGGGAAGGAAACAGGGGACAGCAAGATATGACACAAAGAACCTCAAAAAAGTATCCGTCAAGAGGTTACCCTGAGAACAAGCATTTGAGAAAGACCTCAGAAAGGTTAAATAACATCCCCCAAATCACCAAATCCGTAAGTAGAGGCAGGAGTCGAACCCAGTCCCGCTGAGTCCACCTCATTCACACGGTGTCCTTTCCTGGTACTTGAAAATGACAAGGATCACACTAGCCACTGTGATCATCCCTGAGCAATACGAGAGTTTATGAGTCTCGTTCACAGCATGGTGATGTCGAGGTGTGCGCTAGTAACTTCATCTCCATGGGAAGACGAGGGGCCCTTAGACCACAAGGAGTTATTGGAAAAACCGAGACTGAATTGCAGGTCTCCTGGGTTTGGACTGATGCCATTGTCATGAAAGAAAGGGGAGACGTTTTCCTGTTTTTGACCTAGCCCACCAGGCGTCTCTCCGGCCCAAGATTAACTCTCCACTTTCGAGCCCTGAGCAGCTTTCTGGCTGGCTGGTGGTCTGCTGGAGGGAACCTCCTAGAAAGGCAGAGCAATGGGGGCCAGCATCAGAGGGAGGGGCCCTCACTATCCCTGCAGTGCCCATGCAGGGTCCCCAGCTGCACACACTTTAAAGAGCAAAGATGCTCTCAGGGTTGGTGAATTGTGGGTGTAATTTTGTTACTGAAGCTGGGCAGAGGAAACAGTTAGGCTTGACTGCATTTTCCCTGAGAAACAGAAGACAAAGGAGAAGGGGAAGAAAGAAAAGAAAGGAGATGGGTGGAAGGAAGGTCGACTCCTTGCCATCCATGAGACCTTCCTGACCATGCATCTCCCTGGCTCTGCAAGTCATCTGGTGGTCTGGCTGGCTCGAGCTCTCTCCCTGGACCCCTTGTCCTCAGACCCCCTGCTGTGCCCCTCCCCCCTCCTTAGAGCATCCTTGTCCTGCTCCAACCTGGTCGTGTCTTTCAGGTCTTTCTAACGGCTTCCCTCTTCAACTCCTCTGAAGTCTCATCTTCTCCTGGAAAACTTCCCCACTCCTTGGAGCTCTGCCCTCTTCCCTTCCTTTAAAAGCCCCCAGCCCCATCTTTTACATTTTCCCTGTCTCTGGAGTCCTGGCCTGGCCCTTGTATCATCCCACTCCCTGCTGACCTTGTCGTCTTCCTCTGGGGACACTGCTCAGACTGGGGAAATGGTCCATGCCCTGATCAGTCTCAGATCACTGTACATCACCCTCCCCTTCTTCTGCACAGATTGAAGAGAGAGAATATGGATTAAGGACGGTAAGGCACAGAGTAGGAAAGAAAGAGTTTTGATGTAGGATGAAGGAGATCTGGATTCCAGTCCCAATTCTATAGAGAAACCATCCCTTCATTCATTCCCGCATTCATTTATTCATCGAACATTTGGGTGTGAGCTCTGTATCCAGTGTCCAGCCAGAGGTGAGGGGCTCCAAGGATGAATCAGGGTCAGTTTGGTGCAGAAATTCCTCATGTGTCTGGGAAGACAGACAAGAACAAGCAAAACTAAGACACTGTGCTCGTGCAGTTATTGAGACAGGAAGTTTCCTGAGAAGGGGCAGCCGACCTGAGTCAGAGATGCTACTGGAAGAAATGAAAAAAGCAGGTGGAGGAGTCGCTTAAGCAAAGGCAACCAGCTTGAAGCTGCATGGCCTGTGGCTGGAGGTGGCATTCGGGTGGATTTATTGCTGCTGCACTCTGGGCTGGGAGCGCCTCAAGATGAGTTTGGGGTGGACAACAGAGGGTTTCCCAGGCCCTGGTAGGCAGGCTGGGAATTTATCTTGTAAGCGATGAGGAATCATTTTAAATTTTTAAACAGAGGAAGGAGGTGTATGTTCCGATTTGTGTTTTTTTCTAGCATGAATTTAAGGGACGCACTTGAGGAAGGCCAGGAGATGGATTGGGAGGCTGTGGCAGTCGTCCCAGAGGAGAAGAGACGGGCAGAAGAGGACACATTTGAAAAATGTTTAGGGAGTAAAGTAGGAGGAATTGCTGGCTGGCTCTGCGGCCCAGACTGAGCCAGAGGCTCTGGGAGGAGCCGGGATATGCGGGGGCAGGGGAGACAGAGCGGGGGCACGTCATTTGTCATTCGGGAAGGCTGAGTCAGAGACTTGGGGGCTTGGGTGGAGATGTCCAGCAGGCACCAGTGTGCGGACGCGTCTGATGGGGCAGTGAGGGAGGAGAGTCGGCTGGAGGTGGAGATTTGGAGCTCCTCGTCGCAGAGTGGTGGTCCATGCTGTGAGAGCATCTGAGGTCCCCCAGGAAGAATGAGTCCAGGGGCCTCAGGCCATCGAAAGGCTAAGCAGAAGCCCCTTGAGGAGTCAGAGAACGAACAGCCACAAGGTACCAGGAGTCGAGAACCAGGGCCAGTGCACTCTCCCAAGACCGAGGACAGGGAAGTGTCGATGAAACTCAAAGTCTCAGTGTTACGGGCTGAATGTTCGTGTTTCCCCCAAATTCATATGTTGAAACCCTAACCCCTAAGGTGATGGTATTTGGAGGCAGGGCCTTTGGGAGGTGATGAGGTTTAGATGAGGGTGGAGTTCTCATGATGGGATCAGTGTCCTTATAAGACGAGACCAAAGCTCTCCCCTCGCCCCACTCACTCCACCTCAGCCAAGTGGGGACCCAGGGACAAGGTTGGCCATGTGAGCCGGGAAGCAGGCCGTCACCAGGAACCAAACTGGCACTTTGATCTTGGACTTCCCAGACTCCAGAACAGTGAGAAAATAGATGTCTGTTGTTTAAGCCTCTTGGTCTCTGGTATTTTGTTATAGCGCCTGAGCTAAGATCTGCAGAGGGATAAAAAGTCATAAACAGGCCCATGGACGGTGACCAGGAAGTCGTTTTGGAGACTATCTTTAGGTGAGAGTCGGGGCAGAAGTTTAGTTTCAGAATTTAATGTCATGAATCACATCCTCATGAGATGTGATATGGAAACTAGGAATGTGTACCACTCTTGAAAAACTGTAAGTTGACAAAGGGAGAAGAGTTTGTCCAATAGCTACAGGGGATCAAAAAATCTAGGAGATCTCTATGAGATGTTTGTCCTGGGGGCAGGGCACTGCATCTAATTTAACATTCAAATGACAAGTGTTGGTATGAAGGACATTTCTGTATCCTTTGATGGTCATTGCTGAACATATAACCTAATATCTCAATTCCATTTTCGTATAACTCCACTGACTAGTTTTGTTTAGAACTCAATGCTAGGAAACAGTTGTTTCCTCTACTCTCTTTCTTTCATCTGACAGTAAGAGCTTGCAACACATTGTGTTCCCTTTTTTACTTTGCCCACTAGGAAGCCCAGAGGCCAATTTAAGACTAGTTATAGGGAAGAACTTGTTTCTTGTTCTTGGCACAACATCGCCTCCTTTGCCTAGATGATTTCTGATTCCTTTTACATCTTTATTTTATAGTCACATGTATACAAGTACAGTAGTTATGTTTCTTTAAATGTTCAATATAACTTTATTGAGCAAATAAAACCTGCAAATGGTGATTTTCTTCATAAATTGAAGTACTTCAGTTGTCATAACATGTGTTCTGCACGTAGTTTTTGACCAAATGTGGAAATGTTTCTACAGCGAAACTTCAAATGCTAGTCATTATGTAAATATCGTTTTATTTTAAGCCACGGAAAATCCTTTCTGAACATAGGGAGGGTATAAACGGTATAAAAATGGGAAGAGGCTTAACCTGTGTCTCAGATTCTCCATCTGTGAAATGGTGATAGTAGTTCCTGCCTGGCTGACTCAGGAGATAGTGGCTAGAAAAACAATTTGATAGGGAGAAACATTCTACAAAGTCAAAGTAACATAAATAATATAATGCTAATTTTTTTCCCTTTGGTATTCCTCATCACATATAGCATAAGTCCTTGGTTGATTTATTGAAAATGGAGTTTGGCATAAGAGTGGTTTTAATGACCACTGACTTTTTGGCTCTAAGGGCTCACACGTCAGTGCCTCATTTTCAGATGGTGATTGGGATTATGCATCTATATAGTTTTTCAGGTGTTTGGGGTGGGGGGCAGGTGGATAAGAGGTCACCTGCCATCCCTGTTACACCTGATGGCAGGCCTAAATCACAGGAGTTTTCCCAGCAGGCTTTGCGGAAGGCTGTGCCCCTGGAAACTGCAAGGGGGTGGGGTGGTGCGTGCGGTTGAAACAGCGCTGAGGTTGATGAAGAGCTGGCTCCCGCCTGCAGGCCTGAAGGGGCCATTGTGCATTGCTGTGCGCTCTGCAGGGTTATCGAGGGAGAAGCGATGACGGATGGGAGCGGGGCGTCCTCCCCGCCGTGGTCTGCTGGTTGGCCCATCACTCACAGCCCCTGATGGACTGCCTCCTTCCACCAAGGAAGGGCTTTAGGGTGGGTTATAGATGAGCTGCTACAAAAATTATTTTTTCTAATTACATTTTTGAGCTTGGGACGTGGCTGTCCGTGGGAGGTGGGAGGTGCCTGATTCTGGAGGAAGAACTAGAGAGATAAAGCTAGAGGAGAATGTGGGAGGTCTTTTGGTTGTATGGATGACTTTATTTAAACAGCTAAGAAAGGCTGGGCATGGTGGCTCATGCCTGTCGTCCCAGCACTCTGGGAGGCCGAGGCAGGAGGATCACTTGAGCTCAGGAGTTCAAGACCAACCTGAGCAACACAGTGAGACCCTGTCTCTACTAAAAATAGAAAAAATTAGCTGGGTATCGTGGTGTGCCTGTAGTTCCAGGTACTCAGGAGGCTGAGGTAGGACAGTGGTTTGAGCCCAGGAATTTGAGGTTGCTATGAGCTAGGCTGATGCCAGGGCACTCTAGCCCACACAGCAGAGCAAGACTCTGTCACAAACAAACAAAGTAAACAGCTAAGAAAAATCTCTGGGTTTCCAGAATGGCTGTGGCTGAAACCATGACTGGGCTTAGATGATCTTATTTGCTCACTTACTCATTCAACAAACAGAATGACTGCACATATTTCTCATATTTCTTATGAGAGTGAATCTGGGGCTACAAAAGAAAGGGGACTTTCAATATAGGCCCGGCACTGGGACAGGCATTGCCCATAGTGTCTCTCCAGTACGCTTCATAGACATGTAAAGTGAGTTCTTATTCAGCCTCTGCTTGCAGATGAGAAAGTGGGGATTCAGAGAGGTTGAGGGATTTACCCAAAGTCACACAGCTATGAATAGTATAGGATGAGCCAGAATTGAATTCCAAGATATTCTGACTCCAGGGTCCATGTTCTTCCAGTCCCATCACCGCTGGGATTCTGAGTGCAAACTCCCCAGATTAGCTCATTCCTTCCACGACTTATTTTACCCCTTCCATGTGCCTGGAGCCGAGGTCTGGACCTGAATATTTCTCCTTCCTTCCCTGATATGGTCCCGAAGATGGACTATTCCTGACTGTGGCTGGTCCCAATCTCAGGAGCTGGGGTGCATGGCACAGCTTGCACGACAATGCCGTGCAGAGGCAGAGACACTGGCCTGGCCACTGCCCTCCCTGGTTTCCCCAAAGAGCCACTGCGGCCTGTAAAACATTTTCCCTTGAGCCTCTGGGCTTCAGGTTAAATGCTGACGCTAATCCTCTTCCAAAATGCATGAATGCCCCCCCTGCTATCTGCATCGCACCAACAACAGGCAGCACAGGACAGAGTGCAAGGTGCTCTGGGGAGGCAGCTCCCCCTCAGTGAGTCCTGGATGCTGCTTTGCCTCTCTGGGCCGCAGTGCTCTTCCTTGTCAAATGGAGTGATCAGTCCCACTTCCCTGGGTTGAGGCTCGTTGGTGCTTATTGCACTGAATTTCTGAGCCTCATCAAAGAGACCCCTCACTTCTTTTCTTCTCAGGAGCCTGCCAGGAGGGCCCAGCCTTATGCAAAGGCACAGTGTTCAGTGTCTTCCAGCCTAGAATGTGAAGGTGTCTCCGTGGTCCGTCATGATGTCTGCAGTGCCAGCTGTGGCAGCCTATTGCGGGACACACGACATGTCTGATGCTTGGTCACTGCCCAGGCACACAACCTTGGGAACCACTTAAGGCTTCTCCCTCCCACCCCTCCAACAAGCCAGGTCTCTGGGAATCTTCCAGCTCTCGTGTCCCCTGGGGGCCAGGGGTAGGAAGCCAACCCCAAGGGGCTTTGTTCAATCCTCTTCTCTTAAACAACAAAGGCTCCTGGGAGAAGTGATGTTTCCTTATCACCCACCAAAGTATGTTTCAACATCTTCTGTGGCAACTGCCTTTCAATTTTGCTTCTCAGGGATGCTCACACCAAACCACATAAACTGGATTCTACACTTACCCTGCCCCTTGTTATCTATGGGCCTTTGAGAACATCACATATCCTTTTAACCTCAGTTTCCATATCTTTGATAACATCTGTCCTGTTTACCAAGCGTGTCTATTCTAAGGATCGATGATGACTGGCTTAATGACATTAGTGAGAACGAGAGGAAACAGCAGTGGTGTGACTCTTAGATGCCAAGCGCTGCCTATGGGGCCAGGCGCTTTCAAGAGCATGTGGTGAAGATTAAATAGCACGTCTCAGATGCCTGGGACATGTCCCTGGTCTAGAAGGAGTGCCCTGTGACTGTAGGCTGTTGTCGTTAGTTTTACCCCAGAGTGCAGTAGCATGGGAAGCCAGATCAGAGGTGAAGCTTAGGGACAAGTGCGCCAGGCACTTTGCGCCCAACTGGGAATTATTCATTTCTGTGTCCCTGCTTTCACTCCTTGCAGAGTGTTTCCAAGGAGCAGCCAGGATCTGTAACTTGCCCGGGGTCTCAGCTAGTCAGTCCAGCCAGCCCAGGGGCCGGGTTCTGCTGCGCAGCCCACTGCTGGGCTGCTGTTGAAGCTGAGAGCAGCAGGCACGATCCTGCACTCAGCTTCTCTGTCCTGGACTCTAGCTAACTGGTTCTCGGCTAGTTTCCCAGCAGCCACACAGCCCTCCCACCTGTCTCCCCCTTTCCCATGAGTGCAATCTTTCTAAAGGGCAGACCCAATCGCGACACTCCCCTGCTACAATTCCTTCAGTGGCACCCATTGCCCTGCGTGAAACTCTGACCTCCCTAAAATAGCTCATGAGGTCTGGCCCGAGTCTATCCCAATCGTTTCATCTCTTGCCGATCCCGCAGGGACCCAGTGCTCCAGACTTGGCAGCTTTGTGTGGTCTCCCAGAGCCTACCTGGTCTCACGACTCTCGCTTATGCAGATGCTGGTCTCTCTGCCTCAAGCACCCACTCGCATACGTCTGTCCATTTTTTAATTCGGCAAATAGTATTGTGCTCTTTATATGCCAGACATAGCACTCCTTGCTGAAGTTGTAGCAGTCAACAAGACACAGTGTTTTGGTCCCTTGGAGTATACAATGTAGTGGAGAGAGACAGACTTAGAAAGAGAACAAATAACCAAAATACATCTGTATTTTGAATTTATGTATTTGTTTGTGGATGTAGGTATGTATGTGTGAGTGGAAAATGCCATGAGGGGAATTAAACAGCGTGATGCAGTGGTCCCTGCAGTGAATGGATCGTGGACCTGAATTACTAATTCATGGGGCTAACACTTATTTGTTTATCCACACTCCAATCAGGGGTCACTTCTTCCAGGAAGCCTTCCTGGATCAGGACCCTTCTGGGTGAAGTGCCCCTTGTCCGTGCTCTTAGAGCACCCTGCCCTGCCCATACCCTATCCTGGCACTGAATGTACCAAACACGAGTTGTGATCAGTGTCTGTCTCTGGAGGCTGTAAGCTCCCTGGGGTCAGTGGCCGTGACCCGCAGTGCCAGGGTAAGTACAAACTGAGGGTTGGGAGTGGATTCAGGGACTACAGGGTCAGGGGCTGGGCCTGGGGATGGAGGGTTCCAGGAGACAAGCCCAGGCGGGCTCTAGCCCACCCAATTTAGGAGAGCAGCGCAGTGGCAATTGCAATTGCGGAACTCAGTTGGGCACTTGTTTATAAATGACAAAGGCGGTCAGGAGCTTTTGACGAGCCCCTCATTCATCCTGCCCCCATCACCTTCCTGTCATTTTCCAGTTATTTAGAACCAACCGGCCAGATAGCCCTTAACCAAGCAATATACATGTTAATGCGGAGAGCAGGGGCTGAGATTGAAGTAGCAGCGAAAACACATTATTCAAAGGGAAAGGCAAGAGAAATGAACAGAGGGAGAGGCCAGGCGCAGGTCTTCCCTGAACTGACAGTCACAGTCATAGCCAGCCTCCTCTCCTCAGGGGCTGGGACCCTGCTGGGCCCACACCCACGCCCCCACTCCGCAGCCGCCCCCCACTCTCTTCCCCCAATCTAAAAATGCCCCTAGTTTATTTTTAGCCCTTTCCAGAAGGCCCCGGCAGTCTAACTTTAATTAGAATTGTACCCAAGAAGCCAGCGCTATTGATGGAATGATTTCTTTTCTTCTTCTTCTCTTATTGGCATTATGTAGGGGGTGACCAAAAATGCTTTCAGAGAAGTGGAAAATTTAGCATTATTTATTTTTCTTGGCTAACTGGTACCAGTCCAAGAAGGTATGTGAGAAGTAGCACCGGAGATGGCTCTTGCCTCCTCCTCCTCTCGAAAGCTGTTGGGACTCAACCCCGTCGCCTCTGGAAGGAGCCTTGTTTTCTTCATCTGGGAAGTGGGGGTGCCTTTCCTGTCCCCCAGGAGAGGGGTCGGATCTCTGGGTTTTGAGCATTGCTGCTTCTACCCCGCTGGGCAGCCCCTGAGGAAGTGGGCTGTGCCTCCAGTCCCCCGGCTCTCAGGGAACACGGGGTCTTAGAAGGATGGAAACGGTTGGCAGGAGCCCTTTGAAATGAGGGACTCACGGCACCCCACAGGGTGCTCTGGGACCAGCAGGACATGTGGCACCGCCTTTTGGTTCCAGGCCCCAAATCTGCAGATTGTGATCACAGCGTTGGGTGTACCTGCAGATGGCTCTGGTACACTCCCCGGAAACGGTCCAGGCTCGGCCAGAGTGTCAGGGAGTGGCAGTGAGGGCGTTGCAGCCCTCCTGGAAGCATGGCAGTACTCACCTAGACAGGCACAGGCCCCCGGCTGTGGACAGGTACAGCTGTACACATGCAACCCTGCTCATACCCATACACATGCAGTTGTACATATGCAACCCTGCTCATACACACACACAGTTGTACATATGCAACCCTGCACAAACACACACAGTTGTACTTATGCAACACTGCTCAAACACACACACACATGCATTTGTACATATGCAACCCTGTTCATACACACACACACACACACACACGCAGCTGTACATATGCAACCCTGCTCACACACACACACATGCAGTTGTACATATGCAACCCTGTACACACACACACATACACACACAGTTGTACATATGCAAACCTGCTCACACATGCACACACACAGTTGTACATATGCAACCCTGCTCATACACACACAGTTGTACATATGCAACCCTGCATAAACACACACAGTTGTACATATGCAACACTGCTCAAACACACACACACATGCCGTTGTACATATGCAACCCTGCTCATACACACACACACACACACACAATGCATTTGTACATATGCAACCCTGCTCATACACACACACACATGCATTTGTACATATGCAACCCTGTTCATACACACATACACATGCAGTTGTACATATGCAAACCTACACACACACACACACATACACATGCAGCTGTACATATGCAACCCTGTTCATACACACACACACATGCAGTTGTACATATGCAACCCTGTACACACACATACACACACAGTTGTACATATGCAAACCTGCTCACACATGCACACACACAGTTGTACATATGCAACCCTGTTCTCACACACACACACATGCAGTTGTACATATGCAACCCTGCTCATATATACACACATGCAGTTGTACATATGCAAACCTGCACACACACACACACACACACACACGGGCACACACAGGCACACGCAGCACACACACATGCTAAAAACTCTGAGAACTTTCTGAGCAGGAGCCCAATTAGTCACAGCAGGTTGGGTCACTCCGCCTGTGTTCTGTATTAGTCATTACAGGTTAGGTTATCCTGCCATACCAAACAGTTTCCAGCAGCTCAGGGACTTAACACAAGCAGAGTCTATTTCTCTCTCTTGCAAAGCTACTGGGGATCTGGGTGATTTTCCAGGGCGAATTCTTTGCAGGTGATGGCTTGGCGTTCCACACTGCCTCTGTCCAGCGGTGCCTCTGTGTTAACAGGTGACTGCCGCGGTGAATGCCTGGCATTTACAGCACACAGGCCTCATTGCTGCATACTTGTTAGTGGAGAACCAGGTTTTGATAAACACTGTTTACACCTTCTACTCTCCCCTAGTGTGCTTCTCTGGCTTCATTTCTTCCTTCATTGAGGATATGAACAGGAAACTTTGTGTTCAGACATTCTGTAGTAAAACGTGCCCGACAGTCTTGCACTTCCCTTTGGCTAGCTGCCTTCGTGCTCTCAAACCAGTGCCCTTGACCTCCCTAAAGTCACCCTACTTTAGCAGAACCATCTGGGGGTGTCCCAAGGGGCCTCCACGCAGACCTGGCTCATGCACTCATGCTTTCATTCTTGCTCCCGAAAAATGACGTTTATCCACCTCAATTTGATGTCTGAGGTTTTTCTCATTTTAGTCCCAAATTAGCCTGACAGGCTCATCTGCTACTTCCACTTTAGTCCAAATCTACAAATCACTGCTCCTTAGATATGACCTTGGGCCTTACCTTGTCTTTCTCTATTCCTTGTCCACTCTGCTCGTGCTGCACTGGCCTTTTAAAAAAATTCTTCAAACATGCCAACCTTGTTCCTGTCCCAGGGCCTTTGCACTTGCTGTCTCCTTGGGCATGCTCTTCCTCAGCCTGGCTGCATCTCAGCACTCTCTTCCTGCTGAAGTGTCATCACCTCCTAATGGCCTTCTTTGTCACCTTATCTGGAGCAATTCTCACCTTTAGTCTCCCCAGCACATCAGCTTCCTGTCACTTAGCCTGATCAGAAATCATCTTGTATTTTTATCTGTTTATTGCTTATTTTTCTCAATTAGAATGTGAGCCCTATGAGGGCAGGGACCTTGTCTGTCTTCTCCATGCCTGTATCTCCACACTGACAATGGTGGGTGACATATGTAATAGCTGCTCAATAAAATTTATTCATTAAATTGATGTAGATTCTGAGCACTTGCTCTGCTTTCTCCTGTCACGTGGCCTCCCCCACCCTGGTCCCAACTCAGCATCTCTGCATCCTACATGTTCTTCAGGTCGGCTTATGGGCTGCCTCCTTTGTGAGTTTTTCACTCATCCATGTTTCTAGTTCTCCCCTAGCAGGAAGGTATTGATCTGAAAAAACGACAATATTCTCCAGAATCACTGTGTTTCTTAACTTCACAACAACCCAGGTCTAAAGTTTCCAGAGATTAAGATGCTTCGGGAGGTCTCTGGCTTGGGAGCCATGTGCCTTGCCTTCAAGTCTGGTGCCAGTACCTCACGTGGCAGTGATGGTGACAAATAAACTAAACTGCAGTCCCTGCCCCAGTGGAAACAACAGCCCATTGCACTTTGTTCTCTCCTGATGTGTCTGGGCATCATAGAGGAGGTGTGTACTAAGTGACATGGGAACCCAGGGAGGCTGTGCCCGAGGGCCAGGGGTCCGTGGGGAGGGAGCCTCGATGCCTTCCAGGAGGAGGTGCTTTGTGAGTCCGGTCTGGAAAGAGAAGGTGTCAGTCAGGCTCTGGGCCAAGATAGCCCCAGGGCAACACTGCAGAGGGGGAATCCCCTAGTTTGCTGGTTGGTGGCTGTTCAATGTCTCACTTGATCCTGTACCCTGGAGAAGAGGTACAGTCAGGTGCGACTCAGAGGGGGAGCACCCCACTGTCCCCAGGGCTGCCCAGGCCCCAGGGGCTTTAGCACAGGTGAGGGGAAAACCAATTTAGGAGGCGACATGGCAAAGGGACCCAGAAAGGATTAGCAGAGAAGGGGTGTTCCCAGGTTCAAAACTCAGAACCATGAACAGCGGCAGCCAGTGTTTCACAGAAAGCAGGCAGTTGGAAGTCTGCACTGGGCGCACCCTATTCTCTAATATATTGTTATTCTTCAAACTTTCACAAGCTTTTAAGACTGACTTGCGTTCTGCCATTGAGAAGTTGTGCAGCCATAGGGGAGGTTTTTGAACCCTGGTGTTCTCATCCAGAAAGCAGAGGTCATGTCAGCCTCATAAAATGATGAAGATTGAATGGAAAAAAAATGCAAGTAAAGTGGGAGCAAGGCCCACACATGGGCTTAATAAATATGTTTCCATTTCTCTCTGCTTGTCAGGGGACAGGTGACCATCCCTGACCAGGGATCTGGGGTGTGTGAAGGCTGGATTTCAAACCAAGGTCTCAGCTCACCTTGGAGCCTTCAGAGTCTCTGGCTGAGAGCAGAGGTGATGACCAGGCAGCTGCTTATTATTCTACCAGGGATCATCACATGGTCTCGGTTTCCCCAGGAAGCATTTATGTCCGTAGCGTGTTAACTGTGACCACTTTTCCACCACGAGGACAATTAGACTTTCTCCCGTTTTTCAGGGAGAGAGAGAGAGTTGAACTGCTTTGTGCAGAAGCCCTGCAAGCAGAGTGAGCTGGAACTCGAATTCCCAGGCCTCGAATCTCTAGTTCACTGCTCACAGTCTCTGAGCCGCATTCCTCCTCCTCCATAGCTCAGTTAATAGCAAAGCAACAAAACCAAACCAAAAGCAGTGTGACCTGAACAGAAAAGCACAAAGCCAGTTAGGACAAAAGTCAATTAGGTGTGGCTGGGTTGTTTTTTTGCTTCTTCCTCAGAGGGCTCAAAAGCTTTCACAAATAGTTTTAAAATAGGTTGGGAAATAAGATAACAATAGTGTTTCTCAATAACAATGATAAAAAATAGGAAAATAAGACTATGTCACCATTACCCCGGCCACGTTTGGCTCTCAGCTTTCTTGGGGGGAACGTGGCTGGGGTGGGGAGGGGAGGGCTGTGTCTCGGGGCAGGGAATGGGGAGCCCAGTGGGTGAGCCTTGCAGAGGATGAAAGGCTGTTCAGTTGTCCCCTGTGACCTCCTTTCTTGGAGAATACAGCAAGGCCCGAGGTCTTTAGAAGGAAGTGATTTGTGAGCTGATAGCAAAGCAAGTTGGCTGGCAGGAAGCAACGTCTCCCCAGTACTCAAACAAGGAGGAATTAGCCCTCACTCCCTGCTTGTCTTCCAGAGACTGCCTCTCAGATCTTCCTGGGGCTGTATTTAGGAGCCTGCGTCTCTTCTGGGTGAGAAGCCTCAGTGACAGAGAGCTGGCTGCCTCCTTGGCTAGGTGGAGAGTGGGTGGTTGTGACAGGGGCTGGGGAGGACATGATGCTCCCATTCTGACTCAGCAGTGAGCTGCGTTTGACCCCATGATGAAGTGTTTTCATCACCAGAGAAAATCCCCTACTTGGGCTTCTACAAACACGTTGGTTTGATGAAAGGGCTTATTTGCTGGCAGAGTTTTGGAGCCAGGAGATGGACAGTCTTTGAGGACACGTCTAGGGCTAAGGGTGGGTGATTTTTGAGGTGTGTGGCTGGGCAGGGGCCAGGCGAGAGAGGCACAGTGGCATAAAATCAAAAGGGGCTTTGTTCTCGGGATGTGCAGCCGCAGGGCTGACCTCACAAAGGAGTGCCTGCTTTAATTTCGCACACTGGGCATCTCTCTTGTCTCATCCTAGTTCCAGCCCTGTTGGGAAGCTGATCTATTCCCCTCTTAGTTCCTGGAGAACTGCGTGGTCACCTGCGATCACCCTGACTAGCCAAGAGAAACACAGAATAGGAGGGAGGAGAGTGGGTGGAATAATAAGCCCTTGTCTGGACCAAAGAAAGTCTGGTGCAATGGGGAGGAGAGAGTGTAAGTGTGGCAGGGGCAGAGGCTGCCCTTCCAGTGGGTCTGGCAGGTGATGGGGGAAGGAGGGGTCAGGTAAGGAAAGAGTGTGAATCCCAGAATCATCTAGATGATCCTGGGCTTGAATCCTAGAAGTGTGAGCCTGGACAGGTCACTCTGCCTCTCTGAGCACCACTCTTCTCATCCATAAAACAAGACTCCAATGAGAAAGTTGTTGAGAAGGTAAGAAAAAGTGTGTAGCAAGCATTAGGAAGGTGGGTCCTTGGGAAAAGACATTTAGACATTCATGAATCCTAAGTTTCTTCCTCCTTCCAGATAGGATTAGGGGGAAAATATACCAGAAAAGCTTGAATCTACTCACTGAACCCATAAACTCAGCCATAGTCCTTCAGGAGAGACGGGGGGAAATCATCCTCGTAACTTGGGAACACCCTCTCCTGCTTCATGCCTAACTTGGTCATCTCAGCGTAGGGGCAAGAAAGAAGGAGGAGGTGGCAGGGTTATCCCATCGGAGATTTCTGAGGCTGAGATTTCGGTGGGTTTCATGCCAAGGAGCTGGCGTTCAAATCAGTCCAGTTGACACCAGGATCTGGGCTCTTTGCTCTGCACCTGTTGATTCCCGAGGGTAGCCAGGGGTGTTGGTAAGGTCTGCCTCAGCCAGCTCCACCCTGGGCCTTATGATGTAGATAGTGACATAACAGAAGCTTGACCAATAGCAAACAGACACTAGCCAGTGGTAGAGCTGCCACTTCAACCCATGCACTCTGGTCCAACGTTTGCGATCTGGCTACTTTGCCATACCACGTCCTGCGGTTCAAGTTCTCAACTTACTCTCCTAAGGCCTGCCCCTGAGTGCCTCTGAGAGCCCAGTTGAGCTTTTGGGTGAGTTTGTGTAACACTCACTGCTGTCAAAAGCAAAGCTCCACATTTCAACTGTTGGATCCACTCTTGCAACCAACTCTTGCCTTCCAGGGCTGCTGTCCTCATCTGCCATTGCAGAGGGAGGTGGCAGGAAGAATCGTGCCTGGGAGGTGCGATGAGCTGCTTCGCTTCTGCTCACATCCTCCTGGCCAGCTCCCCCTCCTTTGCCATACTGCAGAGACATGGAGGAACAGCCACTCTGCGTTGGCCCCAGAGGATTTCTGAGTCGGGCTGGCAATGGCTAGCGCGGCTTGTCAAGAAGCACGGTGCTGTGGGGGTCTGCCCCGCCCACATCCGCTGCTTGAGTCCTGTTTCATATGACCCCACTGGGCATCATTGGAGATCCCTACAACCTTTAATAGCCCAAACAGGGAAAGGATCCCGGTGACACCACTGTTTTCCCAGAAGAAGAGTATATGGACTGAGGGGAGTTTACTCATCACGTTCTGCAGCTATTTGCTTAGACATGGGAAGACAGCTTTCGAACGCCATGGAAACGTGCCTCTGAGTAGGAGGGAACTGTGGGTGGCAGAAGAGGCCTGGAGGCAAAAGACTCAAGTTCTGAGTTCGACCCCACCCCTCACTGGTTCTGTACAAGCTGCTCAGCCTCCCCGAGCCTCAGTTTCCCCATTTGGAGCATAAAGCAAATCTCCTTCTCCCAAGGCTCCTGAGAGGACCAGCCGAGGTGAAGGCTTTTGAGAATGTTTGGCATGTACTAGGCCCTCACCACATTTTAATATCAGACCTACTGAGAAGGAAGGAAATTATGTCCTCTTCCTTTTCTTAATCACCATCAATGCCAGGTCCCTGCTGTGTCTTCTTTTTACCAGCAGAGCATTCTCAAAAGTTGTGTATCAATTGCATTTTTTTTTTTCTAAATTGAATCTCATTTCCCATGCACCGAGGGAGCTGGGGATTTAAAGGAATTCTCTGGTTTGTCTTCTTGTAAAGCTAATAACAACCCCTTGATGCCTTTGGTACAAATCAGGTTTTTTTCCCATTTATTGGCTTTGTTGAAGGTGGGCTTCCCTTGTATTTATTAAGGAGCCCATGTATACATCCTTGGTGCTGAGACGGAGGGAGATTGAATGAGTCAATTGAACAGACTTGGTGCCTCCCTGCCCTGGGATTGCAGCTTAAAAATGTCAGAGAGCAAACACAGCCACAGAAAACTCTTGGGAAGACGGCTTCACTGGTACTTGGAGGAAAGAGGGGTATTTTCATATTAGATCTGTGGATGCTCTTGCCACGTCCCACTGTGGGTCCCACTGTGCCCCAGGTGAAATCTTGGTGCTGCATTTCTTTCCCTTTATTGAAATTTATTCCCTCCCCCGCCCATGTACTCCCCGCCTTTCAGTTGTTTGCTGGTGGAGGGAACACAGTGTTCTGTTTTGCATATCCCCGGGCATGTGTCCTGAGGTCCCGGGCCTGGCTTCAGCATAGACGCAACTTCATCTGTCTAGTCTTAAATCTCATTTGGTTTGTCTGTTTTCCCTAATAAGAAGAATAGAATTAGTTAGCTCGCTACTCAGCAGGGCTCTGGTATGGAATTTACGTAAATTATCTCCTTAATAAAATTACTAAATATAGCATCAACATGGTTACAAGGGGGAAAAAAATAAAGCTCTTAGATGGTGAGTGTCTTTAAAAACAAAGCTATGTTACACCACCCAGGGAAATGAAATTTAGCTTCTTAACCCGGGGTACAAGGTGGGGGAAGGAGGATAAAAAAGGGGTGAGGGAGGACAGGAGACAGAGACCAAGCGGGAAGCAGCGAGAAATCTCCAAGCCAGACACACAGATAACCATTTAATTAATTGCTCTCCAGGGATTTTGCTGGGTGTTTGGGATCAGGTTGAGAATATAAACAGTTCTTGCCTTCCCCCAAAAGATATTCTGATTATCTTCTCCGGTGTCAAAGAAATTGTTCCAATAAAATAAATAAATGTGCTAGGTGCAATAATAGGGTCAGAATAGTGTGTGTGCATACGCACGTGTGCATTTGTGTGTGTGCATGTGTATGTGTGTGCACGTGCAGGCCCAAACTGGGGGCACTGGGTAGAGAGAATCCCATTAGAAACTGTGGGCAGAAATCGGACATTTTTATATCAGAGGCGCATTTTAGAGTTACCTTCAGAAGAGACACTGCAAGGCTTGGATGCCTCCTTCTCTCTTATTTCTTCCGTGTAAGACATCCTCTGTAGTCTACCTCCCCAGAGTTTCTTGTCTTTCAAGCCCTTGTCACTCCCTTTGTTCAGTTCTTCCTCTGTTTCAGTACTTTTCATAGTACCCTCCTGCATCCCATCTCTAACTTCTTCTGTTCTTCTTTGTCGGGCTGTCAGAGGCATCTTTTAAAAATATACTTAGATCATGATATTGTGCCAAAGAAAGTCTGTGGTCTCTAATATTCTCATTCTACACTGCTCACATCAGATCTCTACCTCTCCCCGCAACCTCTCCCTTCCTGTCCAGCCTCATGCATGAGGTCCCTTTTTGCCTGTCACTCACCAGCGATGCCCGAGAGATGCTGTCCAAATGCACCCTCTGCAGCCCGGCAGTGCCCTCCCAGCTCTGCAGGCACAGTCTGCACGCACACGTCCGGCCGTGCTCTCATCAGCCGCTCCATCTCCGTCGGCCCCTGGCGTGATGGATTGCCTCTCCCTCCGCTGCCCACGGCACTCCCAGCTGACAGCTCTGTTTGGCACTTGTCCTGGCTTTTCAGTAGAGTCAAGTGCTGTCGATGTACCCGAATGCGACGGGGCTCAGCACAGGGTGAACGTGAGAGCTCCAGAGTCAGCCAGGCCTGGAAGCTGCCCCAGATCCGCCACCGACCAGCTGTGTGAGCTCAGGCAAGTTTCTTCCTCTCTGTGCAACTCAGATTCCCCATCTGTAAGCCAAGGATAGAGGGGTCTACCCCATCGGGCGGTGAGGGGAGCAAATTGCAAGACGCCTGCAAAGCCCTAGACACAGAGCAATTGAGCATTGGTGATGCCAATACTTGTCACCATCGTCTGCCTCCTTCACTCGCTGTGGGAGCCTCCAAGTACAATGTCTCCTCCAACTTGATATTCCCAGCAGATAGCACAGCACTTGTCTCACAAAAAGGCTTTTGGACCTTCTTGAAGGAATGAGGGGCACCAACTGTCATGGCCCCCCAAAGTTCTCCCTGCACTGCTGGTTACCCGCTTGTTCAGGCCAGGAACTGGGGCACCAGGGACAGGTTAAGTGAAGAGGATGTTGCATGTGGGCTTTGGTGGACGTGGGTTTGGTTGCCCTCTCCCTTCTTTGTCAGCTGCCTCACCCCTACAATCCCTGAAGCAGGCACAGACCTGGGTGACGAGTTTATAGCAAAGGATTTGATCCACTCCTCTCACAGCAGGTGGTACCAGGTTCAGTGTTGGCTCATCCACACATATGTGGAAGGATCTTGCCTTCCACAGGCTTCTCTTCGAAGCCCTCTCCAGAACCTGACCATGTTGACACTCTGATCTTGGATTTCCTGCCTCCAGAACTATAAGAAAAAAATTCTGCTGTTTATAGCTGCCCAGTCTTTGATATTTCATTATAGCAGCCTGAAATGACTAAGATGGAAATTGGTGTCTAGAAGTGGGGTGCTGAGCTGACAAATAAATACATATGTGGAAGCAGCTTTGGAATTGGGGGATGGGTAGAGGTGGGGAGAGCTTTGAGGTGCATGCTGGGAAAAGCCTGGATCTCTGTGAACGAGATATTAGAGGAGATTCTGGCAAGATTGCAGAAAGAAAAAAAGAGAGCTATAGAGAAAACATCCATCATGTTAGAGAACACCTGAGCATAACCCTGAACACAACATCGGTAGAAACACGGACAGCAAAGGCCATTCTGATGAACTCTCAGACAGAAATGAGGAACATGGCATTGAACAATGGAGAAAAGGACATTCTTGTTATGAAGTGGCAAAGGACTATGGGTCAAAGATATCATTCACGTTTTAGTGTTTTCTGGAAGGTCGAACTTTGTGGCAAAGTGTTGAAGGAACAGCTTGATATCTCTTGGCTGCTTATAGTAAAATGAGAGAGGGACATGCACTGAAGGTGGAATTCTTAGGCAAAAAGGAACCAGAACTTAAAGACCCTAAAGACTTGAAAATTTTCAGCCTGTCTATGTACAGAAACTGAGAAAGTATGTTTGGAAGAGAACACGAGGGTGTGGTGGACTGACCGCTGAATAAGATTAGTGTGGGTGTGAACCACAGATTTAATCAACCATCTCAGCAAAAGCCAGGAGTGGAGAGGGCGTAGTTCCAGCAGAAACACTGCTGGCTGGGACTAAAGGAAACAGAGCAAATGGGACAAAAATAAAGGAAGACTGTCCGATTTCATAGAGCTGTTCAGCTGCAAACATGTGCTATTCTTTGAGACAAGGGAAGGAGAGCCTTTGTCTGCCACTCCCACCACACGGGCAGAGTGCAGTGGCCTGAGAGCAGGGGCTGCCCCCACCTTGATTTCAAAGTGTAGAACCCAGTGGAGCTGTGAGACCTGAGATCATCTGCTTGGGGTCTTTTATCTGGGCCAAAAACTGGAAGTTCAATTTGTTTGATGCAAAATTATTTCCAAAAGCGTCAAGTGTGCTGGGGTCTTGTTTATTTGGAGAGACTGCAAATTCCATAAAGATATGAACACTTCCTCGGCCTCGCTGCATGATGTCAAGTAAATATTAATGGAATAACAATATTATTGCATTCCACCTTCTTTAAAAACAGGTAATTTACCATGGTGCTGGATTCAAGAGATAGATAAAGATATCTAGTGAAAAGTTTCCCTCCCATCCCTGTTTCTGAGCTACCAGATTGTTCTCCCTGGAGGCAACTAATGTTAACAGTTTATTGTGTATCCTTCTAGAGATACTTCATGCATCTGCAAGCAAATATATATAACCATTCTTTTTCTTCTTATTATGTATGTAGTAGTCTGCCATACAAACTGCTTTTCTTTCTTTCTTTTCCTTCCTTCCTTCCTTCCTTCTTTCTTTTTTTCCTTCCTTCCTTCCATCCATCCATCTTGGTGTAGGGTGATTTTAAAGATATGTCCACCAAATTCTTTGATACTTATCCTTTTAAGAGGTGTAGCTAAACTCTCCTTCCTTTGAGTATAGGCTGGAATTAGTGACTTGCTGCTAGCAAGGAGAATACAGCAGGTTCGATGGGCTGTCACTTCCAAGATTAGGTTATAAACAAACTGCATCTTGGGTGCATTCTGTCTCTCTCTCTCCTCACTTACCTGGGCAAGATGGCTGCCATGTGCAAAGGACACTCAGCTAGGCTAGGGAATCTAACGTGTGCCTGAGGGCTGCCCACAACTGTAGGTGCCGAAGCTGATCTTCTTGTGTGTTGATGAGGAGGCAGATCCTAGATCCTCCCTAGTCAAGCCTTGAGAGGACAGCAGTCCCTGCCGTGGCTTGATGCCAACCTTTTGAGAGATCCTGAGCCAAAACCACCTGATGAAGCCGTTCTCCAATTCCTGCCCCGTGGAAACTGTGAGATAAGAAATGTTTGTTGTTTTAAGCCAATGCATTTGTCATGCACTGAAAGGAATACACTTGGAGATCCTTCCACGTGAGTACATAGAGAGCGCGTCTACTCCCTCTTTATAGCTATTTTATGCCATCGGCGGGACATAGCACTTTTTGCTTTAACCAGTCTCCTGTTGATGGACATTTAGGCTATTTCCAAGCTTGTGCTCTTCAAAAATGCTGTAATAGAAAACTATAAATCTGTCATTTCACCTGTGTGCGAGCAGATCTGTAGGATAAATTCTTAGAAAAGGAAAAGCCGTGTTGAAGGGTTTGTGTTTTTGTTGTTTTTTGTATAAAGTCTTTCCAAACTGCCTTGCATAGAGATTGTACCAATGTATACTCCCACCAGTAATAGATGAGAGGGCTGGTTTTTTTATTCACACTCCCACCATTTTTTTTAATCCTTCTGGAACAGGTCACATAGTAGGGACTTAATACATTTGAGGATTGAATTATATTTCCTGCATCTCAACAGGAAATGATTCAAAATACCCTTGGTTTATTTAGCATCCCAGAGAGGCTCTCTGCCCTCATTCAGCAGGTGAGCAGTCTCTGCAGTAGGTGGTAGCATCAGTCAAAGTAGCAATGGGTGGCAGTGCTGGTACGTTGAAAAATAAAAATAAAACCAGACCAAGCCAAGTCTTTTCAGTTCCTGCTCACAGGAAACAGGAAAAGCCCCAGGGGTCTGAAAATCCTCTGCTGCGGAGATGCAAAGGGAGATCTGTAGTTTGCAGGTGTCTGGTGACCTTCCAGTCCCTCAGGGAGTGTGGGGCAGGGCACAGCGGGGCTGCCTCTGAACCTGGCCAGGTGTCTGGGCCTTCAAAGGCTTCCTCCCCAGCCTCTCTCTCTGTGTGCAGCAGAGCCCGGGGCACACGTAGCAGGAGGTGCCGCGTCCTGGCTGCAGGAGAGCACCTGTGAAGTCGGTTCAGAGCTGATTGAAGCAGTGCGGTGTCGGCTCTCACCTGCAGGCCCCTGCTTCTTCTGGCTCTTGGCCATTTGGTGGGGCATTCTTCTCCTGGCAGTGCACAGACCTCTCTCTCTTTGGTCCAGGAGGGTGGGAGAGGGAAGAGAGAAAAACCAGCCACGGTGCTCGTAATAGGATTTGCCTCCCAAAACTCCGAGGAGGAGAACACTTCAGGGGTGCAGTTTCTAGGAAAGCAGGAATTCTGTGCCCTTGTCCTGGTTCCCGGCATCCAACTGGAAGTGAATGGCTTCCAGTAAGAGGCTCCGATATGTACTTACTCATTCTCTCATTCAATATTACTGAGCACCTGCTGTGGGCAGTGAGTTTGCTAGGCGGGAATCTCCAGCTTCCTTGGGATCTGTTTCTACCCAGATCCTGGGGTCTGTGCCCATCACTGGATGCCAGGTATAATCCCCCATGCACTGTCCTAAGTCAATACAACACCCCACCCTACCCGGCCCTGGCTCCCCTGACCCCTGGCCGCCATTGCTCTTAGAACAAGTCCAAGCTCCCCTACCTGGCTGCAGAGGCCTGAATGTTCTGCCCACATTTCCCTCTTTAGCAACTTGTCTTGCCACTTCCTGCCTCAAAATCTGCTATCTAGCCACAATGAACCTGTTTCTGTTTGTTCATTTACACATTTGGCCATTTCTTTATTCATTTTTATCATGTACAATGTCCCAGGCTCTGTGTTTAGTGCTATGGGTGCATCTGTGAAAAAGGCGGTAGGACCCCTGCCCTCGGGAAGCTGACTCTGGTGTCAAAGGGAGCTGATATGTGGATATATAAGTAGTCATTGCAGGTGGTTATAGTGTCTTGAAAGGGACAAATAGGGTGACAGGGTATAGAAGAGTGGATGAAAGCTGATGGGATATCTTTCTAAGAGGTGACCTGTACGTCCAGGCCTGAGGACGGGGAAGGAGGCAGCCATGCTGAGATCTCAGGGACCTCCCTCTGCACAAAGGGGACAAAGGGACAAGTAGGGCAAAGGCTAAGGCCCTGCTATGTTAACCCCAGGCCTTTATTCATCACTGCTCTTTTTCTCTGAGACCCTCCCAGGCTGAAGCCTGCTCATGCCATGTGGATGTCTCCTCCCTGATGGCCACACTCTGAGTGAGGCGCCCCTGCTCTTGCTCGACTTGGATACTGTGCCTCCCCGCTCTGTGGTGTGTGATACCATGAATGGACCCACCCATTTACTTAGGAAACTCAGCCCTGGCTGGAACCACGTTTGCCTTGTTTTCTGTTGGAGCCTGTTGAGGGTCAAATTGTGTCCTCATAATGATACGTTGAGGACCTAACTCCCGGCACCTGTGAATGTGGCCTTATTTGGAAATGGGGGTCTTTACCAACATAATCAAGATGAGGTCATACTGGATTAGGGTGGGCCCTAAGTCCAGGAATTAGAAGGCTGCGTGAAGACGGAGGCAGAGATTGGAGTGATGTGGATTCCTGGTCCAGCATCCTGTTGGGTTGAATGAATGAACCCTCAATTGCCTTTGCCTCCTGTGCCCAGGGTGTGGCCGCAGAGTCCCCTGTGTCCAACTGGGGACCTGCTTTTGCAGAGCACAGGCTGCTGGGCAGGAAGGAGACCACCCTCCTGCCTCCTGTTTTCCTGTGGGAAATTCTTCCTGGCAATACTTGGAGAAATTTATATTTTCAGTTGAGAAATCAGGAAAATGGGGAAAAGTATTATAAGAGTCTTGTAGGAATTGCAGTTCGCAATCAACAGATGGCCCTCACAGCTTTGAAGGAAAGTACTAGCATTGGGTCCAAAGAAAGTGATGGAAGTGCTGAGGTGCGGAGTCCAGGGTGACATCTCCCAGAGCCGGGCCAGGAGCAGGTAGGGGAGATGGTCATGATCTCATTGGTCAGTCTCTGGGATCGTCATGACCCTGTCTGCTGTATTTTCATTTTTGTGCAATGAAAACACATATTACTCCTCCTTCTCCTCCTCCCCCTCCTCCCCCTCCCCCGTTCCCCTCCTTCTCCCCCTCCTCCTCTCCCTCCTCTCTGCTCTGTTTGCATTTCTTGCTGGTGGGGCAGGCTGTGTGGATCCGGAGGGAAAGCTATGGCATGTGGGAAAGCCTGGCTGTTCAGACACTGCCAAACCTTGGTTTCAGTGCTTAGGAGAGAAGAAAAATTTGGTATAAAGTGTGGGGTGCAGGTGGTGGGGGTGTAGGCTCCTGTGTCTTCTTCCCTCTCCTCACAGGTAGCACTCCTCACCTGTCCTGGCCCTCTGCCAGGCTTGGGTTAAAGAGGGTCTAAAACCCCTCTCCACCCCGTGGGTAGAGGGGCAGAGACAGCTGAGCATGCAAGCCCCTGGCAACTTGGGTGTGGCTGGTGGGGGCTGGTGGGATTGAAGGAGTCACCTCTCCCACCCTTCGTGCCTCAGTGTCCCCTTTCTGTAAAATGGGGTGGGGGTGCTCTGGAACCCGTGGGAGAGGGCAATCCCTTCCTACTTCATATTTCCTGCTTAGAGATCAAAATAAAATGGCATTCATACTCCTGCTTTTAAAAAGTCCTTAGTGCCACCAATTTTAAGTGGAAGAACAGATGGCCATGATATTTACATTACAAATGGATTCTTCATTTGGCTGTAGGATCAACGTAGGTATATTTGGAGGAGGAATTTCCTTCTGTTATGGACTGAATTGTACCCCCCACCCCCAAATTCATATGTGGAAGCCCTAACTCCCAATGTGACTATATTTGGAGACAGGATTTTTAGGAGATAATTAAGGTTAAAGGAAGTCATGGGGGTGGGGCCCTAATCCAATAGGATTGGTGGTCTTATAAGTTATAAGAGCTAGAGATCTCTCTCTCTCTCTCTCAAACTCTCTCCCTCTCCCCCGCCCCATTCCTGTACACACACCCAGGAAAGGCCCTGTGGGGACAGAGCGGGAAGGCAGCCGTCAGGAAGTGTGGGCGCAAATGCTCAGTGCATGGGCGCACGTGCACAGTAATTTACGCGACCTGTCACCCTCAACCTAAGAGGAGAGCCCTCACCAGACTCTGACCCTGCTGGCACCTTGATCTTGGGCTTTTAGTTTCCAGAACTGTGAGAAAATAAACATCTGCTGTTTGAGCCACCCAGCCTGTGGCATTTTGTTATGGCAGCCTGAGCTGACTGGGATGGCCTCCCTGTCCCGACAGCCTGTAAATGTGCTTTGATTTTACAACTGTTAGTGTGAGGAAGAGGTGTGCATGTGCAAATGTGCCTTGTGTGTGTGATTCCTCCAAAGGAGTCTGAGAAGACACAGTGTTTTCCTCAGTGGCGTGAGCCTCACCGTTGCAGACCGTGACTCCTGTTTCCCTCCCTTCCTTCCCACTGTGCTCGTACGCGACAGTGTCTTTCTGCAGCTGGGAACTTGATCTCTCTGTAATGTACCTGGCTCTGTGTGTGCATGTGTATGGAGAGTTGTGTGTATGTATAAAGGTGTATGTGTGTAGGGTGTATGTGTATTTGTGTGTGTATAGGGTTATGTGTATATGTGTAAAGGTGTTTGTGCGTGTAGGGGTGTATGTTTTGAGTGTATGTGTAAAGGTGTATGTGTGTAGGGGTGTGTGTGTGTGCGTGTGTGTACATTCTGCTGCTGTAGACAAACACTGGGAGAAAAACCCTCAGAGAAAGAGCGTCAGACCCCCTCCCTGAGGTAGAGGCCCCCTCCCTTGTGCAGTGAGAGCCTCCCCATGGAGAAGCCCCCTCTGAGACCACAATAGTGTTTTGGTTTGGGACTCTCCAGGCTCTGTCCCCGCTACTCCTGAGTGGACAGGCAGTGGGCCAGTCCAGCTTTCTCTCTGTCTCCTAGCAACTGTCCTTGGAAGGTGGAAGGCAAACTGCAAGGTCTGCAGGTTGGGGTAGGGCAGGCTGGCAGGAGGGGCAGGGGTCCTGGGCGCTGTCCCTAGAAGCCCAGGTCCTCAGGGCTCGGAGATGCCTTTTCATCTGTGTAGCGGTAGGGGTGGGGGCGGCTGTCGTTATTTAACAGTATAATTGTGTTGACAGCATGGATGGGAATGTTTCATCAAGCAATTACACAAAGGAGCCTGACTTGTTCCCAAACACAAAAGCGACAGGCGGCATAAATTAATGTGCACATGTGGTTGCGCACTAGGTGTTTGCTACCACACTTCCTGAAAGGGGGAGAAAAAGATATCACCCTCTCCTTCTGAGACGAGAATTGCTTGCGGTGGGAAAGAAAAGGCAGAAAGAGTTATTTCCTGGCAAAATGAGAACAATTCAAGCAAGAAGCATCCTCTCCTCTGCCATTCCTTCCAATAAGCATCCCTTGGGGTCCTGGCCTTGTCGCTCACACAATCGGGCACTCTCACTCCAGCCAGCCGTGCTGAGAGTCGGCACTCGGACAAGTCATATTCTGGCTCCCTTCCGCCTTTGATGTTCATCTTAACTAGATGTCACCTGCATGAAGATCAAAGGTAGCCTCGGAGGAAAAACAATGTCACAAAAGGCTGCTCTCCCCCAGAGAGTCAGAGGAGCAGGTGGAGATTGGAGAGAGGCTGTCTTCCTTCCTGCTTTGTCACAGCGATGAGAAGAGCTCTTTATGTTCTTCTTTTCTTTCTTCTTGCTCTCCTTCCTTTCTCTAACTTTCCCTTCCCCTTTTTAAAAGAAGGGTTTGGTGGGGTTGGTTGAGTGACACACGCAGGTCTACGAGCCCCAGTGGTTACCAAGAGCAGACACGATGTTGTGGGGTGAAAAGAAACACCACTGGGCATAGGCAGCCAGTGTTACTGTTTGGCTTCACCACAGCAGAGCCACGTGATCCTAAGTGGCTCAGCCTCAGTTTACCTCCTCGTCAAGCAGAGTTGGACTAGATGGTCTTTAGAGCCCCTTGCAGCTCCAACATTCAAGGACTTCCCCTGGCCATTCCACTCAAGTCTCAAGACTTGGCGCACTTTGCCTTCCCTGTGTCACAGCCTGCCCCCGTCACGGCATCGTGAATGGGGACAAGAGGAGTGGAGCTGACTGCACCCGTCCTCCTCCCCTGCAGACTCTTGGAAAGCACTGGCAGAGCAGTACCAA
>CM052451.1:14249759-14481979 GCA_028533085.1 Varecia variegata
AGCTGGGACTACAGGCATGCGCCACCATGCCCGGCTAATTTTTTCTATATGTATTTTTAGTTGGCCAGATAATTTCTTTCTATTTTTAGTAGAGACGGGGTCTCGCTCTTGCTCAGGCTGGTCTCGAACTCCTGAGCTCAAACAATCCACCCGCCTCGGCCTCCCAAGTGCTAGGATTACAGGCGTGAGCCACCGCGCCTGGCCTAATTTCCAGACTTTTTAAAAACACGCATACAAAGATGTAATATATGTGTTTTGATTTATGGGATTTTGATTTGTGCTTTGATTTTCTGACTCATGAACTGCTGACATGATGACCTCTGGGGCTATCGTACCAAAAGAAAAGAAAGAAGCAGCTTGTTTTGGGAGCAGAGAGATGTGAGATGGGTCCTGTTCTTTGGGTACCAGGAGCTCCCACACCCTCTTCCTATGCAGGCTGTATGTAAATTTATTTCCACAAAACTGTGGTACGAGGCTAAGGACCTTCACAAAGTGAACCTAAAACCAGTTTGTTGTTAGAACAATGGACACGATCTCCAGAGACTGCTGTTTCTTTCTCTCTTTCTTTTTAAGAAACTTAAACTTTGTAACCTATATGCCATTTATTGTGAAGGAATTAGAAAATAGATCAGTCGATAGAAAAAATATAAAAATCACAGCATCTCTTTATTTAGAAATATATTTAGTGTTTTATCAAAGAATATAGAAACTTTTCACATGCTCATATTTAATTAGCCTTTTCAGATGGCTTTATGTTTGTAGTTTGGAAATAGCTTGAGGTGACATGTCACCTGTCCCACCTCCTGGGACCTGCACCTGGAAGCTGCATTCACTCAGCCAGGCTCCTGGGACACAGAGATGAATTAATCTGGATTCTTGCTCTGAAATTTCTTCTAGCATGTTAGGCGAATGGTCTCAGAAAAGTAACTATTGTCTAGTCTGGGGCATGGTAAGATTTAGAAATACAGGTATGCTAAATATCATGGAAGCAGAGAGAAGGAAGTCATTAATAGAATAGGTGTGAACATGGTAAATTTCAAGGCCATTTAGGTAATTTAGAACATCTTCCTGCTTAGACTTTAATCCCAGACACAGTGATTTGTTCCTGTAGTGAGAGCTTCAAAGATGCTTGCCAGGGGATTTGTGGCGAGAGGGGGCTCCAACTTCTACTTTCAGCATCTTGAGACAGAAATGTAGGAGGTAACATTTTATTTCCTCTCCGCGGAAGCCTTGCTTCTTTGCCCCGTCTCCTAAGTCTACAGTCTTCCATATGCTTGGGTGGCAGCGTGTGGGTCTCGCAGCTCTGGGGCAGCAACACTGGCTTCATTTTTAGTGCAAGCTCATCTGAAATCCTTGCGATTCCACCAACCTGGAATAGACTCTGGTTATACACAGACTTCTTCCCTGTAAGCCCTTGGAAATCTCTCCGTGGGACCAGCCCTGTGCCAACTATCCCTCATTCTGGAGGAGGGGTGAGGGGTGGGTGGGGACATTCTCATACCATTACAGAAAAGTGCATTTGATGTAAACTTCGAAACAGTGAAGTGATATGTACTGATTTAGCTGGAAACAGACCCTGAGACAGAGAATTGCATGCAGAAGCCTTCTTTTTTTCCATATAAATTAACAGAGAGAGCATGAATGTAGCACCCCACTACCACAAATCAGGCAGTTGGTCAACCTTCCCCCATTTGGCAAAATTGCAGGGTGCAATGGACAAGCCTCACCCTTTGTAATCATGGTGTCTCCCCTGCCAGGTCAGTATAGCAGAGGCTTCTTGTGCACTGATCTTAGGAAATGTACCTGTAGGAAAATGAGGAAGACTGGATTTGGCAGTGGGAGAAACCAATCAGCAATGTCATTGCAACTGAGGTCTCAGCCAAGCCCACAAAGAGTTCTGGAGCTAGGACAGATCTTCAGAGTTGTCCAAACTGAGTCAAGGATGTGGTGGCTGTGTCCTCGTACCACCCAGTCACTGGCTATGCGTTACTTTAGCATCTTCTCCCAGCATCCTTGCCAGGCAGTCTGATTTCACACCATGAGAAAATTTTAATACATTTGCATATTGATACAACCTCCTTTGCCCAACTGTGTTCTACCCTTTGATTCATTGCTCAGGATCCAGCCCAATGCTCACACTCCTGCCCCTCCCTGGTACGTGTTAGCCAGAACCTGCACTCCTTGGGTGTATGGCCCCTCTCCTCCCTTAGCTGACCTTGCTGGATTTGTTGATTTGACTTTTCCTATTGGTCTGATTAACAGAAGGGGAGGTTGGAGTAGGGATCCTGAGGGAAGCCTGCAAGGCCTCATAAAGCACTTGACTCATTGCCCACCACTGTGTGACATCAAGTAAGGAAGTGGGCACTACCTTCTACCAAAGGGTAGGTGATAGTGGCTACTTCTGCAGGTCCAGCAAGGTCTGGGACAAACTGAATTTCAAAAATCTCAACTACATCCTTGCCCAGATAATCATATCCCAAGACTCAGAGTTCCACTCCTTTTCTGTTATGGCCTTGACCTTGGCATTGGAGACCTCCCAGCTGAGAATCCAACCTCCTCTCAAGTTCTTGTGCTCTTACATGATTAAGTCCTGAACCCGATCCTTTGTGCTGATGGCCTTCTACTGCAGGACTTTAGGCTTTCCTTAAATGCTGTAAAGGAAACCCTCTGGCTGTCACGTTTGGCCTTGAACTGTCAACTGATTACCAGGAGTCTGATATCAGCTCCCTTGAGTGAGTGAATCAGTGGCACTCAGATATAGTCACCAATGCCATGGCCTTTCTAGTTACTGTATCCCTCATGCCTCTCCAGTGCCAGAGATCTTACTCCAGCCACTCTACCACCTTCCCCTGGTGTCCCAGCACACTCAGCTTTGGTAGACATTTCACACTTGCCCTGCTGCAGCACACCAGAGACTATCCACATTACACCTGCCACTGGGATGGAATCCTCATTGCCAGCTGACCAGGGAGTAATCCATCTCCAAACTCCCATTTTACAGTCCACTCCCTAGGGCCACTCCTGGTACCAATTGGCTTCGATTGAGTTCCCTGGAAACAGGCTATGAGATGGAGAATTTCATCCAGAATTTATTAGGGAGTGCTCTTGGGAGAAACTCCTAAAATTATTATTTTCTCCTAAAATCAAGCTTCTACTTCTATCTTGCCAATTTCCTCATCTATTCCCCAAAGATGCCATGCATCGTGCTCACACCATTTCCCTTCCTAGACTCTGCCCTCGTCTGTCTCCACAAAGCTATCTAAATCTATATGGCCCTTTGAAGGAGTGGAAGGAGCATGTGCTGTGGATTCAAATGGTCTAGGTTTAAGTCTTAGACCCTCCATTCACTTAAGCAGTGCGACCTTGGGTAAGCCATTGAGCATGTCTGAGGATCAATTTCCTCACCATGAAATTGGGGACGATAGCAACCACTCCACTAGCTTGTCCTGAGGATTAAATGTGATAACTAGGTGACACTCCCAGCACAGAGCCGGGAATACTTTAATTTGCTCAAAAACAGTAGCTGTTGGATTCCTTAGCAGTCCTTATGTGATCTAACCAGTGAGTCATTCGATGCACAATTATTCAAAGCCCATGTTGTGCAGGCACCTTCAGGTCATAGAGAGATGAAGGAGATGCAGACCCTCCCCTCCCCTCAAGCTTTCCCACCCTCCCCAGTATGTGTCCCCCTTCACCTCTCCCTCCTCACACCTCCACAGCACCGACCCCTGAGCCATCTCTTTGCAATCTCTTTGCAATTGCTGTTGACATCTTCCTGCATATCAGTTATGTGTCTTCCCATCCACTGAGCTCCATGTGAGCTGCTTGAAGGCAGAGACTCCTGTGTTCTTCTTTATCCTCACACAACACCCAACACAAGCACATGCCTATGCTAAGTATTTCCTAAATAAATGACTACATGGGTATTTGTGATTCCTGATAACAGAGCAGTTTTCACTTTACAGACAACAACACCTGTTGGAGCCATAACATCAGTTTTGCCAGCTGTGACATCAAAACGCATGTAGTGCATGAGCATTGTTTGCTGAAGCTTTTGTTTCTGTTTTGAATGTCATGGGCTGGGTTGGGGTTGAAGAATATATTTCTTACTGTGGATCATGGTTCAAAGAAAAACAGTGATAGGATGAACATGAAAAGGCCTCCTAGCTTGGGTGCTGAGCCCCTTGTGGGCAGAACCAAAGATACAGAGCTCCAAGACCTCCGAGCTGGAGAGGCAGCGACTAGTTTCTGGAAAGCTCTCCAAGGGTTGGTTGGGATTAGAAAAGATAGGCATTCAAAGGAAGAAATACTCAGGGGCCCAAGCGTAGTTGCTCAAACTGCTTATTGTCTGGGCAACAAACAGGCACTGCAGGTGCACCTAAAAACCACAAGTGTCTTTCCCTCAGAAAGACACAAAGCACTTAATACCCCGCAATTGCTCGAGATTTTCCTCTAGGGATCCTTGTTTTCTCCAAAGCTTTAGATTGTAATAGAAACACTGTTGCCTCCATTCTCTCCCTGCTTATTAACCTGAAAAAGTAATCTGGAATCTTTAACCTTTGGAGATTTGGTGACAATTTCTTGATGCAAAATGTGTACATACATCTTGACAGATATTGACGGGACCACAGGACAAAATCTCGGAAATTGAAATGACACTGGAAATTCTAGGACGTATGTTCTCCCCATCTTTAGGAGCTTGGAGGTTGAATTCAAAGTGTCATTGGCCCAGACAACTTTGGGAGCAGGAAGCCTTCTGCCTGTGGGAATTCCAGCCTCACTCCCTATACCATGCCTTGCTGTGTCTGCAGTGGTGGCACCTGTCTTGTGGTGTTATATTCTGGGCAAATGCTTCCGTCCTTTCTTCCTGGAGCCCCTGCCTAATGCCTGGCTATCTGCTATTTGTACTCTGAAAAGTACTTTAATTGGGAAGGTAAAATACAATATCAAATGCCCTTTTTGTGCCTTGTGAAAGGCCTCCAAAGCTTAGCTTAACTCAAAGAGCTTAAATCAATAGCACCGGCCCATTTTCTAATCACAGGGAATTTAATAATGATCAGGAAAGCCATTGTCAGTCTGATCTGTGGGACTGTTAGGACTTTAACTCTTGGAAAACAGCTTCCTGTCAAACTTACATACTGTTATCATATTAAATGTCACTCAGAAGTGTATTAAAATCCTTCTTTTGAGAGAAAGCATTACAGAGGTTCCATCAAAATTACTCTATATGCTGATGAGCTGGCTGCCCAGGGAGAGAGCTAAAGACAAGCTTAAAGATGGCAAGGAAGGAATTGTTCTTTTCTTGCCATAATACCAGGGGAGGCTTCTTGATGTCTGGGTCTCTAACTCAGAAGGTCTCTTGAGACAGCTCAGCTCAGGGCCTGGAAAATTCACTTTTATCCCCTGAAGCCTTGGGGTCCATGGGGGGAAGGCGGGGGCGGGGAGAGCAGCCCCTCCCTATCCTGGAGCCGGGACACTCCGTGGCTCCTGGCAGAGGTGCAGGCTCAGCGCTCTGGCAACGTAGCCCCATCTGCTGTCATAGAGACACGACACGCAGGTGTTTTCCCCGTGTGAGGTCCCAGCCATGTGCACTGTGTGAGTGCTGCCAAGGAGGGTTTCAACCCCGATTACCATGAAGCAGTTGGCCCTTCTGTGAATTGAATCTGCTGTTGTTGTTTTTAGGGATTAAATGTTTGGAGAAAAGCATTGAACTGGGGCAGATGGTTGGCCTTTAACAAAACCCTAAAGGAAAAGGGTGTGAATGAGGAGGGATAACAAAATGAACAGGAGCCACTTGAAAAGCCAGGAAGAGGGAGGACAGGGGAGCCATGGCTGTTCTCTTGCTGGCCAGGATGGTGACTGCCTCTCTGCACTTAGGATCCTTCCAGCAGCTTAACACTTACAGAGAAAAGGAGAAATGAGCACATGTGGGCCTGGGGGACCTTGTTCCTCCTGTTGTGCCCTGACTTCAGAAACCTTTGCCCTCCCAGCCAGCTCCCAGGGCTGCGCCTCCTGGAGAACAGAGTCTTTCACAAGCCACTGCTATTAAGTGACCCAGTGTCCCAGAGTGAAGCTGCATGCACCCCATCCTGCATCACCAGTCCTGGGTCACCCCTCTTGATACCACTGGAGGCCCCACCTCCATCCAACTTGTTTCAGGTCTTAGGTCTTTAGAGTCATGCTTCGTAGCTTTTAACCCCTTTGGCTCTTCCCCAAGGCTTTAGCTTCCTAATAAATTTATCATCCATGGAAAGCAGAGGCCCAAACACTAATTTTACACACTTGGAAACTCAGACCCAGAGGTGGTCATGGAGCCCCTGTGGCTGGTGCCAGGGTGCTCATGGCTGGTTTGAGGCTTGAATGTGTATTATGTTTTTAGCGTGAGATCTGGCACTTAAAATACTCAGTGGAACTGTTAGTAACATGCTTCCTGAAAAACTACAAGAAAAAATGGATCTTGAAGTAAAATTGGGAGTGTATGGACTGCCTGTTTGTGTCCTCCCCCCACCATATGTTGAAGCCCTAACCCCAATGGGATGGTATTAGCAGGTGGGGCCTTTGGGAGGTGATTATGTCATGAATGTGGAGGCTTCCTGATGGGGTTAGTGCTCTTATAAGTAGGGACAGGAGAGAGCTTGCTGCTTCTCTCTTTCTCTCTGCCTTGTGAGGGTACAACGAGAAGATAGCCACCCCCACAGGATTAGCTGGCACCTTGGTACTGGACTTCCCAGCCTCCAGAGCCATGAGAAATAAATGTTTGTGTTTAAGCCACTCCGTCTGTGGTAATTGATTATAGCGGCCTAAACATGAAGGCAGGGAACTTGAAGCCATCAGGAGATATGGCTCGGGAATAATGCTGGACTCAGTTGAAGACAGCTGGTTGGGGTCACTGGGGACACCATCGTGGGGGTTTACTTGCCTCTTAAGGCTCTCCTGGGGTTTCTAAGCAATGACTCATGATAATGATATCCAGTGGAGAGGGCCGGTGATAGGGTTACAGAATATGTTATATACACAAAGGGGCAGAACTTAACCAGGACCTGTGTGTTAGAGCTGCCTACATGTGGCCCAAGCTCGCCTCAGCTCTGGGGTCTATGCACAGTCTCGAGATACCAAATCATCAATAAGGGCCTAAAGTTCTTATCTATTTTATCATCTCAATTATCAATATTGATGAAAAGAAGCAGAGGTATTGCTAATTCAAAATAATGTAATCAAATATCTTGCCTGCTGGCCATTTCCTCCATTCAGTATAAGTCTGATAGGGACAATATAAGTCTGTCCTCATCCCTACTGTGGCCCCAGAACCAGAGTGCCTGTCACACGACAGGTGCACAGTGGACATTTGTTGAATGGACGACTGTTGAATGGATTCATAAGGTAGATTAGATGAGTCTAATCAAGATTTGATTATTTGATATTGTATTAATCTGTGTTGGCTAAAATTGCAATTTTAGGATCTTAAAGACATATGTGTGTCTAGTCAGTTCTTGATTATATCTTCTATAGTTTGTACATGCTTCTAGATTGTCACTTAGTGTCTCTCTTGTGGCCTGTTTTCTGCCCACTTTGCTATTTGTTTGCAACATACCACCATGTGTAAGCGAAGAAGACCAGTGAAAGTGGGTAAGGCTGTGACAGTCTTCACTCTAGAAATCTCTCTTTGAGAGATTTGGGGGGCCTGAGAGAATGAGGTCCGAGGTGGTCTGTGTCCCGCCTTTTCTCTGCTTCCCTGGTCCTCGCAGCCACGTAAACTTGAAGAAGTCAGAGGCAACCCCACTTCCTCAGAATCTTCCATGAATTGAGAGCACTCGCAATCTGTCTGGGGCCACAGTAATTGAAATTAATTGGATTTTTAGAGATAATAACATTTATGCTAATGTGTGTATTGAGAAGAGACAATAGTCCAGAAGATAAGAACCTAGGAGAGGTGGGGTGGGAGAACTGCAGTCCCAGCAGGAGAGATTAGAAGTCCTGGGGGTGGAGGAGGGGGGAAGAGGGACGTGGAGCTGTAAAGAAAGTCTGAGGTTTTAGAAATGCAAGCGATGCCCGCGGGGCAGGAAGAGCTAGAAGAACCTCTTTGGATACCGATAGTAACATGAATAGTTCCAGATGCCCTTTATTAAGTGCTTCTACGTGCCAGACATTATGTATTTTCCATCTGTGATGTCATTTTATCTTCATGACAAGCTCATGAGGTGAGCTGTCCTTATTTTAACGAGGAAGAACCCGAGGTTTAGCGAGGGTTGCATGACAAATCCATGTGCCAACTAAGTACAGGTGCTTTTAACTACTTGTCTCCACCACCCCTCATTTGTCCAAGCAGACAATGAAGAGCAAAGGGGACCCAGAGAGAGGACATTCTAGGGGAAGATCCAGGGAGGCTGTTGAGTGTGGAGCAGCTCTGGGGAGAGTCATTTTGACAAGGGCCTCAAGGAAGAGACTTAGAACCGAGAGAACAAAGGAGGCCTGATTCCTTAGTAAGCCCTTCCCACGAAAGGACTCTGGCCTTGGGTTTGTCCCTCACTCTTGTGCAGTCATTGGCCTATGGGGCCCTCTGTGAATGCTTGCAAAGTGGGGAAGTAAAGGAACCCATGAGTGTGACAGTGTGAGTGTGGGGCCAGTCGACCCTACTGATGAAGTGGCAGTGAGAACCACTGTCCCTTCCCCATCTCTATCCCAGTAATTTTCCGTTTCAAACCTGATCTACACTCAGGTTCTCATGTTGTGAGACTGTGAACTTTTAACTGTATTGAGCTGGGAGGGCCCTCGTGGAGAGGAGAGAGATTCAGGAGAGCAGCTGGTCTTAGGAGGGAAACCCCAGGTCACACGAGTGACAGCTGCAGAAACTCACCCACGTGAGAGGGCGAACTTGCTGTGAGGTTTTGCCCAGAGCGCGAGCTGTTTTGTCAAGTGCCCTTGAAGGTTAGGTAGCTGGGACTCTCAGCCACCTTGAAGAGAAGCCTTTGGGCCTCTGAGGCATGTTGGCACTGTTTGTGAGTTGCAGCGTGATGTGGAATGGAAATATTTCAGAGACAGACAGAGCTGCATTCGAATCCACGTTCAAGCATCCACTTGGTGAGTGACATTAGGTTGGTCCTTTTGCCTCTCTAAACTACGATTCTCGAGTGACAAGGAGGGGTGCTAATACCCACCTCTCAAGGTTCTCTTGGGGTTTCCAAATAATGACTCAAACCGCAGCTCATCACAGACACTCCATAAACAGTGGAGCTTTTGTTGATGTGCTCACCTTTTGATCAGGCAGAGGAGCAGAGCACAGACATTAGAATTCCTCTTTTTTTTTTTTTTAAATTCCCCCTGGTTTTCAGTTCTTTCCTGTATTATTAAGTTCTCTGAAATCTCAATGTTGACCTTCCAACCTATTTTCACTGAGATTTAAGTCAACATTAAACTTTGTGTTTCCCAAATGGAAGGCTGTGTCATTATTAATCCATTTGGTCATTTCTTTCCTTTCATTCTCAAGCCCTTTTTAGTTACTTATGCTTGAAAAGGTCTAACATATACCTTTAATCTGCTTGTCATATAGCAAACTTCCACTTGCAGCTTTCTTTTTATAATATATGGATATGTATTAGTACATAGTACATAGTACATATAGTGCTATGGCAATATGCAAGCATCATTATTATGTTTTTGCATAGTTACTATCTAGGTCAACTCATAGGACTATTCTTGCATATTTGAGAGAGATGACAAAAATAAAATGGTAGTGAAGTTAGTTACTACATATTATCTCAGCCTAATAGAGCTGATCTCAAATTGAATGATGCTTAAACTGATTCCAAGGTCATGACGTGTGTAAATTTCATGAAGTCTTCTTGGCTTGCATTCCCTTGCATCTTAAGTCATTAAGAAAGCCACTCACCTCCCCACCAATCAGTCTCTGAAGTCCATAAATCCCAGCACAACTGCCTGCCATCCCCTCCATCCTGGGACCATGGCATCGCTCCATTCTCTTATTTCACTTGGTCTTTGTCTCTGGACAACATTATACCGTCCTCATACACCTAATCTGACCTTCCCGAGGCACAAACATGGCACCATAATGACAGTCAATTAAATAAAAAGGCTGTCTGTCCTGACATCGTGGTGCCCTGAAAACATTGAAGACTGCCAGCCACTTAGAAGCAATGAAAAGCATCAAACTGGGTAGAAATTGCAGTCCTGCTCTTAAGTTCAATTTTCCTTGTAGCTCAATATCCTGGCTTTGCACTTTCCTAGGTAAATCACATTAAGAGAAGAGAAGGGGGGCACAGGGAGATCAGTGGTGGATAGCCAGGCAGTCCTTTGGAGTGAGAGCATCTGGTCCAGAGCCATCAGGGAATAGGTAACAAGTACTCTTGACAAGCAGGTATTCAGTGGTATGAGAAGTCATTTAAATGGGAGGTGGGAGCAGAGGTCTTCTGCTGGCAGGGAGTGTCTTCATTATTGCTGTCATGGTGCCTGTTAACTATCGCCATCCATCATGCGTTCAATACCTCAGTGAAATTAGCCAACTGCATATTACAGCAGAGCTCTGATGTGCCAATCTCCCCTGAAAGCATTAAGCTGTCTCTGTTACGCGTTCTCCCCACCCTCCGCCCCCTTTTACTGCCCATTAATGATCTTTCATTTGCATCATGGAACAATGAAGTCCTTTGGCCAATTACGTGAAATTACAGGTGCTCTGTAGGTGCCCTCTGTCACCCGTTTACCTTCTTTGTTGAAGCCGTGGGCTGGAGTAGATTTATATTTCAAACATTACTTGACTTCTGCCCATTTCTGGATGGAAGCAGTACAATTTTAGCTGGCACAATGAGCCTCTGCCTTTGGCTTAATAAAACTGGCTTGTGCCCAACCTGGATGAAACTATAAAGTCAGTCTTGACAGATCTCTTTAAGGGATCCTTTCAGCTCAGAAACCAGGAGGGGAACAGGACATCTCAGAGCCTAGCAAACTTCCCCTTTCTATCCCAGGAGACTCTGCCGTAGCGCATCTTTAGATTACTTTTGGCATGCGTCCTCAGGGGTGCTTCTCTGACCATAGAACCATTATTCCAATTTCTTTGATTCAGGGAAAAAACGTTAGCTTGTACTTTTGAGCACAACTAAATGTTTAGTAGTCTTCTAGAAATTGGAATATGAAAACAGAGGACACTGACACTATGGAAAATTTATTACCAGCCAGGCACACATTTATGTTAATTTTCAATCCAGTCCAGCAAAATAAGTGTTAAGCCTGGTTTTACAAATGTGAAAACCAAAGTAAAGGAACGTAATCTATGATTGATTAGAATTACAAAGACCATTACTTTCCTGCTGCACAAGGAGGCAGTATTGAGCAGACCCAGAGAAATGCACTCAGATCTGAGCTCCACCACTTGTTAGCTGAGTTACCATCGGAAAGTCATTTATCCTCTCTGTGCCCCAAATTTATCATCTGTATAATAAGGAGAGGAAAACTGCTCAGCTCTAGGATTGTTATGAGATTAAATTAGACATCATAACAGCCTTGGGCACAAGGAAGGTACTCAAGAACTGTTATAACATTTTTTTTTTCCTTCTTATAGATGCTACTCAGGAAGAAACCTTTAAAAACTCAAAAGGGAAGACAAGATATACTCTCGTGAAAAAAAAATGGGAACATAAAAGCACTAAATTTCACAGCACCATTTATTGATATTACATAAGTTTAAATAGGATGGTATAGCACTTAGTAGAAACGCTTATCATTAAGGCAATACAGGGGTAGTACAAAGGCTAAAAGCAATGGGTTAGGTGAGGGAGGGAATCGATATTGAAGTTATAAGGAATGACAATCTCTTTACTCCCTAAGATGACTTCGATTAAAAAAACTTTTAAATAGGTAACACATTCACATGGTTCAAATATAAAACATCGTAAAAGTTTGCAGGGGAAGTTTTTCCTACCACCCTGACTTCTTCTCCCCAGTTCTCCTCCCCAGAGGCAACCCATGTTATCAGCTCTGTTCTCCTGCAGAAACATAGGGTGTGCTTACAAGCAAATATATATAAATCATTTTTCTTGCCCCTTTATATATTCTTTCCGGACTATTATTTACACTGTTGTTTCACTCAGAATATATTTTAGAGATCATTGCTCTTTGTAGAAGAGCTTTCTAAAAATTCTTAGACCAGCATACATTCCCTGGTATGCATGTATTATAATTTATTAAATCCCCATTGATGGGTATTTATTTTGTTCCCAATCTTTTTCCACCAGTACAAATGCTGTGGTGAATAATTTTGTGCATATATCATTTCATGTGTGTGTGAGACTAGAACTGATTTTCTGGGTCAAAGATTTTGTGCATTTGTAAAATTGATAGATATCACCAAATTGCCGTCTGTAGAGGTTTCCCTGGCATCGTATCAGAGTATTTGTTTCCCTATAGTTTTTTTTCCCTATAGTTTTTCTATCCTATTTTTTTTAAATAAAACTCTTGGATTTTTACCAATCTTACAGACAAAAACATTATTCTTGTATGCCATTACAAGATGGTATAATATAAATTACAATGGTGTGATTTAAACATATAGTTCTCATATTATGAAGGAAGTTGGGCGGCATTCTCATGTTTAAGAGCTACTATGTTTTCTTTGCTGGAAAACGTCTCTTGTGAACCTTCTCCTCTTTCCGTTGTGTTGTTTCTGTATCTTTTTAAATATGTAAAGCACTTCAATTTTCCAGTGTGTCATTTGTCTTTTAACTCCATATATTATGTATTTTCCCCCATGCAGATTTTTTGTTTTTTTATGTAGTTAAATTGTAAATCTGTCTAACATGATTTTTTAATTCTTTAAATTTATGTAGAATTTTTATTCCAGTGTGTTTTGGGCCTGTGGTTCTCTTCCTCTCAACTGTGTATGAAAGAATGCAAGCACTAAAATGATTTTCTGCTGTTCCATGACTCTGTTACAGAGCCAGGGGTAAGTCCCATCCACTTCTTTCCATACATTTTGCTTAATACCGGGAAGTTAACAAATCTTAAATGCATGAATGGAAGAGTGGATAAGAGGATGAAGGAAATGCTGAGTTGCTGAATACAGGCCCTGGCAATGATGATATGTGAGTCCACGAAGCACACAGATTAGATGTTTTTGGATTCAGTGTGTGTATTCATTGGTCAGTGAGTTAACAATGCTGTATATAACATCATTCATTTTGTGAGTGGCCATTAAATGTGAACAATTACTATGCAATAGGTAGACTAAAGGGAAGGGGAAAAAAGGGGTAAATATTCAAGGCAAAAGTAAAAACAAAAAGAATTCAGAACCTTGGACAGCACCAGGGCAAGGGCGGGGCGATGCCCAGGACACATCATGAATAAAGGGTTTGTTTTGGGGGGACTGGGACTTCCCCTTTCAGCATTTCTCACCTGTCCCCATGTCAAGGGGCATAGTGTCACTTCTATTCTGTAGAACTGGGTACTGGATTTTCAGGCCTCCCCTGACCAGCACCACCTCAACTTCCTCAGCAATTGTTAATCCTGGCCTGTTCTTTGCAGATAGCTGTCCTCTTGTTCCAGATCAATTTTTAGGACTGACTATTTTATATAGAACGTGCTTTGTCCTGTCCTGGAAAGAAAGCAGTGTTCTTACTTGTGGTAGTTGTTCTAGTTAAGTAAATTGTGCATGGACCTTTGAAGAGAAAGTGAAAGATGTCCCATTATAATGATGTCCCTTTATAATTTTAGTGTCATGAGGGGTTTGGGAGTGGGGAGTATGCCAGGAGTCTGGGCTATCAAACCTCTGGAAAGATCTCTCTGATGCTCTGATAGCATCCATGCACCTCTGCTATCTCAATTCTTCTGCAAGGCAAACAGTAAATAACTCATGAGCCTTACTGATTGTATGTTTTATTTAATCTAATTCCCTTACAGCCCCCTTGATCACATATATACTTATTCTTCTCCGTTTCATTCCCTCGGGCTGGGATGTAGGGTTTGACTCTGTCTTGCTTACATTCCTCACAGCAAATAGCCAGGTGAGACTTGTGTATTTAAGTTGCTAAATGTGCATCCTCTTGGAAGCTGTTGCCTTGATTTCACATGACAGTTTGCTGCTTGCTCCTGCTCAATGTGTGACACCAGTGGGGGGATGTCTGAGGTCTTCACTGGAAAGTGAAGAGATTTCCCCGAAGGAGCTTGTGATCTGCATGCCGACAAATAAAGTACATGTGCATTTATACTTTTGTTAGATAATTCTGAGGAGGGTGGGAGGTGGGAGAACGTCAGGGTGCCACACATGGGCTGTCAGAAACGCTAAGGCAAAGTTTCTCATGGTGCTATAATACTTCAAATGACTTAACCAGTGAAAGAAAGACTGATGAGTATAGAATCTTAAAGGAAAGTGGGAGGAGGGGGAGGGGAAAGGGACCCTGAGGGGGGAAGGAGAAACTAACATCTATTGAATGCCTGCCACGTGCCACACACTATGCTATTTGCCTACACTGTTGTCCCTTGATACATGCAGGGGACTGGTTCCAGGACCCCCATTTATACCAAAATCCAGACATAATCAAGTCCTGCAGTCTACCCCGAGGAACTGGTGGATATGAAAATTCAGCCCTCCATATAGGTCAGTTTCACATCCTGGGAATACTGTATTTTTGATTCAAATTTAGTTGAAAAAAATCTGCATATACATGGACTCCCACAGTTCAAACCCATGTTATTCAAGGGTCAACTGTGTGTGTGTGTGTGTGTGTGTGTGTGTGTGTGTATATATATATATATATATATATATATATGTGTGTGTGTGAACTGTATACATATAATTCCCACAATCTTACGATTTAAGCATTAAAAAGCCATTTTTACAGTTGAAGAAACTGAGGTTCTGAGAGAGGAATAGTTTTCCTGAAGTCTCAGTATTAATACAGAGTAGAATAAGTCAGTCTGAGTCCGCACCCTTCTCACCCATTCCATCCTCCTGTTTTAAAGGTGAGCCATCTCAGACCCAGGAAAGTAAAACATCTTAACTCCTTTATCAGTGCAGAACAGCAGGCAGCAAAAGAGGAGAAGAGGGGAATCCTTTCATCTTCATCCTCTCATCCTTCGTGTCTTTAATGATGTGTTTTGATCACCACAGAGATTTTGTTGTTAATGTAGTTTGAATCCCCTTCATGGCAGGTTCATTTAAGTGATGTGCATTTAATGAGTTGATAGAGTTGTTGCAGTTTGCAGCTCAGATGCTCACATGAGGTAGGGAGGGAAACCTTCCCCCCGTAACTCATTGCTCACGTGCCAGCCAATATGCGGGGGCCTTGGCTGGGACTCACGTGTTCCTGCCTGTGTGTGTGTGTATGCATGTGTGTGCATGCATGTGTGTGTGTTCAGAGATCAAGACAGGAGTGATTTCTTTTTCTTTTTTGTCCCTCAGTTGATTCCGTCCAGCCAGGCCACTTGCACATTCTAGGGAGCTTAAGGAAGTTAGTGGTCCAGAAAGCATCCACTAAGCCCTCCTCCCCCCCGTGAGACTCTATTCGAAGAGGTCAGAGTAACTCCATCAAGAGTATACTAGGGTTGTGGCTTCATCATTATTGTCAGAACATCTTCTGAGTCAAGTCACGCTCTTTACACTTGCTGTCTGAAGCTGGCATTTGGAGATAAGCTTTTGCCATGTGTCATCAAGCCAGGGACTTCTGGTGCAGGAAGGGAGCTGTGCTTTCCAGCACGTCTAGCAAGGAACTGGAGCCAAACCACTTTGATGGAGCCCAGATCCCTCTCATGTCCTCCAGGGGGTGAGGTCTCTGTAGTCCAGCTTGGACTGGGGTTGCCCAAAAGCAATGAAAGGCTTCATGGATAGGAGTACTTCTCAGTAAAATCAGCAGCAATGATTCAGGGTGGTATAGAAGAGATAGCTCTCAATTCATAAGTGAGAAACTACTTTATAATCCTGGCTGTGGCTGAGCCAGTAATTTACCCTATGATCTTAGGCTAATGATTGAACTTGTATGGATTTCCATGTTCCCATCTGTGAAATGGAAATAATGGTATCTGAACAACCTGTTTCATAGGATTGCATCAAGGATATAAAAAGCTCACATCTGTAAAATTGCTTTAAAATATTAATGGTCCTATATGTCTACAAGGTATTCTAATTACCAGTATTGCATATCCCCCATTCAACCAGCAAAGCCCTGTTGGTTCTTCATTCCTCGTAACTCATCCATTGTAGTAGGAAGAGTTATGAAATGGTCCCCAAGATTCTTGCCTCTAGGCATACAAGCTCTGTGTGATCGTCTCCCCCTGAGCATGGGTGGGTACTGATTGTGATGAGGTGGTCATTACTGTGATTACATCAGCTTATATTCCACTCCATCACAACAGCCCAGAGTGGGATCTCTCTGCTGGCTTTGAAGACACAGCCTCTGTGGGTTCTACAGCTGCAGGGAAAGGAATTCTGCCAATAGCTGAGTGAGCAGAGAAGAACTTGAGCCTTAAATGAGACTGCACCCCCTGGCTGACACCTTGATTTCAGCCTTGCGATACACTGGGCAGAGAACCTAGCTAAGGTCTGCCCAGATTTCTGACTTACAGAACTATGACATAATAAGCAGGTGTTGTATAAGTCACTAAGCTTGTAGTCATTTATTATGCAGTAATAGAAAACTAATACACCTATTTATTCCTTTTTTTTTTCATTTTCACTACTACCAAATAAATTCCAACAAGTGTCTTCTTTTTCTAGACTATCACCATAGTCTTCCTGGAGCCAGTGTTTTATTTTTATTTTTATTTTTTCACTACATCTCCTGGTCATCTATTTCATATGGAGACATGTGACTTCTATATGTTATATATTCTTGACTCTGCTGGTGAATTTTTTTTCTCATTTCTGAAATAAAGGTGTGTCTCAGGATGGATGTGTGCATTTAGTGTAGTGTTTATTTTCCTCCCCAAAGCTCTTATTAAATTGATAATGCATCTTACCAATTAATGGTGTCTCAACATTGAGGACATCTGGTAGCTCAGTCTTAAACATGACTATTGTAGCACTAAATAAAATCTAGAGAGAGTCTTTGCAGCCTTGCAAGAGGAGAAAGAAGGGTTCCCTTCTCAAGAACCTCTTCAACAGCATCAACAGTGAGATACACTGATGCCCAGCACTTGCTCTGGGAAGATGCTGATGCAGGCAACCTTGGGATTTGACATATTTGCACTTATTTTCTTCCTTCTCATTGCTCCACCCTGTTGTTACCTCAGGTTCCTTCATCACCCCTTTTTCTCTTTGGCACCAATGACCCGCATCCCTGGTATGGATTATTCCCTGATTCCCAAACAATGCCACAGATGGTGATAGATTTCTTGTGATTTTCCCATTTATCCTGGCTCTATCAGAGAGACCAGCTGGGATCTCCTCCCAGAGATTTCAGGCTATTCCATTCATTTCTTTACTTATGCCTTGATTGGGTTTATTTTAGGCAGAGGACAGAGAGCTCTGGCACAGGACCCGGAAGGCTCAGATATCATTCATCAGTTGTGTGACCTTGGGGATGTCATTCCTTCCCCGATCTCAGTTTTGTCATCTGAACAATGAGATGTTCTCTAAGGTTCTTTCCCTTATTCTCTGACTAAGCCCAGCCTCCTCAATCCAAATCTCCCCCAAAGCAGAGCAGAGAGTAGGTACCACAATGGAGTCAGTCCATGCCACTGAGGACTCTCACTCAGTCTTCCATGGGTGTCCCTGCAAAAGGGTGTGGAGAAGTCTGGGCCCTCTGTTCATCCCACTGTTCTTAGCAGGTGACAGAGACATCACCCAGATTTCCCACAGCACATTTTCCCACACAACCAGACCAACCGACATCCTTCTGTCTCCAAGTTCATTCCTGCAGATGTTTCTAATCCTCATCACTTTATCATAATTGTTATGATAAGCATTTCTGCCAAAATGGTAGTAAAAACTCAATTTTCCTGAGCAAAATTAACAACAGAAAGTGTTCACGGCTCGTGCAACCTGGTTATTAAGCTGTAGCAGGAATTGGCTGCAGCTGTGAAATAAGATATAATTAAAATCTGAGGCCCTTCACCACATATCTGGTTTGTGCATTTGCAATGTTGTAGATACATGAATTACTGGGGCTGACCAACTCAAGCTGTCCACTGGGAACCTGTCCAGTGGAATTATGTCTATCTGAATGTCAGAGAGAGAGGCAGAGAGAGAGAGAGAGAGAGGGAGGGAGAGAGAGAGAGGAGAGGAAGAGAGGCGAGTGCACACACTCAGGACAGTACAACAATAACTTGGATAAATATATAAGGCATGGAGATGAAGGAGAAAGATTCCCTTCCACCCTCACCATGGTAGTTTAGATCTGCCATCAGTGGTGAGATCTTCGATGAGTCACTTACCTTATAGATCCTTAGTACCCTCTTTGGTAATATAACAGAGAGGGAGAACAGAATATTATTCATAAGATGCTTAGCTCTAATGTTATCGGTTGCTATTCTATTGTGTACAAGATAGAAAGGAAAGGCCCAATATGAATAATTTGGAGCCATAAGAGTAAAAAAGCATCACAGATTCATTAGAGTAAGACAAGACTGATGAAAATGAAGCCAGGAAACATTGAGCATAGATGTATTAATAGTTACTCTGGCTGGTCTTTTATATTTCAATTTGTATGAACATTAGTAACTCATGAACTCTTTTTTTTTTTTTTCACTAAGTGATCATGTTTTTATTAAACTCATAGACAACCTTGGCTGGGCTGTTAATTATAATGCTTTCCTTTTTATAAAAGTCAAAGGCTGTTTTGTGACTGGCCTCTGTTTTGCTCTTCCACCCTGAGGGCTGCATCTTCCAATCTTTCATTACATGCATTTCAAATGAAGGGCATGTGTGTACTGTGTGTATTACGGGTCCCAGGGCCTCAATAGACATTTGAGGCTTTGACTATGCGTATATACCTTAGGTCTATTGGGGCAAGCCGATGTCAAGTGGGGATATTACTTTTGCCTTACTTTTTCATTTGGATTTCAAAAGATGCTGGGCTTCATACCTCGGATCCTTCTGAGGGTAGAGATGGTGTCTCACAGATGAGAGTCTGCTTTGGAGCTGTGGCATAGGACAGGAATGTCATGATCAGCAGCAGGTCTGGAATACAAACATCTGTCACGTGCGTTAACCTGCTGGAGGAAGCTTCCTTCACAGTGCGGGTTTGGGTTGGGGAATTCTAGGCTCTTTTCATCTCATTGAGGCTACGTTCACTCATGGCCCTCTGGGAACTTTCAGCAGTTTGGTCCCATGTCCACATGTCTAGTCTGTCTCCTCCAATTTCAGAGAGGGTTCATCCTCCAACTGCCCCTTGTCTCCTGTGTCCTCCCCACAGGACCATGTTAAGAACACCCCCGTGTTGCTATAGTTTTCGCTGCTAAACAAGCTGTGTGGAGCTGGGTGAGCTACTTATCCTTATGGGGCCTCTGTTTCCCTAACGAATGGTTGTGAGAATTGGGCTAGAGAATCTGCAAGTTTTTTTCTGGTTATGGTCTGTCACGCTGCTTAGACAGATGTAAACAGCTGTGGCCAGACTTTAACCGAATTGCGATAGGATTCTCAGACCATCTATCTTCTTGCAACCATTTGGTTCAAATTTTCATAGATTGAAGTTAGCTCTTGCCTCAGCCCCTCAAGATAGAAGCAGGTGAATCCGAAATGAGATAACCAAGAAAAAGGGTGAAGGGTCCCTAAATCTATCAGCTTGAGAGGGGCCTGGCCTCCTGCTGGGCGCTGCCACCAACATTATCTGATTTGATTGCACAGAGTGCCTAGGAGCACAGGCTCTGCGTTCTCACTGCCTGGGTTCAAATCCTGTCTCCAATATTAATAGCCATATGGCTTTGGGGAAGTTATCTGACAGCCCTGCACCTCAGCCTCCCAATCAATCTATAAAATTGGGTAAGAACACCCCACCATGAAGTTATAGTCAGGAATTAAACATGTTTGTACATTCAAAGGATATAGAAAAGAAATTGACATATACTAAGTGCTAAAAATATTAGCTATCATCACTACTATTCAGTCATAGTCACACACACGCCCCCACCTGTTTTACAAATATGGAAACCGAGGCTCAGAGAGGTTAAGTAGCCTGACTAAACTGACCTAGCCAGTTAGTGGCAGAGTTGAGATTCAAACCCAAGTTTGTGTGACATCAAAGCTTTTTTTTTTCCCTACTATAAAGGGCTTCATGGGTGAGGTTCTGGAAGAATTACCTTCCTCCTCCATTTTGACTTCTATAACATCATCATGAAAACATAGTAAAGAAATCTGGGGCTTCCTGTTTATTCCCCAAACATATGCTCTTGTTCAGGGTGGTGGCTGTCATCCCCAAATTTCAATGCCTCCAGCCAACCAGCATGGGAGAAGCAAGAGTGTGCTTGTTTTGGAGTTAGATGTTCATCACGGAAATGGACAATTTAGCCTGTCCAAGGCTTGGTTTCTGCATCTGAGAACTAGAGCCTAGTCCACCTGCCTTGCAGGCCGTGGTCAGGGTGGCACGACATGGCCCCCTTTGAACTTCCTGGCACATTGTACAGAGACCTGAGCCCCTGTTCATTTCCATTCTGCCTCCCCCTGTCTTTCTCTCACTGCTACTTGATCTGATAATTCTTCCCAACAATGTGAAACCGTGTCTTTATGATCTTTCAATCATTTCTGCATTTTTATATATAAAATAAAAGCTTATTGAGAATTATAATTGCTTGGGGATTTCCCTTCTTGAAGTCTCTTTGGGTAACCAGAGTCTCTCTGGCTTCTTGTTCTGTTTTTGATGTTAACATTTTAATAACACAATCTAGAATGTTTTTGTTTTATGAATTCTAATATAGATGGAAGTTCTCCCCCAGAGATGCTTTGAAAGCAGATGTTTTTAAGTGAATGACTCCATATCCACATGCATATTTCCATGACTAAAAGCCAATTTTTTCTTCCAGATGTCAAATTGCTCTAGTTTTCAGGCAGCTCTGAGGTGGTCACCTGCCTTATTTAATGATTCTTTTTGCCTTTCTTTGAGGAGTTCACTGCACTCTGAAAGCCCCAGGTGTGTACATGGGCTTTGAGTGCATGTGTGTATATTGCACAATCAGAAATGTTTGTCTACAGCTTAATGCCAACGTCCTCTCACCCATTGATTGGAAAAAAAAATGCTGTACCATCTACGAAAATATCTTTAAGAGAAGGCCTGACTTGGTAACAGTCCACGTGCCTATTCTTTTGTATTTATTTGCTCACTTCTGGTGGTGAATTTCAGGATGTGCCCATTCTAGAGGAACCTTTTGGTCTTACTCTACACAACTTGGACATGTGCTTTTGGCCTCACAGCTTATGGGGCAGTGCACGATTGCTGGACCCAGAGTGTTCACTGGGGAGGGGAGAGGAAGGTGAGGTGACTACTGGTGTGGGAATGTGATCCTAACGGAGTTTCCCAAACTGTTGCTTCCAAGGGCCTCCCCTTCTGTGAGATATTAATAGGGATTCCTCCCAAGTTAGGGTCACAAAAGCTTGGGCGATGCCATTCCTCCAGCTTTCTCAGGCTATCAGATGCCTGATGATAGATGAAAGGCTCTCAGAGCCCTGCAGTTAGAAGTACAGGTATCGCCTTTCTTTTACCAGCATTTTCCAAAGTTATTTCAATGAGAGATGCATTTTTTACTACACACGTGGTAACATGCTGTGAAATGCTGTTCCGCAGGACATCGGTTGTGAAGCATTAATAAAAGACAGGCAGATCCCCTGGAAAAGATCATGGAAACCCAGTTCATCCATTTTGGGGCAGACTGGGGGGCCATGTCACCTCTGGTCTTAGAGATCCCCGTGCCTGAAGAATAGAATGTCAAGCTGGAAAGGACCCGAGACTCAGCCCAAGTGTCCCAGCTTGCTCCTTGCAGGAAAGGAGCTTTGCTCAAGGTCACAGAGTGAGCAGTAGCAGAGTGGCAATGGCTGAAACCTGGGTCTCCCTCAATACCCTTGACACCCTCGCACGAGGTGCTGCAAGCTGCCACACTCGCCGAGACAGCCCAGAAATGTGGAGCAGAGACAAGCAGAGAGATTAGAAATGCAGAAGGAAAAATGCAAAATAGACAAAGGAGGAATTTTCAGATACTGATTCTTAGACTGGATTACGGGGGATGGCGGGGGAGCGGCAAAGCTGAGAAGCGCACACAGCATATTTAACAAGCTGCTGGTGAGAGTTAAAAAAAGTAGCAGAGTAGAAGGAATTGTGTCTGCCCAGGAAAAGGGCGTGGTGAGAGGGGGAGTGGCACCTGCACAGAGCTCCGAACACTCCACAGAGAAGGAATTTCGGAACCGTTTGGCAGAGATTAGGGAAAAGAAAAAGTGGACATGCTCCAGTTATGAAGAAAAGACATACAGGATTTTAGATTATAAACAAGCACAAGAGGAAGAATGAGGAATCATTTTTTTCTTTGCGATAAAGAGTCTCCTGGACAGAAGCGATGCTGAAATGTGTAAGTTGACAGTAATGATGAATCCTTTTACTTTTGCAGCACTTTACAGTTTACAAAGCACTGCCACCCCTGTGTCCTCTCGTCCCCTTGGCAGCTCAGCCAGGTTCTTACATAATGACAGCCGGGAGAAGAACTGGTGATACAGCTCCCTGGGAGGAGGAGGGCAGCATAGGAGGGAGGGGAAGGACGATCACATGGATTTCATCAGTGTATGAAAATAAACAGCCGGGCAGTGTGCACAGCACAGCAGTTAAACACAGACTCTGGAGGAAACTGCCTGGGTTCAAATCCCAGCTCTGCCACCTCATAGCTGTGTGACCTTGGGGATATTACTTAACCTCTCTGGACCTCAGTTTCCTTAGATGTACAATGAGGATAATCATAGTACCAACTTCTAGGGGTTTTATAATGACTTATCTTTCTTTGCTTACAAGTGTCTGACTAAGCCAAGTAAATGCTTGGAAAAAAGTGGGGATGCCTTTATTACAAAGGAAATTCCTCTGTGTATTTTTACTATGTATTTTTAAAGTAACATTTGTTGGGACAATAGGTTTGGTGCTTAATCCACCTGAAAGGAGGTGCTTTGGAGTTGGTGGTATAAATGTGTCTATGTGCAAAGTCCCCCAGATTTAACAATAGATGGTTCAACCTGAAGACTGGAAAGTGCCTTTGTAGTGTCTCAAGACAAAGAAAATGTTCTGATGTTTTTGTTCTCTGGGGAACATGGGGACCTGGGGGGCCCACTGTCCCCACCTACTGAGGGGCTTCCCTGCCTGCCTGCACCCTGCGATGCCACCTGTCCCCGGAATATTAATAGAGTCCACGTGGGCCCAGTGAGGACTCTCTCACTTGTACCCTTTTCCCCTATGGTGTCAAGGTCAAACCTTAGCCTGATGACAGCTCCCTCTTCTCCTCCCCACCTCCCCCAATCCCAGCCCAAAGACAGAGTCAGAGCATCCCCCAAGCAAGTGTCACCTGCTCTGCTTCCTTTTAAATTTCTGCATGAGATTCTGTGCAGTGTGGTCTGAGCTCAACTCAGTGCTTGGCACGTGGCCAGGGATCAGTATGTGGCAACTTTTTGACAACTCTGGATTCAGGGTGTCCTCTCCCAAAGGGCTGGCTTAGACACTCTGAGCACCAAGGAGGGTGGCGAGTGTGCCCAAGGGCAGCCCTGGAGCCCACCCTGAGGCCTGGCATGCCTGGGAACATCTGGACAGGGGGACAGGGATCTGTCTCCTTCACCTGTGGCAGGCGAAGTTTCGGGAGAGGCAGGTGAACAGGTTGTCTGAGCGACAGTAAGTCCTCAGAGCTCCTCAAGAAGGGCTAAGTACAGTAATTTGTTGTAATGACTCAAATTTAAAACAATAACCCAGAGGCATAATAGCACGGGCCAAGAATACCTACTGCATGTGATGGGCTGTTAATGGGAAATGAGCGGTTTGATTTGGTGGCAGAGAATGTTCAAATGGCTTTTGCTCTGGATGTGTGCCGTGCAGCGTGGAGAGTGAAGTTTTCTATCAGGGTTAATTTGGACTACTTCTCCGCCTGCTGAGAGCTGTCCTCCTGACGGAGGCCCCTGTACTGCTCCACTCTCCTGCAACTTGCAGTGGAGCTCAGAGGCCTCACCCGTGCGCTCATTCACTCCCATTTTCCCTGCCTCTTCCCTCTCCATCATCCTCCCAGCGAAGCTGCTACTTCAGAGCCACTTTCCTAAGCGAGAGAGGGGAGCAAATCTATCGCAGCTGCAGGACCTGCACCAGCCAAGCAGAGAGGAGCCGACACACAGGGGGGAGCCTGCCCAGACCAGGGGGACCTTGCCAACCGCCCCCGGAGCCCCCATTTAGCCCAAGGGAGGCAGGTCCAGGAGGCGGTGACCGCTGTAAAGTCTCTCTGCTGCACAGCGGAAGGGCTGGGACCATAACCCTGCTTTGGTCCCCTCCACCCTCTCTCTGGAGGTCTTCCCGCCTCTGACTTAAGAACCTCGAACCATTTCTCAGGAAGGCCCCGGGGTTAGAGGGCCTCATGTTTCCAGTGAATTTTAGGATCTTAAAAGTCAGTGAGCCCAACTGCTCACCCAGGGAAATGGGTCTCCTCCCCCTTTGCTTCTTAGGTCTCACTCCTCCTTCCTGGTACCGCCTCCTGGTACCCACTGAAGCACACTCAGACTTCATCACCAGGGCAGCACGCCACGTGCCTGCTCTGCCTGTGCTTCCCATGACCACGGCCAGCTCAGTGCCCTTCACCCTGCAAATGAACCCCGAAGAGTTCAAGTTCAGTGTGAGTGACAGTTGACTGGATGGCTAGTCTCTTAGGGGACTACCCAAGGAATTAATCTCTAATGGTGGAATTCCACATTATCTTTATGATAGGCTGAAAAAAACCCCCACATGCAGACACACAGAGAGACACACACACACACACACAGACATGCATACACGTTTTTTGTGGGAGGCTTTTACAATGCAGCACTAAGAAAGCTGGTCCCACTCATGATTTCTTGCAAGGAAATATTAATAATTCCTTTGTGGATAGTCAACACATTCAGTTCAATCAGCAAACAGACCCTATAGTGGGTTGAATTTTGTCTTCCTAAAAGCCACATTCAAGTCCTAACCTCAGTACCTGGGAATGTGACCTAATTTGGAAATAGGGTCTTTGCAGATATTATCAAGTTAAGATGAGGTCATACTGGAATAAGGTGGCCACTGATCCAATGACTGGTGTCCTTATAAGAAGCGGGAAGGGCACGCAGAGACACATATACAGGGAGGAATGTCTCCAGATGATGGAGGTCGAGATTGGAGTGATGCAAGGGATGCCGAGGAATGCTGGCACACCAGAAGCAGGAAGAGGGAAGGAAGGATTCTCCTTTCCAGCCTTTAGAGGGAGGAAGTCCCTGCTGATGTCTTTTTTTTTTTTTTCTTTGAGACAGAGTCTCGCTCTGTTGCCTGGGCTAGAGTGAGTGCCGTGGCGTCAGCCTAGCTCACAGCAACCTCAAACTCCTGGGCTCAAGTAATCCTCCTGCCTCAGCCTCCCGAGTAGCTGGGACTATAGGCATGCGCCACCATGCCCGGCTAATTTTTTTTTCTATATATATTTTTAGTTGGCCAGATAATTTCTTTCTATTTTTAGTAGAGACAGGGTCTCGCTCTTGCTCAGGCTGTTCTCGAACTCCTGACCTCGAGCGATCCACCCGCCTCGGCCTCCCAGAGTGTTAGAATTACAGGCGTGAGCCACCGCGCCCGGCCCCTGCTGATGTCTTGATTTCAGACTCTGGCTTCCAGAACTCTGAGAGAATAATTGGTGTTGTTTTAAGCCACCAGGTTTGTGGTCATTTGTTACAGCAGCCAAAGGAAACAAACGCAGTCTTCAAGTGCTCACTGACTAATCCTAACGAATACAAACACGAGCTACACACATCTAGGAATGCATATACCGTGTGGTTAAGTATTTACATCCATTCTAATCTCACCCCCACAATGGTCAATGAGGTCAATGTCTCTATTGCGCAGATGGAAATCCTGAGTGCCAGGCCCTCTCTGCAGACGCAGCCCCTGACCTCGGGAGCTCGCTGAGCTGTCTGCAGAGGCTCCTGGAGTGCTGGCCTAGGAGTGGGGAGAGTGAACTCACTTTATCCCAGCATCGCCTGCATTCGCTCCACTTCTCTTTCATGCAACTCCAAAGGTGACTGTGCATCTCCCACACACCTAGCACTGGGTTGAGAGCTGGTTGGAAGTGGCCCCGTCCCCTCCAGACACTGAATTCTCTAACTTTTCCCTTCACTCAAGGAGTGTGAGGAAGTATTGGACTTTGGTGTTCAGTCGGCCTAGTTTTGAAGCCTCACTCCATCACTTAGCAGGTGAAACTTCCATCTCCTCATGTGTACAAGGGGAAACACTCGTCAGGAATTTGAGAGGCAGATCCCAGGGACAGGCAGATGGACCTGGGTCCCATCTTCCCTCCTTTTACCCACCACTCGTGAACAGCGTGATCTTGGGCAAGTTGCTTCACTTCTGGGGCCTCAATTTCCTCTTCTATGAAATGGGAATTATAGTAGCACGAATGCCATTGAGGGGCTGTGAGCATTGACTGTGATACCTGCACATGTTTACACGAAGTCCTGGCAAATAGAAGGTGCTTGGTAAAGAGTTGCTGTTATTATCATTTTACTAGTAAGGAAAGTGAGTCCCATAGAGATATTAGAGGCTAGTCTGGTCCTAACACCATTCTCAGACTGATGGGTTCTCTGAATAGTGTTGGCTTTGTTCATTTGGAAAGTATTTATCAAGAGGCTGTCCTTGTTACCATTAAGAGTTTCATCCCTGGAATCAGACAGCCCTAAATGCAATCGCAAACCTTACTAATTGCCAACTATATGACCCTGAGGTTTTTACTTAACCTCTGTGGGCCTCAGGTTTTTCATTTATGCAATAGAGATGTCAACCTCGTAATGCTGTCGTGGGGGTGAAATTAGAATGGATGTCAACACTTAACTGCACGTTGTAAGCATTCATACGTGTCTGTGGCTCTTGCGTGTATTTGTTAGGATTAAATTCAGCTGTATGTAACTAAATAACAGTGGCTTAAAAAATCATCGGGTTCATTTTCTCTATAAAACGAGTATGGAGACAGGCAGTCTAAGAATAACAAGGCAGTGCCACAAAGTCACAAGGGAAGCTGGCTGTCCCTATATTTTTGTTCTGACATCCTCAGTGTGTGGCTTCTGTCCTCATGATCCAATGTGGCTGCTGGAGATCCAGCTGTCATGTCCAGAGTCTGAACAGCACAAAGGATGAAGTGCATGTGGGGAGCAAGGATGTAGGAAGAAGACAAAAAAGAGCACCTCTCAATTGAGCCGGCTCTCTTTTTTCTTTTTTCAGCTTTTTTTTGAGATGTAATTGACATTGAACATCCCATTCAGGCATCATCTCACAAGGCGATGCTCCGCTTCTATATCCTGGGGCAGGACTTCATCACGTGGTCCCGTGTGGCTGCAAGGGAGGCTGGGAAACAGAGTCCTGAAGCTGTTGTTGTCGAATCCAGGCTCTGTTACAAACAGAGAGAAATGGGTATTGGGAAAGCAGATAGCCATCTCTGTCAGATGGTTGTTATTGTTTTTATAGATGTTATTACTACTTGCCAGAAACCTACCCTTTAGGAGTTTTTAGTTTTAAACGCAGTGTTATAAATATTGTGAAAGAGTACATAGTAAGTGACATGGGGCACTTAGGAGGGAGAGATTAACTCAATATCAGAGAAGGCATCACAGAAGGAGTGAGGCTCGAGGTGTGGCATGATGTCTAAGTGGTTTGCCAGGATGGCAGTAAGGGAAGGGAATTCCTGGCAGAAGGTACAATATACATAAATTCTAGTTGTTTCGTCAGCCTGGCACTTGGCTGCTTGGGACTGGGCTTGTTAGAAATTGTGCTGCTGAGGGAGGGACAGGCTTCCAGTAGCTATCCTAGAAATCCTCCCATGCACATAACCTCCAGGGCAGACAGTGATGGGTGTTGTGCCCTGCTACCCATGAAGTTTTCCCAAGTCTCCATCGAGATTGTACCAGACAGCAATCTATTTGTTAAATTAAAACCAGCTGGTTATTGAAAGAAACACATTTATTGAGAATTAACTGCCATGTGCAAAATGGGTATTTACTACCTACTTGTCAAACATCAGTGAATTTGTGTTTAATAATCATTTTTTTCAATTAACTTGCAAAAATGCATCCCATTAATTCTAAATTAAATGCATATTTGCAAAACTCTAATTCACAACATCATCAAATCATCTCTTCCCAGCCAATTTCTGATGGTTCTGTGTTGGTGCAAGACACTCAGTTGATGTCCTTGGAGAAAAAAGAGCACACTTTTTCCGTCCATCTCTTCCCTATTTTCTTCCCCTCACTTCTAAATCCTTCATGTACCACAGACACCTGAAGGGTACCTATAGCTGGAATGATTTTGGATGATCTAAGCTGATGGTTTGACCTTGACCTCTGTCTTTAACCTCTCAGTGGTAGAAGTCCTTGAAAAACCCACCAAATAGATCTTTTTTCCCCATGGGACAGGAAAAGAGTACTTGGCTGGAAGTCAAAGGACCTGGGTTTTAATTCTAAATTTTGTTATATGACCTTGGGTAAGTCATTTGCTTCCTTAGAGCATTCGTATCAGAATAAAGTAAGCAGTTTTCTTCACTGCAGCATTTCTTAGAAAAATTACTAAGTTAATGTGCACAGAGAATCTCCAATTGGGAAGTGGATGTAGTTTTTCTGAAGCTTCCTTGACCACAGGATTTAAAAATTTTTTTTTTCCATGGATTATCTGGTGGATTAGTGATATGAGGAAGACATTTTGGGATGATTTCCAGGGTCACCTGGCTCTAACATTTTAGGATTTCATTTCTTAGTCTTAGAAACCGGGACCAAGTTTCTGAGGGATGACTTGGCAATACAGGTCTCTGTCCACCAGATACCCCAGCTTCTGCCCCTATCTCTGAACAGATTGGAGGAGGTGAGCAGACATTGCCTGGCACCTTCAGAAGCCCTGCCCTTTGGAAATCTGCCAGACAATGGTAGGAGTGATGGGGTCCCCGGAGCCTGCTCCGGCCCTGCTGCACCCACCTGCACTTAGCATTCAGCCCTTGCCTTTCCCAGCACAGCAATTACATGCTCAGCCTCCACCTCGGAAATGTTTAAGTGGTAACAAATGCCCTGGAGCTTCATTATCTTCCAGCAGTGCAGGCAGCTCTTGCGCGGGGCTCGGGGCACCTCTCAGAAGGCAGTGATTCCTCTGCACCTTTGCTGAGCTGGGTGGCTACACATATGCTGAAATCTCAGGGAGAGGGGCTGGCACAGCCCACTATCCATGGCCCAACGCTGCCACGGAGATGTCTACCGCACCCCCTCTGTATACTTCAGCAGCAAATGTGGACTCCCCACCCCCCCAGGGGGTTGAGCACTCCCCACCTAGCCAAAGATGAGACTTCACTGCAGAATCCATGATCAGATGAAAAAGCTCCTAGAAGCCCCAGAAGATGTATGCCCAGAGAAGACCCTCACCAAGGTTGGCTGGCAGATGCCCTGGCTGTCCCCTTCCCTGGCCAGGGTCTTTCAGGTCATTAAGATAACAATTCTAATGTCTCCAGACCCCTTTGCATTCTTAGCAATGACTGAGAACCCCAAAGCCTTTGCTATACCCTGATTATATCTGTCAGTATTTATTATAGTGGAAATTAAAACTGAGGAATCAAAAAAAATTATTAATTCATCTTAAAGTAATGAAAATAAATCCTTTGCAAGTTAACATAAATAGAATACTTTTTTCCTTCTATAAAAAGAACTGTATTTTCCAAGACAAACTATAATTGTAGTAAGAAGAGTGCCTTTGTTTTACGCTGTTGCTAATCTTTGTAATGTCTGGCTTGATAGAAGACAGCTAGACTCTGTTATTTGCTTCCATGGAAAATCTGTCATGACATGTTGTTTTGGTTGAAGTACATGATGAAAATCTAACCTCACATAGATAAGTATTTGAGAAAAAGACGACTTCTCAGCCCCCCAAAGGGTCTTAGGGATGCCCAGGGGCTGCACGTTGAGAACCACTGACCTGGTGTATACGCTGAGTTGATGTGGTGGGATGGTGTTGGATGTAGGTGGTCTCCACAGCAGCCACTTCTCAGATCACATCTGTTTCTTTTTCCTGGGCTATTGCTCTAGCCTCCTAGGTTATCTTCTGAATTCTACATTTCTTCCTTTATAAGCATCCTACACATGAACACCAGAGTGAGCTTTATACAGATAACTTCAATTGTATCCCTCCCTTGCTCCCAGCTTCTGATGGCTCCCATCACACTTAGATTAAGGTCCCAGCCTGCAGGCCTGTGTGCCCTGGTCCTTGCCTTTTTTCTTAGTTCTCTCTCCCTCACTGGAGCAATTCTGGCCCTTTCTGTCCCTGTGAACATACAAAGCTCAGTCCTGATTGAGGGCTCTCATCCTACCTGTTCCCTGTCCTTAGTGCACCCTTCCCTCAAATATTGGTATGGCTTGTTCTTGCCATTGAGATTTCAGTTTAAATGTCATCCCATGGATTCAAACATATTACCCTCTTTTGTTGTCTTTACAGCCTTTATCACTATCTGCAATTGTCTTCATTATTTTGTTTACTTCTTTGTGATCTGTCTCTCCACACAAGAAGGTAAAGTCCTATTGGAGCAAGGACTTTGTCATATTCAATACTATATTTTCAATGCCTAGAACAGGACCTGGCACATAGTAGATGTGTAGTAAGTATTTTTGAATGCATGAATAAAAGAATGGCTATATAAAAACATATTTGAACTGGAAATTGGACCTAATTTTGGATTCCAGCTTTGTCGCTTACTAACTCTGTGAACTTGGGCAAGTTTCTCTTTAGTTTTCTCATAAGTAAAACACTGATAACAATATCTATTGTATAGGGTTGTTGTGAGCTTGGATGAGATAATAAATGTAAAGCACTTGTCATGTAAAAATCGTTTTATAGGTGGGTCTCCCTTTTCTCCCTCTCCCTAACCTAGCTTGCCAATAACATCTCTAGCTCCAGAGATTATCTTATCCCTTATTCTTTTTCCTGAAGTCCCACCCTTCCTAGAGCACCCTGCTAGTGGTGGCTGAATGGAAGCTGGGTCTCCTGACAGTTGAACAGGGGCTCTCTCCACTGCCTACTTCAGGACAAAGCAAAAGTCACACACCCCTGCTGGAAGCCCTTGGGCGAGGGTCTTCAACCTTGGCTCCTGGGACACCTGATCAGAATTAACTGAAACACTTGTGAAAGTGCTGGCTTCTGGCCTCACTGCTGACCTACTGAATTACATTATTTAGGACAGCAAACCCCAAACTTTTTGGCACCAGGGACCAGTTTCGTGGAAGACAATTTTTCCATGGACTGGGGGTGGGGGGAATGGTTTTGGGATGATTCAAACACATTACATTTATTGTGCACTTTATTTCTATTATGATTACATTGTAACATATAATGAAATAATTATACAACTCACCATAGGTTGGGGACCCTGACTGAGGAGATGGGATCCAGAATGCAAGTTTCCTAGGGGATTCTGAAGCATGTTACAATTGGGGGGAAACTGGAATGAGAAGCAGGAAGAAAGCATTAGAAGATTTTCTTTTATTCTTCTCTACATGTTCATAGCTTTTTCTAGGGCTTCTCAAATATTTATTCAGTAGCCCAAATTGTTCCCCCAGTTGGGCCCCTGAAGACACCTACTCCAGGGGCTACTCCAGCGGCCCAGGACAGAGTGGAGGCTTCCTTGAGTGCCATTCACACCCCTGTTCCGGGTACTCTTTCCCGAGACAGAGGGGCTGCAACACTGTGCTTAAACAATCCACAGCAGTGAACACAGCATGGGATCTTGGGGGAGCGCATGAAAAATCTGTTTGGAAAACATCCCCAGCAGCTCTTGCCAAATTCTCAGGATCCACTAGAAAAATAGAATAGTCCTTTTCCATCATCCCATAAATCACTCCACTGAAAGCCATCAAAAATGCAGCCTGAAAAGATATTTTCACTAGCAGCTCAGCTAGAAGACACACATTCTGGCTTCACTCAGTTCTTCTCCCCTGAGAAGCAAAAGCAAAGTCCTGGGATCCGGGGGGAAGCTTCCCTGGAGCAAGCTGTCGCTCTCCATTGCGCACACTGCCCTGGATTCTAAAGGCAACCGCACCTGGCTTTCCCAAGGGGTAGATGGTTTGATCTGAGAGGCAAACATTCTGCAGTTAGTGTTATCCCCAGTCCTGTGATGGTGGAAAGAATTGTTGTAGAGACAGACATATCCGTGGTTCAATCCAGCTCTCCACTTATTAGCTTTGAGATCTTGGACAAATCACTTAACAGCTCTGAGCTTCAGCTGTTAAAAATGATCATAAGATACAGCTCACAGCATAGTGACAACCCATTCGAAGTCCCTATACATATGCCCAATGCCTGGCATTAGCAGTTGCTCAATTAATATTATTTTCATCTTGTTGGTTAATAGTGGAGCCCTTTATGTTGCTTAAAAAGTAGTAGGAAATAGAAAATGATGTATGTTCCTCTCCCTGGTGTAGGAGGCAGTAGACCTAGTTTCTGGCTTAGCCTTGTCTTGGAATCACTGTATGATTTTGGGGAAGCCGATTTCCATCTCTGAGCCTTAGCATCTTCTGGAAAGTGAAGGGGCTGCAGTAGCTAATCTTGAAAATCTCCTCCATTCTAAGCTCTGACTTTAGAGTTTCAGCGTCAGATAGACCAAACCCAACGCCATGACTGGTTCTTCTCCCGGGAGGCTCTGGTCCTGCTGGCTCTGTGAACGTTTCCTAAGGAGGTCAGTAGCCTTCTCAGTGAAATGGGAGTATTAACATCCTCGCTGCTTTGCCCCACAGCTGTGGTGAAGCTCTACAGATGTAGCAACTTTAGGGAAGACTCTAAAAAAATTAAGAAGTACCATGCAAGTGATACAGGATGGTTCCTTTTGTCTCTTGGGGCTGGAGCTAGGTGCCGGCCAGTGGGTATCAGAGATTAACGGGAAAGCCCAGGTAAGAGCTGGGCACAGACCCTGGTCCCTTGGGTGTTCCAACTATGAGGGCCCCTCCAAAGAACTCGTGAGGAGCAGGAAGAGCAAAGAGAAGAAGGACAAGGAGTCACAAGATGGGGTTAGAAAGGAGGAGGTAGGGGCTGAAATAGAAAGGAGAGGACAGAAAGGAACCGGGGAGAGGATGGAGAACGTGATTTTCATATTCTCATTATTTTCTCTTCATTTTGCCCAGGCGTCAGCAAGACCATCACCCACAGATCAGAGCACCTCACTCTGACCTCTTAGCTTGAATTAAAAAATAATTCCAAGTCAAATTGCGGTGCCTAAATCTACCGCAAATGTCAGCAGCTGGGCCTGAAGCCAGAGCTTGATCTCCCTCATGTCAATAAATCCTTGAAGTTTCTTCTCCCCTGGAAGCCAGGGGTTTCTTCTGATGCCGCAGCTTTTTACCCCAGGCTGCCCTTTCATGAGTAATTTCTTTTAACCCGAGGATCACAGCTGTGAGCCATAATGAAAAGATTTCTTCTGGACTGGGATTGCGGAGAAGCCTCTGCGCCAGCAGAAGAAAGCTGGGAAGAAATACAATTAAAGCCAGGGCCCGACCCAGGGCCGGGTGGAGGCAGAGCCCTGAGCCAGGCAGGCCTGCTGTCGTGCGCGCCATCGCTCTGCACCAAGAGATGGTCCTGCAGGTGGTCCAGGGAGACACATAGCCTTAGGCCAATCTTGTGTCATGGCTGCTGGGACCACAGAGATGGCAGGGACAAGAGGGGATAGGAATGGCTAAAGAAAGAGAAGAGGGGAGTTGTGCATTTAGGTTTGTGCCTGATGCTTCCACTCATGGCCTTGGGGCCTCAGGAGAAGGAAGGAGCGTGGATTCCCAGCATGGAGGAGGGCAGTTCAGACATGGTGGGGGTCTCTGTGCTGCCCCCTAAACCTCTGCCCACGCTCAGCTCTGGGAGCTCATCTTGTCTTGCTCCAGGGAGGTGTAGCTGTCCAGCCTGATCCTTGTTTTGAGAAAGTGCGTCCTGCCTGGGGAGGGAGAGGGATGGGCATCTATATTCAGTTTGGAACGAACATTCCATTTCGGGTGCTGAGGCCCACTCCTGCCTCTGTTCCTGGGACCCAAGCTGACCTCTGTGCCCGTGACTCGGAGTCCATGCCTTCTGCCCCCAAACAGAGGCAAGCACACCCAAGTTTATCCAAGTTATTTACACTTGAGATTTCTATTTTTAACAAGAACCTATTCATTCAGATTGGGTTAATACCTTTTGAATATGTTTTGAGGCATTTTTCACCAACACAGATGAAAATTCACTTTGGTCCTACCATTGAACTTACCCCAGGGATGCTATTTGGGCACTATTTAGGCAGCTCTGTACCACCTCATGTAATAACATGTTCCCGAGAAGTTGTGTGAAATTTGAATTTTGCCAAATAGGATCATATTTTAATGTAATAGAAGTGTTTGTGGCTTAAGAGAATTCTATGTGCATCATTTTATTAAGTAGAGAGTCCTTTTGTAACACGAAGAGCCATTCTCAAATTATCTTTTTATTCTTCCATGTGGTTTTTTATCAATCAGACATGCTTGCATCAAGCCACTCCTGTAAATGCCAATGGCCAGCTTCGACTTGTTCCCAAATGGCTAAAGCAGAGAGAGGTGACAAATTAGTTGCTGGCTTAGGGCTGACCTGACTCCAGGTGTGTGCTACCTTAGAAAGAGCCCTGGATGGAGATTTCGGGCATCGAGGCTTCTAGGTTTCGAATCTCTTCCTGTAACTGACGTGAATTAGCAGTGTGGTCCTGAAAAAAGTCACTAGCTATTGTTCCATTTTCTAAATAAAAAGGGTTAGGGTGTGCATCAAATGGAAAATATTTTGGATACCAATTAAAAAATTCTGAATGTTATTTGTTTCCTTCCTTATGCAGGCTGGGGGACAGGGGAGATGCTTGCACATCAAAACATGGAGGGAAGCGTTTGATATTCTCCCCTTTCTGTCACAGAGCATGAGCAGATATTAATGAACTGCAGGTGTCAGGGGTGAGGGATGGTCCCCTCTCACTTGGGAGCTCAGCCCAGCTCAGGGCGGCATTAACTTCCTGCCGGCACTTGGCTTTGCATGGTGTGTATGTGTGTGAGTGTGTGTGCACACACATGCCTAGAACTCTTCTGCCTTATTAGGGCAGCACTTAATTATACCAGAGCTTCCTTAGCAGAATGTTAGAATTCTGGGTCAAAGGTTCTCCTTTAAAGTCATCCACTTAATTTGCAGAAGCAGCAGCAGGGAGAGCCTTAAGGTGCTGAAATCTAACAGAACCTGTCGTAATGAAACAGAGGTGACAGGAGCTGGGAGAGTGATGGGGAGGGACAGTCACTTCATTCTACCTAGAGGTCCAGCCTTACAAAGGGACTTTGGCCGAAAGGGTGTTGAGCACCTGTTATTTATTTGCCGCATCGTGGATTTATTGAATGTTTCAGGAAATGAGAAGAAAAGGCCCAACTGTACTAGTGAAACCAGTGAAACAAAGAGAAATGAAGCCTTTCTGGGAAGAGTGAGCGGAAAAGAGCTCTAGAGATGGCAGAGGAAGGTGGGGGCAGCTGGGGAAGCAGCTTCCCAGGAAATGGGATCGAAGGGGAGCCAGGGAGGGAGGGGAAGGAGCAGGCGGGTGGAGGTGAGGAGGAAGCGGGGCAGGGATTGGACAGGATCACGGATGAAGGGAAATATGATGGGACACACACCTGAAGGACAGAGATGGAGGACCTAGGAATGAGGGAAGGCAGAGGTCTCGCTCATCTTCTGAGTCACCAGGGGCCGAAGGGGTCCCAACGTGAAAAAGAGCCCACCAGTCAATGAATACTGCTCCTGTCCCGTGTAGGTACCGAGGCGTCCATGTCTCACACATCACCCTAGGAGGCAGCCCTGACAAATATTTTCATGCCCCGACATCTCTGATCAAGGCCAAAGATCTTAATTAAGCAAAACAATAATAAGAACATCATGTATACCAAAGCATCACCAATGAATTAGTGAATTCTCCCAAGCTGTGGACATAAGGCAGCTACTGTTAGAAGTTTTAACATGAGTAGTCACAGACGGGTACACATACGTCTATATATATATATTTACTAAATACTTACTATATCCAGTACTGTGCTAGGCTTTACAGAATAGCATACAAAATATTAAATATTGTCAGTGACCTCAAAGTTTGCTAATGGGGCATCATTTTGTTAAGAACGATTCTAAACAATACTCCATATATGGGTCTATAGACTTCCCCCCCCAACATCTACTATGTAATAATATTCCTTTTTTTCTCATGAGAATGATATGGTATTAACAAATTCTAACTTCTAACTATTGTCTCTTTTTCTCAAGTTGGTCTCATTAAGACCCAACTGTGGTGCCCATTCTGGAATATATTATATATAATGAAACAAGGAGAGGGAACGTGTAAGGTTTGCAAAATTCCTGGGAGAAATCCCTTTCTGTCCAAACTATTCTTACTTCCTATTTAGTGTTTCTATTGGAGAATAGAGACAATTTTGTGCCTCAGACAAGGTGAGAGAGTTGGTGATTAGTCATTACCTCTGGCCCTGTGGTTTTTGTCCAGAAAACATATGAATGGGGCTACAGGCAATCACCCCCTTTGAAATAGTTGATCTTTCATTCTCAGGGAACATGGTTATGGAGTGTGAGCAGGATTTTTAAAAATACTTCAACTTCTGAGCACCTGATTTAGAGTAATCTCAATATCAGCAAGGGCTGGAAACAGTGCAAATATTATTTGAGTGTTGGTTAACTTTTTCTCAAATGGGAATGAATGAATAGTAAAATCCCTTTGACGAATCTTAGTATCTCAGAGTCGTGAAACTTCATCTGACGGCCATAAAGGAATCAAAGTAAATCCTCTGCCAGGCTGTGTTGGGTAGAGGTAGGGTGGGGTGTTCTTTCAAATTTTGTGGATCCCAGTACAATGCGTCTATAGGGTATGTGTTTGAATGATGGGTAATTAAGCCCACATAACTCCCCACCCTCCTGGCTAATGGTTAGAGTGTGTGTGCACTGGGGATTCTGTTTACATTTCCATCTGATATCTAATTTTCCACCTTAAAATGTGATCTTCTGCTTTGTTTTATGCCAACAGCATTCATGAATAGTGAAAGTAGGAAAGCATTATCAACACTATATTTTATATTCCCTTGGTATCTCAGTATCAGGTTATACTTCAATGTATTACCAATTGTCATTGAGGCACAAAGTTTTAATTAAGCTCCCACATGATTATTTTTCACCAAACTGAGTCTAATTGATGAAATTGCTAATTGTACTTCCAGGTGTAGTCCTCAGCCAGTGGTGTATCATTAGTATGCAATATGACATGCACTATTACATGGTGTGATACCAGATTATACATTTAGTACAAACTTATGTATTTTCCCTTAATGGCATCTATTCATTCATTTAAAAAAACATTTATTGAGTGCAGACTCTGTGCCAGTTATTAGAGAATAATAGCTATGGTAGTAAATGAGTTTTACAGCTTTAAAAGGTAAAGAACAAGATCCTGTCTCAATAACAGCAACAACAAAATAAAAACAAAAAATATTGGAGTTATTTTTTTTGCTCCGTGTAAAAATCTAAAATGTTGTTGAGGAGGTGGACTTCCATATGGCGAGTCAGGGACCCAGGCTCCTTCCGTCTTGTGGCTCCACCACTCACTAGCTTCTCAGACTCTTTCATTTGCAACTGATGATTGTGGAAAGAGAGGATGATGAGGGCACACCCCACTTATGGTTTAACCACTTCCACCTAGAAGTCACAGTGACACACATCACTTCTATTGATGTGTCGTTGGCAAGAATTGTCTTGTGACCTCCCTGGAGGAGTGGGGCTGGGAAGTGCAATCTGGGGCTGGGCACTTACAGTATCAAATATATTTTATGGAAGTCTTTGAGGGAATAGGTGGCCATCAGCTGAACACTGTTTCAGGCACTAGGGGTATTGCAGTTAAAAAAACACATAAAATTATCTGGCCTTATGGAACATAAATTCTTGAATTTGAAATTCTTAAATTCTCTGTGAGATGAGATAGACAATGAACAAGATACATCAGTATGATACAAAGTGATGAGAGCTAAAGAGAAAAACTAAAGCAGGAAAAGGGGTAAGAAGCACAGGGTAGAGTTTGAAATGAGATAGCGTGATCATAGAAAGTCTCTCGAAAAGAGTGATATTTTGAGTAAAGAACTGGAGAACATAAGGGGTCCAACCAGGTGAATATCTATATCAAAAAGTTCTAGACAAACAGAACAGCAGATAAAAAGTCCCTGAGGCTGGAGAGGATCATAGGAGATGAGATCAGAGAAGTAATGATCAGGCCAGAATGTGTTTGGCCATTTAGGTCATAGTCAGAAGAATTTTGGCACTTTCTTCCTTTTTTTTTTTGTAACTAACTTTATTGAGGTGTGATCTTCATAAAATAAAATTCACCTATTCTATGTGTTTTGAAAATGTATACATATTCACACCCATGTAATCACTACCATGATAAAGATATAGACTATTTTTATCACCCCCAAAATATCCCTATTTATAGTCAATCCCTGCTTCATCTCTGGCCCCAGGCAACACTGATGTGCCTTCTGTTATCATAGATTAGTCTGCTTTTTCTAGAATTTCATGTAAATGGAATCAAATGGTATATACTCTTCTGTGTGTGGATTCTTTCACTTGGCATAATGCTTTTGAGATTCATTCATATTGCTGATCAGTATCAGTAGTTTATTCCTTTTTTTTTGCCATTATATGGATACACCAGAATTTATTTAATCTTTTACCTACTGAGGCATTTGAGTTGTTGATAATTTGGGGCTATTACAAATAAATCTGCTGTGAACACAGTGAGCAATTCTTTTTTAATAGGTGCACGTTTCATTTCTCTTGCATCTAGGAGTAAAATTGCTGGAACCATAGGGTAAGTATATGTTTAACATTAAAGACTCTGCCACGGTTTCCCCACAGCAATCCTGGCATGTTATACCTCTACCAGCAATGTATGAGAATTTCTGTGGTTTCATATCCTTACGACCCTTGTTGTTGGCACCTTTAAAGTTTAAGCCATACTAGTGGGTGTGTAGTAGTAGATTACTATAGTCTTATAGTCATTTGGACCATTTATATATCTTCTTTTGTTAAATGTTCAAATCTTTTGCTCACTAAAAATTTTTTTTGTCTTATTAAGTTGTGAGAATTTTTTGAAATATTTTCTGGATATAAGTCCTTTGTCAGATATATGTGTGGTGTGAATATTATTTCCTAGTCTGTGGTTTGCCTTTTCTTTTTCCTAATAGTATCTTTCAAAGAGTGCATGTTTTTCATTTTGGTGAAATAAAATGTATCCAATTTTTCACATAGTTAATGCTTTTCTTCTCCTAAGAAAACTTTGCTTAGATTTTGAAGGTTTTCAAATTTTAGTTTTTTCTTCCAGAATTTTACTTTTTATTTTTCTTTTTATCTTTAGATTTTGCCTTTAGGTTCATGATTCATTTCAAGTTAATATTGGCATATAGTGTGGGTTAAAGTTTACTTTTTTGCAATGCAGATATCTAGTTGTTCCATAACAATCTGTCAAAAGGATGATCCTTTCCTTGTTGAGTTATCTTGGCACCTTTGTTGAAAATCAATTTGCCATAAAGGTGTAACTCCATTTCTGGACTCTCTATTCTGTTCCATTTATCTATAAGTCAATTTTTCACCAATGCCACGTTGTCTTGATTACTCTTGCTTTACTATAAGTCTTGAAATCAAGTAGTTTAAGCCTTACAAATTTAGCATCTTTTTTGAAATTGTTTAACTATTCTAGGTTCTTTGGAGCTTGTTAATTTCTACCAAGAAGCCTTATCAGCATTTTACTGAGGTTGCATTGAATATATAGATCAGTTTTGGGGGACATTAATATCTTAACAATATTGAGTCTCTCAAACCATGAACATGGTATAACTCCTTATTTTTTTAAATTTTCTTTAATTTCTCTCAGCAATGATTTTTAGTTTTTAGTATATAAGTCTTGCACACATTTTGTCAAATTTATCAGTATGCCATATTTTTCAAGCTACTACAAATGTAATAGTATTTTTTAAAAAAATTATTATTATTATTATTTCTTTTTTTTGAGACAGAGTCTCGCTCTGTTGCCCGGGCTAGAGTGAGTGCCGTGGCCTCAGCCTAGCTCACAGCAACCTCAAACTCCTGGGCTTAAGCGATCCTACTGCCTCAGCCTCCTGAGTAGATGGGACTACAGGCATGCGCCACCATGCCTGACTAATTTTTCTATATATATATTTTAGCTGTCCATATAATTTCTTTCTATTTTTAGTAGAGATGGGGTCTCACTCTTGCTCAGGCTGGTCTGGAACTCCTGAGCTCGAACGATCCGCCCGCCTCGGCTTCCCAGAGTGCTAGGATTACAGGCGTGAGCCATCACGCCCGGCCTTAAAAAAATTATTTTTTAATTTTTCATTGCTAGCATGTGAAGAACACTTGAGTTTTGAATATTGATCTTGTATACTGTACCTTCACTCAATTCACTTATTAATTCATGTAGCTTTATTTTAATGGGGACTTATACATCATAATAGGTATTTTGGCTTTTAGGCTGAGTGAGATGAGAAGTGATTAAAGTTAGAGCCAGCAGAATCTGCTGATGGATCATATGTGGGATATGAGAGAATAAGTTTCAGGAGTTTAATTTCTCAACATGTTCAAGATAAATGTGTGAGGTTGTTAGTTAAATGAATCTGTAGGTCAGAGAGAGGTCATTGATGAGCATATGCATTTAGAATCACTAGCTTATGAATGATAGTTAAGTCATAAAACTTACTCAGATCATCAGTATTTAGATGTTGATGATGAGTAATCAGCAAACCAGTTAGAAAAGGAGTGGTCAGAAGGTATGGGGAAAGCCAGGTGAGAGTGGTACCCTGAAAGCCAGGGAAAGAAAATGTTTTAAATGGAGTGGTCTGCTGTGTCAACTATTGCTTAAAGATCAAGTAAGATGAAAGCCAATGTGGACCCTTAAAATAATAAAGGTCATTGGTAACTCTGACAAGCAGTTTTGGTGGAGTGTTGGGAGTAAGAGACTGATTGGAGAATGTTGAGCAGAGAAGTTGAAGACAATGAGTACAGAGAACTCTTCCAGAGATTTTACTCAGAGGAAATCTGAGTAATGAAATCTGAGTAATGAAAAGAAAGTTGGAGGTAAGTGGAGTCAAGAGAGGGTGTGTGTGTGTGTGTGTTTGGTTTTCAATGAGAGAAAAACACAGCATATTTTTTTGCTACTTTGGATGATCTACTATGATCCAGTATGGTAGAGTTTCTGTAGCAATAGTTTCCAGTAGAGGAGAGGGGATAGGATCTAGGTGACAGGATAGGAGTGGCCCTTCCATGAAGCCAGATGGCTCATCCATAGTGTCAGGGGAGAAGGGAGAGTTGGGTACATGCAGATGGGTGTATATGCGGGTGGTAGGAACTTGTGGACATTCTCTGCTTATTGCTTTTATCTTCTCATTGAATTAAATTAGGCTGGTTAACTGTAAAACATTTAGAATAGAGCCTGGCATATAGTAAGTGCTGTGTAACTCTTTGTTAAATAAGTACTTTTCCTGGTTTCCCAGACTTTGTTAATAGAATGATGATTACAGAATATATTTTCCCCTTTGATATTTGAGTTTATGGGCCTTGAGCTAGCACTGGCCCCCAAGGGTGGGCTATTTCTTGGTGTTACCTGGCAGGAGTTGTGATCTGTTTGGGTAACTGCTACATGTGGACCCCCTGTAGCTTCTAAAGACTCACAGAATGATGGGAGCCCTTCCTCCTCTCTAAATGATAAAGGCCTTGAGCATTGGCCTGTTACTTTGTGGCTAAATAGATGAGCAGGCTTAATAGCTTTATGAATAGATAATAAACGCTAATATATTAATATGTATACTCAACATTTACCATGTAAAGGGCATTGTGCTAAGTGCTTTATATTTGTTATTTTCTTTAGAACATCCAACAGCCGTGTGTGCAAGATCTTATCCTACACAATTTACATTTGTGGAAATTAAACTGAATGAGCATCAAATAAAATTAGATACCAGGTTCTCAAACTCTAATTGTCATGCTCTTCTGCCACATCTGCTCCCATTGCCTCTGTTGTGAGCTATCACTGAGCAGCGGACATGAGGCAGGTGACATCAGCTCTTGTTCCTGCTCTACCAATCATGGGCTGATTGAACTTGGGAAGTTACTTGCCACTTTGGGGATTTTTTTCATCTGCATTCTATGAACTCAGATGATCACTACCATTCCCACTACCATTCCTTCCAGCTCTAACATTCTGAGATTTTAATATTTCTATGACTCTCATCTTGCACTACCCATATTTTTTAAGCATATAGGTCAGGGCCTCCCTGGGTGCAAAGGTGATTACAGATTTAATCAGGGTAGAGCTTCAAGCAGCTCTAGACCTCTGGACTACATGAAGCTACCACCTGCTGATTTTCCCACCTTGGCTTTCCAGTGGGTTACCTGCAGGATTGAATAGCTGAAGCTCCCCCAGCCTCAGCTCCAGGAAGAGCCATAAGAAAACCTGCTAGGTCTAAGCCGCAGGCTCCTTTAGAACACTTGTGCAAGGGCCTGACTGGCTACTTTTAGTGCCTGGTATTTATTATCTTTGTGAAACCTTGGCCAGAAGCCTGGAGCCCGGGCATGCAGGGTGAGTGATTAGACGTGGGGCTCTCATGCATCTAACTTTAAAAAATCTCAATTACATCAGAAAAAGGGTTTCAGGGTAACAGATGGGGGCCTGGGGACATAGTGTAAATAACAAACAAGGGCACTTGCCATGATGCATCGCTGGTCCCAGGGAGCACAAGAGCTGACGCCGGGGCGTGCTCCCCAGCTGGAGCGCCCGGAGACAGAAAACCCAGCAGATGGCAGCACTGGCAAAGGGTACAGCTTGCAAGTACACCTGCTGGCCTCTCAGAGCCAGCGCTCTGTGAGGGGGCAGAGGGTGGGTGTTCTGGGATCTCACAGGGGCTGCCCAGAGAAGTGTTTTGTGGAGCAGGAGTGAATGCACGTCCAGATTCTTAAAGATGCTGGGTGGGAGTGGAGGAGGTACTGACCAGGATAATGAGTTTGATTTGGCAGTGACCCCTCGTGTGAAACACTGAACCATTGGGACCATAATTCAATAACAGAGGGCATCTTTTAATTGAAAGGAAGAATGAGAAATCTTTAATTCAGCAACCTTTTTGCAAATTAAGAAACTGAGGCCCTGGGGAGGGGGTGGCAGCCAGGGAGGAAACTTTCCTACAGTTACCCAGCTGGTTGGTGGTAAGCCCTGGATGAGACTCCCCTGTCTCCTGGTTCCCAGGCTATACTCCATTTCTGCTACACTTGACTCAGTGTCCTGTAGGGACCAGCCATGTTTGTAAGCAAGCATTTGGCCCCTTGCCTTTGCGGGTGTCACCGAGATCTCATAACCTGATAAGCAATATGGTGCAATGTGGACATTATCAGTGCATTGCTCCATGGTCCGTCTGTCCTTATCTGCAGCCCCACGGCCAGAGACCTCTTCTCTCCTTGTCTCATGCACACACATGGCTTGCTTCTCTCTCCTTGGTGGAGGGCCCTTTCCTTCTGCTGGTTCATCATCACCCATGGTGAAGAATGCTTGGTGAATGGTTCTCTGGCCCTGAGGCTACAGGCAAAGACAGGCAGGCCATGGAGGTCCCACAGCACCTGGAGCCATGGGGCTATGTAGAAATGAACCACTCATGCAACGGAATGAGCCACGGCTGGAGTCTCTTAATGATGCAGAAACTACACTGTAAGAAGGCAAGGTGACTAGTTGCAGGTGCAGTGAGAGTTTGAACCCACAACCTTCTTCAAAGCCCCCTTTTTTCCTAGCCCAAGAGCTTCCTCCTGGGCTTTGTCAAAATAGTGCCCAGCAGGCACGTGTGTGGCTGCTTTCTGCTCCACAGGTGACCCTGCTCCAGGGCCAGCGTTCCTGGCATCTGCGTTAAGAAGGGATTCTGGAGACTTAGTGTGGGTGTAGACACCCTGCTTTGTCACTCTCCACACTTGTCCCCAGGCCACGCCAGCAGCTGTGCCGTGCTGGGGCTGCCAAGAGCTGCCTTCCCCCTTCTCTGGCTTCTCTCATTTTTTTTTTTTTTTTTTTAGAGCCCACTGGGCAGGACTAATATGTAATAAAACTGATTTGTGCACTTTCCAGCCCTGGCTGAGGACAACAGCCATGTACATTAGTTGGGAGGTATTTAATGGATGATTTATAAGATGTTGAAGATAAAACTTGAAAGATACATAGGCAGCGCCGACGTGCAACATTCTTGAGGAACAGAGAACATTAAGTGCTTGATTGGCTGAGATGATTTAGAGGCAGCCCCGGGCGGCTGTCCAGCCATCCCAACATTGTTCCAGCAGCTTCTCTCATGACAGCCTCAGCCCACGACGCGGGTCAGGGTAGAGATGCACAGGGGAGCTGATCTCAAAGGAAACTTGTGCTTCATCTGTGGCCAAGGCCCAAAGGCTTTCCTTCTCATTGCCCTCTCAGAGATGCACTTGGATTCTCTAGAACAGAGCACAGCGTGCAGAGGCTGAGATGTCCCCTAGGGAATGGACTCCAGTGGGTATTTTTTTTTCTTTTCTTTTTCCAGCATTAGAAAAAGTTTTATTAAGGTTTAATTTATACACATTAAACTGCATATGTTTAAAGTTTAGAATGTGATAGGTTTTGACATATGTGTATACCCATAAAACTATCACTACAATCTAAATAATGACATATCCGTCAACCCCAAAAGTTTTCTTATGCCCCTTGAAGTCCCTCCTACTGTATAATCCTCACTTCTATCCCCAGGCAACCATTGATCTTCTTTTTGTCACTCTAGATTAGTTCAGATTTTCTAGAATTTTATATCAATGGAATCATACAGTATGTACTTGTGTTTTGAGTCTGGTTTCTTTCACACAGCAAAATTATTCTGAGATTCATCATGTTGTTGCTTCTATTAATAGTCCTTCTCTTTTATTGTGAAGTAGTAATTTGCTTACCCATTCACCTACCAATGGACATTGTTTCCAGTTTTTTACTAAATGGATAAAGCTTCTATAAGAATTTTATATACAAGTCTTTGTATAGACATGCTTTCATTTTTCTTCTGTAAGTAACTAGTTATGGAATGGCTGGATCATATGGTAGGTGGATGTTTAACTTTTTGTGACACTGTCAAATTATTTTCCAAATCAGGGTATCTCCTTTTCTGGAGACGTTTAGCTTAATAATTCAGTGCAGTCCACAAAGAACTGGGTGCCTGGCATGTTCTGTACAGTTAGGTCTGGGGGGTTAGAGAAGAGCAAGTGGGCAGGGTCCCTGAATTCAGAAAACTTCTTTCTCTTGATATTTTCCAAACAAAGCCAACGCATCTATGCTAAGAGAAAATATCAAAGGAAAACTATTTAGAAAAAGCTTGCTCTCTGATTACTGATTCCCAACACAATGAAGACAGTGAGAAATCATTGATCTGAAAACTTCTCTTCTTCCAAAATTTGCTTCGTATGCTCACGTACTCTTGCTCATAGGCTCAATGGGGCCCATGCTACTTTGTGGCCAACTCTTGGCAAAACCAGAAAATAGGCAAATGGCCCCCTGCCTTTCCCATATCTGAAGATTTTCTTTCTTTCCTACTCCCACATCACCCTCCTCTTCCAACAAACAAAACTCACCAACATTGCTCCATCCCCAGTGCCATCTCAAAGCTCCTGTAGCTGTAGCATTTCCAAGGCTCTGTGACTTGCATATTTGCATTCAGACTCTCAGGACACTATAGCTCTGAGACTCAAAAGAATGACTCCCCTAGTTGTGGAATTTAAGTCAGTGACAGGGGCAGATGCTTGGAGAGAAGAAACAAATGAGAAGGTCCTCCTTGGACTTGTTACATCCTACTCTATGGATGGACACCAGTTAATCTTCTGGAAACAGGGCAGGGCTTTCTTATTCTCCCAGCTGCTCCTCCCAGACCACTGGAGTGGGTGGAAGCACCACAGGCATTTGCTTTCTGGGGGTTCACTCACAGCCTTTTGGTGGTGTGATCCCTGGTGCACCCCAACCCTTGATTCTGGGAAGCCAATCAGAAAGGTAACGCTACTAGCTTCACTTAAAGAAATCTGGCCATTGCAAATGGAAATCTGAATTTACCCAAAAGATGAAATGGGGAGAAAGTTGTTCATTATAGAAAAACAGAGACTTTCGATGTATTTGCAAGTGTTCAGAAATGTATTCTGATCTTGGAGCTACTGATTGGGGAGAGGCCACAGTGCAGCTATTATTCAGAAAGAGCAGGGTCTTATTGGCTTTCTCTCTTCATAAACCAGGACAGAGGCTAATTAGCCTGTATCTCTCCTTTATTGACTGGAGCTGTGAGGGACAGGCAAGGTGCCACCACAGTGGAAAGTGGGGGCAGGCTCCAGGGAGGCTGGCTCAGGGCACACAGACAGCGACTCTGAGAAGCCACAGTGCAGTCCTGGGGTGGGGCAGGCAGCCCCCTCCGCCCCACAGACGGGCCTTACTCCAGAGATCAAGAAAAGCCTGGGCTTTCATGACCAACAACGTGGGTACAGATCTGGACCCTGACACTCTGCTCATACTTAGTTGAGTTTGAATCTAGCAGATTAAAAGCACAGGAATGACGAACTGGGTATGTTTAGACTCACTAAACATAGGTTGAAGGGGAACAGCAGAAACCCATCACACAATGAAGGACGTCCTGGGCCCCCAGGCCAACAACCTCTGTGCATAGAACCTCTCGTTCAGCTCACGCCTCTGGCCTCCTCAGCTGACTGGAGCAAACAGCACCGAGGCTCAGTTCACACAAGGGTCAGCTTGCTATTTTTCTGCGTGTGCAAAAGGAACTGCTGTCACAAAACAGCCCCCCTTCCAGCGAGATCTGAACATGCCCTGTGTTTCCTGAATGAGGTCAGGCTCTAAGCCCAGAATGCTGTGGCTTGGAATGTCTTCTCTTCCTGATAAAATCCTACTCATCTTCCAAAGCTTGTGAATGTTTGTGTTTCCCCAAAATTCATACACTGAAGCCCTAATCCCCAATGTGGTGGTACTTGGAGATGGGACCTTCAGGAGCTTGTTAGGTTTAGATGAGGTCGTGGGGGTGGGCCCTGATCTGATGGGATGAGTGCCTGTACAAGAAGAGATGCCAGAGTGCTTAGTCTCTTTCTCTCTCTGACATGTGAGGAGGACACAGCAAGAATGTGGCCATCTGCAAATCACAGAGAGAGCCCTCCCCAGAGCCTAACCTTACTGGCAACCTGATCTCAGTCTTCCAACCTCCAGAACTGTAAGAAAATAAATCTCTATTTTTTAAGTGCACAGTCTATGGTATTCTGTTATAGTAGCCTGAGCTGATGAAGACAGCCCAGTTCTAATGTTCTTTGTGAAGCATTGAACTCACCACTGCCTCCACGAGGGTCCCACATCATTTTGTCCATGGTGTTAGAGCATTTAGTATATTTCATTATGATTCAATAATCTGCCTCCTTCACTACTGCCAGTAAGAAGCAAGGAGTATGTTTAATTTGTCTTTGTTTCCTAATAGCACAGTACTTGGCACATGGAGACTGTAACAAATGTTTATAGAACAAATGATGCCTCTTAAGCTTCCACTAAGAGATGAGATTAATAGTAATAATGAAAATCATACATTCTAGCATTTATTGAGTTCTAGGCATTTTAAACACATATTTTAGTCCTCACATCAGCCCTGTGGAATAGGAACTAAGGGGATTATTGTCCCCATTTGATAGAAGAGGAAACAGAGACACAGAGAAGCTAAGTAATTTGCCCTAACAGTCTCAGCTTATAAATGTAGGGGTCAGGTTTGGAACCTCAAGGCTCTGACTCCATCCCCAATAGTTACTTCTCTTGCTTAGAGCTGAAAGCAGACTCTTTCCCGAGCAGGGATTGTTGAGCAGGGAGCGGTTGGGAGCTGCAGGTGAGCGGCAAGATATAGAGGGAGGCCGGGATTTAGAGTCAGAGCATCTGCCCCTTGTGATTGGGCTGGGCCAGGCCAGCGTCTCAACAGGCAGTCTCCTCATCTCAGGCTGGCGGTTGTAAGAAGAGAATAACAGAGAGAGAGAGAGAGGGAGGGAGGTTGCCCTGATGAGTCAGGGCTGCCTTGACAGCCCCAGTCTCCACCATCCCCTCAGTCAAATCTCCAACTTAGAGAAAAGGCAGAAGGAAGAGGCAAAGCACTCTAGGTGTGAGGAATATTTTCTTTAAAGCATGTAGTCAAATGGTTCCACCACCAGACAAGTGGATCGCATACAGATGATTTAGCTGCAATATTGTCGAGTTCATGGACTGAGGAATTCCCATTCCCATCTCCAAGAAGACTGGAACTAAATAAAGTTGAACTGACATTTGACAGTGCAGTGCCAGGGAATCTATTTGAGTTGCTATTTAAAGGGATATAACCTTATTTTAAATTAATTTCCCAGGGTTTGGGTAAGATACCCCAGGGTATCAAAATATAAATTTCCTTGCACTGTAAAAGCCTCTTTTGCTTAGAAAGATTCAAAGGGATCTTTCTGTACCACAGGATCTTTATTTTATCTATCAGGAACTGAGAGACTCAGAATAATAATAATAAATTACTATTATTTCAGCCAGGTACTTTCCTGTGTCATCTCATGGAAATATTCACAGAAACCTGGAGCAGGTAATATTATTATTTCCAATTTACAAATAAGAAACTTGAAGCTCAGAGAGGTTAGGTCACATGCTCAAAGTCACACAGCTGGTGAAGGGAGATAAATGAGCATGCTTGCATTCTGTCCAATCTATAAATGATAGGGCTATACGTCAAAGACAGGTAACTCATGCCAGCCAAGCTCCAAACTCTGGGATTTAGGGGACTTAACCCTCTGTTCTGGGGTTTTCTGCCAGGCCTCAACTTGGGCTGGAAGGCTTAGTTTCTGGGTGATTTGGGTGGAGGATATCTGCTTAGTATGTGGCCTTGGGAGAGTTCATACCCACCCCATGCCTCAGTGTTCCTGTCTATGGTAAGGAGGACAAGTCTCACCTGTGGCATGTTGATACATCTAGGAGGTGCACATCATAAGGGTGTTTAAGGAATCTTACCATATGTGTACAACACATGGACCCGCTCAGTGAGAGCATGGGCTAGTGCAGCCCTCAGAGGAGGGTTGATTGGTGGAGCTGGGGACCCTGACTGCAAAGCCTACCCCTTGGGGCACTGGAGTCTTCAGAGCCACTTGGGTCCTTTATGCCATCTCAGTGCCCACTGTGGGGCTGGCAGAACAAACCCTGCTCCTGTGTTTATTCCCTTTATGCTTCCGGCCCAGCCAGAATTCCTTCCCAACCTGGAGTCTTAATCACGGGGAGCAATTACATGAGAACAGAACAACAAATCGGGATCGATACGGACTCGACTGTCTACTGGAAGAAACAAAATTTATGACTTGGCTGGATTATGCTTACCAGCCGAGAATAGCGGTAATTCCAAGCAACCCCACCGACCGGGATCAATCATGGCATTTTATTACTTCGCTAAACCCTGCTTACTCCCCACCTCCCCCCAAACCTCCTTCTTGTTAGAACCCAATCTCCAAGGAAAATATTGCACTTGTTATCAAATTTTAGAAAGAGAATTTATGGCAAAGGCAGATTGATTTAAAGCCTTCTTCTAAAGGGGAGCAGAGGGAGGTGGAAAGGTAAATTTTGCTGCGTCTTTTAGATTGGTTCTTTTGCTTATCGCTCCGTTTTATGACATAATCTGTTGTAGCATTACCCAGGGTCCTCTGGGCTGAAGCTTCTCGCCTGGCATTAGATAAGGGGGAGATATTGTCTGGGTGTAAAGTTTAAAGCCCGTGGCACGGGCTCATTTTTCTCATTTCAGGCAAGGGAGAAAGGATATAAAATGAAAAGCAAGCAATCAATAAAGAAGAAAGATAGAGATCTTCCCAAAAAAGGAAAAAAATGCTTACCTCGCTGACTACTTTTCTAACTAAGACTTTAACAGGCGGATAATAAGCTCACACATCCTCTGGTCGGGGCAGGTCTGGAGTGCAGCGCCCCTAATGCCAGCATCGGCCCCTCCCCCTCTCTACTCACATAATGGCATGCAACTCCGTTGTGAGCTTTTAGATTTTGTTTTGTATACAACTCGGCCTTCCTCATTCCTGTCGGTCAACGTTTAAAATAAGTGCAGAATGGTTAATTACTTCTCTGGCCATGGAGGTGGGGATTGGTGGTGGATTGTTCAAGTCAAATAATAAATGCTATGATCTTCTCTCACATAAGTGGGCATAGCTACACCCCCATGGTTGATGAGAGCATAAAAGAAAAGGTAAAAGTACTCTTTGGTTAATCCTGGAGTTTATGATAGACTAGTCTGATTTAATGGCTCTACAGTCATTCTGTTGTTAGAAAATCAATATTTTCCTAAGAAAGAGTATGGGCTGCCGTAAATACACTCCCAGTTATATGAACCTTGGCCACAGAACTTACGTACTGCAGAGGCCATAATGAGTGGCAGGGAAACAGCCTCCCAAAGCATCATGGGAAATAGAGCATCCCATAAAGATGCCCAAGCACCTGGCTATGGCCTCAGCATCTCCGAGACTCAGAGGAGCTCTCCTATGACTGTCGGGGAGGTGGGGTACTCTGTGATTTGATTGGTTTTTACTTATAGAATTCCTCCGTGTCACTCATTCTGGAACAATAGGGGAATAATAGATGGAGAATGTAGCCTCAGGGCCAGACACGGTGCTTGGAAGAGGGATAAAGGGGAGAGACCCCTGAAGGAAACATAACCCGATGCCAGGGGACAGACGCAGGACTGGCAATTGGGAACTTGAATCCTTCCCTACCACTTTCCCCTGTGACTTTGAGCCAGTCATACGTCCTCACTTTACAGAGAAGGAAACTGAAGCTTAGTAGGATTTGTCACAGCTATCACATGAGGCTGTTCTGAGTTTTAAAGAAGGTATGTGTTGGGCATTTGCCATTTATTTTGGCTATCCAGCATCTAATCCCACTTTCTACGTCTAGGGAATTGTACATCTTATTGAGTCTTGGTGGATGTTACAACCCTTTTTCTGCTATAGAATCACTCTCCCCTCCAGGACAGAAGGAATCCAGCGTGATCAACGTCCCACCAGGGGACTGTGTGGTTGTCTTGAGGGATGGCACCACTTCTGGGACTTAGTGTCAGTTTTTATTGCTAACGGGTCAGACATTCAGAAAAGTGTGGCCACCAGGCTTGGTGACAAGGAACCCATGCTCCTGAGCACAGCTTCCTCCTCTGCTCTGCGACTGCTGTGTGTGTGGGCCCGCTGTGCAGGAAATACAGTGGCCGAGGACAGGGGCCGATGCACCTGCTCTGGACGAGTCCTCCTGTCCACGTGCTTGCTGAGTGCTTCTCCTGAGGCGACTGTTCTCCTCTCCACACTCTGCGCCCCGTCCCATGAGCCAACTGTGCTCTCTCCCCAGGCCTCTCTGTTTCTGATCATTCAAAAGGGCTCCTCCCAGGCCCCCAAACAACCACTGGACACATTTGCCACTGCCTGGGAGTATAGTAATACAAACATCCTCAGCTCGGGCTGCTTCACCCTCCATCCAAAATTTTACCACTCTAGGCTCTGCCCACTGGAGAGATTTCCACGCACAATGTCTTTCAGAACTATTCCTGAGGGGGCTGTTTTGTGACAGAAGTTCCTTTTGCACACGCAGAAAAATAGCAAGCTGACCCTTGTGTGAACCGAGCCTCGGTGCTGTTTGCTCCAGTCAGCTGAGGAGGCCAGAGGCATGAGCTGAACGAGAGGTTCCATGCACAGAGGTTGTTGGCCTGGGGGTCCAGGACCTCCTTCATTGTGCAATGGGTTGCTGCTGTTCCCCTTCAACCTTGTAACTTAGTGAGTCTAAACATATCCTGTTCATCTTTGGCACCTGCAGTAACACAGTCATTGATATTCCGTGGTCAGGCTCCTTAGTGGCATGACAGGAGCTGCTTTTTAAATAGTAATGTTTGGCTCTGGATAGCATGGTTTTATTCCAGAGCCCTGGAATTCTGCACCTAAACTCTGCAATTTAGGCTTTCTAGAAATGCCATTGAACATCCTTTTCTACCATGAATACCTCCAAAAGCCATGAGAACTGATGAATCATATCAGCCAAGTATTAGGGTCACTGGTACTGGAGCCTATTGCAAAGCCCTCTTGGGCTCTGGTCACCACTTAAAACTGACAGTCTTCTAAGTCACCAGATTAATGGCTCATAGCAATATTCCTAAGAGTGGTATGTGCTGTCATTAAAAATTCAAAGAAGCCTACCAAGTGCTGAGCCTTTTTTTAAGTGGTAAGAGATGCAAGGTACAATAATTTAACCTTTACCTTGGAGACAGGCTGGGGACAGTAGACCCCTAAACTCTTCAGTGATGGAATAGACCCCTTGGTCTTTGCTGATGTACTGCCCCAAACTGGTGCATGTGTCTTCCCAGGGTATCCAGAGTTCTCCCTATTTGGCACTCATCGAGTCTAATTAATAGGATATTCAAGTGCAGCCACCTAGATGTCCCTATTCCAGGCATCAGAAAAACCCCTCCTTTCTGACTCTAGCAAAGGGAAATTACCAGATTTGTGATTCAGTCCTACATACAAGTCTGTGACATTTGAAAATCAGATTGTGGGCCTGATTTTCAGCAGTTTTCTCTCCATCTGCAGAAGATAAAGCCTTCTTTAAACACTTTCATAGGGTGATGAATTGATACAACCATGATGTGTTCTGTTTCACTCCATTTATTACCAAGTCATGGGATCCTTGTCATCTGGCTTAGCAAGTGTTCTAATTTCAGAATCCCATTCCTGGGATCTCCTTCCTACTAGCACTTCTGGTACCAACTGACTTAATGTAGATTTCCCAAGAAGTAGGACAGAAGTGCAAGTCTTTTATTTGAAGATGCCAGCAATGCTGGTAGGGGAATGGGAAGAAGACAGAGGAAGGAAAAAAGGCAACAGATATTGAATTTTCAAAGCAAATTTTCACTGTAGGCAACTGGAACATAATTTTGCTGGGCAATCTAGAAGCCAGTGCAGAATATGCAGCTCAAGGTTATCTTGTCTGAGAGGTGAAAGAGGATGGATATTTATCCACCATCTCCTGTTAGTCATGGTTTGAGGGCTGCCCCAGTGAGGCATTCACTCCCAGATACTTCCCGCTGGGGGAAGTTCCAGGAGCCAGAGAGTTTCAGGTGCCAATGGCTGGAATTTGACCCAGAGCGTATGGAAATGGTGGGGCACCAGTAGGCTTTGCTTCACCATGGCTTAACTACCTCTGTGCAAGATCAGGCCAGTAGAAGGGAGGGGTTGTGGAGACAGCAGTTTAAAGTGTAGGGTTTGGGGCAATAGCATGCTGTGCCTCTTTTACACCTAACTTTGGGGGGGAAAATATGTTGAAATGAGCATTCAGGGCTCTCTTGTGCCTAGTAGATGTTTAGTAAATGAATCCTAATTACCTAAGGGATGTGGGGGGCTGGCAGAGGGTTAGTACAGACATCATTGGAGAGCCGGCTTCTGCTGCCCCAGGTGCTGGGGCAAAGGAGGGTCCGTGTAGACATCTTTGTGTCTAGTTCACTACTGCTCAGAGAATCTTTTAGGAAGGAACGAGTCCATTCTGTCTTTTCTGTCCTATGGCATAAGGCAGGTAGTAGAACCAAAGTGGCTCCCTGGTCTGCAAAGTCTGGTTGAATTGTGTGGCCCAGAGGGCCTCATTATCTCCTCCAGTCACTTGCCTGGAGGGCTCCTGGCTTCCCTTCCTAGGAAACAAGGCTGGGAAATAGGAAGAGAGCAAGCGGCTGGGGAAAGAATGAGCAATTAAGAGTGGCTGGCACCAGCCCCAAACACGCAATTACTTTTCAAACAGGCTATTTACAACCCCTCAGACGGAGCCTGCGGGGAGTGGGAAGTGTGCAGGCTGAGCCCGGACAGCGCTCAGAGCGGCAGGAAAGGGAGCATCGGGGCTGCCTTGGAGCTATGTGAGGCAGAGAGATGGACTCACAGGGCAGCAGGCAATTGGGAGAGGATGGAAAAGGCAGCTGAGACCCACTCTCTGATCTGTCCTCTGGCCACAAATGCTTCTCCTGCAGGAGCCCAGCTCTGCCCTGTCCTGGCTGCATCCACCATGTCCAGCCCCTCCCCAAGCCTTCACCTCCTCAGTCCCTGCCCTTCCTCCCTAACCTGTCTCCTGGTCCCCATCTCAGTCTCCACCACCCTGGGCAAAACTTCCCTGACAGCCTTAACCCCCCCACCCCGCCACCATTGCTTGCTTTCTGAACCCTTGGAAGCTTTATCCTAATTGCCACTCACATTTCACAGACTGTCTTGTCAATGTCTTCTCTCCCCAACTAACGATCATGTTCTTATTTTTATCTGTACGTTCTTTCTTGATCTTAGCCCAGTGAGCAGCACACTGAAGAAGCTTCTGACATAATCACCACCTGCCTCAGTTTCCTTGTTCATACAATGGGACTCAAAAAATATTACTTAATTCTTAGGGTTGCTGTGAAGGCTGTCACAGTCTCTGCTAGCGAAGTGGTTAGCACAGTGCCTGGTTCATAGTGCGAACTTAATGTGGGATGGATACCTGTGAGTGGCCATTGCTTGCTGTGGACCTGTTTAGGGACCCTGGGACTCAGAGAAAACCATCGTGGTCAGGATGCCTTTGGATTTCTTCCACATTTTGACTCATTTCAGTGAGAACAGGAAAAATTTTAATTATAAGATATATTTAAGAAGAATTTCCTGCAAGACTTTTTGGCTTGGACATCAGTGTAGTCCAGACCTCAAAGTTCTTCCTTTGTGCTCATTAGAGAGGAATGTGAGAACTGTTATATATAGCCAATACAGGTTTTTTTTTTTTTGTCGGCCTCATTTTCAGAAGAGATTGTTCACCAGAGCCATTTGGGATCATTAGAGTGGGCAAACTCTTCAAAGGCATGTCTGTGTCAGGAGAAGCAACCTGGACACTACTGCCACGCTGCATTGACAGTGCAGGAGATGAGAACATCCGATGGTGTCAGTGGGGGCTGATGGCCTTGACAGATACTGCACCTGCTCCTATTTTGGGTTTGGCTTCTCTTAGTTGGATACAGGATTAGGGCAGCTGGCCCCTTTGCCCAAGTGTAAAGCAACTCAGAACCCCTCAAGGAAAAACACTGGAGTGCTACCAGCAGAGCGGTGCTGGAATCTTAGCTAAGACTTGATGCTGCATCTCCTTTGTTTGTCTTCCAGATCCTTCTCCAGCCCTCTCCTTGCTCTCAGACCAGGGATGTTGACCTCTCGGGATTGCATCAATGTGCTCTTTTGCCCTCCGTCTTCTACTTCCGTTCAGCCAATGGGAGGCACCAACAGGAGATCAGGGATCTGGGATACTTATTCCTTTGGTTCTCTCTGGCCTAAAAGTTGGAGAGACCGACCTCTCTGTGCAGTCTTCTTGCTCCCCTAGGGCTGCCTCTCCTGCAGCTTTCTCCAGGTCCCAGCCACCCTTCCTTCCTTGGCCCAAGGGCCAACGATGAGGGGACAGTGGTGGTTGCTCTGACATATTTTACTATTTCTTGCTGAATTCCCTTAATCCTACTTATAACTTTGTAAAATAACCCCTGCATCAAACTTCGCTCAAGCATTCAGTTGTTCTCTCCCTGACATCTTATAAGGCAGTGTGATATAGACACATAATAACTATACATATTTATGGGGTACTGTGTGATATTTCAATACATGTATACATTGTATAAGGATCAAATCAGGGCAATTACCATATCCATCACTCTAAACATTTATCACATTTTTGTAGAGATAACATTCAAAATCTTTTTTAGCTTTTTTGAAATATACACTATAGTGTGACTTGCTGTAGTCACCACACTGTTTAACAGAACACCAGACCTTATTCTTCCTACCTGTAATTTTGTACCCATTGACCAACCTTGCCCATTCCCCCTCCCTGCCACTCCCTACTGCCTCAGCCTCTGGTAACCAGTATTCTACTTTCTACTTCCAAGAAATCAACTTTTTTAGATTCCACACATGAGTGAGATCTGTGGTGTTTGTCTTTCTGTGTCCGGCTTATTTCACTTACCGTAATGTCTTCCAGTTTCATCCATCTTGCCACAAATTGCAGGATTTCACTCTATTGTATGACTGAATAGTATCCCTTTGTGTGTGTGTATGTGTGTACATGTATGTATATCAGGTTTTTTTTAATCCATTCATCTGTAGATGAACATTTAGGTTGATTCCATATCTTGACTTTTGTAAATAGCACTCCATTAAACATGAAGTGCAGATATCTCAGTGACATACTGATTTCATTTCCTTTGGATATATACCCAGTGATGGGATTGCTGGGTCATCTGATAGTTCTATTTTTAAGGAACCTATATTTCTATTCTAATAGAACCTACAGTTCTATTTTTTTTTTTTTGAGGAAACTACATATTGTTTTCCATAATGGCTGTACTAATTTACATTCCCACCATAATGCATGAATTCCCCTTTCTCCACATCCTCACCAGATTTTGATATTTTTTGTCTTCTTGATAATAGCCATTCTAATTGTGGTGGGGGTGATAGCTTATTATGGTTTTGATTTACATTTCCCTGATGATTAGTGATGTTGAGAATTTTATCATATATCTATTGGCCATTTGTATGTCTTCTTTTGAGAAATGTCTATTCAAATCTTTTGCCCATTTAAAAAAATCAGATTATTTGTAGCTATTGAGTTGTTTGGGTTCCTTATGTACTCTGGATATTAACCCCTTGTCAGATGCATAGTCTGCAAATATTTTCTCCCATTCTATAGGTTGTCTCTTCACTCTCTTGTGAAGTTTCCTTTGCTGTGCAGAAACTTTTTGGTTTGATGTAATCCCATTAGTCTATTTTTGCTTTTGTTTCCTGTGCTTTTGAGGTCTTATTAAAAAATCCTTGTCTAGTCCAATTTTATGAAGTATTTCTCCTATGCTTTCTTCTAGTAGTTTCAGGTTTTACATTTACGTCTTCAATCCAATCCCTCTAAAGATTTTTGTATATGGTAAGAGATAGTAGTCTAGTTTCATTCTTTTACATGTGGATGTCTAGTTTTCCCAGCACCATTTATTGGAGAGGATATCCTTTCCCCATTGTGCATTCTTGGAGCCTTGTCAAAAATCACCTGCTGGTAAATGCATGGATTTATTTTCGGGTTCTCTACCCTGTTCCATTGGTCTATGTGTCTGTTTCTGTGCCAGTACCATGCTGTTTCAGTTACTGTAGCTTTGTAGTATATTATGGAATAAGATAGTTTTATGCCTCCAAATTTCTTCTTTTTGCTCAAGATTGTTTTGGCTCTGTGGGATCTTTCATATTTCCATAATTTTCAGATTATTTTTCTATTTCGGTGAAGAATGTCTGACTTGACTTCTAACTACCTATATTACCTCAGAAAAGTTACTTAACCTCTAGGTGCCACAGTATTCTGTAAGATGGGACTAATCAGAATACTTCTTTAATTGGTTTGTGAGGGATTAAATGAGATAAGGCACATAAAGCTCTTACAACAGGGCATGAAACACAGCAAGTCCTTAATAAATGTTAGCTTTTATTATTCAGCTGTGTCTAAGAAGAGAGAAGGGTAAGTAGAAGAGAATATTCTAGAAAGAAGCAATAGCATAAATGGAGGCCCAGGGTCAGGCAAGAGGAAGAAGTGAATGATGATATTAACCTGGTATGGGGTTGACTCATGTAAGGAAAAATTTCCCGGGGATAAGGTTGGTGAGACAGTAGCTAAGAATACTGAAGGATCCTGGGGAGTGGGAAGAGTATAGAAGTATTCATTTATCAGTGTGGTTATTCGAAAAAGCGTAGTAGCAGGAGCTTTGGCCTATGCCACATTCCCCCAAAGTGCTGGAAGGCTGGAATTCCATTAAAACTCTGCAATCTTCCGGTGATAGGTGAAGTCCATTCCAAACTGGTAGCTCCTGTCCCATGTTACCAACTCAGTTTTTCTTAAATTTGGTTCTTGTTGGAGCTGTTGTTGGAGCTACTGTTCCTATTATAATATGTCTTATATGGGACATCTTTGACACCCCATCTCACACCTTCCTGACTTAACCTTTTGGCTTGTGCAATTGCTGGGACAGCAGGCTGCATGCATAAGTAGCCTGATCATGTGCATGCAACCTGAGCCTTGTGGCTTATATCTTGCTTTCTGCCCTCAGGCTTCTCTGTCTCTACCTTGGGGGATTCTGTGGGGTCTCGCTTAGCTGTGCTGGTTCAAATGCCCATCTGGAAGAGCTAAGGAGTTAAACAATGCCTGGGGAAATTTTTTACCAGTGAGTAAGGAGCCAGTGCATGCATATTTCCATCTCCAAATCTTGGATGATTCTGAAACATGGTGTACACAGCTCTTCAGAGGTCCTTACTAAGATTGCATTCCAGTTATTCACGATTATTAAGTCAGCTCAATAATACACTCTGGGATTGAGTTTTTCTTCTTTCCCTTTTTACTCTTGCCATTCCCTCCATCCCATTCCCTAAGATCACTACTCACAATAAACTACCTGCTGGCAAACCCTTGACACAAATTCTGTGTTACAGAGGAAACCCAAACTAAGACATTATTTTATTTGGTTTTCTGTTATTAAGTGCAGTTTACTGTTGCATTTTATGCTACTTTAATGAGCATAGTTTATATGCTCTTAATAATACACAAATAGCTGGAAGTGAGCCCTTCATAAATAAGACCACAATTCCAACAATGAGTCTTAACAGCCATCTTCTTCAGCGAGCTCCATGTTCCAGCAAGCCTGGCACGTGCTGAAGCAGGAGGGTCCAGTGGAAAGGGCCATATAGTGGGAGTCAGAGCCTCAGCTTCTTAATCCAGCCCTTTCATCATCTAATTGCATCATTAAACATACTTGGTTTAACAGCTTTATTGACATATAATTTATACCACAGTGATTGCACAATTAAAGTGTATGATTCGATGGTTTCTAGTATTATTCATAGAGTTGTACAATCATCACCATAATCTAATTTTAGAACATCATTGTCACCTCCAAAACAAATCTTGTACCCATTAGCAGTCACTCTTCACCCACCCTGACCCCTCACTCCCCAAATCTTCCCCTCTTATCAGCCTCACGCAGCCACTTATTTTCTTTCTATTTCTATACATTTGCGAATTCTGGACTTTCTATATAAATGGGATCAAGCAATCTGTGGTCTTTTGTAACTGGCTTCTTTCACTTTGCAGAATGTTTTTGATACTCATCCATATTGTAATGTTAGTTGTGTGATTTTGAGTAACCAATAACCTTTGGGTCCTGCTTCTCCCTATGCACATTGGAAGAGGTCTCCCAGGTCCTCTCCAGCCCTAGAAGCCCCAAGGGAAGCAATGGAAGTATTAATAGCACAGAAACCTAGAGGAAAGGTGGCTCCAGTGTTTATATTTTCAGCTTTGAGCTAAAAAAGGCTAAAAGAAGAGGAACAGCATTTATTGCTGAGCTCCTATTCGACAGTTGGTACCCGTGTGCGTGCAGAAACCAATTACCTATGAGGAGTAATTGAAATCATTAATAGCCACAAACAAATGTGTCTATTCTGCAAGTAATTTGCAGTAACATTTAGTAATTGATAGTAATTTTTAGTAATTAAACACTAAGTAATTAATTTACCAAGCCACACAGCCATTTTATGGGGTTCCTTGGTGTTCCTGCAGCAAATCTTAATTACTTAACCCAAGCACCAAGAATATTTCTGTCATTTCTAAAAAAATATATAGACTGTTCTATTCTCGGTAAGCCGCAGTAAAGGGAAGCCAAGGAGAGGAGTTATTTTCCTGGGTAGTAGTAATTAAAAGACTGAAGCTATCTTTTGGGCCAATAACAAGGTTGTTGAATGAAGCCCTTTAGCTGTATTTTTTGTCTATGACTCAAAGTCAAAGTGAATTCTGCGTTATAACAACTTATTTCTGTCTCCTCCTCTCCTAAGTGTTTTGGCTCAGCCTTTTCCAGGTTTGTTCAGGCTATTACAAACCCACATATGAGCTGACTGTGGCAGGGAGGAATCACAGGGACTCCCTTTTTGCTTCAAGGAACCATCTGAAGTTTTGAGTTTGAAGTTCACTGTTATCCGCAACCAAACCACAGCATGCCTTTGATAGTGACTTATTAGCTGTAGGGAACAGTGTTAGTTGCTTGCTCAGCATCTAGCCCTGCATCCTCCTTTCCAGCAGCACCCCAGTTTTATTCAGGAATCCACCCCTTCTCTATCCGCCTATGTAACTCGGGGAAGCCGCGTCCTGGGGTGGAACATGATTAGTCTAAGCCAGGCAAAGTGACTCCACTACCAGCTCTCTTGCTAGAGACTGGTTCAGGAAGCCAGGTTGCTATTGGTCCAGGAGTGATCATGTGACCCAGTTGGCCCAATCAGAGTGAAGAAAAGGGCTTTCCTTCTGTGAGCGATGGAGAGATTTTTTTCCTACCAGCTCTCCTTGTCACGCGAGATGTGAACGAGGGAGCACATTGGTGTGGGAAGGTGCAGGCAGCCTTCTCAACACCATACGGGAAACTAGTTTGAGAACAGGGTTTACCCTGTTGCATCTCTGGAGATGGACAGATTCCAGGGGATTGCAGAGAAACTGAACCTCGGTTCTACTGTGCCTGGAGTCCTACTTCTGGACTTGTGGGCAGGTGAGATAATACTTGTGCTTAGGTTTTATTTAGTTTCAGCTTGGCTTTCTGCCATTTTCAGTCCCAGATATCCTAACTCATTTGACACCAGTCCTCATATTTCACCCCAATCTAATTGCTCCATTCCTGAAACAAGTCTCCATACCTTGGCTCAGGTATTATTGTCACAATTAGATTGCCCTGCGTCACTCCTCTGTATCTGGTGTAGATTCTGCACAAGCCACATCACGAACTGGCAAACTCAGCTCTAGTCTCACCTCCTCTGGGAGCCTTCAATGAGCCCCTCAGTCCTGCAGGAATTCCTGTGACATGTAGCACCATCTCTGGCATTCCTCCTGTACAGACGGCATATGCACATCTTCCCAACTGGATCCTGGACAACAGCGATTGTGTCATCTGACCTAACAATCTGGAGGGGAAGATGAACTACACACCTGTGGAAACTGATATCAAGAGGTCTTATAGAGGTAGAAAAGAGAGAGAAGTTTAGTAAACGCTACAGACATTCAAAGGTCGGGGAGGTCATTTTGGGCTAGGTTGGATGGGAAGATATGAAACTTTCTTGAAGAGATGAATCAAAAACTGAATCTTTAAAGGTGTGCAGAATAAAGGTTATATGTGAATTTTTTATTCATTCTGTTATTATATATTGAACATCTACTTTATACAAAGCATTGTGCCAAGTTTTTTCTTCCCATATATTTCATCTTACTTAAATTTCAAAACAACATCCATGAAATATATCAATATTTATTTACTTCCATTTTACAAATGGTGATACCTGTGATCAGAGAGGTATGTAATATTTTTTCTCCAAGGTTGGAGATAGGCTTCAAACCCAGATCGTCTAACCACAGGTTCAAAGCAGTTTCTATACGTCACAGCTACTATCATCTCTTACTACATAGGGTCACCAAATGGGGTCAGCAAACATTTTTTGTATAGGACCAGATAGTAAATATTTTAGATATTCTGGGCCATACAGTCTCTGTTGCAGCTACTCCACTGTGCTGTTGTTGTACAACAGCAATCACAGACAATGTGTAAATAATACATGTTTCAATAAAACTTTTTTATAGCTCTGAAATCTGAATTTCACATAATTTTCACATCATGAAATAGTATATATTCTTTTAATTTTTCCTCCAACAATTAACATATGTAAAAACAGGCAGTAGGCCAGATTTGCCTTGTGGGCCATAGTTTGCTGACTTCTCTCTCTCTCTCTCTCTTTTTTTTTTTTTTTGAGACAGGGTCTTGCTCTGTTGCCCAGGCTGGATGCAGTGGTGTCATCATAGCTCACTGCAACGTCAAACTCCTGAGCTCAAATAATCCTGCTGCCTCAGCCTCCCAAGCAGCTGGAACAATAGGTGTGTGCCACCACACTCAGCTAATTTTTCTATTTTTTGACAGACAGGGTCTCGCTCTTGCTCAAGTTGGTCTTTAACTCCTGGCCTCAAGCAATCCTCCTGCCTCGGCCTCCCAAAGCACTAGGATTACAGGCATGAGCCACCATGCCCAGCCGATCCCTCATTTTTTTCATGCCAGGATGTTGTTTATTTATTGTAGCAAGAACATTTAACATAAAATCTACCCCTTTAACAAATTTTAAGTGTACCACACAGTATTGTTAACTATAGGCAAATTGTTGGTACAGCAAATCTCTACAACTTACTCGTCTTGCCCTATGGAAACTTTATACCATTGAATAAACTTTATATCCATTTCTTCCTCTCCCTCAGCCCCTGGCAACCATCATTCTACTCTCTGTTTCTGTGAGTTTACCTCTTTTAGATCCCTCATCTAGGTGGAATCATACACTGTTTGTCCTTCTGTGACTGGCTTACTTTACTTATCATAACGTCCTCCAGGTTCATCCGCATTGCCATGACTTTAAAGCGTGTGTGTCTATGGAGACGTAGGGAAGGAAGTTGAGGGACAGTTACTCCTCCTATGTCCCCCTCTCTCCCATCCCTCCTCAGCACCACCTCATAGAGCTGACGGATGACAGCAAAAACCTCCCCAGCAGCTCAGGCCTTGAACTCCCAGTAGCTGTGCTGCATTGCCTGGCTCCAACCTGTTTATTAGCGCAAGGCAGTCTTTTAATTTAGCAATCTGCAAAGGTCTCAGATGAAAAGCCTCTACCTGCCCTCTTTCTGAAGGCTGACATAATTAACTACATCTTAGCCCCTCCTTCTATTCTCTCCTTTAATGAGCAGTGCTAATCCTGAATCACTTTAAAGGAGCGAGCTGCCCCTTGGTATCAATTAAAAGAAAATACTTTTCAACACATAAACTGTAACAATTGTGAACAGGTACAAAGAAAAATCTAGAGGTTCTGGCACTTCTATCAGAGCAGAGCACTTTGCAAGGATTGTCTTATGCTCTTTTGGAGGAAAAACAAAAACAGACCCAACACGCTGGGCAATGTTACTCCTGGGGGAAAGGGCTGCACTTGGAAATCTTCAAGCCGGAGACTTGAGAGCAGCCTGGTGAGCAGCCCTCTCGTGTGCGCTGAAATATTTCAGCCTGATCTCAGCCTCTCAGATGAAGAAGCTGTGTGCAGCCCCAGTGAATTGCGTCTGGAGATGATTTACGGCGAGTGTTTTAGCTCGGTGTGATGTTACGTCTCTCTCATCTTCCTTCCCTGAAGTGAACAATCAAACCAGCCCTTTCTCAGGCAGGGGGTGATCGGGAGGTAGTGGGAGGCTTCATTAATCTCTGGGTTCTCCAGGAAAGCCAATTTGATCATTGTGCAATATCAAGCACTCTGAGAGTATTGTTGCTTGTTAGCTTGGATATGTGCCCTCCAGAAACTCCGTGCTGGGAACACTGGTCCAGGTGCCAGGGCTAGTTGTGAGAGGAGGGGCTGGGAGTGGGAGGGGCGTGGTCTCTGATCTATTCAAAGGACTCCTGCAAGCAGAGGCTTGGGAAGATCAGGTAGATTTCTATTAACAGAGTCACCAGGGCAAACCTGGGACGCTGGCAGGGTTAGTTTTTGAGTCCTCTAACTGCCTCTTTGAAGTCTTATCATCTCCTTGAGTCATCCCGTCCTCTCCTTAATTCTCTAAGACTTTGGGAGCAGTCATTTACACATTAGTGTCAATGCCTTTTAGCACCAGGATGTCTGTGTTTCTGTCTTATTCCTGGCGTTAAAAAAAAAAAATTATTCAATGATACTGTACTTGTTAAAGCTTGGTAAGTAAGACTTTATTCCAGACCCTCACAGTAGGTATAGGAACCACTGCAATGAGGTCGTCAGTGTGGGGACAGAGATTGGATTCAACTCTGAATACATCAGGGACAAGCGAGAATTTATAGCCAAGGAGCAGTTATAGGGATCAGTGGTTGGAAAATTACTAAGATGAAGCATCAGGGGTGCTACTGTTTGAATGTCCTCTGCAAAATTCATGTTGAAGTTTAGTTGCCATTGTGATGGTACTAAGAGATGGGATCTTTAAGACGTGTTTAGGTAATGAGGGCTCTGCCTTCAAGAATGGGTTAATGCCATTGTCATGGGAGTGAGCACCTGATAAACGAGTAAGTTTGGCCCCTATTTTCTCTCTCTGTGTCATGCATTCTATTCCACCTTCCTTCATGGGAGGACATTCGTCAGATGTCAGTCTCATGCTCTTTGACTTTCCAGCTTCTAGAACTGTGAGCCAAATAAATCCCTGTGGTTTATAAATTACTCAGTATATTATGTTCTGTTATAGTAGCAGAAAATGGACCTAGACCAGGGTAAGTGAAATTCTGGCTTAACCCATCTAACACAGTTCTTGTTAAAGACAGGCCAGTGGATCAGACATCACCTGGGGGATGATGGAAACTAAGAAACTTGATCAGATATTGAGGATAATAAGATCTTGAGAATGGGGGTTCTTGGTAAACTCACCTAGCAGGTTCTTTGCTGAAACTGAATTTTACAAGGAAGTGCACAGATGGGCCTAGGAAGAGATCCAGAAGCCCGGCTCAAGTTTGGCCAAGGGAAGAATTTTTGCCAGTCTCCTGTCTTGTTCAAGGAAAGAAAAGACATTCTTTTTTCCTTTGAACAACGTAAGTCCCTTTTCTTGTTTGTTCACCTTTTGTTCATTAAGGGCCAACTGAATCATCTGAGTAAAGTAAGCCATCAGGTCTTCAATGAAGGGAGTTTAATTTCTATGAAAAGAAAAGAAAAACAAAGATTAACAGTTGGAACAAACTATAAAGTCAGTTTCTGAGCCCAAAGGGCAACCAGTCAAGATTTCTAGATGCTGGGCTTGGAGCATCTTCAGTTGGAGAAAGGACAGGCAGTGGCAATCTGACAGATTTTCCTGGTTTGCAGTTTGAATGTCATGAGGGTTGTTCACACATAAGCTGTTGTGGTGATTTCTCTGAAGTTTATATTAAGTCATTCAGCTTCAGCTTACAAGGCTTCAGGAAAAGAGCAGTTTTCATTTCAGTGATTTCAAGCCAGAAGGGTGGAAGAATATTAGAAATATTAGTTTTAAGAGTCATAGCCAGATATTGGAGGAAACTAGAAGAATTCAGGATCCAGTCCAGACTGCAGGGAGATAACAAAATCTCAAAGAAAATGAACAGGGCTGGAATCTAATATTGGGTGCACTGTAGTTTTCTTTGGAAACACAGTTTTTCTGTCTAGAGCCGCCCGCATTTCTACAAAAGATAATCAAAGTAAGACTGATTTGTTTGCAAAATAAGTTTTGCCTCATTAAACTTGGCCTGATTATTTACATGCCTGAAGCAAGAACAGTGATTGACCATATAGGCTCTTTTTATTTATTTTTTATTTATTTATTTTTTTTGAGACAGAGTCTCACTCTGTTGCCCGGGCTAGAGTGCCGTGGTGTCAGCCTAGCTCACAGCAACCTCAAACTCCTGGGCTCAAGAGATCCTACTGCCTCAGCCTCCCAAGTAGCTGGGACTACAGGCATGCGCCACCATGCCCGGCTAATTTTTCTATATAAATTTTTAGCTGTCCATGTAATTTCTTTCTATTTTTAGTAGAGATGGGGTCTCGCTCTTGCTCAGGCTGGTCTTGAACTCCTGAGCTCAAAGGATCCGCCCGCCTCGGCCTCCCAGAGTGCTAGGATTACAGGCGTGAGCCACCACGCCTGGCCTAGGCTCTTTTTAAGTTTGATTTGCTGGAACTTTTGACGAGGAATCTCAAACTGTACTTGTAAAAGCTTCTTGAGGCTGGGAAGCCAAACAAAGGACTTGCCATCAGGCTGCATCTATAACACCTATAGATGTGGATAAGTTTATCTTTTCTAGAAGTTTCCAAAATATCCTGAAGTTTTTGAGCCTGCTAGGAAGTGATATCCCTTACTTACCTGTAAAGCTGGGAACACTCAGGCCAGTTTTGACAAGGTGTGTCTTTGTTGGTTCCATAAAGTCCACTTTAGTTCCTTAAAATTGTCTAGTCGTATCTAAAAATATGACATTCCAGTCAAAGCCTTGGTAATATAACTGCTGTTTCCAATTGTGTCTTGGCACAAGGAGAACAGATTCTTATTGAACTTATGCAAATAACTATATTGCCATACAAATAAGAATAGTCATGAATAGTTTCTGAATTCTAAGGGATCAGGTAGGGATAAAATAGAAATATTTCAATTTTTATTCACAAAAATATACTTTACTGAATTACTGTAAGCTATAGATAACTTAAAAGGAAAAGGTTTCCTTAAATCTGAAAAATAAACATGTAAAGCACCAGCAATATTTCAAACAAAAAGTCATTAAAAATTATCCTCATCAGTTCATTTAATCCCGTGTAATTAATTATTTTTCTGTTTGATGTTGGGTTAAGAATTCCTTCATTAAAGTTCTGCAAAGTCTTACCCAGTCCAATGGTAAAGTGTTAAAGTTATCAGAAACCTGTTCAGGTGTACTTGTCAAGAGTCTTTTCCATGAATCTCCTTGAAGAAGCAGTAATTTTGGACTATAACTTATTTCAAATGCTTTTGGAAAAGAATTCAAACAGTAATTTCCTGTGCATGACCAAGAATTATAATTGCCATGGTATGGTTAAAAATCTGATGAGAGTTCATTATAATCAGAAATTGCCAAGAAAATTTGCTTATTTCTGTGGCATACAACATTTAAACATAATAAACAAAACTATCACTTACATATTAGATTTCTAGGAAACTCATACAATTTTTGGAACACTGATCAATAATGTACCCACAAATATAAGTTAAAGAAGGTTTAGCATCATTTATTTGACAATGATTCGAGTATATTTTGACACATAAAAAAGCCTAATTAGTTTAGTATCTATCTTTTCTAAGGTGAGAGACACAGCCTTTGTTCTTTCCAGGGGTCCAGCTGGAAAATCCCAAAGTTAATTTGAGGTCAAAAAGACTTAATTTAGAATTTGATTTCAGGAAGTTTGTCAAAAATGTCAACAGGTTTAAGATAATTATATATGATATTGGTTATCTATTTAATTGAACTGACAATAAAATATTTTAAAGGCAAATACAAAAGACTACATAGTGAATAAAACACTTGGCTCTTTTAATATTGAGAATACTCAGTTTTCTTAAATAATCAAAGACCTAATAGAAAACAACATTAAGCACAATAAATTATCTTAATAAAACACAAAATCTTTGTCTTCTAGATCAATTACTTAAAAAAACAAAACAAAAAAACCTTCACATTCTCTGACCAATACTCCAAGACAACTTTGTCATTTTCATAGAGAAGACTAAATTCTACTTTTGTATTGGTGTACTAAAAAAACTAATTTTTAACAAAATCTTATAAATAAAGCCACCAATCTTAGCCAGCTTTGATCATACAAGCTAAGAATTCCTTTTCCATGGTTAGGTCTGGATTTTTAATGAATATCTATTATTAAATTTAACTTAGCACAACTTTAAGGTTGTAGGTTACAAGAAAAAAAGATTTTTAAAACTATTTTCAAGGAGACATAATTTAAAGCATAATTATTTTTGAAAAATTCACATACAGAATTTTATTCCACTTACATTCACCCAATTCATTCATTCTCAACAATTACTTTTAAATTGCTAATGAAAAATTCCGTGAAACATTAAATAAAACTAGCTACTATTTTAAAGTATTTTTCCTGTTGACAAATAAGGAAAATATTTAAAAAATCACAACAGCAAATAAACTAAAAAGTTAAAAATGTTGCTTTCCTTTTTCTTTTTCTTGTTTTCTCTCTCTTTCTATCTCACTTTCAAGGCTAACATGTATCAACCAATTAAGCAGTTCATTTTTAATGTGCAATCTCCTCTTAGGTTGGATTTATAGTTTTATGACCTTAAACATTTAGTAGAAACTACACAAATGTGTCTGACCAGCACACTCACTCAGGGAAAAATGCATGTCTGTATTATATTTAATGCTGACAATTTTGAAGACATTCCTATTTTCATTTTACGAACAGTTCTAAAACTAGCTTATTTACCAAAGATTTACCCAAGTCACATGAGCTAGAAAGCAATTGGATTAGTTTCTATTTATTTTATATAAGCATCTATTTTTTAAGCCAATTAAATAGAGACCTTTTATATATTTTTGGCAACATTATCCTGAGGTAGAAAAATACCACATACACATAACATATTATACATACAAAAATACATACATAAATAAACATAAACATACAGACAGATGCAACCAGATCTTATGACTTTTCATTTTAAAAATTTTAGTCGTGAAGCAGTAAAATTGAGCAGCAATACAAACTGATTTCTTTTCTCTTTATAGCCCCAGCTGCTTGCTTTTGAGTGGCCTCTGAGTCCCTCAAGAGCCTCCAATGAAGGGTAGGGGACCTAAAGTTCATGGGGCTGAAGTGGGAAGTAAAATGGTCCAGAAGAGGTGGACAGAGTTGGTATAGCATATAGACAGCAGAGGTTTGAGAAGAGGGGTTTCGAGTGACAGAGTAGTTCCCATGGGAGAAGCCAGATCCAATGGAGAGAACAAAGAGAATAGAGAGGCCTCCCAGAGAGCCAGAACAAAGGACTTCCAGCCCAGTGATTCAGGGAATAATCCCCATTTAGGAAAAGAGAGCCGAGAAGAAGAGACCTCCAGCCCAGGGAGTCAGAGAATAATACCCACTCAGAGCAAGATGCCAGGAAGAAGAGGTACCTTCCAAAATGTGCCTGAGACTCCAACCCAGCTTCAAAGAGTATACTCCATGCCTTAAGAGTTAAAACTCTGTGCTTACCAGATTGACAGACATTTGTTCAGAGCAGTGGTTCAGGAGTCTGGTTCACCAATGGATCCCTGATCAATTATCAGTCAGGAGTGAAGACAAAGGCTTCCAAGGTGCACACGTAGGATCCTGGGTGGAGAGGCCCAGGGGTCCAATGATGAATGTGATCTTATCTGAGACACAGCACCATGACTGTTAAAGGAAACAGTATTCAGTGGTACTTTTTAAAGCACAGTAAGGAAAAGATTTTACTCAGGACCATCACCATAGGTATGGGGACCACTGCACAAGGTCTTGTAGTGGGGAAGGGAGACTGGGCTCAACTCTGAATAAACAGCATGGGCAAGTGGGAATTTATAACCAAGGAGCAGTGTGGGGGTCAGTGCATGGAAAATTACTACGAGGAAACACCAGGGCAAGGGGGATACTGACTAAACCAACCTAATAGGATTTTTTGCTGAAGATAGGCCAAGGTGAGCAGACATCACCTAGGGGATGGTGGAGAATGAGGAACCTGATCAGATATTGAAAATAATCAGATTTCAAATATGGAGGGTTCTTGCTAAACCGACTTAGCAGGGTTCTTTGTTAAAGCTGAATTTTACAAAGAAATTGGTATGGTTTGAATGTTTGTTCCCTACAAATCTCTGTTGAAGTTTGATACCCAGTGTTGGATGTGGGGCCTAGTTTGGGTCATGGGGAAGATCTCTCATGCATGACTTGGTGCCCTCCCCATGGTAATGAGTGAGTTCTTACTCTTAGTTCACGCAAGAACTAGTTGTTTAGAAGAGTAGGCATCCCTCCCTCTCTCTCTTACTCCTCCTCTTGCCATGTGACACACCTGCTCTCACTTTGCCTCTGCCATTATTGGAAGCTCCCTGAAGCCCTCACCAGAAGCAGATGCTGGCGCCATGATTCTCATACAGCCTGCAGAAGCATAAGCCAGATAAACCTCTTTTCTTTATAAATGATCCAGTCTCAGGTATTTCTTTATAGCAATGCAAAATGGACTAACACAGAAGTGCACCAAAGGGCCTAGGAGAAGGTTCAGAAGCCAGACTCAAGTTTGGCCAAGCAAATAATATTTGTTACTAGAAATAAGTTCCCTTTTAGAACTTAGCTAAGGTGTTTTAAAGACCCAAAGTGCCTGTTCCCATGTCCTAAAGCCTTTTAAAGTATGCAAGTGCCCACCTCATCCAGGGATCAGGCTGGCTGATTCTAATACTTAAGCAAGGTGGGCTCAGAGTTGCTCTCCCGGAAGGGATTGCCCAGGGATGCTGGGGCAGCCACTCTTCCCCATGGGAGGTGCCTGGCAGAGAAAGAGGTGCCACCCTGGGGCTGGGCCCTTGAGATACCCTCTCCCTTCTATGTCAGGAAGAACATTTATCTTGAGTCGCTAGAGCGCTTTTCAGTTTGCAAAACATTTTTTTATATACTATTTTTCATCAATCCCCTGCCCACTTAGCAACCTTGAGAGGCCAGAAGAACAAGGATAATAATAATAACTTCCATTCAGTTCATGTATTATTTTTATTACTATTATGAGTAAAACATTACCTTCGCACAGGAACAGGCTGATAGAACGTGGGAAATAATAATAACGGTTGCTGCACTCCTGTCCCTCTTCTGGATGCTCTGGTTTTGATGCCTTTGTCAATGATCTTTTGTGTTGCGTGAGGAGATGGAGATTCAGAGGCATTAAATATCTTCCCAATAGCCCACAGTAGGAGCAGGTGGCAGAATGGAGATTGGAACCTACATCTAACTCACTCCTAAGTCAGAGGTGGCAGAGCAGAGCAGGTGACATTCTGACTGTCCCCCTGTGTCACATAGAAACAGGAAATCATGAAGATCAACTAGCACAAGGACTCTCACTTCGGTGACGGAGAAGCTGGCTCTCCTGACCCACAGCTCAGCACTCTTCCTCCTGGGACAAATTGTTGATAGAGCTTGTAACTGGTTTCTCCAGGAAACCCAACATCACCAGAATTTTCGCATGGACCACCCATTCCTTGGACAGAGTTCAATGGCAGCCAAGAAATAGTTGCATATTGATCTTGGCATTGATAATTAACGACAATCACAAATTAATAACCTCATGCACATAAATTGATTTTCAGAGGTGCAGTAATTAGATTTAATGCCTGCCACACCATGTATTTATGTGTTTAATTATCAGCTTCATTATGAATTTTAATGAACTTCCAATGGTTCAAGATATTCACATCCCATTAGGTAGGTGACTTCTTTCTCATTTATGGATAGATTTTATTCTGTTGGGTCATGGAGTTGACTTTCATGGGTAAAAAAATACTCAGTTTTCTAGATTCCATTCCTATTTCTCCTCTTCTTATTCCCACATGGACAAGTAAGGTGCTTTTGGCAAAGAGATGAGTTCTTCCCTCAAGAAGAGAGAGAAGGAGGCAGCCCCAGGTCTCAGTCTCATTGCCACAGTAATTTACTGTGTGATCTCAGGGAAGTCACTTCACTTCTCTGGGCCTCAGTTTTCTCATCTGTAAAGCGATGGGAAGAGAGGGGATGGAGGAAGAGAGTTTGTAATATCTGCAATGGGTGCCTCTGACTCAGATTGCAGTGGACCCCAGATTACTAGGGGCCGGTTTCGACAGGCAAGAGAGTGAGACTCGGGAGATGGGCCTCGTTTCCTCAGCCTCCCCCTGCTCTAGCCATGGACTCTGCCTTGGCAGGGTATGCGTCTGCATGTGCTGTTGTGAGTCTGGCTGTTATTACAGAGACAGCACTTGGGTTTCAGCAGGGATTACTACCACAGCATTCACTCGCAATTTGGAGCCTGGGCCACCGGGAAATTGCAGACAATTTGGATGAAAATGGTTGGAAAATTGCAGTGTTTAGGCCTCTCCCACTAGCCCCTTCATTTTTTTTCTTGCTTTCTTTTTTATTTCTTTTTCTTTCCCTACTCTCCTTCTCCCCACCCCTGAAATTACTTTAAAAGCAGAGGAACAACAGACTAGACTAGCTAGATTTCTTCCCAGTCTGCAATATATTTTTGTAAACAAACATGTAAATTGATACAGAATTTAACCACCCTCAGACAAACCGGCTAAAAGACTGGAGAGGAGAAAAAAAGGCTCTATGTAAGACCCTGGATTCCCTGGAATGCTGCGGGAATGTTTGTCCTGGTTAATTGAATTTCTGATTGGATGAGAATTAACCCAGAAACCTTTATCCTGTTGCAAATTGTTCTAAAATGAGCCCACTTACCTGTCTAAGTATTTAATTAATTATTTAACCATCTTTAGACCCTTTCTCATTCTAACAAGAATTTGAGGAAGCTGCCTTATTAATAGTCAATTAATGATTTTTTTATTGATAATTGAGATTCATGGTCATTGAGCTGAAAGCATTTATCACTGTTCAGCACAATATATGGAAATGTCTAAAGTGCAGGTGATAAATTGTCAGGTTGTCATTAGAAAGACATTAAAGGTTCTAATCAACGTGCCCACTTAATATTTGCCTCTTTTCTCCAGTGTTCAATTGATTTCTAGCCTTTACTTAACAAGCTCCACCTGAGGCAGGACATTCTCTTTTTGGGCATAAGTTTTCCCCATCATATTGAGCTAAAATTTGTTTCCCTAAATTCAATCATTTGTTGGTTCTGATTCTGTTTCTTGGATCCCCACAGAGCAAGCTGTTCTCTACTTCTTCATGTTAGCACTTCATGTATTTGAAAAAAGTTTTCTTCTCTCTTCCAGGGGGACCACCCCCCAGTTCCTACAGAGACAGGGGGTGGGGTTGACAGCGTCCAGACCTGGGAGCCCCCTGTGTGTGCTGGCACGTGGCTCCTCACTTGCTGTGTGGGCGACCTTGGGGAAACCTCCTCGAGCCCTGTTTTCCTCCAGTTCCCCCCTAAAAGATGGGTCTAGTCACCCTAGAACCCCCTAATAGAGTTGTTCTGAGGATTAATCAGGGTAATATAAATAAAGTGTTTAGAACAGTACCTGGCATACAGTAACTGTTGAAATGATTTCTATTATCATGGCTTTGTTTAAGACCTCTGTGCTCTGTGGTCTCTCTCTTCTGAAGACTCCAGCTTATTTTCATTATTTTAAAAGTGTAACATTTATTCATTCACAGCTTTTTGTTGTATACCTACTATGTAATAGACACCGGGATAGATAGGTAAGGTAGCTTCTATCATCATGAAGCGTATAGTCTCTTAAGAAAGACACATATAAACAAATAATTCTTTAACATGGCTATTATATCTGCTACACCAGCAGTCCCCAACCTTTGTGGCACCAGGGACTGGTTTCATGGAAGACAGTTTTTCCACAGACAGGGCAGAGACAGGGGGAGGGGACAGAGGTGGAGCTCAGGCGGTGACATGAGTGAAATACAGGTGAAGTTTCGCTTGCTCACCTGCCGCTCACCTCCTGCTGTGCCTTCTCCTTCCTAAGTCTCAAGGAAGACAATTTTTCCACGGACCAGAGTGGGTGGGAGGGGCATGGAACTCTGTGCCTGGTTCCTAACACACCATGGACCAGTACTGGTCTGCTGCCTGGGGGTTGGGACTGCAGTGGCACACAATGGAATGATGTCATAATGCCGTAAGAGCAAAATGCAAGGGCCCTCCATTGAGGGAGGAAGAGGGAGAGGTTTAAACTGAGACTGGAAGGGTGGGTAGAAAGAACCAGCTGAAGCAAGAACAGAGAGGATTAGAGGCAAAGAGAAGGCCCAAGGTTGGGCGTTGGAACGTCTGAGAAAATAAAAAAGCAATGTTTTGGGAAAGCATTGACTTGGGGAGAGGTTGGTGGGATGAGTCTGGAGTTGTAGACAAGGGGTCTCAGATCACATGGGAGTTCATAGACTGTGTAAGAATTTTGGTTTTTGAAAAGCTTTAAGCAAAAAGGAGCAATTATTTAATTAAAAAATTTCTTTTTAATTGTGCTGGGAAGGTAGATACAGAAGACAAATAAGGGGGCTATGACAAGAGTCTAGGTGAGAAATCAGGGTAGGGATTGTGGCAGGGGAGACAGAAAAGTCAATAGTTTTAAGAGAAACTTAGATAGAAGGAACAACTGGACTGGGTCATGGCTTAGATGTGAAGCAGGAGGGCACATCTGCAGGATGTCTCCTGAGTTTCTATGGTGATTGACCAGGAGGGTGGGAAAGGGATGCTTTCTGGAGATGGGCCCACTGGAGCGGGTCTCCAGTTTGAGGTGATGTTCCCGTGATGTGCTCTGTTCTGGTGGGAGATGCCAAGTTAGCCTTGGATGTAGGGTTCTCAGGCTCTGGAGCCTGAAGATACAAGGTTGGCATCAAGATGGTAACTGGGGCTGTAGGAGGTCTGGAATCACCTAGGGAGAGAGGCAGAAAGAAGAGGAAATGGGGTGGAGAGCCCTGGAGAGCCAACAGGCAAAGCTTGGGTGGAGAAGTAGGAGGCTGGAATGGGGTTAAGAAGAAACTGACCAGAAAGGGAGGAAGAAACTCAGGAGAATTTTCTGTAGTGCCAGAGAAATCGAGACAAGAGTGTTTCAAGAAGGAGGGAGAGGGAGTAGTCAACAGGGTTGTTGAAAGTCACTAAGAGTTCAAGTGACAGCAGCTCTGAGAAGTGTCCAGTAGACTCAGGAATATGGAGGTCATTGGTGACTTTGGTGAGAGCCACTTTGGTGGTGAAGTGGGAGGTGAAAGCCAGATTGGAGTGGATTGAGGCATGAATGGGAAGTCGGGAATTGGAGACCCAACTATCAACAGTTTTTTTTTTTTTTTTGGAAATGTTTGGCTGTGAAAAGAAAGCTATAGAGAAAGCTAGAGTATGCTATAAAATCTAAAGATTTTTTAAAAATTATTATTACTTCTATTAATGGAAAGATTAGAGCACTTTCAAATGGTGATAGGATGGATCTCAAAGAATGGAGAGGTTAAAGGGCCAGGAAAGAGAGGTGGGGTTATCGATGATATTAAGGGGAAGGGAGGGCATCCAGGGCACTCTCTCCCTAGTGACAGGAGGGGACAGGACCAGATAGTGGTGGGGTTGTTGTTGACTATGGGGTGAGAAGTTGAGGATGGATGGCTTGGATAGTCCCAGCAAAGCAGGAATCCAGGTTCTCGGCCAGGGGTGAGGAGGGTGGGCCGGAGGGTGGTGAGCAGCAGTGTAGAGTTGGGTTGTCCCATCCTCTGCCAGATGCTGCCACTGTATTCTGTCTCATGAGATTTGATCGGTTTTGGAGAGCAGCATTTCATGGTGGTGTCATATTGAGTTCATCATTCTGCTTATCCTCACTGTGCCCCCAGGTCTGCCAAGCCACGACTTCCTCATCCTGAACACGTATAATCGGAATTTCTGATTCATGTCCACTCATGTAAACATGTGTGTGTGTGTGTGTGTGTGTGTGTGTTTTCTTTGGGCCAAATCTTCTCCTAAAGGCAGTGGTTTGCTTTTAGGAGGAAAATTTTAAAAAAGGACAACAGAACAATATTTGGCTAGCACAGGAGAGATCCCGATGCAACTAGTAGTGGTCCCCACTTTCCCTCCTGGAAGTCTCCCGGTTTGCCTCGTAAGGTGCATGTCACTCAGCGTTTTAGGGATGGAGTCAGAAGGTAGCAGATGTCGTTTCTGTTCACCGAGTGTTCAGGCTAATTGGGTCTCAGGTTAATCCCAGTTTGATGATCCCCTGGAGCCTCGTCCTTCTCCCTCTACCCCCAAGGTTGAGCCCTGGGTCAGACCAGATGGACAGACAGATGTCTCTACTTTTCCCCTGTGCTGACTTTGAATACCTGCCCCACCCATGCACACAGGTATGACTTACTCCTAAAGGACTGGAAACTGCAAACATTTGTGTTTGCAACAAAGCAGTGAATTGGACGCATGAAGTAGACAGGCCATTCTGGCTCCCCGAAGTTATTTCCTGGCCCTGCAGTGGCCTCTGAGACTGATTGGATGGTGTTTCCTGATAATTAATGTGCTCTCGTCCTCCTGCTTCATTGATCTCTCTTTCTGTCTCTCATTTTTTTTTTTGGACACCACACATCTGAGAGCACTTTGGTATAGTAAAGCAGTCACAAGTACAGTCTATTGATCTATAAAAGGCTCTTGAAACAGAGAGGCTTTTCTGGCTGGGTTTGAGAAACCTCAGCAGAGTGATTTCCTCCTGGCTGAGACACACCCCGTGATGTTTCCCTAGGGGGCGAGGTGGACACACCCTCTCTCTCTCATCCCTCAGGCCAGGGCTTTTTCACCAGAGTCAGCTTCTAGAAGAAGTTCCAGGCAGGGGCGGGGTGAGGGGTGGGGCAGAAGTGGAGTGAAATTGGAAGCTGTTTGTTTTGCAATGGTTGATAGCCTAGATTTTTTTCTTAAAAAAGCAAAATGAATAAAAAGCAAGCACCAAGGCAGGAAGGGGTTAAGTCAGGAAGGAAGTAGTGACTGCCTGAGCCCCAGAACCCGGCAAGGGCATCTGAGACAGCATGCGGGGAGGAGGCCCTGTGCAGGTGACCCTGGGGAGCAGAACAGTTATTCAGCTTGGTGCTACAGCAAAACGAGGCTCTGGGTGAATTTCAGTTGAACAAATGTTTCTCGTATATGAGTAACAAAGCCTCAGAAATAGCTCCAGGCCATATTTTAGATCAGGCATAGCAGTAGTCAGGGGCCCAGAGCCTCTTCCAAGTACAACATTTCCTCCCTTAGGGGAAGGAGGAGGGGTCTTTTCAAATTGTCTTTCAAAGCCCAGGAGGTTTCCTCACCCTCTGTGGGCTTCAGAAAAACAGAGAGCCCTGAGCATGCAGTGGATGCTCCTGCTCAGTAGAAACTTGACACCCTAGGGCGCTCTGAAGCCACAAATATGAAAACCCAGAAAAGAACTGGATGCTGGCTGTGACAGTTGGGGAGGGCGCATGCCCATGGAGGCCACCTTTAGTCCACAGTTCTGTTGCAACCCAGCCAGCTCACAAAGCAAGATTTTGAGATGAGCAGAGGTGATGTGGGGAAAATTACAATGTGACAGAAGAGAAGTCACCAAAATCTGTTACAAGCCACATTCTGGGAACAATTTAGGGGAAATTCTGTGAGCTGGGGACATCTATGAGGTGCCTCGCACCTGAAGGCCAGCCATGGTGTGGTGGGCATGGCAGTGTCTAGTCCAGCTCCAGAACTTACTTGCTGGACACACTTAGAAGAATTGCTCAGCCTCTCTGATCCTCTGATTCTCCTCTACAAACTGGGATTTAGGATCCCTGCCCTCCCTACCTGACACAGATGCTAAAACGGAGCTGGGAAGGCTGAACAGGTGGGGGATGCTATTAATTCGATGGGAGTGGTTCTTGCTCTAGAATATTCCTGCCGGAGGGGCCACATCAAACCTTGGTCTTGCTCCAAGTGACACAGCTGGAGGCAGAACTGGGATTCCAAACCTGGCATTTCTCCGTGTGGCTAAAGCTTATTATCTTAATGTGGTGGTAAATGTCTTCATAGCAAGGGTGTGATTGCAGATTTTTGTTTGTTTTTTGTTATTTTAACTCCCAGCTCAAATCTTTCAGAGCACACCAACCCCAGTGCTTTGCACATAGTATGGGCTTGATAAAACCTTTGGGCATTGCTGAACATCAGGGCTGTGTGTAGGGTGTGTTTGTGTAGTAATTTATCACTTTGGGACTCAAAGGGTTAATCCTAGCCTGGCCTCCCTTTGGTTTTGCCAGTAGAGACCTGTCCCTCCCTACCTCCCTCTGAAAGGAAGGCTTGGACTCTGGGTCCTGGGTCGGATAAAGGGACACAGGGAAGCAGACAGCTACTGCAGGGTTGTTAATGAGCAGCTCCATTGTGATCCTGTCCCTCCCGGGGACAGTGCTGAGGATGAAATGCCAATTGGCTTGGAGAAGTGAGTGCAGGGAAGTGGACTTAACCTGCAGGGGCGCAGGGATACAGTCGCTCATGCTCTGCTTCCTTCTGCAAACAAAATGAGGATCATATGAATCAGGAAAAGAGAAAACACCTGAACAGATTCACAGTGGTGCCTTGCAGTGACTTGGAGCGGGAGAATGTGACTTTATGTAACATCAGTTGTCAATTTACATTCTATCACTGCCAGCCAATTACCGCTCAAAACAGGGGCTGCAAGCTCCCGAGGTTTGAGGTTGAGCTGGAAATGATCTCAGGCCGGAAGAGTACCTCCCGAAGGAGAAAGCTCCCAGCTCCAAGGGCTTCCCCAGACCCTGGGAGCCCCAGACTGTCCTAGGGACTCCTGCAGTTTCTGCAGGGATAAAATGCTTTCCTTGCCTCTGTTCTTGTCCTGGATGTGGCTAAAAACAACAACATCCCAGTGTTCCTTCTGTGAGATGCACACTGGATGGATGTATTAATAAAGCCTGGGCTGGAGCAGGGCCAGAGGGGGCGGGTGGGCTTGCAGGAGGCGGTCAGCTGTGGAGCTGAGCCAGGTTCCCGCTGCTCAGAACAGCCGAGTGGGAGGGAGGTCTGCACAAGGGTGGAGTGGGTGAGTGTGGTGGTCTGGGACAGGTAGGACAAAGGGTCTCAAACATAGAGTAGCGAGTGGGTGGGGACAGGTGTAATAATACCAGCAGAGCCAGGGGCTGGAGCCAAGGGCCGTTTCCAGGTGGAAACAGCAGGATCTGACACAGCTGTCCAGGGAACATCTCTGTGGCTTCCCTAGACCTGCGGCTTCTGTTCTCCAATATCCCCGAATGAAAACCCAACACACCAATCACTCCGCATTAAATCGCCAGCTCTTCTCTGGGCCACCCTCCCTCTCCCCCTGGCCAGACTCTGCTGCCTCTTCATTGCTGTCACTTCCCTCTGGAGGCTGGCTTGCCTGTCTGGGTGGGATGAAGCGTGAGGCCAGCTTCTCCCATCAGTGTGCTTCTCCCAGCTCTGATGTTCTCAGCCTCCTAGGGAGAAAAGCTGGGCAGGGCTGCTTGGGTTTGAATCCAGGCTCAGCCATGTTGAGCCAGCCTTCCTTGAACGGTGACGCTTGTGTCTGTAAAATGGGATGATGTTACCAATACAGTTATTGTGAGGATGAAATCAGATTGTAAGGATGCTCCATAATTTTTTTAATTTGGCCTTTGTGAATATGAACTACTGCATATAGACTCTTCTAAAACACTAATGGTGAGGCAAGTTCTTAATCCAGATTGAGAGGGTCGGACTCAGTAAACTCCAAGGCACCTTTTGGCTGTTAGATTCAAAAGGTCTTCCAGGCCTCGGTGGCTTCTGCACCCTCTGGGGGCCCCTTCCTTTTCCTAGAGGCCCTCATGTCCCACCAGGTGATCCCCACCTGCCACTGAGGTTAGATCCAGACTGAGACACTGCATGAAAGACCTTTGAAGGCAAAATCAACTTTATATCAAATTAGTGGAATTTTCTGAATTCTTGAAGCATGGCTACCGCAGGAGGAATCAGATGCTAATTAATGAACAGCCAAGGCGGTCCCACTGCCGATTTGCATAAGTGTGCGTTGTCAAACTGTTAGGTAAACAAAAGCAGGATAACTGTCAGGGAGGCAGATTCATTCTGCCAGCTCTCCTAGTTGAGCCTTTGCAATAGGGATTACAGCCTCAGCGAGATGAGATTTTTTCCTTTTTAAAGACGTTCTTTTTAAAATTTTTTCCACACCCTCCCCTCCTCATTCTCTGGTTAGGATTCAGCTCTCTTTCCATTATTAGCTGCCAAACCTAACAGAGTGCAGAACAAGGCAAGACTGGCCCCCCGATGAGCAAGATGTGTTTTCTCTGCCACTTAAACTGCCTGGGTCTCTGGGGTCCGTTTTAGAGACAGAGAGAGAGACCTGCATGAGGTTGCTTTCCTCCCCCATCTCTGATGAAGATACAAGAAGCATAGGGGTCTATCCATAAAACTCCTCTGATGGATGGTTTTAATCCTTTCTAATTACAGCTAATTGGAGCTGTCAATCGTTTAAAACCCTGAAACTGATGCAGGGAGGTCAGGCGATTCAAACTTACCCAACTGTATAAAGGAGAACTAGATGCATTGAAGTTAATAAGCATCGAGAGGGAAGCTCTCCCTTCCCTGTGCATACGGAAGCTCAGAGGATGGAGTTGGGCCACAGCCAGCCTTTTCCTGGGGAAGAAGTGAGATCTGGCAGCCTCAACCCTTGTCAGTCCCAGAGACTCAGTAGCGGCAGCACCGATGGTATCTGTCAGTTCATTTCAGTAAATATTTACTGAGTGTCTGTGCTGTGCTGGGCACTGTAGAAGGCAGGGTCCTGGCCTTCGAGGAGTCACTGTTTTGCCGGGGAGACAAATGCAACCAAAGATCTCATTGAGGCTGGGCGGCCACCTAACCATTCTGGGGTAGGGTTCACTTTTGCAGTCCCTGGAGAGAGCATCTCTCAGCTAGTTTATGAATGAGAGGGTACAACTGACATGGATCTATCTTCTAGGGGGAAATTCTTCTGTTCAGGGGTGGGCTGTTTTCTGGTTTGTTCTGTCTCCTCATGGTAGCATAAAGCCACGTGTGTCTACATCCACATGCTTACCTGGGTTGACTCTTCTGACACCTGAAAAATGAGGACAATAATAAATACTCTCCTCACTGAATACCAGCGGGAGGGGCTAGGAGAGAAGCCTTGAGGGGCTTCCAGGGGAGAAAGTCTGGGTCCTCGGAAAGGTAGGCAGTTTCCCCCCGGGCCAGCTGGCAGGGTTGGGGCTGCCCATGTGCTGAGTCATGAGCTCCCCTGCAGGGGTCCTCGCGCCTCCAAATATCCACCAGCCCATCACCTGGGATGCTGCTGAGGTCTCACTCTGCTGGGGGGAAGGGATGGGAGTTTACCTATGGTGAATGTCTACTCTGCTGGTCTCTGTTGTTACCTTTATTTCTTATAAGATCACCTTATAGGTGAAGAACTGGAATTCAGAGGGGACAAATGACTGGCCCGAGGCAGCATCGCAAATGTCCAGGTCAGGATCCACATTCAGGTCGGTCTGGTTCCAGAGCTCAGCTCTTGCTCTGCTTGTTCCGCAGGCTTTGCTGCTGTCTCTGTTTACTATGTGACCCCTGACAATAATAATAGTCACAGGGACACTGACCCCAACTTTTACTGATTGATTGGGTCATGATCCATCCATTGGGCAGACATGGCACCCAGTGGAAAGGATGTGATTCTGCATTCCCAATTCCACAAGGCCTGGTGGCAACAGCCACATGGTTCAACCAGCCAGTTAGAAAACCTGGATATGTGATGCCAAACATCACAGAACTGCCCCCACCTGAATGTGGACCTACCTGGTCAGTGGCAAAAAGCCCACTGTGAGGCATCATGGCGACACTCAGGTTAACAGAGGTTTTGCTTTGGAAGAGTTAAAGGTGGATGGTACCCTAAGAAAATGGGATGGATGATGGGTATCTCGGTGGCTCCCAGAAGCCACAATGTGTGGCTCGTGTACAATGGCCAGAGGACGTCTAAGCATGTCCTCTGCCCCAGGAAGCCCTCTGCTCCAGAACGGACATGGCGATACAGAAGAACTGGAGTTGCCCTCCCCACACCGCCCCCCGCTGACAGGGTCAGAATGCTCCCACCAAAATATATTTGAGAAGGAAAAATCAGTATAGTGGAATAAAAGGGGGAGAACGTTAAGGAACATTCCAGTCTTCCTATGGCCCATGTCAATGCCTGGCCCATTAGTCATCTGTGTAAAAGACCCAGGAAGCCACAGGACAGAATGTGTGAAACAAATATTAGAAAGATGTGAACTTTTAATAAAACACAGAGTAAAGTTTCTAACACACCACATGCACACACACATACACGAAGCCAATATCTCCATTTGAGCCTTGGAGAAACTAAGAGAAGGAAACTGCAGCCCAGTCTCACCAATGACTGACAGTGGGGATGGCGCAGGTATATATAAAACATCTGAGACTGGGAAACATATGGGAAAAAATACCAAGCCCTCCCACCCCCGGCCCTTGAAAATGCCAGAGTAACAAGGAATATGCTACTGAAAACAGGGTATTTGAGTGGAGTCTGTTCACACAGAGTTCATTCTTTTTAGAGGTGGCAAAGCAGAGAAAGAACAAAAAATGGTTAAGTATCAGTTGGAAGGCTTGCTGGGCAGAGTGGCTGCATGTGCTCTGGGAGTCTGGTTTCCTATCCTTGCCAGCTCTGTGACTTTAGTGTCACCCTGCTTCTTGGGGCCTTTGTCATCTCATCTGCAATGGCGTATGCAGAGTGTCTACCTGGTTCATTAACATCCAGACATCTTTTGGAACCTGGCTGGGAGCACCTCTGGCCAGGATGTGCTGAGAAAGCCCTGCATGAGCAGAACCCCAAAGTAGCAGACCCTCAGTCAGTGGAGAGAGGAATGTAGGCTCAGAGGCACTGCCTGCTGTGTTGGAAGAACTTCTCCTGTGCAGAGTCGAAGGAGATGGGGGCAGAGGTCATGCCTCAGGGCAGGATACCTCTGGGTTGACCTTTGGCTTCTCCTGCTTCCCCCATAGTGAGAGCCATAGGGCCTCTAGCCCAGCCTAGAGCCCTCTCAGCAGCTTGGCCAACTGCCAGCAGCAGCAGGGCTTTCCTACCAGCTTGTCCCCAAGAGCTGAGCTCCTCCTGTTTTGGACAAAGTTGATGCAACCACCAGAAGCTGTCACTCAGAAGCAAATAGCAGAGATCAAAGAGGAGGCCTGAGGAGAGGCTCCAGGGCTTGTTAGATTCAGCCTCCTGCAAATTCAGTGAAAACAAAGGCAGCATGGAGCCTGAAGTCTTCCGAAGCTTGTACTTTGCCAAGAGCCCTGGCCATAGTTCACCTCCTGGACAGTTGCTGTGCACCTTGACCAAGACTCAGACATGACCAGAATCAAGGGGGTAGGGCTAGGTAACCCCTAACCCAACTAAGGTAGTATCAATGGAAAAGAACCCAAACTCTGTAAAATAATTTAAAGAGGTTTATTCTGAGCCAGATATGTGTGACCTGGAGAACCATGCCCAAGAAACCTTGAGTAAGTGATCTTGCTGTGATTGGGTGACAGTTTTGTTTTTTACATTTCAGGGAGACAGGAATTACACATAATGTCTTAAATCAGTACATGGAAGGTGTCCATTGGTTTGGTCCAAAAAGGCAAGATATCTCAAAGCAGGGCATTACAGGGCATTATAGGTGGGTTTAAAGATTCTGTGATTTGTAATTGGTCAAAGGAATGAAACATTGTCTAAAGGCTCGGAATGTTTTAAGTTAAGATAAGGAAGTCTGTTAATCAGAGACAAGCCACCAGACGTATACTGGACACACACCACGACTCACGTGATCTGTTAAGTAAATTGATGACCTGCAGATGTGGTTTAAGCTTTTTCTTGCATAGTCTCAGGCCTGTTAATGAGTTACAAAGGACATCTCCAAGAAGGGAGGGGGGCACGATGAGGCATGTCTGACCTCCCTTCTCATGGTCAGCAACTCAGCTTTGGGGTATTTCTGGGGCTTCTTTGGCCAAGAGGCTGTCCACTCAGTCAGCTGAGGGGCTTAAGATTTTATTTTAGTTCACAGTAGGTACAAACAAAGCATCACCCAGAAACAAAGCAACAGTGGGTAAGCATGCTAAGAATGTTAATTCCCAGAGTACCCATGGAGCTGCAAATCCATCATCTCTCTCCGGTGGAAAGGGAGTCTGATATATCGGCAGTCTTTCCCCAGCAGCTCATACCAATCCCTTGTCTCTCTTCCTTCATGCTGAGTTTCGAGTCAGAGCCCCACAGTCCTGTTCTTGATCACATACTGTCTTATATTCTCCACTCTTGTTTTCACACCAGCAAGGTTTTACTTTCCTGATCCAGCACTTGGTTTCCCGCAGGCAAATTCCATGACTGGTAATGCAGCACTTGGCTATATAGCATCCCACATTTTCCAAAACCTTTTCCCACCTTCTATGAATTCGGCCATGTCAGGTTAAGGGTGGCCATGTCTGTGTGCCAGACATGGACACTGTCACATGGGAGGTTAAGTCACTTGACAGGCCACACACTGCTATTTGGAACGAGCAACAAGAGTTCCAGTTATTGGCTTTATGTCTGCTATGTGCTACCCCTCCATCAGGGCTTTATTGCATCCCCTAACCCCATGCCCTATAAGCAGGAAAGGCTCAATCAAGAAACACTTGATAATTTAACTTTTAAAATATTCCTCTATGTTTTAAGTGTTCCAAACCCCAGTGTGGCCAATTAAAAATGACTGCAAAATTTTGACTCTCTTTCCATCAAGAGATGGAGTCTCATTCCTCTCCCCTTGAATCTGGGCCAGACTTGGTGGTTTGCTGTAACCAAAAGAACATGGTGGAGTTGACACCGTGCAACTTCTAAGACTAAGTCGAAAAAGGCCATGTAGCTTCCACTTTGCTCGTTGGAACAATAGCTCTTGGAGCCTTGAGTCACCATGTGAAAAGTCTGGATACCTTGAGGCTGTCATGCCAGTGAGGCCAAGATGGCACTCCACTCAGGACAGCAGTCCCAGGTGAACCCAGATTCCCAGCCATCCTGCCAAGGTGGCAGATGTGAGTGACACCCTGTTGGGACTTCCAGATCAGCCGGATCACCAATTGTGATAAGTTTTCTTCATCTGTGGTACATGGGAGAGAGAAATCACCCAGATGCATCTTACATGAACTCCTGTTTTGGGGTAATTTGTTACATAGCAATGGATGACCTAGGAAATTCCCCAGTCTTTCCCTGAGCCCACCGAGAACAACATATTAACACATGAACAGCAACTGGGTTTACAAAGGCTCACATCCCACTCAACTCCATGTGTTAGATCCTGGGGCAACATGGGAGCATTCCTCACCTCTTGCTAATACTGGAGGAAATCGTGTGGACATTCTGAATTCTCCCAGAAAATGAGGTTCCACTTAGAAACATACTCGCAGTTATGAGTTGTGCAATTGGCTGTAGGAGTGTCCACATAAAATGATACATTTTTGAGCACCTTTGTGTTCCCGACTTTATGTTCAGACCTGCATCTCATACCATGTATACCACACATATATTTTTTGACTCTGATTATATTCTGCCATGTCCATGGCTCTTTTTAAACTTAAGTCTCTCCTGTGATAATCAAGGTCCTTAAGTCAGTTGACCTTTGCTTATTGATTTTATTTGCTTACGGACCTTTACTTATTGCATATTGTGGAAGAGATACTACTGTGTGTCCACACACCTTCCGAACATGGGGAGACTAGATGCCGTGCAGTTAGGGCCATGAGATTGGGTCCTTATCAAAGGGATATGAGCAGAAGTGACATATTCCTTTTTCAAGACAGCACTTAGAAGCCCTCAACTATTTCTCTGCCTGCCACAGCAACTTTGGAGTCTACATGTCCCAGATGGCATAACTACATGACAGAGGAGGGCTGACTGATCAACATCAAACTTGGTATATGAGTGAGAATAAGCCTCCATTATGTTAAGACTCCGAGAGTCTGGGAACCTATTTGTTGCTACAAATAAGCGTAAGTGTGGCTGATTCTATTCTGACTCATAAAATGATACAATAGTTATAATAAGAGCCCATATTTGCTGAATGCCTATTATGAGTCAGGTGTTCTGTTAAGGGTTTTCTATATTTAATATTCTAGAATACTTCTGACAATTCTGTACACTAGGTAATATTAGTGAAATTCTCATTTTATAGTTGGAGAAATTAAAATAATTATTTAATGGGATTAGTAAATTTTGGAGCTGGGATTTGAACCCCTGTCTGTCTGACTCTACAGCAATTATCCAATCTACTATATAAACTCAATTCCTATGTAAGTCCTAGGTGGCTTTGAGCTGGGAATTGTTCAGAGCAAGGGCTCTAGATGGGTGTTTTTGGTTTTTTGTTCAATTCAAATTGAAGTAAATAATAAGCAGCATAACATCTATTTTTAAAAAACTTATATAAAGTTGTTTCATTTAAATGTTCCATTTCTGTCATTTCTGGGTTATCTTTTGAATATTGATATAATTCTCTTCAGATGTCGCCCAGGCTGGAGTGCAGTGATACGATCATTGCTCACTGCAGCCTTGAACGCCTAAGCTTGAGCGATCCTCCTGTCTCAGCCTCCCGAATAGCTGGGACTACAGATGCATGCCACCATGGCTAATTTTCCTTACATTTTTGTAGACATAGGGTCTTGCTATGTTGCCCAGGCTGGTCTTGAACTCTTGGCCTCAAGTGATCCTCCCTCTTTGGCCTCCCAGAGTGCTGGAATTACAGGTGTGAGCCGCTGTGCCTGTGGCCTCTTCAGATGTTAAGAGGGCTCCAAACCAATAAATTCACCTTTGTCCTCTCATCAGCCTTACTTGGATGCAGCAATGAGGCGGCAGAGGTGGGATGAGTTTCTCCCCTGAATTTTGGGCCCCAGAACAACAGATTAAAAGAAATACATTTAGGAATTGTCTGAATGTTTGTGTTACCCTAAGTTCATATGTTGAAATCCTAACCTCCAAGATGATGTTCTCAGGATCTGGGGCCTTTGAAGGTGATTAGGACATGGGGGTAGAGCCCTCATAAGTGGGATTAGTGCCCTTATAAAATAGGCCCCAGAGAAACCCCTCACCCTGTCCACCATGTGAGGACACAGTGAGAAAGAACTGTCTATGAGGAAGCAAGTCTTCATCTGACATTGAATCTGCCAGTGCCTTGATCTTGGACTTCCAGCCTCCAGAACTGTGAGATAGTTCTGCTGGTTATGAGCCCCCGCATTGGCATTTTGTGATAGCAACCAAAACAGACTAAGACAGGGGAAAGTTGTGATGTTTGGGGTTTTCATCTAAATCTGATCTTAGTCATTTCTCTGCTTGTGCCACGGACCCCCTGGAAACCTCCCTGTTCATGAATCGTTTGGGGTTCAGAAGCAACAGAATGGCAGTTGTTTTCCAGAAGCAATAAGAAATTGGATTCAGATTTCTTCCTCACCAAGGGGCATTTATCTGGAGACCGTCCCAGTGATAGAAAGTTGGGAGGGTTTTAGCATGAATCTTGCTGCCGGCTGGAGCCAAGTGAGTTCTAGCAAGGTCTGCAGTGCATAGTTTATGGTAGCAATTACTGAGCCATACCCTTAAGTAGTTGTGATACCTTCAGTTATGGGCAAAGTTGGGAGGTCAACATAATAAGTGTTTGCATTTTCAGGGCCCTGGGAATCCATAAAGATCACTGGAGTATATTATTTCACTCCTACTCTGCCTTCTTGGCCTTCTTCTCTGATTTAAAACGTTCTCGGCACAGGGTATAAAATTAAACACACAGCATCCGCTAATACTAGCACAACAGAATAAAAGAGGGAAAAACCCTTTAAGATATAATGTAATTGTGAAAGGCAGGGCCCACCATTCTTTCCCTTGAACAGAATTTGCAATGTTAGCTGTATATTTTTTAATGTATAATTTTTTAAAATGTTGAAACAACTTCAAACGTACAGCAGATCTGCAAATATGATAAAAAGTAACTTGAGTGACATGTTTTAATTGAATCGCTTAAGAGAAGTTCTGACTTTATGCCCCATCACCCTGAAATTCTGTAGTTATATTTCTTACAAACCAGGACATTATTCTAAACAACCAAAAAAAAAAAAAAAACATTAAAATTAGGAAGCTGACACTGGTATGTGGTTGCCATTTAATCCCCAGACTCCATTCAAGTTTCTGCTCAGTTATGTCCTTCACAGGAGAATATAGTCCAGATTCATGTGTTGCATTTATACACACCTCTTCAGTCTCTTTCTATCTAGAGAGTTCCTGTATCTTTTCTTGTTTGGTTTGGCTAATCAAAAGTCTCTGTTAAAATAGAGATTCCATTGCTAGCTATGAATAATTTAGTATAAAGCAGTATGTTGAGTGGCTTTAGCCCCTGTTTTGTACCCCAAGAAACATTTTGGAAAGAGGAGACCGGGGCATTAAAAGAGGTGGGACATCGTCTTAATGTGGCTGAAGGCTCTGGGAACCCTGAGGGAGAATGAGGCTTGGGACCGTAGGTGCAGGAATTCCAACCTTTAACCACTTCAACGTTTTATCTAGGGTGAGGTTAGGATAGGCTGCCATTCATCTATATACTTGGTTCGCTTATTTATAAATTAGGTGCTGCCCATGAACTGCATGGCAGGCGTGCGTGTGCTGTGATGGAGCAAGTGCATTTGTTCCTCTAGAGGGCAAGGCAGGGAAGAAGGTGGGACAGTGTCCTGTGTGTAGTGAGGGTTTCGTTGGCAGCATCAGCACCAACTAGGAGCGGTTAAGCCAAGACCAGGTGTAATGGGCTGAACAGTGTCTCCCTAAAATTCATGTTCACCCAGAACTTTGGAAAGTGACCTTAATTGGAAACACAGTCTTCACAGCTATACTAAGTTAAGATGAGGTCATACTACATTAGTGTGGGCCCTAAATCCAATGATCGGTGTCTTTGTAGAGAAAGGAGGAGGAGATTCAGACACAGAGGAGACACAAGGAGGAAGTCCAAATGACAACCGGGACAGAGGTTGGAGTGAGGCTGCCACAAGCCAAGGAATGCCAAGAATTGCTGGTGACCACAAGAAGCCAGGAGAGAGCCAACACTGCTGATGCCCTGATTTTGGACTTCTGGCCTTTAGAATTGGGAAAGAATTAATTTTTGCTATTTTAAGGCATCCAGTTTGTAGTGCTTTGTTAGGTCAGCCCTCGAAAATTAATACACCACGTTCTAGGGATACTCTTACTCCTCCAAGATGGTCGAGGGAGAGCAGGGGTTATGAGACAGTGTGGGGCTTAATGTTAGAGCTCAAGGCCAAGAGAGCATCTGGCCAGGGAGGGCTCACGGCAAGTGTGGGTGTAGGGTAGGCACAGTTGTTTCCAGAGCATTCTTCAGCAATGGAGCAACTGTTTGCGAAGACCCTGTCTGCCTGTGGGTGTTGCAGCCAGTTTTAAGGGCATCGTGCTCTCAGACCAATTGCACATGCGAGTCAACTGATTTTCACATGGGTCCTCCTCCTCCTCCTCCTGTAAAAAAGTCTCTCTCTCTAGCAATCCCTGCAGTCAGACACCTTAGGAGGATCTGAGTCTTGCAGAGAATGTAGCTACAACTAGCTAATAGCCTAGAACTTTCCCCAGGTTGGGGTCAGTTTGGGGCCTCCTAGGAGGGCGGATTGGGAGAGCTATACCGGTTGTGCTTAATTTCTTCAGCTGCAAAGGAAAACCATGGGAACATGCATGTGTCGTTTGCTTAAGATGAAGTAACCTATGGAATAGATGTGCTCAACTCTTAAAAAGCTACTTGGGAGTTAATGATGACATAGGGGCAGAGAGAGAGCTGCTGAGGGAACAAGTCTGGCCATTGTGCTGATGATGGGTGGTTGAATACTCCCTAGAGATGCATTTGATTTTCCTTAGAAGATTCTCTTTAAGGAGGACACGTGCCCCTTTGCATGTGAGTCCTTGCCAACCAATGCCGGAGCAGTGGGCTCTCAGGCGCAGATATGAAACATTTAAGCACTCAAAGGGCACCGGAAAAGCCTATTCAAACTTAAGTGACTTCGAATGTGATACCCTGATTATCTCCCAGACAGAATTATAAGAAGTAAATGGTAAGGCATATAGGAGTGTGGAACAGGAAATCATTCGAAAGCCCCATTAAGCCTGAGAGGGCTTATTAGAGATGCTACCCAATGCTTGGATTCAAAGCTGCATTTAACTAGGCTTCTCTGACTCTTCTTCCTGAGCCTTTACTTGAGCCCTGGAGGTAGGGAGTATTTCATAGCAGGATAAAGTTGTATTTGCTAATTCTTGAAGATTAGTAGAAAGAGTATTAATGAGATCTTGATCGGGGCCTGCTGTGGCTATGGGGGCCTGGTTTGGATTTCTTTGCATTTTACAGTATTTCTTATAACTAAGGATTCTATTCAATTATATATATATATATATACACATATGTATATGTATATATATATTCAGTATCTACTCTAAGGCCAGCAACAGGCTTAGCATGTTATACTCAAGGCAGTTTGGAGAGGCTAAAGTTAAATGAGAAAGCCTTGTTCAAACAGCACTGTCCTTAGACCTGTAAGTATAAGTAGGGGCCTGACCTCAGACCTGTGCTTCAGGGCACCCCACACTTTGGAGTGTCTCATTTATACTCTCTAAGTTTCCCTCTGATGGCTTGGATGAGCTGGGTCTGGCAGTGTAGTCCAGGCAGAGAACTCAGAGCCCAGACAAAGGGTCCACCTGGCCTTGGCTCCCGTTTTTACCTTCTGTGTCACTCTCTGACCCTCCACATCCCTCCCCAAACACACACACAGCCTAAGAATATAGATATGGGTTGACTAGATATACCAAGGAACACTTGCCATTGTCCCAAGGCCTTGTGGCTGGGACCCAGTTTCAGGAGGGAAGACTAGTGTGTAGACTACTCTTGCCAGCTGGTGTAGTAGCATTTCTTTCACAGAATCACAGAAGATTGGTGCTGACACACTGAATTTGGGTGATCCTCATTCATGTCAGAAACTGTCTGAGTCCAGGGCTCTGGGCTGCCAAAGGTCCACCACCACCACCCCTTTGGTGAGGTGTATGTGTGGGTCCACATGTTGGTGCTCACCCATCTCGTGGTGTTTCCATAGTGACTCTTCTAGGCTACGGGACCCAAGGGCAGTGGAACATGGTAGCAATGGAGAAGGCCCACATTTCTCTTCAACTGAGCCAGGGAGAGAGAAGACATAAGTGGAGACACTCCTTTTATGCCTTCTTATCCTATGACAATGTGTCCAGACCCAAAGATGAGTGAGAGAATAGGAGCTTTGCTTCAGCCCTGAGTAGGAATGATCCCATAGAGGAATGTTTGATCTGGTAGGTGATACATAGAAGCATAGGGAATAAGACACAGCTTTGGACCACACAGACAAGGTAGCTTTTGCAAGTCCTGAGGGCAGGGACTAGGGTTGTCAGATGCAGTGCTAAGTTTTCAAGAAAGAAGTGTGGTCTTTGGGAAGATGCAGGAAGCAAGGTAGCACCCCCAGCCTGGGAGAGCTTGAATTCTATACAGACTGTAACAAACAGGAACTGAAAAACATTAGAAAACATGGACATAAGAGATATTGAGACTGGAGTGCCTGGTGCATTTTCTAGGTTTAATCCCTGTGAAAAAATCATGGCTCTATCAGCTGTGAAGATAGCTTGTGCTAAACTGCTATCCTGGGGCTTCTAAAATTCCTCCTGGAGTAGGACTGTGGCAACATTTGGAGGCTGTATCAGTTATTGGAGCAGACAATGGTAGTTGGGAGGAGCTAAGTCTGTAGTTGTTTTTCTGCATTAGCTGCAGCCAAGGAGGGGAGACTTTCAGCCCAGAAGTGCTCACTAGTGATACAGCCTCCAGTCAATTCCATTTCATCATGAGTCATGCCTTGCTCAAGTGCATCCAACATGGGCATTGGAATCTATAAGATCTGGGAGCACCTTAAGACCTTGCATGATCTCTCTCTGAGCCTCAGTTTACTCATCTAATAAGATGAGCATAACATAAGCAAAACACCCTATGTTTCATCATGGAATGAACAAATGGATAAGCAAGTGCTTTGTTGTCTGTAAGTATTTTCTTTACTTGCAAGTTCTTGTCCTTAGTTCTTCTTAATCTCTCTTCCTCCTGAGGGCACATTTCAACTGTGGGATCTATGCAGCCTCTCCCCAGAGCCCTCTCCCTTCAGCACGAATGTGTCCTTCCCCTCTTCAGTTAGACAGATCAGTGGAATACTTGGCCCCGAGCAGTAGCTCAGATGTGAGCCCTTTGATTTCCTCTTTACTTTAATGTTTTCAAAGATCAGGAAGATTTCCTCCTCCTTTTGAATGCAGCTCTGCTGCTAGCAGAAAACACAGAGGCAAGTAGAAGCCAGGGCCAGTTAGAACTTGGGCTGCCCTGAAGACCAGATTCTACATGGAGACCTGGGATTCTCCTATACGTTGGAGATCTGAAGGTTGGCAGAAGAGAGGGATGCTCAAGACATTTCTTGGGAATGTGGATTGAGGTGAAATGGCCTCTTGGGAGAAGTCAGAAGGTGTCATCAGCATCTGGTAGCCCCAGCTAACCATGTCCAGGTCCTGTCTTGTTTCAGCCCTTGGACAGCATTTAATAACAAACATTTCTGCCTCCATTGAGTGCCAGAAGAGACACTGCTCACTAGAGCTTGTGGAGCACTTTGAGCTGGTGCAGCATCAGCCTTGGCACCTTGGAGTAAGAGAGATTGCAGCTGGTTGCTTAGGAGAAAAGGCCTTCTGCTCCTTTCGAGGAGCTTGTTCATTATTCCATGTGATAGACAGGTGGAAGAATTCTATGTGACCAAGAGGTCAGCATTGAGGTTAGATTTTACACTCTTTTATTTTTTTTAATTTTTTTAATTTCAGCATATTATGGGTGTACAAATGTTGAGGTTATGTATATTGCCCTTGTCGCACCCGAGTCAGAGCTTCATATCCATCCCCCAGACGGTGCACACTGCACCCATTAGGTGTGTATATACCCATCCCCTCCTTCCCCTGCACCTGCCTGACACCCAATGAATGTTATTACTTATGAGATTTTGCATTCTTTTCAATGCATATTTTCTAAAAAGCTAGGGTCTATGTGGGCTTCCTTCAGCCTTTAGGGTCTGGTGCAACTCTGCTGTATAGATCCTGCACTTGGACTTGAGGCGAGAGCTTGTTTGACTTATGCATTCCCTATAACATACATTATTCTGCAGTCCCCGCATTCCTTATCCTTTGAAAGTACCAGTGTCTCCCATCAACCTTTGACTAAAAATGTCTTAGACGTCAATAAATGTACATAGTATGTACATGTTCAAAGCCACAGAAGCACTCTTCTGTCTTCCTCTCCCCTCCTACTACTGTGTGTAGAAAATTGGGCTTAGCCCCAGCTAAAGGCACGTGGGGCCATCCGTGCCCCATGTGTGGGTGGGTCGGGGGGAGCTCCCCAAGGCCTCATTTCTCTGGGCTCAGGGCTGCTAAATGAGCCAGTGGGAGAGTGTGGCAGGTGGAGGTCAGGAGGTCAAGGAGAGTGCAGTGCCCCAGGGAGCAGCACAGATGTTATTAGAGAGGGAAGCGGATGGCAGGCTTAGGATGTCTCCAGCTATTTCCTGCAGAACTTTCCTGACATAAAGTGGGGCAGGAAAAGAGGAGCAGGGGGTCAGAGAAGTTGCCCCTTATTGGCCATCACATGTGATTGGAAATACAGGGTGTCCCCATACCCCCCCAAATTGCACTCTGCTTGACAAATTATGACTGTTTTTTTCCCACTGATGTTTTATCTAAGTGCCTCTTCAATCCATTTGCTTTGTGACTGAAACTGGAAAAAAAATCTTTATAAAAGTTCAATAACTTCATAAATTTCCATCTATAGAGAGAAAGCAATATATGAAATGCCTTTCAAATTGTGCTTGTAAAATATTTCTCGGCTTGGTTACCTTATCCATTCCACTTTGTGGTCCCAGAAATGCGTCATCAGCAGTTGTTTCCCAGGCTTGGATGTTTTCCACTCTCTCTAATAGAAGAGATTTTGTACATGTTTTTCATCATATACATAAAGTTCTTTGTATTACATTGGATACAAGTAATTTTTTTGAAGATAGAGAGCGTCACTCTAATACACTGTAGGTGACAGTGAAAATTGGCACAAAACCTCTTGTAAATCAATTTAACCGGCTGTCTCTAGAGCCTTAAAATGTTCATCAGTGCCCTTTAAGCTAACAATTTCACTTCTTAGCATCTATGCTAAAGAAATGATCTAAACATCAAAAATACACATAGAGATGTTCACTACACTGTTACATATATATGTATATATATTTTTAAAAACTGTAAACAACTCAAATGTTCAACATTTGAAGTAAAGAATGTTTCAAGTAAAGAATGTTTATATAAATTGGTAAATCTAACAGAATGCTATGTAGCAATCAAAATAGTGTTCAGAATAGAGGACTACAACATAAAAACCATGAAAAACATATGTCACATAATTTAAATGACAACAGCAAGATATACAATTAGATATCTAGTATGCACAGGACTGTGTACAAATGTGCATGTTATTAAAAAGACGAGAAGGGACCAGGTCACCTTGTTAATGGTGATTTGGTTTAGATGTTTGTATAATAAACGATTTCTATATTTTTCTCCTTTCTATTTTTTTTTTGTTTTCTTTTTCCAAAGCTTTTTAAGGAGCATGACTACTTTCAGTTGAAAATCAACCAACAAACAAAAGGAAACACACAGTCTTCATGTGTTTCTTAGTCAGCGTGGTGATAAATCTTTATAGGCTCACAGTAAGCAGTGACTTTTTGTAATATACGCTTAGATAAGCAATTGCATTTATATAAGAAAATAGAGTGACATTATTTAAAGAACACCAGCTTGGATTAAGGAGATAGGTCATAGTTCTGTCTTTATCATGGATGGTGTGACATTGGACAAGTTGTTTTTCACCTCTGGTCTGCTGTGTCCTATCTATAAAGTGAAGGGGTTGCTCTGGAAGTCTCTATGATTGCCAGGAATACTCTAAACTTTTCCAACATAGAAACTAAACATGTAGAGATTTGAGACCATAACTGCAGTAGAGCTTAACTGGACAGATCTGCGAACTCAGTGCTTTGGGTACTACTTGATGTTAAGTGTGCCATGCCTTACATTTGATTTTGCATTGTCATCTGGTAACAAATTACTCGTGGCAATTAAAACATCACTCTTATATATAATAAGAATTAGAAATGAGAAAGGAGAGGGAGAAGAATAAAAAGGTGTAGTAATGTCAGTCTGAGCTACGCTATCAAATTGAATTTAGCCCCCAAACTGAAACAGGTAGTAGATAAGAGTATTTCACAGATAAGGAAATAGATACAGAGAGATCTACTGGAAGGACACATGTCCACATCCCTGGACACAATTACACGACTAGGGAGGAACTAAGAGGGGTCACAAACCTTTGTCTACTGACTCCCATTTCAGTGTGTTCTTTGCTGTGGTTATGGTTGTTTATAGCAAAATAAGATTAAATTCAATTCATCACTATTGACTACCTGGATAATTAGAAATAACAATGCTACTTTACACATGAATGGAGCTTTAAAATTTCCAAAATGTCCAAAACCAAGCTAGTCATCATGGCTATGAAATCTGGGGTTTTTTTTTTTTTCAATGAAAACTCATTCCAGATACTTGGTTCTGAAAATCTATTGAATGTACCCAAATTCTATTATTTAAATTCTATTCCCCATGCTGCCTCTCAAACCTAGAAATAGGGCCAAATTCCTTTACGATTTATAGATTCAACAAATATTTCTTGGGCACAATCCCCAGGGCTGGGGATACTGGATGGGATGGGTCCATTTCCTTGTGGAGGTATGTTCCCTAGTTGTCTGTGCCTGCCCACTCAGGGTGCTCCTGGACTTTTCCCGTGGAGGTCAAAGTTACATACATGAAGCAACAAGAGTGCAATAATCCAGACTCCACCATCACATCCAGAGTGATGATTGTAACTCCAGATGCTACGTCATTCCGACAAAGGGAAAGTCCAAACAGACTGAAACAATCCAAATCTAGGTTGAACTCAGGATGAAGGAAGCAGACAGTCCTGTGTCAACCCATTCGAACAAGAGCTGAACTTTCTCTGGGAGCAGGAGAAAGGAAAGGGACATGGATATTGACTAAACACTGACTACGCTTGTGCATCTTACTGCGTGTTTGTTTTCTAGAATTAGGTATCATTATTCCCATTTTATAAATGAGGAAGCCAGGGTATAAATACTCACCAAGGGTATGGGCACTGAAAAAAGCAAAACTAGACATATTCTTTCTTTATTCAACAGGCCAGTTTGGGTTTAGCCCCTAGACCACGAGGCAAATGCTGTATTTCCATGAGCAACAGGCAACATGAATTATGGTACGGAGGAAGGGTTTGGGTGATACCAGAAAAGGACCTGTCTTTATGCTACAGGATCCATCTGTCTCTCAATATTATAATCACCAGACTCTCAGTTACCTACCCTGCCTCAAAAATATGTTTTATGTTGTCTTTAATAGAAGACTCATGTCTTATTGATCCTAGCCTGCATGCTGGCCCTGCAGCATGCCGACACAGACGAGACAGAGAAGAAATCAATTTAGATCCCAGGGTGCGGAGCTGTTTCCAGGTTTACTGGATCATCTCTTTCTCTCTCTCTTCTTTACACTGTGGAAGGACTGCCCTGTATCCTAACTGTGAACAAGGGCCACGTGGCCACAGCAGCACTTCCTGGGGTAGGCAGCTGTGCTATTCAAGGAGGCAGTCAGGTGTGCCTCCTCTCCCAGGTCAGATGGCTTAGGGAGCTCTCGGCCAACCAGATTGAATGCAGTCATGTCAGAGGACAGGAGGTAGTAATTGATGCTGATGAGATACCTTTGGGTTGAATTGAATGCTTTTTCCAAATGTCATGGCTTCCACACCCAGGTCTTCCTGCCATCATCAATGCAGAGAAAAAATTTTTTCCTTTTTTTAAAATTTCAGCATATTATGGGGGTACAAAAGTTTTTTGAGCTCCCACTTAGAGTTCATCACTGAACTCTGTATGATGCATAAATATACAACACACAGCCCTAGCTTTCAAAGAGTCACACGTGGACTAATTAGAACTTAACTGTAAGGCAAAATGGACAGATCAGGAAGGAATGGAATAGAGAACAGACCAGCCAGGCTTGCATGTAACAGATGTTTAGCATTTGGGGAGAGTGTGGGAAGAAGCGATGTGTCAGTGCCTAGATTCCTTCTCTACCCAATTCAGGATTTCCATCCACAAATACTTCCAGTTCAGCTTCAATGCCTGCTACCTATTACTCACACAGTAGAGTTATATTCAGCCACTTACTGAGCACCTGCTGTGTGTCAGGCACTGTGTTTTGCCACAGATACAGAAATGAATAAGACATGCTCCTTGATCTAAGGAGATGCTGGGCCATTGTCTACAGGGGTAATCACTCATTGTGCTATAGTTATCAGTGATCGACTCTAAGTTCTATAATTGGTGAACATATAAAGTACAAAGGGAACACAAATGAGTGACTCTGTGGGAGAAGGAGAGATGGGTTAGCAAAACTACAGAGAGAGATTGACATTTGAACTTGGACTTGAAAGGTTTTTAAGCGTTCACAGGTAGAATAAAGCATTCCTAGCAGAGGAACCCAAGCTAAAGAACAGAGGTGTGAAAGCACTTGGTAGGATCAGGGTACAGGAAGTCTTGTGCAGACAGGGATCAGGGGAGGTTGGAAGGCACTGGCTAGACATGGGCCTGAAATAGTGCACGGAACACACACAAGCCTCTCCAAAGGTGAAAGAGTCAGAGGTTTATTTAGGTGAGAGATGATGAGAGATGGTGAGTGCTGGCCAGGAGAAGGACATTGGAGATGGAGAGAAATATACACATCAAACTCATATTTAGGAGATTAATTGGCTATGGGAGGCATTGTATTTACTGTTGGCACCTTGCCCATTTTCCCCTTATCTGGCAGGTGCATCCATCCCCAGCTGTTGTGAGTGTTGGCTGCAAAGTACTCACAGTGACCCCTTTCTGGAACACTGACTCTCTCTGAATGGGGGTGACTTGTCTAGGGGATGGTGTGACCCTCCCCACTGGATCCCATATCTCATGACGTGAGGGTATATAAGAGTGTCCTCCTGGCCTCAAGGCAGGCTCAGCATTGAGGTGCTCTCTGCACTCCGAACTCACTGTGGGCCAGGGTGACACAGGTCTCCAGCTGAGGCCACCTCCTCACTCAGCTCCCCGCTGCCTTATCCTTCTTCTCTCGCTCTCCTTCTGAGTGTGCTTCCTCAATAAACCACTTGCAGAAGCCCCCCCGCCCCCCGCCCCTTGCAGGTCGTGCTTTTAGAGAGCCTAACCCCAGACAGGATTGGGTAAGAAAGTGGGGAAAAGGCAATAGGATTCCCGGGTTTCCTTTTGGGTAAGTGGGCGAGGGAGCCTTAGAGGCAGGTGAGGTTTGTGAGAGGAGAGAAGGTAGTTTCGTGTACTGGAGGAGCAGGTGAAATATCCAGGAGGCAGCTGGATATCTGCGGGTCTGCAGCCGGGGACAGAGCTCTGGACCTAAAGCTCCAGATTTTCCATTCCTGCATTGATGAGCTGTCCACGGTGCTGAAAGGTTGACAGGCTAATGCTCAGTCTCCAATGTTCTCTGCACCAATGTGTACTTTGGAAGGTGGCCTGCTGGGGCGGGTTGTTCTACTGCCAGCTGCACAGTTGTGGATCTACACTCCTACCTGTTTTGTAGAAAACCCATTGCCTTTCCTGCTATTCTGCTGATAGATGAGCTAATGTGAAAGGTGAGAGACCCAGACTTGTTGGGAGCATTTGTAAATTTTCCTGAGTACCTTGGTACTCAAGTCCCTAAAACTAAGCTCTTAAATTCTAATACAATAGTGTAAAGGGCAATTGACACATTTTCAAGAAAAATGTAAATGGCTTCAAAACATGCTTGTACAGCAATTTATCTCTAGTCTCATCTGGTGAGCTACTAAAAATTAGCACTCCAAGACCAAGCTCCATTTATTTACTAAGATCAAATTCCACCTCTTCATTAGGGAGAGGATCAGGAATGTTCTAATCTCACATAGGGGGCATATAAGGGAGTCTGGGATCCCATCAAAGGACTTTTCCTTGTTGGCCAGACACTGACCTAGAGATAAAAATGTGGAAGGAGATAACATAGGGAAAGAGAGTGAGGTAGAATAGGGGACAGAACAAGGTTTGGAACTTGTTCATAGCCTTCTACTAATCAAAACTCTATTAATAATAAGCTATATATGGAAACCCTTTATTATCCATCTGGCCATTTTGCTGGCCAAGGCCTCTGAATATGTGTGTGTGTGTGTGTGTGTGTGTGTGTATACTCAAGATTTATATGCTTGGAAGGATGAGAGAAACAGCCTGATTGCAACACAGCAGATATGGGTCAAAGCATACTGCAAGTACGAGGTCACTTAATGTATTCAGTCCCATAAATAGGATCTTTGAGTTTGCTAAAGAGAGTCCTAGTTTACACTTGTTGTTCCAGCATAATTAGCAATAGTGCTCCTTTTTACTCTCAAAAATGTCCTTGTTAGCAGGATAAAAGTATTTGGGTACTCTACCTGTGAGGCAGGTACCCTTATTATTTCTTTTTTTTGTGAATGAGTAAATGAAGTCAGTTCTTTAGGGCTAAATAACTTGCCCTTGGCCAGTTGACTTACAAGCAGCCACGCCAAGACTCAAGCCCAAGTGATCTAATTGATTTTCCTTGTAACCCTCATAGTCTTAATTATCTTCTCTACTTGATTTGTCACTTTTGTACAACAGCCAATCCTTGCCCTGAATTGTTCCACAAATAGTGGCCTTATCCTGGCGCGTGACTCCTTTTTTCTTCCAAACGAACATACACCCTAAATCTCATTTCTTCAGAGCCTTCCCAAAGAACAGAAGATAATCTAAAAACTAGAGGCATTATGTAAACCATTATTTTTCTGGGTACTTTACACATATTATTTTACTTAAGTTAATCCTTGAAACGTCTCTGTGGGTTACATATCTATATTTCTATCACCCAAATGAGAAAACAGAGGATCAGAGAAGTTACATAACTAGCCCAAGATCTCAGAGTTAGGAAATGGGGTTGCCAGAACTTGACTTAGCTCTGCCTCATTCCAAAACCTGTGCACTTGCATTGTGGCCACCGCCCTTGGCAACAAAATATTCTCCAAGGTCCTGCCACAGCTCCTGGACTGTAGCTCTTCCATCTTAATAATGAAATTCTATCCAATTTGGAGCCCATGTCATCTTTCTAAGGATTAGAGGATAACTTATTTGCTTTTGAGCTGGGGGACTCCAATGCCTTTATGCTGTGATAATTTCAGGCATCATGACAACCTCAGTAGGGCTGAAGGCCATTCTCAGTGTGATAAAATCCAGTCCCCAAGAAAGATGCAAAGAGATCGAAGATAGGCTGACATATGGGTCGTGAGCCAGGGAGGGGCTATCTCTCCCTCCACTATTTTCCCAAGTCCCAGTTCAGACCAGTGGGCTGAGTTGCTTCCCAGACTGAGATGCAGGCCCTGGGCTCCACATGTGATGTCTTCCTGGCCCAGCGCTGATTAACAAGGGATGGCGCATCTCCCATTTCATACTCCATTAAGGAAGGATGAAACAGGCCAAGCTTGCAAATGATGACAGTAATGAGGTTCAGGTTATCCACTCTGCCTCTCTCTCCCCGAGAGAGTCTCACCAGCGAATCCAAGCAGATTCTGACATATTGGACATGCTTGAGCCACAACGAGAGGGCTGCTCTGTAGAGAGCTGGGGCGAAGCCATCTTCCTTGCAAACCCAGGGGACTGGCTGGGTGACTGCTCTGATTCTTCCTTTGGGAAGGGAGGTGTGGAGTTCCTCTCTGTATCCCTTAATGAGGCAGCCGTGCTGCGGGAGTGATCTGCGTGTGGATCGCTGAAGCATAAAAGATACCAAGTGGGTGGTTTGAGAGGAAAATGAAAGGGTTTTTTTGTGCTCTGGCAGCTAATGGCATCAGAAAGAGAAATGGAACTTACCCAATGTTGAGAGAATAAGGAAAAAAACCCACCCAGATTATTTTTTTTTTTTGTAAAAAATGAGAGCAGCTCCATGAAATGTCAAAATATCTTTTCATTCAGGTTAAACAAAGGGAAGGGATAATGTGGTTTCAGTTGCATTTGTTGGCCAAAATCTTGAAGCTGTGTTCATCCTTTCTGTAATTTTATAGTAATTTTGCCATTGAAATTGACTCGCATCTGTGTGAGATTTTTAACATGTGTTAAGACTGGATATGAAAATATGCTTATGGGGTAGATTAGAGCACAAGCTTGGGGTGTAGGGAGCGGTGTCCAGGTAGACGTCCATAATGCATCTGTAAGGACGTGACACACCAGCGATCCAGCACAGGTTACTTCTCAGGGCAAGGACACCTAGCAAACGTGTGAGTTATTTCTTTGGCTCAACTCAACACAGCCTGAGAAAGAATAATTTCAAGAATTAGGCCACAAGTTCTGCATCTGGAAAGTTCATGAGCTTTCAGCAACGACACAATTTCTGACATTTCCATCTGAAAGTGTGAATTGAAGCTGTTCCTACTTACTCCCTCATCGTGGTGTTTTTTTTTTTTTTTGGCTTTGGCCAAGACAAAATTTCCTTTGTTCACTCATTTGCAGTTCAATGCATCTTCCCCTATGGTTCACTTCTCCCTGAACTTCTTCCTGCTGTGCCTTCTGGAACCCTGCTCCATGATGAATACATTTTAAAATATTTTGGATATCTCCTAAAATAAAATCGGGCATTCTCCCTGATGACACCTTTGTTCTTGCAGCCTCTCACATGGAACTTGGTCATCCTTTCAAGATCTCAGTCATGAAGTATGAGGCACGATTGACCTTCCAATCATTTATCTCTACTACTGGGAATCCTTACTCCTGCGCCCACTTGCTAAACTTTTCTCCAGAGACTCATGCTTTCAGCCACCATCGGCCCCACTTTTTCTCACCACTCCATTCTACTCCACCAATCTTTGGGGCTAATCCTTCACATTCTTCAAGGAGAAGGACACCTGTCTAAGAGGACTCGTCTCCACCCCCTTCTGCTTTCATTCTGAATGACTGCAATGCCTATGTTGGTAATTTCCTGACTGCCTCAATTCGGTGATTGACACCCCAACTCCCCATTTACAGTGCCCTCCCAAGGTCAGATGCTGAGAGGCTCCACCTCTGCAATCTAAAACTCTGACACCCCACTCTCCATCACAGCTTCCTTTCCTGCACTTCACTCAGGCCTTCAGTTTGATGAGTTTTTATCATATTATCTGGATCAGCGTCCCCTGAGCTCTGGAGGAAGTCTGGCAGACATCCTTTGACCTATTCCTAAATTGTCAAATCCTCTTTTCTTCTTCCTGATTGATGTCTCATTTGAACCTGCAACTCACACCTTCTGTAATGAAAACGACTTCTCCTTTGCCTTCTGTATCGTATCTCACACATTCTTCTAACCTTCCCTTTCCTGTTGGGTGGCCTGGATATCTCTTCTTCTCACTGTATAAAGGAATGCTTCCTGAGGCTTTTAAAAAAATTTTCTTACTTCTTAATCTTAATGTATTTGTTCCCTGAGAAATATCACTTATTCTCATGATCGTAACTTTTGCTTGAAGGACCTTTCTTTTGAGCTCCGGTTCAACACATCCAATAGTCTGTTATATGGCCCTAAAATGCCTAAATAAATGATGAATTTTTTGAACTCCAAAACTACTTCTCTTCCAGCGTATGTTCTCCTGCTGAAAGGTCACCATATCAACTCCATCATTCAAGCCTGGACACTGAGCATCTGTCTTGTTTTCTTGCCTCATCCCCTCCAACTAACGAACAAGTCATTAAGTTGCGAAAATTCTAGTTCTTACAGAGTTCTCGAGTTCTTCGTCTGCCCTGCCACCACTTTAGCTTCAGCCCTCACCATCGTCTTCCTAGATATTGCCACCGCCTTCTAACTGGGTTCCAATCTACACTGCCTACTGCCGCCAGAGTCAATTTCCCGAAGCATAGATTTATTTATGAATTTTCCCTGATTGAAACTCTTCAATGCCCCTTCCTCCGTCACTACAAAGTCAAGCTTCAGAACATGTATATTAAGACACTTTATGATCCTTTATGATATGAGTCCTGCCTACTTACCTAGCTTCATTCTTCTCCGCTGCACTATACATTGTAGTGATACCAAACCACCTGTACACGCACACACACCTTTGCACATGCAGCTCTCTTTTGTTCTGAAATAATCTTCCTCCTTTGTCATGCCAACAAAGCCCTACTTGTCATTCAAAACTCAATTCCAATATTACCTCAGTTGTCAGCTTACCTCTAGCATCATCTAGCACTATTCTCCTCTCTTGATCTCCACGTCTCCACCCACAGTGGAATTTCTCCATTTCCCTAAATGTGTCTGTCATCCTCCCGTCAAGGACTTTGCTGTTCCTTTCACTCTTACTATTCTTTTTCATCTGGCTAAATTCCTACTCAAGCCTCAGTCTCAGCTTAGATTCTATTTCCTTTGGGAAGACTTTCTGTCCTCCACCTTCAGTATAAATTAAATCCTCTTGTTTGATGGTTCCATTATAGCTTATATTTCCTTTTTGGTAACATAACATTTATAGTCACCCCTTTAATATATAGAGGATAGGGACATTGTCTGTATTGGTATTATTGCTACATCATCAGAACTTAGCACATTGCTGGGCACATGTTAGATGCTCTGTAAATGTTTGCTGAATTTTGATGGAATTAAACTTACAAATGATGCCTGCATGGAATTGACCACATTTTCTCTTGAACCACTCTCCCCACCTGTGCTTTCATACATCTGTGTACTTAGCATACATGCCATGTCTAAATTCTCCTTAATACTGAGATTCGTGGCACAGCTTCTAGTTGGGGGTCTGGGAACCTATGTTGGGGCCATGCCAACTCCTACGCTGCAGGTCACGGAACCAGGAAGCTCTGAATGACTGAGTTAGGCATCAAATTGGAATTAAACAAAAATCCATCTTAATCATCAGTCTGAAGAGGTAGGAAGAGTCAGAGGAGTGGGAATCAGAACTGACCAAGAAACATGGCCAGGTAGGCAGCTGTGCTTCCTCTAGGCATGGGGCAGAGCCACAGGGGCCCTTACAGAGTACATGCAAATGCTCCTAAAGGTGTGCTAAGCAGGCTCATACCCATTGCAGTTTTGTTGTTGAAGTGGTGGTGGTGATTGTGGTTGATTTGTCTTTATCTGTCAACTTCCTCTTCTAGATTTCAATCCTGGGAACAGGGAACTTTATTTCAATCAGTTTTGCATTGCAAACCCTCACCACGTTGTGCCCTTAGTAAACACTTGTAGAAGAAATACATGAGTGGTTATTCTTCTCATCTAAGAGCTGAATGTTTGCAGCTTTATTTACAAATGAAAGCTTATTCTTCCTGCCTTGATTAGAAAGGGTTGTGCAAGAATGTGCTGAACTTGACACATTGTTTTAAAATGCAAGCTTTGTAAAATTCAATTCGTGAAATCCAAACACATCCTCAGCCTATTAGTGGCTTGTAATCAAGAAATAACCTGCTAGTTAAAATAACCATTAGCTTTGAAAATTGAAGCATAAACAAATAAACTTGCTCTGTGTGTTTTCCCTGCTGTGGCTATTAGCCCAGGAACAAGCCAGGAAAAGATACACTGTGCTGAATAAATTGATAGAACTTCAAGTGAAAGCCACTCCTATGGCCAGTGGCGCATTGTCATAGCCAAAGGATATAAGGTGTAACTAAGCTGCTTTGCCTGACGGAAGAAAGCTACTGATACAAATTCACTCCTCTTCTGCATCCTCTAGTTGATTTCCCTTGAGAGAGTAGAGGCAATAATGGAGTGTGTCATCTGCAGAGAATTTACAAACAATAATAACATCAATTAAAAGTTGGTCAACTTTTTGTTCTTGCCAGGCACTGGCAATTCTAACCAATGCTGGTGATAAAATACTCTTCCTTCCAATAATTCTTTTGTTGATTTCCATTCTAAATAACTGTTGCAGTTACTGTTGAGATTTAATGATATATATGTGAGCTTCAAATTAGCAGATTTTTTACTCCTTATCATTTAACAGTGTATTCCATATGGGAGTTAATTTGTAGGACTCCTAGTTATACTGTTGGCCCCTGACACGTGAGAACTGAGTACAGCTGTTTATTTCCAGAGTGAATATGCAACAGTTATGAACCATTCAAACTTGCTCTGGTACACAGTTGGTGGTAGCACGTAATTTTGTGCTTGAACAGTGGATAAGAAATCAACAATAATAGCACAGTGATTGTAAAGATGAAGAAACACAACTTGAGCCACCTCAATTCTGTCATTCTTTGTGATCTCTTGGAATTTTCTGTGGTTATAATTGAAAATAGTAAAACAGGATGAGAAGTGGGAGATTCAATAATTTTTATCTGGCTAAGTCTAAATTTTTTTCATGGATTTGTTTCATTTCATTGTAATTACTGAAATAACTTTGTGGTGTAGAGGAGAAGGCATTAAAACATAATCTGCTTTAGGTGTAAAATACGCTCGATTTCCCATTTCCCCCACCCTTGTCTTCCTCCTCTCTTTCTGGCGTTATGATAGGTCCTGAACACACATGCTCTCATCTTTCCTTGGGTCCCTCATTACTCAGGGAGGGGCAGGGTCTGACACCAGGTGTTCAAGGCTGTCTTCACTCTGATTCTATATTTCTACCAGGAGGTTATTCTCTCACTATTTCTCAATGGGACACCTCTGCTCCATCATGCACACACCCTCCATGAAGCCCTTTCTTACTGCTTCATTCCCTAAATCTCTCTCTGTTCCCTAACCTCCCATAGTGTTTGGCGTCTGCATTGCTCTTGTTTCTACTGATTGCTATTTTTTTAAAAAATTTAACTGTGATGATATAGACGTAACATAAAATTTACTCTTAACCATTTTCGAGTGCACAATTCAGTGGCTTCATGCCACATCATTCATATTGTTTTGCACCCATCACCGCCAGCCTTCTCCAGAATTCTTGTCATTTTGCAGAACTGAAACTCTGAACCCATTAAACCATAATTCCCAGTTTCCCTATCTCTCAGGCCCTGGCAGCTACCATTCTGTTTTCTGTCTGTGTGAATTTGACTACTCTAGATACCTCATATATTAACATATGGAATCATACAATATTTGTCTTTTTGTACTGACTTATTTCACTTAGCATAATATCCTCAAGTGTCATCTATGTTTGCAGCATGTGACAGCATTTCTTTCCTCTTTAAGGCTGAATAATATTCCATTGTATATACCACATTTTGTTTAGCTATTCATCCATTGTTGCACAGTTGAGTTGCTTCTACCTTTTGGCTATTGTGAATAGTGCTACTATGAACATGGGTGTGCCACTATCTCTTCAAGACCCTGCTTTCAATCCTTTTGGGTATGCACCCAGTGGCAGAATTGCTGGATCGAATTGTAATTTTATTTTTAATGTTTTGAGGAACTTCCATAATGCTTTCCATAATGTTTGTACCATTTTACTTTCCAACCAACAGTGCACAAGTGTCCCATTTCTCTACATCCTCATTAAAATTTATTTTTTTTTATTTTGTTTACTTGTTTATTGGTTTTTGATAGTAGCCATTCTAATGAGTATGAAATGATATCTCATTGTGGTTTTGACTTGCATTTCTGTAATGGTTAGTGACATTGAACATCTGTTTATGTGCTTATTGGCAATTTATACGTGCCTTGGAAGAAATGGCTACTCAAGTTTTTTGCTCAGTTTTAAATTGAGTTATTTGGTTTTGGTTGTTGTTGAGTTGTAGGAGTTCTTTACATATTCTGGATATTAACCCCTCATTAGATGTATGATTTAAAAATATTTTCTATCATTCCATGGGTTGCCTTTTAACTGTATTGATAGTGTCCTTTGATGCATAAAAGTTTTAAATTTTGATGTCATATAATTTATTTATTTTTTCTTCTGTTTTCTGTGCTTTTGGTGTCATATTCAGGAAATCACTGCCAAATTCAGTGTCATGAAGCTCTTCCCCTATGTTTTCTTCTAAGACTTTTATAGGTTTAGCTTTTAGCCTTTCATCCATTTTGAGTTAATTTTTGCATGGTGTCAGATAATAGTCTAACTTCATTCTTTTGCATGTGAATATCTACTTTTCCTAACACCATTTGTTGAAAAAACTGTTCTTTCTCCATTGATTAGTCTTGGCATCGTTGTCAAAAATTTGACCATCTATGCAAGGGACCTCTATTCTATTTTATTGGCTTATAGTCTGTCCTTATGTCAGTACTACACTGTTTTGATTACTGTAACTTTGTAGTAAGTTTTGAAATCAGGAAGCATGATACATACTTTGTTCTTTTTCAAATTTTTTTTGACTATTTGAGGTCCCTTGAAATTCTATATAAATTTTAGAATAAATTTTTCTATTACTGCAAAAAATGTTATTGGGATTTTTATAGGGATTGCATTGAATCTGTAGAGCACATTGGGTAGTAGTGACATCTTAACTATATAAATTGTTCCAGTTAATGAACGTGGGATGTCTTTCCATTTATTAGTGTCTCCTTTAATTTCTTTCAGTAATGTTGTGTAGTTTTCAGAGTTCAGGTCTTTCATCTCCTTGGCAAGTTTATTCCTAAGTATTTTATTCTTTTTGATGCTATTATAAATGGAATTGTTTTCTAAATTTCCTTTTTGGATTGTTTATTGTTAGTGTATAGAAATGCAACTGATTTTTGTGTATTGACTTTTTTTTTTTATCCTGCAACTTTGCTGAATTTGTTTAGTAGTTCTAACAGGTTTTTGTTGTTGTTGTTGCTGAATCATTAGAGTTTTCTACATATACAGTTATGCTGTCTGGGAAAAATATAATTTTACCTCTTCTTTCCAATTTTAATGTCTTTTATTTTATTTTCTTGAATAATTGCTCTGGATAGGACTTCCAGTATTATGTTGACCAAAAGTAGCAAAAGAAGGCATCCTTGCATTGTTCCTGATCTTAGAGGAAAGCTTTCAGTCTTTGACTATCTAGTATGATGTTAGCTATGGGGCCAGTTGTTTTTTAATGGATATATCCTCAAAGGCTCTTTTATGACTCACACTTATTAAGCACCTTCTAATGGCTCTGTTGTAGGAAGTCCCTTTTCATATGTTGCTCATTTAGATTTCTCAATAGCTCTGCAATGGAAGTATAACTTAACAAATGGGGAAACCAATATTCATAGAGTCAAGTAAATTGCTCCAGCTTACATAATTAGTCCATGACAGAACTGGGACTCCATTTTATCTCAAAAGCCTACATTCTTTTTGTTTTACCAAGCTGCCCCTTGAAAGGGGGACCAGATCTCCCTGCACTCACATTTCATTTTCTCTTCTACAGTATCAAGCAGAGTTGGGCCCACACATATGCTCAATAGCTTGTCGAAAGGTCCATTACCAACATGAAAATCCATTTCTAAGTGCCCCAAGAGCTTTCCTCATCTCTGTTGAAAAGTGAAGCTGGACCTCTCAGGCAGATGAATATACACTTTCATCTTGCCAAACACAGTCCTTGATGTGCACTACAGAGTCTCTCACTGGGCCCCTAAGCCTGGCTTCCAAAACTATTCATCCTCCAGTTTGCATACATGGCTCTCTCTCTTCCCAGCAATTACACCACTTATGTTTGGTTCCCACCGCCTGCTTCATAACAGCAGCAGTGCCTGGGGGCTCCCTGGCCCCTGACACCACAGGCACATTGCCCTAAAGAAACAAGGGAATCTGCTGAAAACCCATTTCTCGTCTAAGACTACTTTTCTTCTTAGCCAGAGTAGAGAAAAACAACCTCTGGTAGCCACATTAATTACTTTGTCCAAATGAAATGCTAAAAATAACTTCTCAGGCTAGATCCCAGTTCCCAGAACAGACATCTTAAAAGTGCTCACAGCCTTGGCCCATAGGTGGGACAGGAAAGAGACAATTCTCCTCTTGGGATGCCCCTCTAGGGCTCTGAAATTTGCAGAGGGGCAGAATAAGGCCACGGAGAAAGAAACTTTCCTTCATTAGGATAACTCCATATGTTCATATTTTCTGGGACACTTCAATTGCAAACAATTCTGTTCATATGTCTTAAGACCAAATGACTGCTGTGTGTTGGATTCTTTGTTTTGATTTTTGTTTCTGGAAAGATGGTCATTATAATAGGAAAATTAGAAAGCCAAAGGTGCTTTCAGACTATTTTCATTACAGTCCTCTGTGGGAGTGTATGTGTGTGTGCCTACAACTCATTATGTATGGATGTATTGGTGTGCCATGACTACACCTCCAGATGCTGATTGAAATTTAAGTCCACGGGGAGCAATAACTTTTAGCCTCCATCATTGTCTCCTAAATGCACATACATTTTGGGTTGGATTATTTGGCCAGCTCTTGGATCACCTGGAGGTTAAAGAATGAGCGTGTGACCTAGAGAAAGAGCTTCCCCTGAGACTCTCTGCCTGGATGTGGAATGGGAGACAGAAGGGGACATGGACATAGGCATGTTTCAGCCCCCATCTGAGAAAAACCAAACTCCTTCCGAGATCCCAGATAACTGACTTCAGCCGTGGAGAGTCTACATCTGCCTTTTGATACCTGAACTTCCTACTCCAGATTGTTGCCTTTGTTTCCCTGTCAATGGAGAGGGCAGGGCTCTGCGGGAGCCAGAGGTTGGGAAGTTCGGGAACATGGGCATGAGGACCAGAGGGAAGACCTTAGGCTGTGTGGCATAGAGAAAAGGGCCTGGACTTTGGAGTCCGTCAGTCCTGCCTCAGCCACTTATATTTGTGTGACCTTAGCAAGACTCAACCTTTTGATACGCAGAATCTTCATTTGCAAAATGAATTTGTAGTTCTTCTTGGGGTCCTTGATAATTAGGAAAATTATACACAAAGGGGTTGGCACATTGTATGAGCTCAAGGACTGGTAGTTATTACTATTATGAGGGTTTATCTGTCCAATAATCTTGTGTAGATGAGAATATTGGAGTCCAGAGGGTAAAATGACTTGTTCGATGCCATAGGTAGTCAGTGGACAAGAGGTAGTCAGTGGACAAGAGAGCCAGGACTGGAACCTGATGATTCTTTCTCTAAATCACTTTGCCTCCTAAGATTTGCAGCAGTGGGAGGCATTAGAGCTAAAATATACTCTTGTCACTCTTGAGGACTCTATAATCGAATGAAAGACAGATTTATGAAAAAAAAAAAACCCACAAGGGTACTTGAATAAGAAATGGAGAAATAAATGTGTGCATGTGTGTTTGCTTGAATTCATAGAATGGGAAAAAGTCTCTGCAGTCAGACAGACCACTGGAGTGCAGCACAGCATGGATTTGGCTTCTAATTGTGGGAAAGAGAAGTGGCTTACTTTTCTGTTTTAATTTGCTTGCAATTTATAAAGCCTGTAATTGTAGAAGTCATTTTGCCTCACTCTATATATGAGTATGTTCAGTTGTATTTTATTTTATTTATTTTTAGCAAAGCAGTGCATTCTCCCAGTGGATTCTCAAGACAGGCTGCATGGAATTGGATGTTGGCTCTCGACACGCATCATTTGTTTTTATCATGGAGAGGACCTGACCCCCGTTGTCCTCTAGATGACTAGGACTCTCCCACTAAGGGTAAGGAAGCAGAAAGACAGGGAAAAAACCTCTTCTGCTTGCCATCCTGTCTCCCATAGCACAATGCCTGACACATGATAGGTGCTTAATAAATACTGCTTCATCTAATTACATGTGGATTGAACTCCCTTGTCCTCCTGGTTCACAGGGCCCCTCTGCTGCCCCCAGGAAGACCAGACCAGAGGATGTCTCTGCAATCATTTGGTTTAGGTAAGAAAATCATTTTGGTTAAGATAAGAAAAGTTCTCACTAGAGGATGTCCATGCTGAAAATCACTTCTTTCCAGCCTGGCTGGTCTCTTTAGGACTGTTGGAAGCTCCTTTGAAATTTTCCAATTTCAAAGACCTCCTTCCAGCCTCATCAGCTGACATGACTTTACAGAACCCAGATGAACCCAGTCTTCCTCATGGACCTCCTCTGCCTACCCAGGCACTGCTGTGTCTCCCTTCTCCGAGCACTCAGTACCTGTAGCACACAACTATGTGGCGTCTCTTGTGATATGCTTATATCATCCTTGTGTGTGTTTTCTCCTGTCGATACCTGGAGAATAGCAGCTGTTGTCCTCCACCCTCTGGATCCCACAGAGGCCCTCACACAGGTACAGGTAGCCTAGAATAGGTGCTGGACAAGCATTTGTTTAGCAAACCCTCTAGTTCTTGGAAGGTGTGGCTACTAACATCTTTCACTAATCATGTTGTAAGTGACCTTGTTTCCATTTGTGCTTTTCCTTCAAGGAAGCTTAGAGCCAACTGTACAGTCTATCTCTAGGAATGTCACGTGATTGCAGGATCTTCACTTTGCATAATAGTACCCCTGCTTCTTTCTACTCTTCTATACCTATTTTTGGTTTATCAATTCTCTGTCTCTATCTCTGTCTCTCCCTTATGTGTAGGCCTATGCCAAGAGGTTATAAATGAATGCATATGAAATATAAAGTAACCCACTTGAAGGTGTCAATGGTTATCAATGATCTACCCATCTTAGTCTGGTCATTTTGCACTGAAATAAGGAAAAATGAGGTCATAATTGATAGGATTTTATCTCCACCAGTGGAAGTTCAGGTAGCATGGTGGTTGAGTTTGGCTTCTTGGTGTCTTCCCACTTTCCCACAAATGCAAGTGCCTTTTGCACCTGGGACTGGGGTTGCTGAAGCTTAGAGTACAAAAGAAGTGACAACTGAAGTTTGTTTTTCCTTTATTTGCATTCATCCTCTGCATCAGCCTTTCAGCCCCTGGAGTGCTGTCCCTGACTGAGTAAGGGTCAAAGGCTACCCACAAAGCAACTCACATCTGTTTTACTTGAGATCTCATAGTGGGGAAAGAAGAACTCGTTAGTGAAGGGAATGAGTGACAAGGTTTGGTTTCTCCAGTCTTCTCCAAGTTGCAGGAGCCCAGAGAGGAGACAAGGAGGTATTTGAACAAGGAGAAAAGAAAATATAAGATGGGTAAGGGTTTCATGACAATAGAATCTCCAGATGTTAGAATTTATGTCCTCGTTTCACAGATGAATGAAACTGAGGCTTGGAGAAGGGCAATGACTAACCTAACGTCATGTGGTGACTGGTTACCAGAACCAAGGGTGGTGATCGCCTCTTGAAGACTGAGGAGGCTTCTCTGGCCCTACAGCTTCTCCTGCCATAGGATTCGAATTCCAAACAGAATCCTCTTCCTGCTCCTTTATAGCCCCTGGGCTGTGCCCTTGCTGTTCTATTGCATCCCAGACACAATTCCCCACTACCCCATGGAGGATTGGGAATTAACACTTTAACAAGCACCCTAAGTGACGCCTGGGCACATTCAAGACTCAGAATGGCAGGGCCAAAGGGACAAGGTGGTGGCAGCAAGCCTGACGCCCTGCTCTCCATCTGCCCCTGGCAGGCCCAGGGTGCTGAGGAACAGGCTGGCTGGCCTCTCACCAGCAGGCCTGGCATCACACAGCGCTTGGGGAAGGACTGTCAGGACAGGGATGTCCCCCAGCACCAGAAGTGTTTTCAAACAAAGCCTTCCATATGACCATATGTGTTGAGAAGCACCAGCTTCTTTTCTTAATGTTTGGTTAAAAAGCTCAGTTTTGCTGTGTGCTAACATAAGGCCAAAAATGTTCTTCCTCTGTCTACCAGCTCTCTCCTTCCCTCCTGCTTCCCCCAACCTCACGACTCCCTTTTGCACACTTCTAGCCTAATATGGCTCGGACCCTTTGTTTACTCTTCTCTTAACTCCCACCTGGGGGGAAATTAACATTTCCTCCATGGATAATAAAAAAATAGTGATTATAATGACCACAGGGTGGCCATGCTCCAACACTGGCATTAATGATACCTTGCAGATAAATGTTGGTGCCCACCGAGGCACACCTATTTTCATTTGTCCGACTTGCTTCCGATTATGAAAGCAAACTTTTCTTCCTTCCTTAAAATCACTGAGAGGTGGCCATTTGATGGCAGGTGCGTGCCTGGTTCAACAACACAGGCACGTCATTCACACTAAGGGAGCCCACACCTACCTGCCGACATAGGCTTGTCCTGTAAGGGGCAGCTTAGGAGGGAAAGAAGAAGGCAGAGCATGACAGTAGTGAGTGGAGGGAGAAGTGGAGAGTAGAGGAAGGGAGGAGTCTCAGTTTCTCTTTTGAGGCTAATTAGATGATTTGTCAGAGAAGGTTGCCCAGTGAGTTTGAGAGCCAGAGGGCCCCCAATTTCCCTGGGCTGTTGTCCAGGGGAGGAGGGAGGGATTTGTGAAGTTGTGATTCAGTGAGAAGGAGGCCAGCCTAGTGCTAGCAGCAGGAGAGGGATTACCAAGTGATGGCACTGGAGTTGTTTTGTTCTCAGGCACAGATGTAATTATCTCTTTGTTAACGACCTTGATAAGCAGATCTAGACAAGTAGATATCATAAGAGGTCTGTTTATCAGGTGGGCTGAAGGACTTTACAACATGAACAGAAAAAAGTATACATGAAGACATTTATGCCTGCATGTGTGCATACACATATAAATACATGCATATGTTCTTTCATACCCATTGGCACGGGAACACACATAGTTATACTCAAGTCACACAAACATAAAGATACACATAGATATCAACACACACGTATACAACCGTACACACATGTGCATGTGCTGAGATGCTGTCTCATACACATGGAGGCAAGCTAATGTGTGGACATTCCTATCAGTCCTAGACACAGGTATGAATAGGTACATTGACTCACACATACCAAGCAGAATAAAATGGGGAAGGTGCCCATGGCATGGTGGCCATTTGACTCATTGGAGACCACACTGAGCCAGGGAGGAGGCTCCAAATAACAGAAGGGCAGTGGCCAAGTGTGTCTGGTCCTCACAGGGACATAGTGGCTGCACAATAAAATCTTACTGGTTGATGGATTCCATGGCTTGCCTTACTGACTTCTTTGCCAAGGTTTGATTATGACAGCCATGGAAAATTGTCTTCCCTCCTATCCTTTAGTGTGAATGCTTGGAGTTTCTCGGAGATTCTCCTTGGTTGAAATGATGTTGTGCTTATGTAGCTTCTCTGTTATCCCCTCTCTACTCCCAGAACCCTAACTCACAATCAAATGGGCAATTTCTTTTCCATTCTTGCTTCAAAAGAAAAACACAGATCCACAGTAGTCAGTGTGGTCTGGGCGTCTTTGGAAAAGGGAACATGTGACCCTGGCACAGGGAGAGATCAAATGCCCCACCTGTGGGCTTTCGGGGCTTGAAGGTGATGCCCAGGGCTCTCTACAGCCCACCTGGTATCTCAGCCAGACCTCCCTGAAGAGGGTCCTTGTCTCCATCACAGTGGCAAGGAAACCTGAGGTGTCACAATGGGGTCTAGGTAATGACTGTCGATGTACCGGATGGTTTATTAAGAAGTACGCATCGTCATTACTATTAGATGTTATCGTCCAAAAGACTGCACATCCTATGTTTGCTGGCTTGGTCAAGGTGAAACAAAATAAAACCACACATGTGCTCTCTGGGTTGCTGGGGGAAGAGAGTGTCGTCACCTCACACTATAGAAGTTAGTGTCTCTCCTGAAACAGCAAGAGGCCTGGGGTCCCACGTGAAGGAGCCTAGATGCAGTTCCCATTTCTGGTGGAGTTCTTGGTTGTCATGAACTCTGCCTTCATTTCCCTTGCACCTGTTATGAATTTTGGCCTATACCAGTCAGTGTTTGAAGAGGAGGGAGAAGGAACTGGGTTGTTAATTTTGAACTTTTAATTGCATCCTTTTGCTTTTTCCCTTCCATGAACCTTCTCTGTTCTTCTCCCTTACTCCTCTTCTCTTACACCCACAGACCAACAGCGTAGCTAGAGAGCTGCTGTCTTTGCAGCCATACCCCGAGGACTTAGAATTTCTAGGACTACGGCCTCCCTTCCCCCCACCCCCACTTTGACAGGAAGCACTTTCCAGCCCTGAGGCCGTGACTCTAAATGTTCCGTTCCAGGAGTGACTGCACTGATGGTTTCCAGGGAATTGACTTCCAGATCCTCAGCTTCCACACGTTGTTTGCTGTATCTAGTAGGTTCTCCTTCCTTACCACCATTTTTCATAAAGACCCCTTTTCCCCTTTAGAAAGCCAAGGCACTCCTCCTGCCCAGCTCTTCCTCTGGTCCATTGTTCTAGGGTGCAAACGCCTCCAGGGAGACAAACATCCTGTATTAACCAAAGCACTGGAAACCCACAGGATAGCTTCCTCTCTCCCTCTCTCGACTGATTGCACACATTTTTCTTTTAGAGATAAAGATTGGTGTTAAAAATGGAGTATGTGAGCTCCTTTGGGGAGGGCGTAGACAATGAGAGTGATGACAATTCTGTTTCACGACCACACCTCTCCCAAGACTCCATTATTGTCAAAGATGCTTAGCTGTTGTGCAGGAATATGGAGAGAGCAAAGCATAGGGTAGGAAATATTGAGTGCTAAAAATGATCTTTTTTCACAAATTTAATCATAAGCAATTGTATTCAGCTATTCTCAATACTCATTCCCGGGGAGTGTCATTATCTAGAAAGAAAAGCGCCTTGGAACCGCTGAAATAGCACAGGTTAGCGACACAGATCCCATTAAATGCAATGGGAATATTTTTGATGACTCATAAATGATAAAATGTGTGGCTAGAGCTTTACCTGATTTCTTTTAAATTCAGAATGTGTTATTCAATGAGTTAGTTAAAACTTATTTTATCAAATTGTAGCATGAACTATTTATGCCAGTTAATCAGTTCTCAGATTATTTCTTCTTATGAAATCCTTAATATTTTCTAACTCTGATTAGTAAAAACTAAAATGATAACTAGCTGTAACAAAAATTTCTTTTTGCCAGTGTATACCTTTCTCTTTCAGCAAATATATGGTAAAATCTTAATCATAACATCTCACAAAATTAATGGCATTATTTATGCAATTATATACATAATTCTTATTTAATGAATTTTCAAAAGCTGAGAAACAGATTCAATCCATGCACACACCCACATTTACCAAAGGACTAAAAGGAATTTTACACTTCTTGCTCCATAAATAACATATTTTTGCTACAAATTGCACTGCATTATTTCAAGTTAAGTAGTGAGAAACAGCATATAGATTTATTATTGTTTTTATAAATTATAAAAATGATTATATTAGCTTTATATTAGTTTCTTCTTGACTACTTTTAGTATTTTGCCTTTAAAAAGGACATGTTCCACAGTATAGTACTCAATGATTTTTAACACTATTTCTGAAATGTATATTAATTCATTTATTTGAATTGAAAAATGAAGTCAGATATTTTATAACAGAAAGTGAGTTTAGTTGGGCTGATCATTTCACGGCAATGGGTGACATTGTTAAGTAGGCTACATGGCAGATACTTCCCTTTTGTTGAGTGAACTAAATCTATATGTAAAGGATGTGATGAAATAAAAGCAGTTTATTGAAAAAGACTATAGTGTCAAAGATGTATTAAAATTAACAATAGCTTTAATATCTTCAGTTATATCTCAGCATTTTATACTAAGCAATATGCATCTAATAGAAGAAAATTAACAGGTATAATTAATAGCCACTTGATAAGTTCTGGTAAAGTCTTTTTGATATTCCCCAGGGATGGAGAAAGTGAATGATTCCAATAAATAAAAAAAATGAAAAGGAATTAAACAAAACTTTACACATACACCCACACACATATACCTTTTTAATACAGATATGGTTTCAGTTCTTTGCTTTCAGCAAAAATGAAGAAGGACCTAATCAAACTGTCAGATGATAGATCACTAAAAATAACTTTTAATAAGAGTTCACCAAGTGGTTTTCAGCTTATACAAGGAATTTCAAAAAATGATGTTGCTGTAACAAAACTCTTTTCAATTCCATCTCTTTCAAAGGGACAAACCTTCTGAGTGCTATCTACTTAAACGTCAGACACAAATAGAGAAATGTAAAACATGAATGGGAATCTTCTAGGGGGCAGGTGAGCAATAGCACTTGAACGTGGTTAGTCTGAAAGGTCCCTTTCAGCTCTGACAACTGGTGACTGTCACTTGGTATCTGTTCTTCCCTCCCAAGAAACCCCAGGCTGCTCACGGCCTCACCCAGCCCTGCTGTCACGGCTCACAGGTGCCACCTGCCTCTGTGTGTACCATGCTCTCTTCCCTCCTACCCTCCCCACCCTTCTTATCCAAACCGCTCTCTTCTCGGCAGCCCCTTTTCACGTGTTTTCTGGCTGTATTTATGTTAAGGAACAAATGATGGGTAATTTAGCCACCCCAAACCTTCTAACTTTCATCTACAAGGATAGAAAGGGGTCTTGGATAGGACTCCTACTGCGCTGAACACACACGGTACCCACATCTGCCTTGAGTCCCCTGGGCTGATCTCATGTCCTGTGTATGAGAGTCACCACACAAAGCCCCAGACTCATGCCACCTCCACCTTGGGTGCCCGATCTCCTCTGTCCCCACCTCCCACCTTGCCCTCCCTGACTCCTGAGTACTATGTCTGCTAGAATGCATGGTCCCTCAGCAGCAAACCCCCTGTGTCTGAAACCTCTTGTCTGAATTCTCCCTTCACTTTCTTGTCCTAACTAAAACCTAGCTTCCCCCCCAAGGACAGGGCTTTTCTGGAACTTTCTGGAGTGGTGGCTATGTATTAATAGTTCCCCTTATCCCCTATCCAACAGAATGTGGAGATGAGATAGAGATCCTTCCTCTTCCTCATTGTTGCTTAGGATCTGTTCTCTTCTCTCTTCTCTTTAAACATGCAGCTTTGAGTCTTGTCTTTAGACTATGCCTCCTGCTACTCTTCCTGACTGCAGTTAACTTCTAATCCCAGAGCTATGCCCCCTATTTTTTAATGATTTTAGCTCCTGGTTTAGTTCTTCTCTCCTACTTTATTCCTATCTTAATGCTTGGTGATTTCCATATATACATATATAATCCCTTTAATTCTTGACCTTCTAGTTCCTTGAATTTCTTTTCTCCTTTATTCTACATTGCCACTTGATCTCATGGCTGCACTTTGCCCTATCCTTATTAATATAGCCCACTTTAAGACCTTACCCTTTATTTTTCTATTTCATTCCCTTTAGTACTCTGACTTCAATAAGCTCTTGATACTCTCTTATATTCTCAGCTTAAAATACATTATTATAATCATTCTAACCATCCTTTGTATACACTCTCAACTTCTTTGTCCCATTTGAATACTCTCTTAGGAGAACCAAGATCTTAAACTAACTCTCCATGACCTCTGCACCTACACCCATGCATTCAGCCAACCCTAAATAGAGAAAAACACATAACCCTTGTGATGCTTTTACTCTCAATTTATGACCACAAACTTAAAGTTGAACCACAATGTTCCCCAGCATTTATACTACATTCCACCTAATTGTCTCTCTCTTAAAACCATCGGCACATGTTCCTTCATCACCATTTTCAGCTGACAGCATTGCTTCCCAATTCACTGGTACAACTGAAGCCATCATAAAGGAACCGCCACATGTCCCCACCACCACATCTAGCCACCTACCCCCAGCTACACCTATAAACCCTCCATTCCCAAGTGTCAGTGGACATGAACTGTCAGCGTTCCTCTCTAAGGCCACTTGCACTGCACACTTCACCATCCCTCCCTCACCTACTGAAGGATATTGTTCTGGCAATTTTCTCCTCTTTCCCCTACGCCATCTGTATCTCCCTTTCCACTGAATCATTATCATCATCGTACCATGATGTACCTATTTCTTCCATCTTAAAAAAAAGCATTTTAAAGCAACCAAGGTATCCTGCAATCAGTGAATGGATAAATAAATTGTGGTACATCTAGATAATGGAATATTATTCAGCACTAAAATGAAATGAGCTATTAAGCCATGAAAATACATGGAGAAAACTTTAATGCAAGCTACTAAGTGAAAGAAGCCCATCTGAAAAGGCTACTTCCTGTATGATTTAACTATATGACATCCTAAAAAAGGTAAAACTATGGAGACAATAAAACAGATCAGTGGTTTCTACGAAAAGGGATGAATCAGTGCATCAGAGAGAATTTTTAGGGCAGTAAAACTACTCGGAATGATACTCTAATTGTGGATGCACGTCATTACACATTTGTAGAAGGTACAACACCAAGAATGAACCTTAATGTCAAATATGGACTTCGGGTGATAATGACGCATCATGTATTTCATCGATTGTAGCAAAGGTATCACTCTGGCAGGGGATGGGGGATGTTGATAATGGGGGAGGCTGTGTATGTGGGATGTTGGGGGGCAAGGGGTGTAGGGGATATCTATGTACCTTCTGTTCAGTTTTGCTGTGATCCTAAAACTACCATAAAAAATAAAATCTTTAAAGAAAAATTTGATCTCTTTGCCCCTCCTGTTTCTCTGTTCTACCTTTCATTAAAACACCTCAAAATTTCTGTCTCTAGCCACTGTCTCCAATTCTTGTCCTGTTTTCTCTTAATCCCATGCCAAACAAGATTTGCCTTGAACCCCTCCACCAAAACCACTCTTGTTTAAGGTCACAGTGACCTCAATGTTGCTAAATCCATAATCAATTCTTAAACTTGATAATATTTGACCTTTCAGTAAACATTTCACAGTTATTCATTTCCTACTCCTTGAAAACACTTTCATCCGGTGGCTTCTTAAACACCACACACTCTTGGTTTTACTCCTGCTTTGCTGGTCATGTTTTAATCTCTTTTCCTATTTTCTCCTCTTCTCCCTTGTCTCTTATTATTGGGGTGCCTCGGGGCTGAATCCTTGGACCTTGTTTCTTCTCTACTACACTCACTGCCTAGGTAATCTCGTCCTGTCCCATGGCTTCAGATCCCATCTAACTGTTAATGACTTATATCTCCAGCATAGATATTGACACCTAACTCCTGACTTCATACAACTGCCTATGCAACAGTGATGCCTAGTAGAAATAGCAACTTATTTCCAAATGATGTCCTCTTCCCCAAACCTTCCTCACTGCACTTTTCTCCAACAAAGCTCATGGCAACGTCATCCTTCCATTATGATAGGCTGAAAGACTTGGGGATCATCCTTGATTCCATTGTCTTACCTGTCATGAAATCATATTAGTCCTTCCTTTAAAATATATCCAGTATCTGGCCCCTTCCCACCAACTCTTATGCCCTCACATTGCTCTTGCTTTGATTTTTGTAATAGACTCCTAATGGCACCTTTGTTCCCATCTCACCTACCCCCTTATAGCCTGTTCTCAATGCAATAGCCAGAATGAGCCATTCCTATGCTCAAAGACAAAAACTCTTCAATGGCTCCTCATCTCACCCCAGTAAGAACCAAGGTGGTTACACTGGCCTACAGTGGCTAACAATCTGACCCCATGACCTCTCTGACAATATCTGCTTTGACTCTCTCCTTCCCTCAAGCTGCTGTAGCCCCACTGGCCTCTTCATAGTTGCTGCTCAAACAGCCCAGGCCATTTTTACTGGCTGTTTCCTCTGCCTGGAGCACTCCCTGCCCCAGATAACTGCAAGGCTCATATCCAGTCCTCCTTCAAATCTCTCTCCCATTAAGGTCTACTACCCAATTTAAAATGGCACTCCCCCTGTTCTTGATTTTTTCAATGCAGTTATAATGTTCATTATATTTATTGTCTTTCCCCCTCCTTAAATGCATGTTCTATAAGAGAAAGTATTGTATTTTTGTCTGTTTTGTTCATTGTTGTAACCTCAATGTTTGGAGATTGCCTGAAAGTAGTAAGTACTCAGCAAATGCAATTGATCACCATTATTCATGGATTCTATGTTTGCAAATTCACCTACTGGATAAAACTTATTTGTAGCCCCCAAATCTATACTCCACTTTTGTGGTCATTCACAGACATGTGCAGAGTGGTGAAAAATGTTAGTCACCTGATACAAACATACAATCCCATAGTCACAGCACCTTGCACTCCCTTGCACAAAATAGGCACCTAAAATATGCTCACAGAAGAGAACTGAAGTGATTGGTCAGGTGGCCATACAACCGACGTGGTTACTCAACTTCTGGAGTGAAGAGCTGAGGTTGTGTTTACTCAGGGGACAAATCATTTTGGCCTCCTTCTCCCTGGGCCCCCCAAATAAATCCTGTAAATGTCCCCATGGCCTCCCCATCTGGCTGTATAAGTTGGAGGTTACCCAAGCCCTGGTTTGACATGATTCCTCTGGGTTCTGGACTTTTTCCACCACGAGCAGCTCCCTTCAACATGGTTCTGATTCAAATGGGATTGAAAAGTAGAAGTATCTGGGGATTTGGCAACACCTGTTGCTGAGATGAGCAGATCATGCACGATAAACTGTTTACTCTTCTGGCTATAATTACTACTTAAAGAAACAAACTTACAAAGTTGATAGATAACATTTAACAACAGGAACTCTATTTACTGGAAATTCACACCCCTTCCCTTTTCTCTGCTGTTTCTAGGAAAGGAATGCAATAAGGGTTTTATTCTTTTAATTGAAGCTGTTAGAGCAGATAGACCTGGGAAGTTTGTGAGCGCACACCAGTGTGGATGTGTGTGTGTGTGTGGGCACAAGCTCGCACTCCTCTGAGCTATCATCGGCACTTTTTGTTTTCATTGATCAACAACAGAACTTTATGAGGCGAGTTCTCATGTCTTCTACATTTTTGACATTTATTGCAATGTGAGTTCCCTGACAGGGGGCTTTGTGTCATGTTCCCAGAAAAAATATGAAAGTGCCAGTTAACTGAGCCCATTCAGAGTGTCTCCAGCCAAGAGAACAGAGCTCAGGTTAAGAAGAGCCCCCATGCTCAAGACCACAGAAGACCATAAATTAGGTTTAGGGACAAGAGAATGGAGTTGAGGTCCAACTCTGCCTCTTTCTCCAGCCCTATTTTCTTATGTGTCCATGGCCATATGTATACCATATCCACAGTGTGTCTGCAGGGACACATTCCCAGTATTTAATGACCACTGCAGCCCGGGCATTCGTCAGTCAGAATAGACACAAGTCCTGGCACTCCAAAAGGGCCCTATGTGTCCCCTGTTGTGCCAGGCACTACCCTTTTGATTATCTGGCCTTGGGGAAATTGGAAGCTCCCAGAGGACAGTGGCTCCTTATCAACTGGTCCAGAGGCATTTCAATATTTTAACCACCGGCACAGCCTCATCAGATCATACAGATCACAGCTGTGCTTATCTGTGTTTGTGCAACGTATTAGTCTCAGCCTTCAAATACACTCAGACGGTTATTATCTTTAGCAGGAAAGTATCTTCCAGAATCTTTCTTATGCAAGGAATAAAGAGATTGGGGTCTTAATCTCAGTTTGGCCACTCACTTGCCTGATGACCTTATTCAGCAAGTCACTTCACTTTTTCAGAGCCATGATTCACTCACATGCAAACCAAGCAAAACAACTAACTAGACTTTCTCTTTACAGATTTTCCAGTTGTGTGTTCTAGAAAGGAAGAACGATGTAAGGAAGGAGGGTGAGAGGAGAGAGAGAAGGATAATGAAAGCTAAGGTTTGGATCACAGCCAGTAATCACAGTCCCTTTCATTTGTATGGGATTTTACAGTTTCTTGAGCATTTTCATTACACTAAAGCAAACTGTTTCCTGAGCACTAGAATGTGTGTGTATTCTCAGCAATAGGAAACTCAGAGCATAGAGCATAGCCTGAAAGAAGAGATTGACACACGTTAAAACAGGAGTGGAAAAAGATTGATGAGTGCTTGGTGGTCAGGGAAGTCCACACTGAGGAGGTGGGATGGGTGCTGGACCTCAAAGGGCGACAGGATTTTATATTTTAGAATTTCTGTCTGAGTATAAAATGCCTGGGTCATGATTTTTCCCCCATCAGGACTTGCAGGTTTTGCCCCTTTCATTTCTCATCCTGAATATTTTTCTGGAAAAGTCTGAAGATAGCCGAATTTTTCTTCTTTGGAGGACTCTTGCTTTTACTACCTGTGTAACTAAATAATTCTTCTTTTTATCCTGTAAGTTCAAAAAGGTAACCAGGATATCTCTTGAATCTAGTCATTCTGTATAAGTGTTTCCTGTGAATGGATGTTTTTTTTTTTTTCAACTTATCCTCGTTTTTTCAGTTCTTCCTTCATTTCAGGAAATTTAATTTTACAATATCATTGAATAATTCTTGTCTGCATTTTTTGAGTTCTCTATTTCAGGAATACTTGTCACCCATATGTTGTGCCATTTCCATCTTGCCTCAATGTCTCTCACTTTATCTGCCATCATGTCCCCTCCCCCTTCCCTTCCCTTTGCATTAACTCAGGAATTTCATTTCAAGATTTTAATTAAAATTTCATCCATGTCTGTTCTGTTTTTGGCTACTCTAATTATTAGTTCTGTGATGCTATTGTCTGTCATGGTCCCCAGTTAGCTTCCTCAGTCCTGCAGTCACTCTTTTCATTCTGTTCTCTTGGCGTGTTGTCTTTAAGCCCTTTATGAAACTTACAATTCATTTTATTATCAAGTTATTCCATAGCCTGGAGCACATGCAGAAATTTTCTTCTGTTCTTTGGGTTCTGTTTTTTGCTGAGTTACTTCTCCGTCTCCTTCAGCTCATGCTTTTATCCTTGGTCTTCCTGTGACGAGTTCCACAGTCACCACGATGTCCCCACCCCCGCTGCTCGTGCTGAGTGTGGGCACCTCCGACTGTCACGGCACAGTGGGGTAAATGCTTCTTATCTTCTTTCTGATCTTACTGAGATGTTTTGGTTTCCCCTCTGTGGCACATTTATGAAGTATTATAATATGTTCTTACTTCTTTTCAGTCCCCGAGGTTCAGAAGCAATGGAAAGGTTCAGCTGGAGCTGTGTTTTGTTGGGTCATCTGGGCCCTAGTCTTTCTCCTGAGATTTTAAAAAACATCCCAAGTTAGAGACGTCGCATCAGATCAAGAGTATTTTCCAGTTCTGTGGGAAAATACCCTGTGTTTTAGAATATTCCCTGAATTTAGATTGGAATCCTAAAAAAATGGTGAATCCAAGTATCCAGGTAGTTTTCTGCCTCTGCTGCGATGGCATGTTGGTTAGGAGTAACTCGCCCTGATTCCCTTAGATGCATCATGCAGCTAACAATATCACAGGGTTTTTTGGGGGGGGCCTCAAATAGAATGTTGCACATACCAGGTTGTCATCACACCCTCATAAGTACTCAAAATATGTCAGGCGTGACTGTTTTTCTGCAATGGTGAATGGATGTTCTCTTTTAGAGAACATTTCTTTATCTTTGCCCTGAGCTACCTACTCACATTTTAATTGCATGTCTTTCCAAATGGGGTTGTGTTCTTGGTTTTATTAACTGTAACGTTTGCCTCATATGACCTGTTGGGTGCAGGGAGTGGGAGGGGTGGCACTAGGACTTGTGGTGAGCCATAACTAAGGAGTCCGTTGATTACCTTAGCAACCACTTCTCAAAGTTGGTGACATGGGATCGTATGTTGTTCATTTCTGGTTGCTGATGGTGAAAATTTTGTTGTTGATGTTATAATAGTTTCAATAGGTAATAGGATGGAATATTGTTTATCTTCCTCCACTCATTGTGTCTATCTGGAAATTCAAACAGGATTTCAGAGGCAGAGAGGAGGGCAGCAGGCACCACGGTGGGGGCCTGGGTGGGGGAAGGAGCAGAGTTGGGGTGATCAGGAGAGGGGGTGGTGCAGGACACGAGCAGGTTAGCAACAGGGAGGGAAGCAGTGGGTGAGGAGGCTTGTTAGGAGGAAGCCAGACTTTTGTGGCTGGTCATAGGATTTTGGAGCCAAGGAATAATAACCAAGATTAGTGGTAGAGCTAAGACTAATATTTGGGCTGTTGGTCTTCACCTACAATGTCGTCTTGTGAATTCACCTGTTGGCATGCTGCCTCTCCTGCAGGAACCTGTAGGCTTCCACAGCCTCATGGCCCAGAGGTTCTGGCTGGGATAAATGTACACCTCTTGCTATTTTCTTCCTCTTTGGTAAAACAGAGACTACAGGACAGGGAGGAAGATGCAGAAGATACCACAGTTCTGCATGGTTTTTATTTAAGATTTCAGTTTTGCTAGAGATAGATGTGGCTGGGAGATCACCTGGTTCTATCAGTCCAACTTTTATGTACTTCTGTGATTTGGGACCAGACAGGTCCAAGAACCACTTCTAAGGACATACCCGTAACTCATGGCTCTAACATAGAGCTGGACATCAGAGATAAAGACAATTAAATCATGACTCCATAAGTACTGTGAATTTGTTCATGAAGTCCAGTTACTTCTCCTAAATTGAGAGATCCCAAAGTCAGTGACCATCAATATGTATCCATCCAGAGCTGGGGTTGAAGCCTGGTACATAGTAGGTGCTCCGTAGATGTTCCTTAATTAAGTGAAGAAAAGGTAGACCAGTTAAACAACACTCCAGAAGTTAGAGAATAACCCTTGTGTCCCCTCCTTGCCTCCCACCCTATCACATTCCCTAATTTAGCATCAACTTCTTCCAAAGAAGCTTGGATCTGCCAGTGGAGTGAGGAATCACCCAGCGGGCAGGTTATTTTAAATCTTTAATAGACATATTACCTTACATTATGGCTTCATCATCCGCCCCTCAGCGTGAGCACAAAGAGAACATCCATCACAATTAGTGTAACATCCCGAACACATAAAAAAGATGAAAATGTGTAGCTACACTGGGTGTAAGGGAGCCCAGCCTCTCAGCGGATTTTTGTTAGACCACGGGCACGCAGCGAGGTGGGGATGCTGCCCTCTCTTGCACCAAGAAGGGGAAGAGGATCTGTCATGAGCCCAGAGCATGCTCCTGTCCATCCTCCAGAAAAGCAGAGCCTTCCCACACCGAGCTGAGGCTGGGCTCCCTCACACCCAGTCTTCTACAAAGCATTGCTCTCATTTTTGTTCTTGGCTGAGCAGAGGACCCTGGCCAAAACTTGGGGTCCCTGGATCCAGGGCAATCATAAGATTTGGTGCAGTAGACACTTTATCTACTGAGCCAAATCTTGTATGAGGCTTTTCCACCTCTATTAGCTCATGGAATCCCTATGACCACCATGTGAAGTAGGTATTATTGTTCTTTTTGCAGATAAGAAAACTGAGGCTCAAAAAATGTCTTTGAGTTGCCCAGTGTTCTATAGAAAGTAAGAAGTGGCTCATACATTCATCAGTCTGTTTTCAAAGGTTATTTTCCTGGAATATGGACACTGCACAAGACAAGTATGTGTAGATCTCGGCTTGGAAGGGGAAGAGATGCTGCTCCAAGCTTGGAAGCAAGAGTGGTGCAAGTCACCCAGATGCCAACACATGGTGTCCTTCTGTCCTTTTCCTTTCTTTTTGCCCTTCACTTGCATGCAGTGCTTCATAATGCCTTCCAAATCATTGCTTGTCTTTCCTTAGTGTTTGCATGAATTTACGGGTGCATATAGGTAATTATTTATATTGCCTTTGGACTCATGCAGAGTTGAGTTAATCATACACTTCAGTTCTCAGCACTATCTACATCATTCAGCCCAAGGCCTCTTTCTCATTTATTTTCCCCTGTTCAAGCCCTGATCCTTATTCCCATCCTCCTTGCCTGCCCAGACACCTACTCTGATGTGCTGGATGTGTGTCCTTCTAGTATTGTGTGTGTGCATGTGCTTTTTGGTTCACATAAACAATATTTTGTTATAGATCTCATTTTACTTCTTATTTTCTCCCTTAACATTGGGCTTTTAGATTTAGCCACATTTACTCTTTGGACCTCTGGATCACTACTTTTGACTCTTGCATGCTGTGATGACGATATGCATCCACACATTTTCCGTGTTCCCTCCATTCCCCTGGAAACAGACACTCTAGACTGTATTTGACTCCCAGATACCATAGAAGATACGATGATTTAACCATTATCAACATCCTTGTCCCCTTGGGATCTGCACCAAACTTCATCTTGCCATTCCCCATCCTTTGCTTTTCCACAATCATCTCACTTGTTTATGCCTTCATCATCCCTTGTTTAGTTATTACAAAGGTCTCCTTGCCCACAGACTCTCACCTCTCCTGCAGCTAAATTCTTCTCATGTTCAAGGCTCAGAAAAGCCAGTTGCCCACCTGGGCTTGGTGTCTCAGCCCCTCCATCACGTATTTTCTGTTGCAGTCATTTGCTGCAGACACCACAATCCCAGATGATAGATGATTAACTGTTGCAAATGCTGAGGTTTCTACCCGGTTAGGTTTTGTTGTTCTTAGCTGCAGAGGGAGGAGTTGTAGCCTATTCATCTCCTCACAGAGCTCAGTACTCTGTGTGGTACATTTACAGTGTGCTCACAGGGCTTTGCAGGTACACACACCAACATCTAGATTTGCAGTTAGTCGGTGCCCTCTGCCTATGGACCAGGAAACAAGTCCCTCCTGGAGGGTCTGGCTTAGCAGCAGGTAGATGAAGGCTCATCATTTGGAGGTGGACGTGGTCATGGAGAGTTGGTGAGGGTGGGCCAAGGAGCAATGAAGAGGCTCCCAGCCCTTTGGTGCTGCTGGGTACTAATTTTGATACAGTGTGCTATTAGGCATGAATTAGGCTCAATTAATTCCTGGTGACAGGCACATTATGCGTGCATGCATATTTGAGCCTGTGTGTGAATGTATGCATGTGTGTATGTGAATATGTGCATGTGTGTATGTGCACATGTGTGTGAAACTGTATGCACGTGTATGCATGTGTGTACATGTGTGTATGTTCCTGTGCATATGTGTGCTGGGGCAGGGAAGGGGGGAGGATGGAGATGTGGAGGAGTTTGTCCATGCCATAGTTGCTTTGAAAGAACAGGCCACAAAGTGGGGCTCGGATGTACCCCTCTCTCAGCCATCTAGCCTTCTTCTTCCCCAAGGCATCCCAAGGATGGCAAGAATGAATGGAAGGACCATGTGGTGGTCCTGCCTTCCAGGCGGCCAAAGCAAAGTGTGCTGGGCAGTAGGGCTGGAGATGCGAGATGCATGAGACAAGAGCTCCTCCTTCTTGGGCTGTCCATTTATTTGAGTTTTATTTCTTCCTGTATCATCTCTTTCATTTTCTACTCATTTTCCTGAATCCCAAGGTTTTTTCAATCATTTTATTTTCTTCTCTAAATATGCCTGAAAGCATTCACCCTCTCTCTTCCTAAAGGGGTCACTGATTTGGAAGTTCCTTACTTATTCCTGATCCCATTTTCTTGTTCTTTCTTCAGCAGTAGATGTAAATGTTGTAGCTGGACCAGTGGTCACTCATCTCCCAACTACATTTCCCATGCTCTTTGAAGCTAGGTGTGGCTTGTGGCATTACGTGGACAATGAGAAACGAGTAGGAGTCGTGTGTGCAAATTCTGATTTGTGACTCTAAAGAGAAGAGTCAAGCGTCCCCGCCCATAATTTCTATGCTTCCCTTTCTCATTGGCCAGGATGTGCAGCAGTTGGAACTTAATTAGTCATCTTCAGACACACATGGAAGTCAGGGGTTGAGGTTGGATGAGCAAGACATTAGATTCACCAACCCTAGAGAGCTGCCGTATCAGTCTTGACATGCTTATGCTACGGCTACTCATGAGGGAGAAATTAATTTCTGTTTTGTATCAATCCCTATGGTTTGACCTTCATTGGAATAGTCAAACGTGTATTATATTACACAGATCCAAGCTGTGCAGTCTCATACTTACCAAATCTGTGGATGTCAAATCCAAAGCCATGATTTCTTTTTTTAAATATATATTTAAAGTAGGCTTCTTTAACAAATATATAATTATTATGAGTACATACTGGTTGTTTATCTTTATAGGGTACATGTGATGTTTTAATACAGGCACACAATGTGAATTAATCAAATCAGGGTCACTGGGGTATCCATCAGTTCAGGCATTTATCATTTCTTTGTGTTAGGGACATTCCAATTCTACTCTTTTAGCTATTTTAAAGTATACCCTAACTTGTTGTTGATTATAGTCACTTTGTTGTATTATCAAATATTGTTCATACTATCTAACTATATTTTTGCACCCATTAACCATCCCCACTTTGTTCTGCCCCCCTCCCTACTACCGTTCCCTGCCTCTGGTAACCATCATTCTACTCTCAGTCTCCATAAAATCAATTGTTTTAAATATTTAGCTCCCACATATGAGTGAGAACATGTGAGGTTTGTCTTTCTGTGCCTGGCTTATTTTACTTAACATAATGTTCTCCAGTGCCATCCAGGTTGTTGCAAATGGCAGAATTTCATTCTTTTTGTGGCTATATAATATTCCATTGTGTATATGTACCACAATTTCTTTATCCATTCATCCATTGATGGACACTTAGGTTGATTCCAAATCTTGGCTATTGTGAATAGTGCTGCAATAAACATGGGAGTGCAGATATCTTTTTGATATACTGAATTCCCCTTCTTTGGATATATACCCAGCAGTGGGATTGCTGGGTCAAATGGTAGTTCTACTTTTAGTTTTTTGAGGAATCTCCATACTGTTCTCCATAATGGTTGCACTAATTTACATTCCCACCAACAGTGTACGAGGGTTCCCCTTTCTCCACATCCTCGCCAGCATTCTGTATTGCCTGTCTTTTTGATAGAAGCCATCTTAACTGGGGTGAGAGGATATTTCACTGTAGTTTTGATATTTCTCTGATGACTAATGATGTTGAGCAATTTTTCATACACCTGTGTCCATCTGTATGTCTTCTTTTGAGAAATGTCTATTCAGATCCTTTGTCCATTTTTTAAAAACCAGATTATTTGATTTTTTTTCCTGTTGAATTGTCGGAGCTCCCTGTATATTCTAGTTATTAATCCCTTGTCAGAAGGGTAGTTTGCTCATATTTTCTCCTATTCTGTGGGTTGTCTCTTCCCTTTGTTGATTGTTTCCTTTGCTGTGGAAGCTTTTTAGCTTGATGTGATACTATTTGTCCAATTTTGCTTTGGTTACCTGTGCTTAGGGGATATTACTCAAGAAGTCCTTGCCCAGACCAATGTTCTGCAGTGTTTCCTCAATGTTTTCTTCCAGTAGTTTCATAGTTTCAGGTCTTAGATTTAAATCTTTCATCCATTTTCATTTGATTTTTATATATGGCAAGAGGTAAGAGTCTAGTTTCATTCTTCTGCATATGAACATCCAGTTTTCCCAGCACTGTTATTGAAGACTGTCCTTTCCCCACTGTATGTTTTTGGCACCTTTGTCAAAGATAAGTTCACTATAGATGTGTGGATTTATTTCTGGGTTCTCTATTCTGTTCCACTGGTCTGTGTGTCTGTTTTTATGCCAGTACCATGCTGCCAAATCTATGATTTCTAAACAGCTATGGCTGTTGAGTAATTTTGAAGCTGTCAGGATACTTCAGAAAAATGCAGCAAGATTGGGCATTGTTTAAGTAATTCTTAGAAATTGTCATTATGTGTTATGATTTTATTACTCGATTCATGCAGGTTTATAGACACATTTTTGAATCAACATAAGTCTACAAAATTACATTTTCTTGGTAACTATGTTTGCACTAATGTCTTGAGGGTCTCAAAAAGACAAAGTCTTATCAGATATTCCTTCCTGAGAGGTGCTAATTCTGTGGCAAATTGGTTGAATAGAAAGAACGCTAGTCCAGAAGTTTGAAGGCATGAATATAATTCCTGTTTTTCCTCTAAGTAGTTGAGTGACCCTTGCAAGTAAAATAAGGGCACTGGACATAATAATCTGTAATATCTTTTTCAGATATGAACCTCTGTGATTTTATGACTTGGAGTCTGGATGCTGAAGCTAGGATATAGGTCTCCCTTAGCCACTTACTAACCAAGTCTGGATGAGTTGTTAGCTCCCTGAGCCCTAGTATCTTCCCTTTTAATGTGGATTAAGAACCTTTGCCAGAGCAATTTCGTAAGGAAGCTGTGAGAACCAAATAGAGCAGCAGATGTGAAAGTGCTGTGTATAGTATAGCTATAAATAAGATATCCATCACAATTTGTATTCTACTTAGTTTTTGTTTCATCTTAATTCTTCTTCCTTTTCACTTTTATTGATAAGGCAGGGACTGCCTTCTCTCTTACGTGAGCATCCCGTTCCCCAGTCCTATACACCTACAACTCTGCCACACACCTCCTTGACTGTTCACTAAAGAAGGGCTTTTGCTGGATTCCTGGATCTGCCTTGTTATATAGAGGGAGTTGTGGCCCATGAGGAGTTATAGAGGGGTTGGTTAGGATAGCGAGACTAAATGACCTACATGGTAAAGAGATTTGAGAGAAGGGAAGGAGAGAAAGAGAAGCGAAGCCGCTCGACTGGGACTCTGGGGAGAGTTCTAGGGATTGTGTGCAGAGGGCTTTGGAGTAGCTGTAGGACGTGAAAGAATTGAGTAGTAGAAGAAACGGCTTTAGAAAGAGTTACTGTGGCTTGTGAATTAGATGCTCACAATCTTCAAGAGACATAAATAATGCTTGTGATTCCTTTTTAATTACTATTTAGTGGCAGGACTTGCCTCTTTAAAGATGAGTCCCTGCAGAGACTGTGTAATATAGCAGATCATTTATCACATCATGATGGATTTAAAACTATTCAGGAATTTTTGATATCTGTAACTAGGCAGAACATTCTGTGGACCACCTGCAAAGGGAAGATGTGTGGAGTTTGGGGATGGGCAGTCAGGAGGACGGGGCCCATGGTCCTTTTCACTGGGGTCCCTGTGCTGGCTGTATGTCATATAAAAGAATCAGCCACCTGTGCTCAGGGCCTGGGCCAGTTGGTGGGTTTCAGCTGCAGGTCTGTTGCCAGCCATTAGCAATTCCAAGGCCACACACTGAGCAGCATGGCTGAGGCTTTGCAAGGTAAAGGGTACTTTGATGTTGCAACCAAAAGAATTAGAGCAACTCAGTAAGCAAGGGATGCAGGAGGTGGTAGCTTTGTAGGAGTGACAACCCAAAGTCCTAAGTCCTTAGTCCACTGCTGTGCTGTGGTGAGAAGGCCAGAGATGTTGTCTAGTAACATCAGTGAGGGGGAAGGTGGCACTGTGCAAATCTTGAGGTAGATGAGTGAATGATGACATTCGGATGTAGTCATGTGATATTGGATCCCTGTCAGTTGTCAGAGAAAAAGGCCAGTCCTTGAGCTGATGCTCTGGTCTATGCCCCATAGGTGACCAGCTCTGAACCTTGCAGATAGTATTGGGGTCTCTTCAGTCCTGGGCAAACCCAGCTTCTTTAGGGTGAGCACCCTTCCTATCACATTCTTTTCCTACAGTCATCCTCCAATTATAAGTTTTGGTGAGGGTTGTAATCAGAAGCTAAATGAAGCAGCCATCAGAAATGATATAAGTAACTGTGCAGCATTTTTCAGGGATGGGCAGGTGGCAGATCTGAAATGGCCTGGAACTGTATTGACTAACCCCCCTCTTACTCTTTCACCTTGAACTCCTCCTCCATACCCACCCACACCAGACGTCAGTAATACCAGAAATGCTCTTCTGAGTTGGTCCTCTGTCTGGTCTGCTGGCTCTGTCAGCAAACAGTTGGGAAGCAGGCCATAAGGAGACATTTTCCCTTAGTTGTCATATCCCAATACCACCAACTCTGTCCCCTCTTTTAATGGAAGTGTGTCTTGTGTAAATAGTTTGACAAACCAAAGAGTGAGGGGAGGACACCCTGAGGATGGGTTGGAATCACAGTGGGGTCTCCCTGAATCAGTTAGTGAGCCTTTCATTAGTGGAATATGAAGGTAAAGTCCAATACAGATGGGACTGACTGTATAACAGAAGAGATTTTAGAAGTTCGCTTCTAAAGGGGAGAGGACATGAGATCATTGCCATTAGGGAGGGAACCATGGGGGAAGAACAGAGGCAAGTGCCGGAGGCCACGTACTTCACATTTCCAGGGTCCCCATTCACACAGACTGTGACATGCAGCGTTCTTGGAAATGTCTGATGGGAGATTTCATTACAGTTCTGCAGATTTGTGTGCCTTGTAAAATCTCTTCCGTCTCTCCCCATGAAATCTAAGTGAAATGCACATGCCTCGTGAATCCAGTGTTTGGGAGGATATGGCCAAGTACTATCCACAGACTCAAGCTGGACATGATAAAGGAGCCAAGGCCCGGGGTAGTGAAGATAGAAATCGAGTGTAATTCCTGAGCACCTCACTGTGTGTCAGGTGCTGTCCTGGACTACATAAATAAAGGTATAGACACACACTCCATGCAAAATTCTAAATCTTCATGATAATCTTACAAGGTATTTGTATTCCTATTGACGAGGAGAAAGAGCTCAGAGATACTAAGTGATGCATCAGTACAACACAGCCATCCGTGGCAGGGCTGGGACTGGACCCCAGCACACGTCCTTCCTGCTGCACTGTGTTGTCTGCCTTAAAGATGAAGTGAAATATGGCCAAAGGGACTTCCCATTTTCTCATTTCATCAATAACTTCCAGAAATCCTGATGCTGGAGCACTTGGAGGAAATCAAGCCCCAGAGAGCTCCAGCCAGCTCTCTCACCACCGTCATCAATCTTGGGGGGGGCGGTGGGGGGAGGTTCGAAACTGACAGCAAGGCGCACCTGCTGAGTGACATTGTCAGAGTGGTTTGGGGAAAACATCCACTTTCTCTTCTTAATACTGTCTAACAGGGGGAAACAAATATCTTCACCTTTCCGCCCTCTGATAGAGAAATCTATGCCCTGAATTTTCAAACAGCAGCTCAAGAAACAAATAACCTTTGTCCCTCTAATTTATCATTTTCGTAACTCGATAATGCTCCTCCAGCTGGGCCGCGGTATTATAATGAAGCATCTCAGATAGATCTTGAAGCTTAATGAATACAAAGAAATTAAACTCCCAAACCTGCTGATTTGAACAATCACCACTGCCCACCTCCAAACCCTTTTTGGATATATTTCTGAGCCATTAAAGAAACTAATTACTTTCTCTTCCATTCACGCAATAACGGAGGTCAGACTTGAATGTGTAAGCAATGAATGGCTTACCCTCTGACTTTGCATTAGCACAGGCAGAAATTACCTCTCGCAGTGATGAGGCTTTCTCTCCCCCCTTCCTTGCTGAAGACATACAGTATTTTATAGAAACATTGGGCAGGGACCTGCCTTTGTCATAATCGTATGACTTAGAGCAAAAATAAATTTAAAAATGCCTGGGAATGAAAGGGGAGAAGCTCTGTTGGGGGCCTCTATTGAGCCGTCAAGAGCTGCTGGCAGAGCAGTTTGGTCACTAGAGGGAATGGTGGCCAATGGGAGAGATGAGGACAGCGGGGACTGAGCAGGGACCGGGGGGTAGGAGAGAGGAGGAAGCCAGCCTGTTAGACACCCTGAAATAAGGAGAAGCACCCCCTGTGCTGTGGGAAACCATTCCCGTGATTGACAGTGACACTGCGCCATTGGTGGAGGGACCTGGGGAGACCAGCAGGCAAGGAAGAGGAGGAGGAGAGTGTCTGGTGGGGGAAGAGGGATGAGCCCGCATAGGAAGGGCTTGAAAGCATGGGCCCCACCTTCAGGCAGACCCGGAGCACCTCTTGCTTACTTGTGGTGAGGCCCTGGGTAATAAACCCTTGTGTCTCCATCCATAAAGTGAGCATGGCCACTCAGTGGGGTTTTTATGAAACCCATCAGTGTAGCCCAATGCCTGGTACATGGTAGGTTAACATCAAATAGGTAAGACTTACAATTAGGTAAGTCCTAGGTATCAATGGAAGCCTTGAATGCCGGGATAAGGAGATAGGGGCTCTGTGGCCCTGATGGGGACAGCAAGTGAGTGAGACTCATTGAATCAGATACTCAGAGGCTCCCAGAGGGCAGGGACCCACCACTTGTACTCCGAGAAGCCAAACTCTCCCCCGGGCCATCCCAGATAAACCAGCCAGGGCAAAAGTGACACTGAAGGGAGGCATTTGTTCTTTCAGCAATTAGGAGCCCCTTTGTCATGCCAGGCACAGAGGATAGGGTGGGGAAAGGAAAATATATGCATTTCCAAGTCTCTAACTTGGAGTCCCTTACGGTGCCAGCCAGAGAGACAAAATGCCTAGACAGGGGAAAAAAGGACAGCAAAACAAAACTTTCTATCCTAGGAGTCAAATACTAAGGCTGATAAAAATATACAGGAATGTCTCAAGGTTGATGTGCATTAAATCCCAACAGGTCATCCACTTCTGCTGTGAGGAGGCCAGGAAGATGGAATAAGTTCAGAAGATAGGAAACTTCCCAAGGGTTGGGGTCACTTTTCAACCTAATTTCAGTTGACGCTTTTGTACCTTGTCCCTGCCTCACAGGCCAAGTGAGAAGAAGGTCAGAGTCTCAGGTCTTCCTGAGTGCTGGGAAATCCATCCCAGTCACTGGGGTTCACCCCAAGGGCCCGAGCCCTGGGCACAGGGATGGTGAGGTCAGGCTGGGGAAGAGGCCAGGAGAGGCTGCCTGGGATCACCAGGAACTCAGAAGTTCTAACACCAGCTCATCTTCCAACTCACTATGAGAATTTGAGAAAGACCTTTGCTCCCTGCAGACCTCTGTTTCCTCATCCATAAAAGCCTGGATAAAGGAGGCTGAACCGTCTACCTTCTTAATCCCTTTCAACTGTGATGCTTGAGAATTCCAGGGGTGGAAGATAAGGTCCTGGAAGAAGTCACATGTCATTGCTCCCTGACAAGACCCACAATTTCATCCCCACAGTCTCTCCTCTGACCCGGGCACACTGGCTCTAAGGGCTCTCTGCCTAGACTCAATGTCTCTTCCTCTGCCAGCTCTGACTGTCCACTCAGGGACCCTGGCTGTCCCTAGTGTCCACAGCTGGCTGCTCTGGGGAAAGGGAGAGGTCAGATGGCTCTGGTCAGTTTTTAATCACAGGTGGCAGATGTTGCAGCCCTGGATTTACAAATGCTTTTCATCTGAACCAACCTGCAGTTGGGTGACTCTCTCACCTGCTCCTGCAGGATTTGTACATCTCTTGCCCACCGCAGCAAGCAGAGGCTGAGCTACAGAATTTCTAGTTGCCTTGCCCCTTAAATGCTTTCCAGTTCTCTCCTACTGTAACAATGAGCTCATTTGCTGAAAGGCATCTAATCCCACAGAACACTGCTCCAATATCGCCTGCCCCCCTCTGCCCACCAGCTTCCCCCTCTTCGTAATCTGAAGTTCTCCCTCTTGCCTGGCCCTCTGGAGGACTGTGGTTTCCTTTAATGAGGCGTGCACTGATGCATTTGGAAGAGTCAAGGACTGGTGGATTTTGGGGGTTGCTGTGGGAGGCCCGTCTCTGATTTCCCACTCCTCTTGAACCTCAGGCACTCAGCCCACACTTCCCCTCACCACAGCTGGGACACATCAAATTTATATGGGGGTCTCAGAGAGAGACCCCGGGCTCCTGGAAAAGAGCTCTAAATTTATTTTAATGCATCCCAATGTTCCTCTGCAGCTGGTACTCATCTCACCCTGCTGAGAAAGAAGACTGCATCTTTAAGCCAAGAAAGTGCTACTGATCCTCCTTTCCTCATTTATGTCCACAAAATGAGGATAACTGGCTGAGATGCAAGGTTAAGAGAAGGGTCTGGCTCTTAAGGGAATGATTCCACCAGCTGTGTTCCTCTCTGAATCCCTTTTGCCACGGGGCCCTCAAGGTAGAGGGCAGAGTGGAAAGAGGATGTCTATTAACCCTTGGTTGTAATGCTAGACACTTCACATCACTAGTGGAAAACAGTTTCCATAGGACAGGTGGGTAATATAAATGAGTGGATTGGCATTCACTATAGCTGTAGGTGAGACAATAAGGAATGGTGGGGTCTATGGCAATCTGGAGAAAATAAGTTCTGTATACAGAAAATGGTTATACTTAGCTTTAAGTGGTCAATCTCTTAGAGCAGTGGTCCCCAACCTTTTTGGCACCAGGGACTGTTTTCACGGAAGACAATTTTTCCATGGACCCGGGGTGGGATAGAGCGGATGGTTTGGGGATGATTCAAATGCATTATATTTATTGTGCACTTTATTTCTATTATTATTATGTTGTAATATATAATGAAATAATTATACAACACACCATGGGTTGGGGACCTCTGTCTTAGAGAAATACAGTCATAAGGTTGCCAGATTTTCTAATATTTCAAGAAAATTACAGACATATCAATTTTTAAACTGTGAAATCTCTTATTTTTTTTGAAATCTCTTATTTATAAACAATTGGCAAATAATTCCAAAAAAATAGAAAATATTGAAGCAGCATTCTGTAGACTAAGTAACATACATCTGCTAGCCAGATTGGTCCAGAGATTTCCCAATTTCAACCCTTGTTTCACAAGTTTGAGCCGATTACTTACAAGCACCCTGGAAGGATGGGTTCTGTTACCCCTTTTTATAGTGGAAGAAACCAGAGGTCAGAAACATCAAGCACTTTTCCTAGAGTCACACAGCTAGCAAGTGGTAGAAAAGGAGTCAGAAATAGGGCTGCCTGGCTCCCCCAAAAAGCAGCCCCCTCTGCTTCCAGGGAGGAGCCCTTCTGGAAGGCTGCCGGGTATGCTGCACTGTGCCAAGGTGACAGAATCAGGCAAGCACAGGTGTCTTCTCCTTCCCTTCTTCCCTCACCTGCGTCAAACCTTTCTAGGACTTTACGAGTCTTCTTACGATTTTGCCAGATTTGATCTCCCGAGTCCTTGAGAACTTCAGTAGCATCTGTAGAAAACCGTACTTGTTTCTGTGTCATTGTGCTCACTAGGGCTCATTCAGATGTGGCTTTGTAAGTCTTAAATGACATTAATTTTTCTCTCTTTTACCTTCTGATTTTGAATCCACTCCCTGACTGTTTTTTTTTTTTTTTTTGAGACAGAGTCTCGCTTTGTTGCCCAGGCTACAATGAGTGCTGTGGCATCAGCCTAGCTCACAGCAACCTCAAACTCCTGGGCTTAAGCGATCCTACTGCCTCAGCCTCCCGAGTAGCTGGGACTACAGGCATGCGCCACCATGCCCGGCTAATTTTTTCTATATATATTTTTTTAGTTGGCCAGATAATTTCTTTCTATTTTTAGTAGAGACGGGGTCTTGGCTCTTGCTCAGGCTGGTCTCGAACTCCTGACCTTGAGCAATCCACCCGCCTCGGCCTCCTAGAGTGCCAGGATTACAGGCGTGAGCCACCACGCCCGGCCACTCCCTGACTTTTATATAAAGGGAATAAAGACAAATTTCCAGAGGTTCCAAGTCAACAAATACATACAGAATCAAACTAGATTTTCTTGGTTGACAAGTAGATTTGGAGCTTCAAGGGGATTGTGAAATCGGCATTTTGCGAGCCGCTGTAGATGCGCCTGACACAGTGCTTTTCTCCTCTATGGTGTTATTTAATCTCATTCTCTCTATGATCCTGTGGATTAGGAATTACTGGCCTCATTTTACAGATGAGAAAATTAAGTTCTGAACGTTTAAGTAGCACGACCAAGGTAGCACAGTGCAGATGGAGCCAGGATGTAGACCCTGGACAGCCTGACTGCAAATCCAGCACTGCACTCTGTCCCCTGCAACAAGCTACCTGCGAGTATTAAAGTACATCTGTCCGTGCTAATAATGTTAACTAATTGCTGAGAACTTCTTTTGAATTGTGTTGTTTTGTTGAGACAGAAAAAAAAGGAAAATAAAATATGCTTTGAGTTAACAATATAAATGTGGGCTTTGTATATATAGAACCAAAAATGGGAGAAAGTCGACCTCACCATAACCCTTTCGTAATTCATTCATTTATTATTCTCTCAAAAGTTTATTAGTAATACATTATGAGTTAGCACAAAATGATATATTGTATTACTTCAGGAAAGTGTAAGAATCTACAGTTGTATAATTCCATTTACCTCTTACACTTTTTGCTCTTGTTGTCTAAATTTTATTACTATATATGCTATAAGCCCAAAATTCATTGCTATTGTTTTTGCTTTAATGAGTCAATAGCAACTTATGTTGTATGTGGTGTATTTATATGTCAAATTAGAATTATTCTCAGTGAATATATCCTTCATTATTTATGTCTATAAAACATATATATGGGATATAAAAATATATTTACATATATAAACACATTAAATATGGATATATAATTATATGCAATCTATAAATATATATTTATGTGTAATACAATCATAATTATAAATATTTATATGTATTTGCATATACATATATTTATATATTAAATGAAATCTGATATATAACCTATTAAATAAATTAAATATAATTACATATTTATATGTATTTATATATAATAGATTATAATCTATATAGTCTAATGTATTATATATATTATATATTCATCAGGTAGAATTCTAAGTTGACAGTTTCTTTTTTTCTTTCAGTAGTTTAAATATGTCATTCCATTGTCTTCTGGTCCTCATTATTTATGGAGAAAAGTCAGTTGTCATTTTCATTGTTGTTCCCCACTACGTACTGTACTGTGTCTTTTTTCTTTGATTGCATTGAGGTCTGTTTTTTTGTCCTTTATTTTAGGCTATTTGAGTATAGTGTACCTAAGGAGGATTCTTTGTAATTATCTTGGTTGGGGTTCATTGACCTTCTTAGGTCTGTGGGTTGATGCTTTTCAACAATTTATTAGCCATTGTATCCTCAAATAGTTCTGCAACCCCACTCTCTTCCCTCTCTCTTTTGGTACTCTAATTACTTATACGTTAAAACATTTGATATTATAAAATAAATGTAGAATGCTCATTTCTGTTTTTTATTCATCCCATTTTGTCTTTGTGTTTAAGTCTGGACCCTTTCAATTGATGTGTCTTTAAGTTCACTGACGTTTTCTCCTTCTGTGTTCAGGCTTCTGCTATTACATTTAATAAATCATTCACAATATTGTATTTTTCATTTCTTAAATTTTTATTTGGTTATTTTTTATAGCTTCCATATTTCTTCAGAAATTTCCCATTTTTTCACACATGTATTCACCTTGCCACTATACCCTTTAGAATGTTTATCATAATTACTTTAAAGTCTCTGATGACTCCATCTAGGTCATCTCTGGTACTGTTTCTATTGTCTTTTTTATATCTTGACTTGGATTTACATTTTCTTGCCTTTTTGTGCTCTTGTAACACATAAAATAACAGTAGATACTGAAGTAAATGACATTTGCTTCCAGAAAGGTGCACTCTAATTTTTCTGTGACACAATGAAAATGAGAGCTAAGTCAATCTGATCGGGCTTAGGCTGGATTGAGATGATGCTGGGCTTTGTTGCAGCTTTAGTTTGATTCTGTTCACCACTGGCTTCACATCTTGAGGGCAGGATAAGCACTTTTCCTCAGTTTTGTTAGAAACTGAGATGTCAGCACAGGTGAGATTCTGGGGATTTGCCTCTGACTCACAGCTGAGCCACTGGCGGTCTGATATGTGGATGATCTTTCACTGGTTTACATGTAGGCTGACAAATTTTAGGTCAATTGTCAATTCTCTTTGCCATCAAGTCCTGCTCATTGCTCTCTGCACCTTCAGACTTTACATTCAGTCCTGTTGCCATTCTCCCAGTCTTTGGAAGTCTTGGGAAGGTGTGGAATGCCCTGGGAGTTCTTTCTTGTTAGTTTATTTAGATTTCTTTGTGTCCTTAGTGCTTTGAAGGCTCTAAGAACTGTATTTTCTTTTGATTGTAAGGGTGGAAGCAATAATCTCATAACTTTTTAATCTAAATCAAAAGCAGGACTATTTTGGTGATTGTTGTTATTGGTGTTAGTAGTGGTGGTTGTGATGGTGTGTGTGTGGTCAAATGGCATATATGAAAGCAAGATGCATGTCTAATCAGCTTACTCTATGTGGTGCATAGATACATGATGCATATTTTTCCATCATTGTACCAAATAACTTCCTCCTTGAAGGTCATGCTATTTGGTCACAACCTTCATGACTTCACTATTTTGCATGTAGTTCTTGGGATTCATTTGTGAGTCTCTCACCTCCTTGGAACTCATTTTCTATTTTGGCAGCTGAATTAAGTGTGAATTTTGTCTCTCCCTTCTGCTTATGTGCAAACACACACACGCACATTTACTAGGAAGATGGAACAATTTGTCCACTTCTGGACTCTGGCTTCTGAGTCAGTGTTTTGGTGCCATTTCCACTGACATGTTGAATTAGTGCCTGTGTCATGTCAACAAAGCATCTCACCACAGAACAAGTTTCTTAGCACGTTGGGAAAGAGCCAGGAAAAGAAATAATTCAGAATCTGAAAAAAACTTGAAAAGGGTAAAACTGAGTTCTACCTCCTTCCCTGAAAATATTTTAGGGCCTGGAGGACCTGTCCCCACATTGGAATCAACCTATAGGCCAAGGACATGACTGATGAAGGGACAGTCAGAGATGAATGTTGGGAGGCCTTTGAAAAGGGCCCTGAGCCAAAGTCAACAGCTGTGGGAAGAAGGAAGGCAAAAGTGTAGTCAATCCATGGCAAGAGCCTGGAAACTGGGAAGGGCTGGGGAGGAGACAAAATGGAGAATCTGGTGTCCTTGTGCCAGCTGTGACTCCCTGGCCCACAGCTGATGGCACTGAGTGTTTTACACTGGAAAGCACTATTTGCCATGAAACATCAGCCCCCCACTATTCAGTTCAAATCATTTTAGTGCAATTCAATTCAACCCAATATCAGATTATGTATTAAGTAACTACTATATGTCTAATGCTGTGTTAGTCATTGTGATGATTACAGAAAAAGGATTGTACAAAACGGCTCTGTTTTCAAGGAGATTGTGAGTATAATCCTACTATGGAAATAAGAACTGCTCAATATTCAGCTAAAATTAGAGAACAAAAATAAGAGAACTAGACTGAAAGTCAGATCAGGGTTTTAATTCCAGATCCGCAACTTAGTGATTGGGCCATTTAATCTTTCTGTACTTCACTTTCTTCTACTGTAAAATGAGGGATTGTAATAGATCAGTGGTTCTCAGACTTATTGTACTTAATATCCCCTTTTATAACAAATAATTTGTAATGCCTCATTTACCAAACCAAAATGAAATTTGCAGATATTATACTGAGATACATAATAAAAATCAGTATAATTACCTAACTATAATATAAAAAAAGAAATAAAAAGCAAGCATTTTAAAATAAATATCTACTTTAATATGTAAATTTTCAGATATGGCTACAATAGACGATGTAATGAAGTACTCAGATAGTTGCACCTACTTATAATGAATAAGCATGCATTTAAGAGAAGTTGAAAAGATCAGAAGCAATCTGTGCAAAAAGTACATTAAATGAAAGAGCAGAGGTATATGCACACATATTCTAGAACTAAAACACATGCAAGGGTAACTAGTAACAGACCAGACTTATTTGTATATAAAAAGAGAAAGAGGGGAAATAGCTTTAATTAAAGCAAGGACAATGTGCCAATTCAAATTACAGGCTGTAGAAGTAGAGAAAATGAATATTCTTACACATGAGCTGAGCTTTATTTATAAATGTGGTGTCAAAATAACGGCTGATGTTGTGACATGGGTTGGGAGAGTGACAAAGCATCATGGAACACGTATCTCCTGTGTGAAGTCCCACCATATGCCCAGGCATGCATTCATTTTGTTTCTGGTTGTCTGGTGGGACACTCGAGATTTGTATAGGATATGAGACAGTTCTTTGTTGTGTAGGACCATCCCAGCATCGTAGGACTTCTAGCATCCCTGTTCTCTCCCCGGCACATGCTAGCAGTGCTCTATAATTATTATAACAGCCAAGAATACCCCTTTACATTTTCAAAATATCTCCCCAAGTAAGAGGTTGTGTTTGAAGTTCCATCAGTCTACTATTTTAATAATTCAGACCTAAATAAGTGAGATAGATGATAAACTCAATGGCAAGGCATGGTAGAGATGATTGGTGAGAAATGAATCGTCTTAATGGAAGAAATGGGGCTCCCACTTACAACGAATAAGCTTGGATTTAAGAGAATTCTGGACTTCTAGAACTGGTCTAGAAGGATGGGCAAAATTTGGCTAGCAAGAGTGGAATCAAGCGCTGATAAGTGAAATAATCAAGATTGCAGGGAGGGCCCCTAAAGAACTTAGATATTAACCTGTTAACAATCTCTGAGCCTTCTCTTCCCATAACTCCAATATTCAGATCCTATTTTATGCTCACATGTTCACTACAGCAGATCACAAAAATCGAGAAAATTGCTATGTACTTTAAAAGAGATCCACTGCATTCATTAACACTCCCCAATTTTAGACTGCCCACGCCTTTGCACAAAGACCCTTCATGACACGCTCTTCAATTACTCTGTGGGTGCACTGAGTAGGAGTTAGCCAGGGAAGGGACATGGCCTGGCACTGAGGCCAAGCCAGGGAGACATCAAATTGACTTCAAAACAGCAATGATTCTGATTTGCAGAGATTTCAACATAGCCAAAGAAATATTTTCAAAAAGCAGTCACAAGAAGCAAGGTGAAGGGGAGGAGTTCCAAACCCAGGGATCCCGGGGGGCCCTTGACTTTTATTGATTTGCGGAGCATCGGTGAGTGTTTCCATCCTGAGAATACAAAGCCATCCTCTAGTAACTGACACTCCATTGAATGTCTTTGTGGATGATGCTGAGATTTAGGCTTTTAAGAGCAACTTGGGAACCTTTCTGTTATAAACGGAGTTTTGATGATAGCTCTTAAGACTCCGAGGAAATATGTCATCACACCCAAGTGCCACATGCCTGCTGGAGCAACAGAATCAAGTGTACCTGCAGTGTCCTCACCATTGGCACCTTGAGGAGCAGTTGTGGGCAGCAGGCACAGTTAGAAAAACCAAAGAGAGCTCTGGGAAGAAACTTTGGCTTCCCTGCCAGTGAGGCCAAACCCTGAGGCTGCAGGGAATGTGGACCTTAACATCCCAGGAGAAGGGAATGAAAACCAGCCACCTTGGGGTGGTGTAGACTTCATAACCACATCGCCTTGCACCTCTCCCTGAGATAGCACAAGGGTCAGAGCTCCAGAGCCCTTCTCTCCTGGTCTGTGACTGATCAGGATAGTAGCGATGTCAGGGGTATCTGGGTCACATGTCCCTTTCCCCAGGTGGCTCTTTAAACTCATCCATCACTGTAGGATTTCTGGGAAAGTGGACAGAGGGGGAAAAAAAGGCTGGAGGTTGCTATTGGAAAGAAGGAAGCATACAAGGGGTGCAGGAACTGGGGTTACAATGGGATGGAACTAGAAGGATCATTGCATGCGGAATCAGATGCCTGGCTCCTGGCTCCTGGCCCCACTCACTGTCTGTATGGCCTCCCAGGCCCTGCAGGACTGGCCACCACACTGGATGTCACTCACCTCTTGCTGTCTGTACTCTGGTGGTGCCTCCTTTCTCTCCCGGTTCCTCAAATCCCCATGGCTCCTTTCACTGCACATGCCCTGGACCCTGGACATGTCCCTGGCTTGGCCTCATTGCCAGGCCATGTCTCTTCCCTGGCTAACTCCTACTCAGTGCACCCATAGAGTAATTGAAGATTGTGTCATGAAGGGACTTTGTGCAAAGGTGCGGGCAGGTTTAGGGGAATCGAAAAGGTGCGATGAGCAGCAGGCACCAGCAAGGAGAGAAGTCTTTGTTCCCATAGGCATGTAGGGGCAACAGGAGGAGCAGATAGTGGCCCTTGGGGAGCATTTGGATGTGGGAAGAGACTGTTGGAGGAGCAGCCACCACCACAGCAGCATCTGGACCCTGGGAGTCCAGAGGCCAGAAGGCCACTGCAGGAGAACCATGACCTCCTTGAGCCGAGTGGCAGTCAGAAACAGAGGAAAAATTGGTTCCAAATCTTGCTCAAGTGCAGGTAATTGGCAAACCTAAATTATACCCAGACCTTAACTGCAAGGCATTCTGGGAAATGTAGTTGTTTGTAAGTTTTCCAGCCACTCCGAATGGAAGGTGAATGCAGAGGATGAGAAAACCAATCTGAGCATCCACCCCACCTTCTAGGCCTTTCCTAATAAATTCCCTCTGCCCAAACCCCGGTTACCAGATATTAGAGTTCTTGCCCTCATTTCTTCTAAGTCTTTGCTCAAATACCACCTTCCCAGAGGGGCCGGCCTTCCCCTTTCTCCGTGGAGTGGCGCCCACTTGCTCTCTGATCTCTTCCCTTGCCCTAGTTCCTTCGTAGCTCTTACCACTCATGACCTGAAATGAAAGCCTGTATTTATCCATTTATTCCCCACCCTCACCAGAGTGTAAGCCCACCGTGAGCAGGTATTTTTTTCTGTTTTTCTCAATCACACTGTCTTCATTACCTGTGTTTTAGTAAATATTTGTTGAAAGAATGTTGAAATGACACACCAGGAGAAGAGGAGACCAGGCCAGACACTGGAGGGCTATTATAAGACACACTGGCGAGTCAGAGGTACTGGTTCCACAGAGGCGATGATGCAAAGGGATTGAGGCAGAGAAGGAAGGTGACACTACCTGTAATTATAAAGGTGGTTACTCTGGCAGCAGCTGAGAAGGTGGCCTGGGGAGGGGAGCAAAGGGAGACACCTGCTCAGCAACTGATGAGCAGTTGCTCATCAACTGACACAGGGTCAGCCAGCCACTTGCTGGGTCCTCTGGGATGCAGATCACTCTGCTAGGCCCTGGGGGGTGTGTCAGTGGCCTGGGGTGTGCAGCAAGCTCTGACAGTATAAAAAGCACCATCTCTGTCCCCTGAGGAGCCAGCAATCTATTTGGGGAAATTAGAGTCAGTTGCATGCATAAAATATGTGGAGCACTTTAAGAAGTACAAATTAGCACAGCAGGAGTACGCAGGTCCCCAGGGTACCCTGCAAAAGGAAGAGCTGGCTTTGGGAACACTTGACCTGGGGCTTCCTGGGAGCCCTGAGGATGAGTGATGTGCCAGCCAGAGGAAAATTCTGGGTAGCTGGAAATGCAAGAATATGCCTGAGAACTAGTGTTCAGTTGGGAAGGCACTGGCCTGGCGGGACACTGCCTCGCCTGTGGGAGGAGCTCAGATTCGATCCCTTTCAATTTGCTGAATCAACAACTGTTGGGTTTTGCAGTCTGAAGATCCAAGTTACAGCAGCAAATATGTTGGGTTTTGCAGTCCGAAATGTCGGTTCTTGGCGCACCCATGGCAGAAGAATGACCAGATGCACCAAAGTAAAGCAAACAGGAAAATGAAGTTTATTGAGGAGAGAAAGATAGGATTATAGGGCAAGAGCAAGATAAAGGTTTACAGAGTGAGATGCATATGCCACAGATGACGACGCAGCTAAGGGAGAGCAAAAGGAAGGGCTTGGTTATGGTCTGCATCTTGTTTTATAGTGGCCAGGTAGGGACCTCCCCGTGGCTCAGACGTCACCATGGAACCACTTTGATTGCACAGTTGGGAGTTGTATGACCTGAGTCTTACTGCGCATGCGGATCTCCCATGAGCCTCTCTGAAGCCCATTTGTGGGGCGGGGGTGAATTGCAAGAGCACCCTCTTTCATCCCTAGGAGACCCGGAATCTCTTGCTATCTACCTAACACAACTAAAGCATCCACGCCCAGTGACAGTTTTTGAGTATCCTTGTCCTCTTCTCTTTAGCATACAGCCCTGGAACTGCATCTTCCTGCTTGAAATGCTCTCTTTCCCGAATGTTAGTTTTCCTCCCTGACTCTTCCTCTTTCTCAGATAGAGATTATATCTTTTGTCTTATTTTTCTTTTCCTTCTCCTCACTGTTGCACATAAGTGCATGTTCCATCTGAGGACTGCTTCTAGGAACAAGACCCCCTAGATCGATTACCTGCTTTCTGAACTTGAAATAACATGGCCAACCATTCTTTAGGATGCTGTACTGTGAGGGATGATCTACAATCAAAGCATCTTTCTCCCCATGAAAGTTAACTTTATGCCAACTTGGCCAGGCCACACTGCCCAGCTGTTTGGCCAAACATCAGTCTAGATGTTGTTGTGAGGCATTTTCTAGATGGGATTAACATTTAAATCAAAGGACTTTGAGTAAATGTGGGTGGGCCTCATCCAATCAGTTGAAGGAATTAAGAGAAAAGTCAGAGGTCCCCTGAGATGGAAGGAATTCTGCCTCTGACTGTCTTTGGACTCAAGACTGTGACAGCCGCTTTTGCTGGGCTTTTAGCCTGCTAGCCTGCTCTGCAGATTTCGAACCTGCCAGCCTCCACAGTGGTGTGAGCCAATTCCTTCAAATAAATATCTCTCTTAAAATAAATATACACATCCTATTGGCTCTGTTTCTGGGAGAAGTCTGACTTATTCCTCCTCCCAGTTTCCCTGCCTGGACTTGCTGTTCCTGATGTGGTGGTACCACCTGCCCAGTGACTAAGTCATCCTCTCTCCCCTTGCTCACCTCTGACACTCAATCATCACCAGATCTTGTCAATTCCACCTTCTACACTTACTTTAAATCCTCTGTTTTCTATTTCCATCATGATATCCCTGTGAAAGTCACGATGTGCTGTAAGCGGGTCTACTGCTCCATCCTCCTTCTGGGTCTCCCTGCAATCCCTCTTGCCTCCTCCAATCCACACAGTAGTGGTCTTTCTAAATAATAAGCCTGATCTTATCATATCTCTACTTAAAAGTATTCAATGGCTCCCCTGGGTTCCAATGATAAAATAGAAATTCATGAATGCTGCTTAAAAGGCCTTCAATGATCTAGTTGCTGCTACATCTCTCATCCCTCCATCTCTACCCAACTTATATCAACTTACTCTGCTTCTTGAAGGAATGATGACCTCTTATGCCTCAGGGCCTTTGCACATGCTATCCCCTTGGCCTGGAACAAAGCCTGCCCACATCTTCCCTCTGGGTAACTCCCACTCATCACTCAGGTATCATTTCCTTCAGGAAGTATTTTCTGATCCTTCAGTTCTAGATCAGTTTCTGCTCCCACGTGATTCCATTACACTTATCACATTATATAATTATTACCTATTGTGTTTTCTATACATCTTCTTGCAGACTGGGACTGAATCTTGCTCACTGCCTATTGTATCCCTAGTGCCTAGTATATACTAGGTGCTCAATACATTTATAGTGAATGAATAAGTATAGAAATAAATTCCACATCACCACCTGTACAAAACCTATCAAACACTGAGTCTATTCAGTGTCTCACTAACTTCTGAGTCTCTAATCTCTGCTTACAGTGACTATTCCTCTGTCCAAAGCTTCCAGTAACCTGCCATGTCCTGTGTCATTACAGGTGTTCCATGAGACGGCTGTTCATTCCCAGGACCCTATATTCTAGCCCAGCAAATCTACTGGCTATTTGCCCTCTTGATTTTTCCTCCTCTGTGGTGGTTTTCATCATGTTGCTTCTACTTGGAAAAATAGACTTTCTAGACTCTGAACTCCCTTTCTCCTCTTCCTTGGATCGAGATTAATTATTCTTTCTTCTAAACACTACCTGATTTACATAAAGGAAAGAGTTAGCAGATCAGATACAAGACCTTGAACAAGTTAGTTCATTTTTAGAGTCCTTGTCTATAAAATGGGACTTGTAATATCTTTATCATCACCATAATAGCTTCCCCTCATCTAGTTATATGTGCTGGGTAGCCTTCTAAGCACTCTATGTATACTAACTTATTTAATCATTGCAGCAAAACCCTCTTTAGAGCTGGAACTGAGGCAGAGAGAAGTCAAGCAACTTCCCCAATGTCACAGAGCTGGGAAGTGGCAGAGCCGGGATTGGATCCTGGCAAGCTGTTTCCAGGTCTGAGCTCTCACCCGGCGTTGCTACACTGTCTAATTAAAAGTGAAAGTGAGATAGCGTGTGAAGGTGCTTTGGCCAGAATGCAACTCTAGCAGGCACGGAGTGGTGAGGTCAGGTGGATTTGAGTGTGATTCTGCCATTTAGGAGCTGGTTGACCTTACATAGGTTATTCACCTGAGCTTTAGTCACCTCATCTGAAAAATTGGCATATTATTAGGATTTATGTCAGAATTGTTCTGCATGTTGAAAAAGAAAACATAGAGAATGTTCTTAGAATAGGGCCTGGTACATGGTACAATATAAATGTGCATTTTTTATAATGATGTATAATAATCATCATCATTATCATCACATTCTGCTTTGTATTATAGTTATTTTGGTGCTCAATTTTAATCCCTCCTATAAGATTGTAATCTTTCTGCTCATGGCGTATGTTTTAGATCCTTGCACACAGTAGATGTTCAGTGTTTGTTAAATGAATAAAATAAATGATCCTTTCATTGTGACTCATTTAAAGAATTATGGAAAGATTGGTAAGTTGAAGAGGGTGTTGGGATTTTGGTCACAAAAAAGTCCCCTAAGAAATGGTGGTGATGTCAATGGACAACACCAATTCTGACTCTTCCCTGCTCTGTCTACTATTCCCACTTAAAGGCACCTCGCTGGAGGGCTGGGACTCCCCTTTCACCGTGTTGAGGCAGGATGAGTAATATGAATAGCACAACTGGGTCTGAAGGAGTCAGGTTCTTCCCTGAACTGAAAAAATTCGTTAATTTTTTAAGACTCAATAGGGTCTTTGGTAGCTACATTAGTTCTATAGAGCCTGATAGAACGGGGGCATAGAAACAGTAAGGAATTCTGGAAAGAATCAGGGCTTTGGAAATACTTACTGGAACCCTTACTTACCATGCACAGCATGATTCTTGGCAAATCTTGCAAGTGCAGGGAGTCTCACTGCCCTCATTTGTAGAATGTTGTGAGATCACAGGGCAGATCCTACTTGAATGTGATTGGGAAGCTTTTTTAGGATCTCCTCGGGTTATCACTGTTGCCCTTGTGCTAAACGTGAGTCTCCTGGGAATCTAAATTGTCACTGTCTCTCTGACTTCCGACGTGGAGACAAGCTCTGCAGGAAACTGAGCTCATTTGTAGGTAGAGTGAGAGTATCAGGAAGTGTTAACACTGGAAGGAATCTTAGGGACTCGCCAGCCCAGCAATTCTCAAACTCCTGCTGCCTCCACGATTTCTGCTGTATCTGCTCAATCTCTGCACTGTTATTGATGCAATATTTTCCTTTAATACCACTCAACTTTTCACTTAAACAAGTATAGAAAGGAAACCTTGTATCATTACTGTAAATGGAAAACCAATATCACTTCCTATAAAAAGAAGGCGAAAAAAAGGAATACAGTGAAAACTCTGTGATGTTATTAAATTCTAGCTAGGTACGGCAGCTTGTCGAGGCCCTAAACCTGAGGCCTCCTTTCTCTTCCTTGAAAAGGTAAATTAGCAGACATTAGAGAGGTGTTAACTGAAAACTCTAACCAGACTACTGTGATTTGGAGGATTGAAAGATAATTGAAAAGGAGATAAATTTCTCACTAAGGATTAAACGCAACTTACTGCTGTATTCATGCGCCACCTAAAATGATCTCCTCTGCCCTATATTTGGAGAAAAGGTGATTTTAGTCCAACCTTCTCATTTTACCAATGATGAAATTAAAGACTGAGTGGATCACGACTCTCTTCCACACCACAGAGGATCTTTCCAGGGCAGAGTTCTGACCATGATGTGTTGGTCACCTAAGGCTCACACTCCTGCCACCAACTGAGAGACATGTATGGATTCTATAAGTCAAAAAGCATTTTTAACCACTCTCAGGGCATTTGCATCTGCTATTTCACTCCATCTCAGAAGCAGCCCCATGAGATGCATGGGCCCTGTTTGTGGCCATGTTATAAATGTGGAAGTGAGATTACCTGATATTTTAGGGTCCCTCAGCTGGCAGGTGGCACACCCAGGCCCCAGTTACACGTCCTTCCTGCCAGATCACCCAGCCTCTCGGGGAAGCTGGCTTGACCTCCTTTCATCTCTATCTGCTTTGTGATTGAAATTTCTATGATACACACTGATTATATTTTCTGCGAACAGGATACTACAGGCCTTTTATACGGTTGGAGTTTTCAAGTTCACCTTCTCATTATTCTATCTGAGGCATTCAGGAGAGGAAAATAAACTTTTCAAGTAAAACCTCATCTCTTCAATCTAACCTCAAGCACTAAGCTGGGAGATGGTATAACAGCAGGCAGGAAGCTGGCAGGTCTTGCTGCCACCGGGCTGAGTGGCCGAGTGACCATGATGCTGGAGCAGGGCTGGGGGTGATGTGAGCAGAGCAGCAGGCTCCAACCTGCGTGTTTTGGGGGGTGATCTGACATCCACATGCAGCCCCGTCAAGTCCCTCCTTCTCCCTCTGTGCATAGTATTTCTATTACCATCTTTCAGGGACAGTCACTTATAAAATGAATTACACATGTCCTGGACTTTTTGATATGTAGGTAAGCAGCTGCAATCTGTCTTCATTGCTTTCTCCAAAAACTACCCAATAAAGTCGAAACTCATTAGCCCGGCATTCCAGTCCTTTCTGGAATAAGCGTAAGTGATTGTTCCAGTCTGCACAGGCTGACCTCCTGAGCCCGCCTACCTCCTCACACCTTACTAGGCCTTGCAGAGCAAACTCCAGCTCCACTCCCGGGAGCCCCAAGCACCAGGCAAGCAAGTGGTCTTACTGTCCTTCAAAGTATTGCCTACTCTGTGAGAAGTTTCTAATTGTGATGTGTCTCTTTGCACCTCTTTGTTTTGATCTTCTATTTATATATTACTAGTTTGGTTTTAAGTATTTAGTGCATGGTTACCTGGCCCCTGCACTTTTTCCAGGTCGGGGTGTGTGTCATTCTGGGCATCCCATTGCCGCCTGCTTGGTATCACGTATGGAGTCCATGTATAACACACGTGTGGCTGGGAGGTCCCCTCCCCTGCAAGGTATAATAACAAAGTGTTAAGAGCCTCAGGAGACAGGCAGGCAAAAGAGTTTGGAATTGTGTTGATGTCACTCTCGGTTGCTGAGACAGAAAGTTCCAGCACACACTGCGCTAGCTGTTACATCCCTTTTTCTCTCTCCTGACCTGAAGGAAATTTACACCCCTCCCATCTCCCTGTCCTTTGCAATTCCACTTCTCACTGGCTGGAGTCCTTTCTGTCCCCCCAGAGAGGAAGCAGGGCAGAGCTTCAATGTTCCCTCTCCTCTTTCATTCTGTCCCAGGCTCCCTTCCTCCTTTGCTTCCCACCCTCCATGGTTGGCTACAAAGTCTATTCTCTGCAGCCTCAGGGAAACTGTAGTGAGACGAACTCCCTGCCTGGGCTAAGACATCAGGGAGAAGATTCCAAGTGAGTACTAGTGTCCCTGATGGGAAGAGGCTCTGCTGCCTGGGCTGGATTGTCGTGGAGGCCGTTGTCATGGTGACTCCAGCAGCAGGCAGAGGAGAGGGGAGACAGAGAGAGGGTGAGAGGGTGAGAGGCAGGCTGGGGAGGGAGGGGAAAGAGGGAGAAAGGAGGTGAAAGGGGCGGAGGGGGTTTCCTGGAGGACTGGAAAGTCTTGGATCTGGGGACGACAGCAGGAGCTAGGTGGGCACCAGCCAAGGTGGAAGGTGAGAGAAAGAGAGAGGAAGAGGCAGGAAGGAGGAGAGAGGGATGAGCAGAGAGGAAGATGAAAGAAGAGGCTGTGGAAAGAGCTGGAAGGAGCAGGGCTGGCGCGGGGAGGGGCGGTTAACCGCTTGGCTCTCAGAGTAATCCTTAATTATTGCCTGATGTTTCCCATCTCTATCTGCTCTTTGATCTCCTGTGTTACACTTTAAATATGAGCAACCAAATGCCTGCATCTCATGTTTAAAAACTCGATGAGGCGAGACTTCAAAGCGAGGAGTGGAACAAAACGGGTGGCGCGCCTGGCTGTTTGTAGCTCAGGTTTGCCGGCCCGATTAGGTTAAATGGAGTCCTGAAGTCCCCTCCCTGCCGGGGCCTGGTCCCTGTGCTTGTTCCCACCACCGGCTGCCAGCCTTAATGAGGTAAACGGCCCAGGCTGGGCAGCCATCAGCTGACCCCTCTTGGGCCACTGCTGACGTGCAGAGGGCGGCTTAGAGGCTGGCGTGTGGACGGGGCTCTCAGGGGCTCTGCCTCTGTGGCCCTCGGGAGGCCCGTAGGTCAGAGCTGCTAAGCCCTGACCTTTGCTTCCCTCTGCAGGTTTCCACTCCAGGTGCCTGACGTCCCAGAGGGAGCTGTGTCCACTGGTCTGTGCAGTCAGACTTGGGGTCCGGTCTGCCAAGAGCAGCAATCTAGCCGCCCTCCCTGGGCCTAGTTCTCCCCTCCTTAAATGCAGGGACCAGACTAGATACCACCAATGTCCTCCCCGATGCCATGGCCTTTGCTGGGCTCATTTCAGGGACCTGGCCAGGCACCTCTGCCAGGCAGTCCCTGCAACACCCTCCGTCCAGGGAAGGAAGGCCTCGTCCTATCCTAAACCACAGGTGTGTGGCCTACACCAGCCCCATTAATGCCTCCCTTCCCCAAGATTCCTTCCAGAGCTTTCTATTACCCGGACCACACCCAGCAAATAGGGAGACAACTGACAAGCTTATTCACACCAGGTTGGGGGAAGTTACACGGGAGTATTTGCATTTTGACAAAACACATCTGGAGAAAAGGCAATGATTTACCCCAGGGAAGGTCTTGGAGGCCCCAGTTTTCGATTTTATGTTTAGAAGGAGGTGGAATTGTTGGTGGCCCTCGAATCCTGCCACATAGGGGAATTCTTACTCTGTTTGGGATCTCGAGTGTGTGTTTGCGCGTGTGTGTGCACACATGTGTGCAGGGGGATGTTACTCCGGACTTGCGAGCTACGACTGTAATTCTGCCTGTGCTTTAACATCCGTGTCTTCTCTCTTCATCATCCTCCATTTTCCAGAAACGGAGTCTGAGCCCAGCGGGGACTGATCGGGGCACAGTGGGGCTGGCAGAGGAGGGAGGAGCTCACAGCCAGGTGGACGTGGCACGAAGCCGTCTGATAGAACAATTCTACTTTCAGCAGTATTCATGGACCAAAGAGCTGGGCCTAGTTTCCCACTGGGCGTCCCCCTTGACACCCTTGAGCCTCTGCCCCTCCAGAGCCTTTCGCAGGCATCTCTCAGGCCCCTCCCTCCTGGAGCTGCATCTGAGTGGCAGAGTGAGCCACCAAGCGCCAGGCCCTTGGAGGGCTGCTGGCAACGACAGATGTCATTTTACGGAACGTGGCCACAGAGACGTGACATGCACAGCTCCTATAGCCAGTAAATGCCACGCAGGGAAGGCTGGAGGAGGAGTGAGGCAGGAAGGAGACTTCATCCTTGGTTGGTTTTCTCTAGCCGATGGTGTGAAGAGAAGACTCGAGCAGAAAGTCGCTTTTTCTGTTCTTGGCATTTGGGAGGTTTAGGGACTCAGGCAGCCCTGCGTTGGCCTCTGAGCTCATGAACAGATGGATGAGATCCTACCAGGGCCAGCCAGCAGATCCCAGATATTTGTTTCTCAGTGTGGGGACGTGGAGAAAAGTGGGGATGTTTTCATGTCCTCCTAGTGGCCCCTGACAAACTAGTGAAGCCAAAAAGAGAAGAGGTGAGGCGTTCTGCCCTGGGTGACGCCTGAATCTCCCCATGTCATCTGAGATGTTAGGAGGTCCGTGGGAGCAGCTTAGCAGATGGGCATTCCAGCCTTTGTATCAGGACTATATGATGGAAAACAAGATGGTCACTGTTAAATCTCTGTAACAAGATGTTAAATCTCTGAGGGTGTTAGGAAAGTTATAAGCTCTTTACAGGGAGAGAAAGGCAAGAGTTTGCTCAGCTCACACCTGGTGGGATTCCGTCTTTTGTCCATTTTTCTGTGATGCCAGGTATGGTAGGGAGGTGGAATCTGCAGTCTTGACACATGTGGTAGCCACTAATTTTACTCACCAATTATTTCTAGTTATCTCCTTCTGGACACATGGTAGGGTTACCGTAAAAGTTAGTTGTGGCCATATGACTTGCTTTGACCCATAGCATGTGAGCAGATGTTGTATGTGTCATGTCTGGGTGGAATTCTGAGATCCAGGGTATACCTCACCAGGTCCCTTAAGCAAAGGCCCTTCTAACCACAAGGCCCAGGTTGCACATCCGTGGAGCTGGCCCTGCCACGTGAGATGACAAGGAAGGAACCCAAAGTCCACTTTAGGTCTCAGTCCCTACCCACCCTTCTGAAATGCTTGACCAGATTTCAAGAGGAGCTCAAGGAAAAGCCACGCAGGCTACAAAACAGCTCCCAACTCACGTCTCCCACCCTGTCTTTCCAGGTGACACTGCTGTGTGGCCACCGCCAGCTTCTTAGCTCTCCTTTGCCGAGCAGCAGACTCACCCTGGCCTGTTGCTAACAGGCAGTTCGAGAAGCTCACAATCCAGAGCTTAAATTTGGCTGTGAACCCTAGAAAGGCAGGGCCAGTTCTCCTTGTGCTGTTTTAAATGTTCGTGGGATCTGTGGGGAAAATTTAACCTGTGGGGGCAGAGGGAAGACATAAGCTTAGGGGCTTATTGAGACCTGCAATTGTCCCATTTATTTCTTTGTTTATTTTCTGACTCCCCACGTGAGTGTTAGTGCCATGGGCACGAGCTTTTGCCTGGCTTGGTTTCAATCCCCTCTGTCCAGAGCACGGTGGAAGGCAGGTGGTCAGTCCACAGCCTGTGGTGTGAACGTGTGATGAGAGGCACCGAGCTGCATGGGACAGGCAGGCAGCTGGTGCAGCTGGTGGTGTTTTTGGGCACTCCCCCCTGCAGAGGGTGTACATCCTGTCCCCCTGCTCCACCCGAGCCTGCACCTAAGGCAAGAAGGGACACATTTAGGTACAAACGACTGCAGCATCACATCAGGTGATCCTCACCAGAGAGTCAGTGCTTTTACAGGGATTACAACGTCCTGCTTGATCCAATCCATCAAGAATCACCAAATATTTACTGAATAGCTAGCATTCATTCATTCAAATGAAATTAAATATTTATGCTGGGGCCAGTGGGAGTTGGGGATAGAAAACTCCACCTGTGGGATTTCAGGCTCCAGCCCGCCTCCCTAGGGGGTGGGGGCGGGAGTTGGGCCAGGGCTGGGCACCTTTCTGGTTCCCTGGAATGCCAGAATGATCCACAGGGAGGTCTGGGTGTTTCTTTGCCTGTGGGCAAGGTAGGAGCCCTCACAGGGATGTGGAAAGGGACAAGGAGGATCTGAAGGTGTCGCTCCTGCACCTCCGAGACCTGCTTGCCTTCACCCGCCCCCAAGATGGACCCCCCACTGGAGTCAGGGATGCTCCCAAGTTAACAAACACAGCCAGCCTCTTCCTCCTCCATTCTCTCTCTCCCCTTTTGCCGGAATGGTAATTTTAAGTCTCTAATAGCTCCTCAGGGCACTGAGGTGAGGCAAGAGGGGGATGTATTTATGTTCACATTCGCCAGCCTGTCTTGCCGGGTGACAGGAGGGTTGATGGCAGGGCTGATGAAAGCCGCCGCTCTGCTTCACCCGGCGCGGAGCAGAGCAGGGTTTGTGGCGTCTCCCCGGTGACCAGCCTGCCTGCTGCTCTCAGTGCAGGCCAGCCCGCCACGTCCTCTCGCCCACTCCTGCCTTCAAGTCAGTCCCCACGGCCCATGCATATTCATGCTGAGGATGGAGCACCCTCCCGAGAAGCGTTGGCATGCTGGGCACTTATTAATCACTCTCTGCAGCTCTCTGTGTGGCCACCAGACAGGGGTTAGGGGGGTGGGCCCTGCACAGGGAGGCTGCAACGTCAGCGCCCACGATGGGGTTAGCAGAGTGGAAAAGAACAATAGCGCACCATTAATGAGGGGGCCCACTCTGGCGGCCAGAGCACTTGGAGGGGGCCGATCGGCATCCTGAGCTCCACCCGACCCAGAGGTGCGCCATGAGACTGGTGCCATTGTGATTGCTGTCATTTGTTACAACAAGAGCATCTGGAACCACAACACCCCTGTAGTGCATACTTACTGGGCACCGGCTCACTGCTGAGCACTAGGCAATGCACTTCCATTGCGTGCTTTCAGCTTTGGGAGATAGGTGTTCATTCATTGGTATCCCGATTCTACAGATGAAAAGCTGGCGTTTGGAGAAGTGAAGTGACTGATCCAAGGCCATGAAGTCATAGACTCACACCCAAGTCTCCTGACTCCTCACCTGCACCCTCAGTGCGATGACACGCCTCGCCTGCAGGTGGCGTTAGAGTTGGAGGCCTTTCCGAGGAGTCTGGTCAGCCTCCCTCTTATCCATTTTGCAAATGTGTGAGTTTGTCAGAGCTGTGCTTCTGGAAGGACTTACATGAGTTCCAAGTTGAGCATCCAGGAAAATCAGAGCTGAGAGGGACATGAGAGATCTCCTAGTCCAAACTCCTTGTTTTAATAAATTGGGAAACTTAAATGACAGCCAGATACCACACCCAGTTCTTCTAGCATCTTGTTCTGATGCTAGGTCTTTTGCCCTTTCTCCATGCTCTGGCTTTTTCACCAAGCCCAGCCTCCTGAGCCTGACTCTTTAGACCTGCAATAATCGGCATCCACCCAGCTAAGCCTGTTTTACCTCCCTCAGCTTCCAGCCTCCCCTGTTAGCTCCATTCAGATCCCCAGGTAGACCCCCTCACTGCCTCAAAGATGAGCTACCCTGAGCCCTGCCTTGGCATCTTTCTGTAGGCTTTATGTTTTCTCATCTTCTTTTTCTAAGATGTCATTTTGTTCTAGGCCTCCATCTGGAACTTTCAGTGGTATTTACTTGTCGGACCTGTATCCAGCACTCCCCATCTCAGAAGTCCTACTGTGCACAGTGTTGCACTCAGTTCATCTCTGTGTCTAAGTCCTTGGGGTGCCCTCCTTGACCTAACCCAGCTCTTGGGTTTTCTTCATGGTCTGGTAGGGACCAGACACATGGAAGCTCCACATTGAGGAGTACACAGGATGTGTAGTAATGTTGCCTGTTTATAACCCTGTAAGTCTGATATCCCTGCCCTGGCCTGCTCCCAGCGTAGCACACAGAAACTCTCCATTCTCAAGTGCAAGAAATGCTTAATAAGGAGATGCTGTAGGGGTGCAAAGGGGGGTGATAAATAAGCCTGCCTGCCCATCTTACGGTCCAGTGGAGGAGGCAAAAGTGACAGGCCAGTGAGAATTGAGCAAAGAAAGGAACTTGCAGTGGCTGAAAGACAAGCTCTCTGGGCCCATGGCCAGGACAGCCCCGTGCAGGTGCCTCTGCTCCTGTCCCGCCTCCCGCAGCAATATCTCCTCCCCCTGCTTTCGTTCAGCCTGACCTTCAATTTCCAATTTTGCCCACCCCGTCTGCAGACCTTTGAGCCTGTTGTGATTAGCTCTTTCCTTTTTCTATTAAATCTTGCCAGCTAGATGCCCCGTTTATAAGGCCCTGTGCATTCCATAGGGAGTTACAAATGACTGGTAACCAATTTTCATGCCGCTCTTTGGAGACAATAACACATGAATGATTCTAATGGAGGAACTCCAGGTAGTGAAGATGAGGCATTGGGAGAGTTGTCTGGGGACAGAGTTGGGGCTTCCCCACATACCCCTCAAAAAATAACATGGAGTTGGTATCAACAGCTACTTTCAACTCCCCTTAAGGCCTCTACAAGCAATTGACTCTGCACAGCGAGCTGATGAATGATTTAGGATTCACACTCAGCTCTACAGCAGAACCCCAAAATGTGCTGAGAAAGAACAACTAAAAGGCATGCTGGGACTCCGCTCTGAGAGCGGATCAACAAATTTTGGCTACTAGACTAGGTTTTCTGTTGAATGAGAAGCAGCATAGCCTAGAAAGAGCAGAGTTGCAATATGTGGAAATATTCCAAGAATATAGTAAAAAACAAAAGTGAAAGGAGGGCAAAGGGGTCTGAAATCACTTAAGCATTTTGCATAAATGAGCTGGACTGTAAGATCCACAGTGAGAGAGCTGTGTTTCTTTCCCGGCCATAGTCGGAGCTATATAGACAGCACAGAAGCGGGCACTGCTCAATAAATATTTGTAGATCAATTGCTTCTTTTTTTCTTCCTTTTCTTGATATTAGTAATGAAAGAGTAAGTCAACACTGCATTGTTCATTAGGGTGCCATTTGCAAATCTTCCTGAGAACTCTAATGTTGTAGCATAAATTGCATAAAGGACATAGGCTCCCCAGAGGGATGATAAGAAGAAGCTGGTGTTCATAATTGGGCCACCAAACCGGGAAGTTAGTTAGTCACAAAAGCATGATAATACATGTACTACAATAAGGCTGCCATTGGGGAAGCATTTGTTCATTCATTCCTATCCAATGCATATTGTTAAGTGCATGCTATATGCTATGTACTGTGTTAGACACAGCAATTTAAGCAAAGTATCTGCTCTCATGGAATAAATAAGCAAATGAACAAATCAATGAGTTTTCAAAGGAGGACTGCTATTATGGGAACAAACTGGGTGCCTACAGGGAGACCAATCAAAATTAATGGACATTACACAGGTAAAGTGGTCAATAAAGGTCTTTCTATAGAGGTGACATGTAAGCTGAGACCTGAAATTAGAAGAGTCAGTCTAGGAAAGTTCAGGAAAGCCATTTCCAGGTAGAGGGAACTGTAGGCACAAAGGCTTTAAGAAAAGGTGGGTGTATTAGAGGGATGGAAAGAAGGCTATGTGGGCAATGCCCATGAGTGAGGGGACAGTGGGGCAGGATGAGGTCAGCAGGTCCTCAGGTGAGACTTTACCAGAGATGCAATAGGACATATGCATTGGTGTTTCCAAAAGTTTCTTCTAATATGGAGAATGTATTTGACAACACCCACAGAGAATGATGTTGGAAGATGAATTAGAGGGATACTGCAATAGTCTTAGCAAATGGTGAGAGTGATGCGGAGATGGAGTGTGTCTAGGAAATAAGGACAGAGGGTGACCCAGCATGACGCCCAGGTTTCTGGCCTGAGCAACTCAGTAAGAAGTGGCCCTATTTACTGAGATGGAGGAACTGGAGAAGGAGCTAGTTGGAAGGGACTCCAAGAGTTTAGTTTCAGATATGGTAAGCCTAACAAGCAGACAACTAAATATACAAGACTGAAGTTCCAAGGTGTGGTTTGCCTTGAAGATACAAATTGGAAAGTTGCCAGCTTCCAGGGCACGTAAAGCCAGGAGAATAGACGGGAGCTCAGGGAAAGAGAGAAGCAGCCATAGCAGTTCTCCTCGAGGCACTTGAGTTAGAACTTGGGCATTCGTGGCAGCAAAGGCAGTGGGGACTGAGCGGGCAAGTGTAAAAGAAAAATCTGGGGGTGGGAGTGGCATCCAAAGAGGCCAAGAAAAGAGGCCGTTGAGGAAGGGTCACTGATGATGCTAAATATTGCACGAACATTAAGTAAAGTCAATTGAGGAAGGTATCTCCAGATTTGGCAGCATGCGGGTCAGTGGTGACCTGGATTCGAGGAGATCGAGTGAGAGCAATTGCAGAAAATCAACTGGAGTGGGCTGACGTGTGAATGGAAAGTGAGAAATTAGAAGCAGCCTGTGAATTTTTTTTTTTTTTACAAAAGTTTGGCATTGGAATAGAGGAAAAGAGTGGAGCAGTCGCTGCAGGGAGCAAGCGGAGCGGCAAACTCCCAACAGAGGGAGTTTACCACATGTGAGTGGCCAGTCCCTGCTTTGGGGAAGGCTGGGAAGAGAGTCAAGGCCAAGGTTGGCAACAGTCTCACTGACCACTTCCCTAGCTCAGCTCCTGAAGACCGTTGCATGTTGCACAGGCGCGTGAGCTGCAGAGGTGACAGAGCTGAGAAGTGTGTGGGGCAGCAGGGCAGTGATTTATGAGGAAGACACTGTCTGGGCCCAGACAAGAGCTGCAGCACTGGAGTCCCCGTCATGCTGGGCAGAGGTATTGCATGGAGACGTGTAGTCAAGTGCAGAAGTAGATTCAAGTGGGAAAAGCGGCAGTAGAGGACAGGAGAGGACCCGAGCGTGTTGACAGTTTTCCAGAGTGGACAGGAATGAGGCAGAACATGGTGCCACCAAAACCCACTGGGGCTGGGGGTGGTGACTGGCCTGAAACAATGAAACTACTTCATTAATTCACCAGCAGGTTTCCCTTGATACTGAGCAGAGGCGAGGGGACCACGTTTGGCCTCATATGTTGTTGTTACACGGCCACTGCTTTCTCACTTTCAGTATGGGGGCACCCAGCCTTCAGAGGGACTTTGGAACACCTGAAACAAGGCAAGCACGCTGAGTGGGGTCTTGAACTGGACGATGTTCAATTTCTCAAAAGGCCAAGGGTATATTAGAAGACCAGAGTTATGGAACCGAGCACAGACGCCTGCACTGAGTCTACCGGGAGACGCGGGGCAGAGGAGGGGTCCCTCACTACTGGGAGTTTCACTAGCACCTGTGTGTGCCAGTCTGTCTGCAGGTGGACACCCACGGACAGGGGACTCAGGGGAGCCCCGTTCCTGGTTACAAAGGAACCGACCCACCTGGCCTTGAGTGCTATGAGGAGATCAGACAAGATACAGTTCCCCGAAGCGTCCCCATCTCCACCTGCCTTCCCTGCTAGGATGCTTCCAAAGCCTCTGAGCTGCACAGTCTGAAATCTCAGTCTGAGCAGCAAATAGCAATAGGCGCTCTTTTATTGAGAATCTACAATGTGCCAGACAAAATCCTAAGAGTTTTTTTTTTTTTTCATGTTTCTACTCATTTAATTCTCACAACTATTTAGGGGAGGTGCTATTAGTATTCCCATTTCAGAAACGGGGAAACTGAGGCACAGAGAGTTTTGTGAGTGGGCCTGTGGTGACATGGTGGTAAGAGGCAGAGGCAGGGCATGAGCCCACCAGGCTGCATGAGGGCCTGGGCTCTTTCCCACTGTGTGCGCCGTGGCAAGTGCTGTGCCTGCAGCTATATCATTCCAGAAAAGCCTCCGTTATCAACTTCTCACCTGTCCTTCTCAGGATGCTCCTTAGACTGACTGACCCTAGAAAGTTAGCAGGACACGCCCTGCATCTGGAACATCTAATTGTTAACCAGGCATTCCCTAAAAGCCTGGACTTCCTGTCTTCAATAGTCCCCCAGCCTCCGTGAGACAGAGGGGGCTCCCCAAGGCTGTCAGAGCCATTCTAGGCCATCCCCACCCCCTTGACCCTTCTGTTCCCAGGGTTGCCAGTCACAGTGACAAAGCCCTGCTGGCTTGGTTCTCAGGCAGTAATTCAATTGGAAACATAGACATTTATTAATCTTAGTTCAAATCGGTCCAGATAGGCCTACGATATGTCACCCCAACGTAAGCTGGGCCCTTTGGATACTTGGTTTAGACAGAGTACGGTCTCATGCTCTAAACTTACATGTAGTAAAATTCACTCTTTTTTGGGTGTAGTTCTGAGTTTGAACAAATGCCTACAGTCCTGTAGCCATCACCACAGTCACAGAGCGAGAACATTTCTGCCATGTCTTTGTTACCAGCCCCTCCTCCAACCCTACCCCTGGCCAGTGTTGATCTGTTCTGTCTCTACGATTTTGCCTTTTTCAGAATGCCATACGCATGGACTCACACAGCATTCAGCCTGTTGACTTTGGCCTCTCTCATGTGGCAAAATGCATTTGCATTTCATCCATGTCACTGCATGTATCAGTAGTTTGTTCATTTTTATTGTGGAGTAGTATTCAGTGGTGTGGATGTATCACAGTTTATCCATCCACCAGCTGACGGACACTGGTTGTTTTCCCGTTTCAGACATTTTATAAATAAAACAACTCTAGCCATTCATGTACAAATTTTTGTGTAAACATAGGTTTTCATTTCTCTTGGGTAAATAAGTAGAGTATTTGCTGGGTCATGTGATAAATGTGTGTCTAACTTTATAAGAAAACTGCCGAACTGTTTTCCAGAGTGAATGTACTATTTTCCAATCACACCAGCACGATAGGAAAGCTTCAGTTCTCTGTATCCTCCATAACACTTGGTATTATTAGGTTTTTGTATTTATGTGTTTTTAATTTTACCTATTCTTTTTTTTATTTCAGAGTATTACAGGGGTGCAAACCCTTTGGTTGCATAAATTGCCTTTGCACCACCAAGTCAGAGCTACAAGCGTGCCCATCTCCAGACAGGGCACAGCACATCATTAGGTATGAATTTACCCATCCCTTTCTCCCCACTCCCAGCTGCCCGACACCCTATGAATGCTACATCCCATATGTGCACATTAGTGTTGATTGTTTAGTACCAATTTAATGGTGAGTACATGTGGTGCTTATTTTTCCATTCTTGTGATACTTCACTTAGAAGAATGGGCTCTAGCTCTATCCAGGATAATACAAGAGGTGTTAGATCACCATTGTTTTTTATGGCTGACTAGTACTCCATGCTATACACATAACCCATTTTATTAATCCACTCGTGTATTGATGGGCACTTGGGTTGTTAACACATCTTTGCAATTGCGAATTGTGCCGCTATAAACATTCTGTAGCAGTATCTCATCAGGGTTACAATTTGAATTTCTCTAATGGTTTAAGACACTGAGCACCTTTTCCAGTGCTTCTTTGTCATCCATATATCGTATCTGGTGATGCATCTATTCGAATCTTTTGCCCACTTTTTAAATTGGGTTATTTGTCTTCTCATTATTGAGTTTTGAGAGTTCTTTATATATTTTGGATAAGAATCTTCGGTCAGACATGTATTTTGTAAATACTTTCTCAACAGATATTTATTTTAATGCATTTGTTCCTCTTCTCTCTATTCAGAATACCAATCTCACTTGTCACCACTAGCCTGGCAGGCTTATAAACACACAAAGGACGTTTTTGTCTTCATTTTCTAGAAGAGAAGAACTGAGACACAGATATGCTTTCACAAGCCTGCTGCTTCCACTGTCGTAGCGGACGAGAGCCAAGTACAGGACTTAATGACTGAGAAGGAAGTCTCAGAATGTCTTTGAAACTATCGCTTAAAGGGCTGCCATCCAGGTAAGTGGAATCTGGCAAACCAGAGTCATCAGCTGACTTCAAGGAAAGGGAAACATTATTCGTCAAATAACTACAGTGCGCCAGGAGATGATTTAGGTCAGGACCAACAAACTGCAGCCTGAGGGTAAGTCTGATGCTTTATCTGATTTTCTACAGCCTGTGAACTAAGAAAGTTTTTTGCAGATGAGTATTTGCAATCGATTTGATGATGGGAGGAAACTAACTTTTAACCCCAATTAAGGGACATGCAACCCTCCCCCAAAAAGAATTCGATTTTCTTATTATAGACATGCATTTAAGAAAAAAGATACTCAGTGATTATTATTTTAATGTTATATATTATAATAATTATTATCTTGAATTTTGTGAACAAACACATTTGTTTTTCTCTTGTTATATAAGTACCCACATCATACCATCAATGTTACCTCTTGGTCTACAGAGCCTAAAATATTTACTATCTGGTTCATTATAGAAAATGTTTTCCAATTCCTGATGGTTAAAAAAGATCATTTTTTTAACCCTTGCAATTGCAACAACTTATGTTACAGATGAGACAAGTGAGGGTCTTTGCAAAAGATAAGTAAGTTGTTGAAAGTTACCCAGCTAATGACAATGGTGCAGGGATTGGGGGGATGTGTCTGTCTTTCCAAAAGCAAATTCACAGCGGCAATCTGGTAGGAAACGGAAAAGAACAAGAACCAATTCCGGTGGGTGGGATGGGGTTCTTGGCTCAGGACATGCCTTCCCCGGGTTCCTGAACTTGTTTTTGGCCAATCATGTGCCTGGACGTCTGGACCCAGGAACACATCAGAATGACTTCAGGATCTCATGGGATTCTCAAACAACCCCAAGGACATTCTATTCTCTTCTCTCCACTTCACTAGCTGAAGTATTTACAAAAAAAATTTTATAGCTTTTCAATAGCAAGGTTTTATATTAAAGCATGTTAGGTAAAGCCTAGTGAAGCTGTTAAGCACATGAGCCTTGGAGCAAGCATAGCTGATTCCATGCCCTGCTCCACTCTTTCTAGCCACCTGACCTTGGGCCAGGGAACTCAATGGGGGTACCTCGATTTGCGTATTTTTTAAGTAAGACATAATAGGACCTATTCATAGGTCTTCTGTGAGGCATAAATGAGTTAATATTTGCAACATGATTAGCGCAATACCTGGCATAGCACAAGCACTTTATCAGCATATATTAAATAATAAAATAAATGCTCGATTAATCAGAAAATTAAATCTCCAGAAAACACATCTCTTCACTTTCTAGCTAATCAGAATTTTCCTATATTAAATGAGTCCCGAAACACAGAGTCAAAGAAGAGAAACATGAAAGCAATAGCACTGCCTCAACTTCCCCGACGTGATCATTCTCTGGCAGGTGACAGAGAAGCATGAGGAGCATGTACTCCGCCACCTTCAGCCCAGGGACACACTCCCCAACTCTCTGATCTAGGAAAATGACCTGGGTCTCACCAAATTACAATTATTTATAGCATCATTAATCCAGAAAAGTGCAGCCCATTGGTGACATCTTGCCCTTTAACGTCTATACTTCCCCTCTCTGGTTTCAGAAAGCCGCACTCAAGTGTACTCCTGCCTATCCCCTAATTAAGATTCTTCACCCTCCACTGCCCGCCAACACACACACAAATGGTACTCAGTGCTGCTAAGGGTGTGAGACAGACACTCTCATACCCTGTCGGTTAGGAAAAGCAATTGAGATATTTCCATCAAGAGCCTTAAACATATTCTTCACCAGAAATTCCACTTCCAAGAATATACCTCAAAGACATCGAGACAAAAAGGATGTGTGTGGTGGGGTTGTGGGTGGGAGTTGTAGAATCTGAAAGGGAAGAACTTGGTCTGACTCAGTCTGGGAGTTGCCTGGGAGGTGTGTGGGCATCTGAAACCAGAGGGCAGTGGGTGGTGCATGTCTGAGGGTCCTCTTGTGAGCAAATGTGCCACCAGTGTGTGTCCCCGCTGTAGTGCCACCTGCTACAGAACACTGCAGTGCCTGCCCAGGCCCAGCGCAGGTCTACCTGACTCAGAGTCAATCTGGGAGCCAGCCCCGACTCCGCCCTGGCTAGGACACCCTGGGACACACTCTGCATCCTGTAGGGGACTGGCCTGGCTCAGTCAGCTCTGAGGCTTGGCTGCACCTTCTGCTCCAGCCTTTTCCTCAGCTCAGTGGGTCTTGGGGACCTACGACGTGAGAAAGTGTCTTAAAAGTAAAATTTGTATACAAATATGAGGGATTATTATCTATATCCACAAGAGTTCAGAGTCTTTTAATCTTCTTAGGTTAGATTCCCAGATGCCCTAGGGTGTCTTGAATTTTTTATCAGAATTCAAGATAATTAATCTTCAATTAACCGGACAACTAATCAACAAATAACTGGAATGCTACACTTCTAAGGGAAACTTTCAAAATCAAGTAGGGGACCCCAGGTTAATATTGAGAGGTGCGGAGGGAGGCTGGGTTAGGACACTCACCTATTTAACATATAGGAGGAACTTGCATTTGGCGAAGGTGAGCTCATTGAGTCCTGGCGAGCACGAGGCCTCAGGTAGGTAGGGAGAAACGGCAGAGCCGGGATTTGAACCCAGGCGCCTGACCACGAGCCAGAGAGCTTTCCCCAAACCGCAGCTGGTCTTTCGGCAGAGCCCAGCATTTCCGTGTGCTGTGAGTCCTCGGCTGCACAAATATTCCAGCTCACAGGTAAGGACATTTAATCTGTTCTGTGGTCTCTGGAGCCACTTGGGAAATGGAAGAGGAATTACGCAGATGTGTCATTCCATGTCAGCAGGTGAGCTGTAACGGAGTTTTTGTTACTATTTCATTATTTATGTATTTGTCAAAAAACAAAACAAAACAGAAAATAACGGCAATAACTGCAGCAGCGCCCCCTGATGGCTGGTTCCTCACCAGGGTGTTTGCGAGGGGTGTGTGGGTGCACTGGTCTCACACAGCCACCCCTGCTCTGTGAGATTTGGGGCTGGGGATAGTTTGTGCAGAATTATATTTCAGGAATCTCATGGCCGCTTTTTGGGGGTGTACACGAGAGAGAGTAAAGACACTGTGTGCATTATTGAGAATGTGCCACATGCAATGACTGTTCGGTAACCCCTGAAACCCTGGATTTCTCTATCGTACCTTTTTTACTTTCTTTTAACTAGAAAAGGAAATGTACAACGACCTAGGACTCTTTTTAGTCCTCGGATTCCATTCACCACAGGTGCCCAGTGTCCATGTCGTCCTTTAGTAAAGCACACTCTGTCTTTACCAGGGACCTCCTCGCACCACCCATCCCGCCCTCCAAAGCCCTCTCCTTTCCTTCTCCCAAGGCTGAGGAGGACGTTGGATTCTTGGTTGTTGATGAAACTCACGAGTGTCTCCCAAGGAATCGCTCCAAAGCGTGTGCTACGGATGGCCTGGGAGAACTCAAAGGCTCTCAAACCCATGTGGCGCAAATCTCTTCCAACATGGTGGGATCTTGACTTTTCAAATGTAAACTTTGAACTCAGTCTTGATCCCACTCAAGAGAACCCAGTGGTTCTTAGCTCGGATTGGCCCCCACAGCTCCTTCTCTGGAGGTAGCAGGACCGTTCTTTGCCTTCTGTGGGTTAACTTCATGGAAATGGGCCTGGTCAAAGGGCAGAGGTCATCCCCCAAAGAGAGGGCCTTTCGTGAGGGATCTTGAATCATACTCTTGAAGGTCATCCGGGTCCCTTCTTCAGAAGCTGTGTCTCTGTTTCTGAGCTGGGGTTGGTAGAGGGAGTCTGTCCACTTTTACTGAGGGTGTATCACATGCAGATCGGAGGTTCCGCATGGTGACACCAAGGAGTCTAAGACGTGGTCCCTGACCTGTGGAGTCAAAAATCTACCTAGAAAGGTAGAAATTAAGTAAAACCCAATAACAATGATAGGTAAGAAGTGGTTTTATGAGATTACTCTGGAGCAGAACTTTACACCTTCCAGGGTATAAGGGCTGTTGAGGTCTGTGTCTTTGTGGCTTATGCTGCAGTGTCAGTTACCGCCACACCTGTGATATAGCAGCTACTGAATGAATGGTTATTTAAGGAAAGAATGAATGAACCTAGGTACCCACACCTCAGACATACTGATCCCATTAAAATTCAGCTAACATATGTTGAGAACTCACTACAAGTTAAGTGCTATGTTTTTGCATTTTCACGAATGCTTATCCTCCTAAAAACAATTGGAGGCAAGTATTTTGTGGAGGGAAAAACTCAAACTCAGTGACTGGTCAAAGGCACATATAGCACCTGTATGGGCGGAGGTAGGATTTGAACCCAGGTCTGTGGCTCGGGGCTCCTTCCAGCACGTTGCTCTGTCTTTCCATCAATTTCGCCCATAGGAATTGATTTGCCTTTATCTCTTTTGTGCTGCTTTTTCCTCTCCCTCTTTCCGTTCCTTAGGAGGCAGCCCTCTCCCGAAACTGTGGGTTCCATTCTCAATTTCCTGGACCATCCAGAAGGCCAGTGCCCCTTAGCTGCAGATTCTAAATAGAGGTGCCAAGTCCAATGCCACGTGATGATTAGGGCCAAGCAAATATGAGCAGAGCCCAGCTCCATAGCTTTCCCTTCACCAAAATGCATTAATAAAGTTAATTAGTATTGACCTGAAAAAAAATCCGAACAATAACCTCCTGGCATTAGGATCAAATGCAATGAAGCACAAGCAATAAAAACTCCATTACTACTCCCCTCCCAGGGACAGATCCTCGGGGCCGAGTGGGAGGGGGAGGCTCACAGCTCCCCAGAACTCTCCCTGTCTGCTCCATGCCTCACTCTGGGGCCCTGAAGCTGAGCTGGGCTGGGCCCCGCGTGGGATTACGTTTGGCTAAATGCTGGATTCCCAGTGGCCCAGGCTTGGCTTGGGCTGTTACCTGTATCTATAAAAACCAAAACAGATGCTGGCAGAGGCAGAGGGCCGTTGGAGAGAGAAGCTGGTGCTTCTCTCTAGCTAGTGCTTCACCTGCCAGACGAGGATGGTGGTTTGTTTCGGTAGCTGGAACGGTGGGAGACAGGGTCAAGTCCATTTTCTTATTTAGGAAAAGATTCATGGTCTCAGCAAGAAGGCTAAGGTTTGGAGCAGGACTCCAGGCCCACCAGGGGCCCAAATAGCCAGACAGCAAACACAAGAGGCTGCCAGTCATGGGACCAGCTAAGCTCAGAAGGGACAGGCAGAAACTCAGGGAGTTGAACAACTACGTGCCCGGGACTCTCCCCAGAGATACTGAAACCTGGCCTACGGCAATAAGAATATTCCAGATCTCACCCCCTGGGGGGCCAAGGTGATTAGTGTATTGCTTCCCTCTGGTCAGAACTGGCTCAGACACTAGGCCAGTGTGTGAAAGTCATCTCTGACCCCACCTGCAAGTTGCTGTCATTTTCCCACCCACCCCATTTTATTGTTGGATTCCTACACTGTGCCAAGTGTTGAGAAACCAGGATGTAGGGACACTAATGTCCCTGAGACCCAGCATTTGTGGGCTAGTGGCCCTCAGTCTAGTGTGATTGTGTAAGCAACCCACTTGGGTTCTGGCCCCTTCTTAATCCATCTCTCTGCCCTTATTTTCCAAGATACTGTGAGATATCGGAGGGAGCGTCCTGCGTTGCTGTGAAGACTTCCTCATCTCACCCCCACCTGGCTCTCCCCAGCCCATCGTCCTTGAGGGCAGGACTGGGAGGGGAAGGGGGCACTGCTGGTCCATATCCTCTTGGTGTCCCCTCTGTTATACACACCACACGGGCTGCCCCATGCCTGTCCCCTGCTCCCGAGCCCCTGCAGGGGTGCATGGACCCAGAGAAACGTGACAGGAGCTGGCATGCCCATCCTCTAGGAGGAACAGAGGCAGATGCTCTTTGTATAGGTGGCCTCAGACTCCCAAGGGAGGTTTGCTGAGTTGGAAGTGGTTGTATCGAGAGTGGCAAAGGAACACACACAAGGAAAGTATCTCTTCTAGGTGGCACTTGAAAAAATACATACTTCGGCGCAAAAGTCATTTCAGGGAAATGCTTGAAAACAATGGGAAAGATCAAGAGTGAATAGAAGGAAACCCCAGTACAGAGCGAGCCGGGTGGGAGGAAGGGAAGGGAACTGCCAGAGAACACAACTGGGCCCTTATAGAGACCACTCCTTCATGCTCTGAGCTCTTTAAAGACAAATGCATTTGGGGATGATGTTTTGCACGGTGTGAGGAAGAGCACTGCAGGCCCACAGGAGAAGTCCTGCCTTGCTTGTCCGCCCACGTTCCTATCCCTGCGTCCATCACATGTCCCAGGTCTAACCTGCATCCTTCGCCAGCAGCCACCTCACTGCTCTCTTTGCTCCATGTTCTTCTCCTACGATGCCAGAACTGTTTTCTCAAAACGCAGATGTGGTACCGGTTCAAGATGACCTTGAATGCTCCCTGGAATTTAAGGTCCTGCGAAATCTACCTCCATTCTGCTTTCTGCTCTTGCTCTGTTGACACTAGTCTTGCTGTTCCTTGGACCTTTCCTTTTCCTGCCGTTCATCAGAATTAACTGCTTCAGCAGCCTGGTTTTGCTCTCTGGTGAGCCTGGAAGAAGGAGAGAAAATTCCAACATGTGTTGGAGTTATTTGTTTGCATGCATCTCTCTGCTTCTGGGCTGCAGGCTCTGGGAATCTACAGATACTAATATTGGGATGATAATATCAAACATTTACCATGCAATTATTATATAACTTTACACCTAGAAGTTCATTTAATCTTTAAAGGTAAGGAATGTGATTAGTCTTATTTCACAGAGGAGGAACCGGTGGAGGGGTCCCCCGGCCACAAGGAGCAGAGCCAGCCAGGGGCCCAGGTAGCTTGACTTCAGTGCTGTGTTCTTGACTCGAAGCTATTGCTGGGTCTTTGGAACTGCTAATGCACATAGAAGGTCTCCAGTCACATAGTAGGACCTAGCCAATGTTTGCAGACTGAAACAAAGGCTGGAAGCAGGGCAAACCACTCCAGAATGGTGATCCTATTGGAGTGTGGCAGGAATGAAGCTTTAGGAGGAGACAAGGGCACTGGTGTGCTTCCTCTGTCCCCTCTTGGCTGGCAGGCTGTCCTTGGGAGAGGTTGCCTCCAGTAGTGTTGCCCCAGGGGTCCTGGGGAGGTCTTTCCACCCTCCAAAAATACTTCCTTCAGCTGCTTGATGGTGCCTGAAATTGTACCATTACAGCCTAATTCCTATAGCTTAGGCTGCTATTCCCCTGTTCAAATGCAAATACTCCTGGGAAAGGCAAGTTATTAAACTTTATTAGTCTTTTATATCTCATGGTGAATTTATTGATCAGAGCCTTCCCCTTAGAAATGGCTGGGATAAGGGAGAAAGATGGAGATCACATAAATGCCCTGGGCTCCAGGGAGTGAGGTCACTTGGAAGGCTGCAAGTGGAGGAGCAGGGGCTTAAGGAAGAAGGATAAGAGCTTGGGAACCTGGAAAGCAAACATTTCCCATGATGGGTTCTCTAGTGTAGCGCCATAACTGACCAGTAGCATGTGGACTGGCCTTGACCCTGACAAGCTGGGCTAGGGGTAAACTCTAGGAAACTTGGAGTTGCCATTGAAAAATATTCAGCAAAGCAGTAGCATGATCTTTCCTCTCTTCTCCCCAAATTCTTTTCAGTCATCATTCATTCAACAGTTATTTCTTGAATGTCTACTATGTATTAGACACAGGCCCCAGCCTTGGAAGGACCATGTTCTTGGGTCATGATGGAGCTCTAAGTCGCTAGAGCAGCCTTCCTGGGCTCTGCCTTGTGCAAGGGAGCAGCCTGGTGGGCAGCCCCACGACCACCATCCACAGAGTTTTTGCACGTGTCTGTGGACACACTGAGCCCTTCCAGCACAGTGTTCCTGGAAACTTGTCCACCCATTCCAGGAACACTGGAGAGCCCTGAGAAGCTCTCCTTGGTGTGTGTTCTGCTGGCTTTTTGCACTTCTCCCACCCCTGTGGCCTGAGGCTGACAGCTTGGTTCATTGTCTACCCTGCTGCAGACACACCTTTGACACCTCCCTTGCCATCCACCCACTGCCTGGACCACAGCGAGCGACAGATTCTGAGAGAGAGAGAGAGAGAGAGAGATCCTTTTTTAAGGACAAGTCAGGGTTTCAAGAACAATATTATTTTATGTGTTTTCAAACATTTTTTTCTGCCTTCAGATTTATGGGATGGCCTTTATTACTTCAATAAAATATTTAAAACAAAAATAAGAAAAGAAGTCTAAGGTTTTTTGGCCTCCCCTTCTCTGGAGCCAGCCACGCAGATATACTCACTGACCTTCACAGATCTCCTCCCCTTAGAGACCCCAGCGGCCTTGGCTGCTGCGTGATTCTGGTTTCAAGAATTAGGTAAGGCTGTACCTGGGACTGTGTCTTTATTCAATAAATGGTTTTTGTCTACCTGATAGCAAATAAGCTTAGACTCCACGACATGGAGTGTATTTTTTTGTTGCTCAATGATTCATTGCAGTGTTAGTGCCTTACTTTTGCCATTGTAATAGCACACAATAACATCTTAAATGGAAAAGAATGTGATCGCTATACCTAGTAGTTGCAATGAGACAGAAGTCACAGTGAGGGTTGGATAATATGTTAGCAGGAGAACTTGGCTGTGGGACAGGAGACCTGGGTTCTGAACCAGTTTGGGGTAAACGCCAGGAAGCTTGGCATTGCCACTGATAAATACTAAGCAAACTTGTGCCATGACCTTCCCTCTCTTCTCCCCAAATGCCTTTCAGTCATTCATTCAACAATTATTTATTGAGTTTCTACTATGCATTGCACATTATGTCCATTGAAAAGGGGGGCAAGTGAATCAAATGGCATCTTTCAAATCTAAAATTCTGCAAAATAGTTGATTTTAGTTGGCCTTGAAAACCTTGGATGTCTGCTAAGATGATGAATGATGGACAAGGATTTTCTACTCAATTCTCAAAGATCTCATGAATTTTCCAAACATGAAGGTCATAAGAACCTAAAGCAGGTGGCAGGTGGTAAATCCTGCCCTTCTCACTCCCAGCATGGGTGCGCCAGAGGTTCTGGGTTCTTTATAATTCACTTGACGGAGTCAAATAAATTTTACTTCCTTCCCAGTGAGTTTTATTTTCTTGCTCTGAAAGCAAATGGCTCTGCCACAGGGATTGGTCCCAGGGAGATTGCAAGAAAAGCCCAGGTGGCACCTGCCCAAGTCCTTTCTGATAGACCTGTTCCTCTCTTCTCTCCCGGCTTCTTCCTTGGGAAGGTTTGGGATCTTTCCCCTTTCAGGCACTCTGCGTGGCTTTAGGCCTATGGCCTCTGTCCTAGAAGAGCTTGCTGCTTAAGGGGAGAAGGAGGTGTTGGAGAATCCTACTTATATTTGGGTGGGGTGAGAAAGAGCACCCCAAAACTTGGCCGGATCCAAGAAGGCTTCTCACTGGGTACAGTGCTTGAGTTTAATCCTTCAAATGTAAATGAATTATGCAGGCGAACAAGCTGTGGATTAGCACCCAAGACAGATGGAACAGCATGGACAAAGGCCCTGGGGTGAGAGGAGGTTGTGTGTTTGGAGGAGCAGTTTGGAATGAGGCCAGATACATGGGACAAGGCAGCACTTGATGAAGCTGGAAGCACTGGCTCGGAGTTGAAAACCAGGAAGCTCAGAGTTGAAAAATGTTAACCAAAAGTGTGGTGTGATCTTTCCTCTCTTTACTCCAAATTTCTTGCTGCCACCAACGAGCCTCCCGTGTACGAAGGTGCTCTCTCATCTGCTTCCCATCAGACCTCAGCATCCTCAGTCCCATCCCAGGGGAATTCCATCCTCTTGCTTCCTTGGTTGCCTTTCAAGAGAATTCACTAATTCAACCTGATAATGGCTTGTCTCTGATTAACAGACCTCCTTATTTTAATTTAAACATTCCAAGCCTTGAGACAAGGCTTCATTTCTTTAACTAACTACAAATCAGAGAATCTTTACACTCACCTATAACCTGTAAGCTTGCACTTTGAGATGTCCTGCCTTTTGTGCCAAGCCAATGTATACCTTCCATGTATTGATTTATGACCTTACGTGTAATTCCTGTCTCCCCGAAATGTATAAAACCAAACTGTCACCCAATCATGGCAAGTCCACTTGCTCAAGGCCTCTTGGCCATGGTCCTCAAATTTGGCACAGAATAAACCCATGTAAATGATTTTACAGAATTTGGGTTATTTTCTTTGACACACCTCCATCCAGCCACCTGGAGCCGTTTCACGGTGGTTCACTTCCTGTGTTCTCTCCACCACAATCTCCCCAGCAATGGGAGTGGCCCCAGGAAACAAGACTTCTATTCAAATGCCACAGGATTTGGCCATCTTTTGGGCTAAAGTTTGCATCAATTTCTGAGGAGACTTAGAGAGAAAAAGCATAAGTTTCAGCCCTTTGGAGAAATGCGTAGAGTGTTGCGGAAATGATCCAATCAAGACGCACGCCCATCATGTAGGAGACGGTTCAAGGCTGGACGGCTTTGTGCAGAACCAACTCTATGTGTTGTAGGAGCTGAGAGGGGGCCAAGAGCTGGCTCTGGAGTCATCTGGGAAGGTTGCCCTGAAGGAAACGTGCCTTAGACGGGGTTGGAAGCTGTGTGTGTTCATTCTTCACTCGTGCTGGCGTGCATTTCTGTACATGTCAGGACTGGCCTGTTTCCTGCACTTGCTTCCGCATTTCCTCTGGGGTGGGGCCATGGCTCCTGCACAGGCCTGTGGGGCTGGAGGGACATGGAGTGACATAGACCTGGCAGATTGCATGATCCTCTAGACCTCAGCTTCCTTTTCTAGAAAATGGAAATGACAAAATATCTACCTTATTTAATTCATGCAAAGAGTCAAAGAGGTAGTATATCAAAAATAACTTTAGTAAGACACCTCTTACTAAAGAGGTTGGATCCTACCCCAATGGCCCCTGCCTGTGGACTGGAATGGGGTCAAGGCTGGGTGGTCTCTCAGAGAGGCTAGTGCCCTGGGTAGCAGAGATCTACTTACCAAGCCTGTCACTTCCGGAGCCCACGGGCTTCTCTGGGATCTGGTTCTCTTGGCCTCTTTGTGTCCCCACTCTTCACAGCCGATGCTGGTGAAGACCTCATCCTCTGCCCTGCCCCTCAGATGCCAGGAAAGCAGCAGCAACATCGATATCCAAGTGACCAACACAGCCACAGCTCTGGTCTCCACTCCCATTTCCGGAAGCTAAACCCTCAGATGTAGAACCCTCGTACTTTCAGGCTTTCAAATACTCAGTCCTTGTGAAACACTGACAATATCTGTTTTCATCATCCCCATCACAGAAAATGAAACTCACTTATTGAAAAGTCGCTTGCCAAGTACAAGAACCTCATCTCTGTTATTCATCACCGAAACCCTCGAAGCAAGGGTCATTAACCCCACTTTTGTAAATGAAAAATGGATACTGTGAAAGATTAAGTGACTCTCCCAAGTTCACATTGAAAGGAGCAGAACTGGGAGGCTCACTCTCTGATCTGCAAGTGTTACAACCGTGATTGGGTCGATGGCATATCTGATTTGTAGTTCCAGAAATACGCTCACTCACATCCAGTCCTCGGGTAAGAAGATGAGCATGCTAAACAAACCCACAGATGAGACAAATGGATAATAATTTTATTGTCGCTGCACATATATAATCCATTTCGTATGCATCCTTCCATCTGGGCACTTCCCACAGTGCCCACCCACAGATGTCTATTAGGGAAAACACACTATTAATAAGGCAGAAAATGTCCCCCAGACACTGAGCTGTGCTTTAATGTTTTTGGGTAGGAGAAGGTGTGAGGGGAGATTCTGAAATTCCCCAAACTGCAATTCCCTTGAAATTGGTTGTTCCAGAAGCTCTTTCAGACTCCCACCTGCCCTTTGGTTTTCTTTCTGGCTGCCTACTTAAGAAATCACTTTATCATGCCTCCTTGTGATGGCATTTGCCCAAGGACTAAGTTCAAAGGTTCTTTTAAATTAAAAGCTTTTTAAAAGAACTTTCTGAACAACCAAACACTGGGGAATAGGGTGGGGGAGGCTTGAAGACATCTGAGTTGCGGGCGACTAGTTCTACTCTGTGGCTAGAGATGTGGGTCACGGCCAGTGTCAGGGATAGACCCAGATAATCTTGCAGAGAATGTCATGACTAGTGTTACCTGTGACTCCTGAAGCATCATAGACACATCGTGGGTAGAGAACTCTCTGAGTTAGGAAGCTGCGGATGTTAACGGTTGGGCTGCTATAGGATCCATCTCATTTCCAACCTCAACTATGTCATGGCAGCCTGGAATCAACTTCTAGACTCAGGAGGCACCCTCTGGATGTGTCATCCTCAAAAAGATGAAAAGGGCTGATAATCTGCCACAATTTCTATTACTGGAGAGTGCCAGTGAGACAAAATGGCAGAGGCTTAACAATGGCTGGCAAGTCAGAAGAGGATATTGGCCTCAATTCTTCACCCTTCTCTGGAGCCACACCTCGCCATGGCCTTGTCATGGGCAGAGCACACTTCCTTGCCCCTTGACTGGAGGGCTCAGTCTTGGGACTTGCTTTGGTCAAAAAGATATTAGCAGATGTGTTGCTAGTGGGGTCTTGAAATGTACTTGACAGCGTCGCCTGCCCTCTGCCACCTCCGTAAGAAAAGCATGCCCTAGCTAGCCCACTGGTTGCACGAGAAGAGTAAGAAACGTGTAGAGCTGAGCCACCCCGGCTCACCCATAGTGAAGCAGAGATGCTGGTGAGCTCGAAAGCTCCTGAGACATAAATGCTTACTGCTGTTCACCACTGATATTCTGTGGTGAGGAAATACATTTCTGCTGTTAAGCCACCCAGTCTGTGATACTTTATGCAGCCCCAGCAAGCTAATATGATGTCTAAAACTCCCAGCATAGAATCAGGTGTGATCCCATAAAATTGGTACTAATTGATCAACATTTATGTGCACATATAGTAGTAACATTCATCGGCTATTGGACAGGTGGGAGAGGGGTGGAGAGGATGGGTATATTCATACCTAATGGGTGTGGTGTGCACCATCTTGGGGATGGACATGCTAATAGCTTTGACTTGGGTGGGGCAAAGGCAATATATGTAACCTAAACATTTGTACCCCTGTAATAGTCTAAAATTAAAAAAAAAAAGAATTAAGTGTGATCTCTGCCATGGAAGGGAGCACACCCACCCCACTCCCTGAGGTCTTTTCTCCTCCCTTTCTGCTTCCTCCCCCCCCACTCTCCCCTCTTCTATTTCTTTTCCTCCTTATTCCTTTGCTTACCCAAAATACATAGACCTCCAGCCTCTCAGCATGAGTCGGGAGGCTATCTAACGAGTATTTTTGCTTGTGTAAAAAGGAACAGAAAGACTCTGGCATTTTCCCTGGGCTGGCCGGAGTCACAGAAAAATAACAATCAGGTGAGACCCTGCTGCTCCTGAGAGGGGACACCTCTTTTAGGGTTATGGAGTTTAACTGAACTGGATATTGTAAGAATAGGGGCTTCAGAATTCCTAATTTCTTTTTCATATCTTCTACTTAACTAGGAAAACAAGGACCTGCTATGTAGGGAGATGCCTTGTCCTACCACAGCCTATGGTTTCAAGGCTGAAATTCTGGCTTCGAAAGAGCTTTTTGGTCCTCATCGTTAATGAAACCCATGCATCCCAAGATAGCACGGGACTGGCAGGAGGTGACCTAGGACGCCAGCGGGAGAGGTGCCTGGGCCCATCCTGTAGCTGTTTCAGGGTAGTTAGAACAATCTTTTGGCAATTGACTTCCCTTCCAGAAAAGACACTCTCCTCCACCAGGAAAAATGAGTGTAATCAGGTTGGCTGGCAAACGCGTTTTGAGATTTCCTGGATGGGAGCTTCTGTGTAAACCTAGGGCACTGTTGTTTTCATACCTGGTTGCTGGGCCAGCAGAGAAGGGAAATGGAAAAGCGAAGGCAGAATGCCTCCTTGGCGGCTGGTCCCCGAGCCTCTCAATCATGCCTGATGTTGCGAAGATGCTCACAGACCGAGCAGTCTGGAAACAGGTGGGCGGGAGGACCAGGCGTGGGAAGGAGAGAGGATGTACGCAGTAGGGGTTGGCAGGCCGGGCAGGAAACATGCATGCCAAGGGGAAATGTCCAGCCAAGCTCCCTCTGCTTCTCTGGTGCTCTGTGTCTCTACCTTTGAGATGAACAATCGGACCCTCCCATCATTCTTAGAGCTCAGGTTTTAGAATTTCCGGAACTCCCCGTTAGCAAGGATAGAGGGCGTCCCAGTCAGCAATCTGGAGAGGAAGAGAGATTAAAATGGGGTGAGGATAAGAGAGGAGATGAGAACAGGAGAGAAGGAGGGGAGAAGGAGAAACAGAGAGAAAGACCAGGAAAGAAATTCTGTTTTTCCAGAATCTGATTCCGAGCTGGGATCAGCAAAGGGCATTTTCCTGATGGAGGAGGTTTTGTCACCTTCCAGATCTGCTGGCACCGTCCCACCCGACAGCAGGACGAGAACTGCTCTGAAAAGCTCCCCTGGCCTTTCCTGGTAATATGCAGTCCAGGGTCTTATTAAGAGAACAAGCAAAGACAGCAGCTGAGCAGCTGGTTGCACCACTGCTTGGGGGCAGCAAGAAGTCTAAGCCCTGATCCTTTCTTCCGTTCGTATTTTCCCCCTGATGAAAGAACAGCTTTGAGATGGGAAGACTCCTATATTGAGGTCCACGGGGCTCCCTGGCATGACATGAAAGACCCCTTTCTGTCTCTCATTCCTCAAGACGGGACTTCCAATAACGCTGCAGGCTTGTACAGACCGCTGTCGGGAGGCTGCCTGTGTCAGCTACTTAATATGCAGAATGAAGAAGTCATAAAGTCAAGTGCCTGTAACATTTAATGTGAATGATAAAGGAGGAAAAACACCCTGAGCAGAAGGCAGACCCATGTGCCTCATTATGCCCGGGTGGCAGGGGCTGCACCTGGCACCGCAGCCAGGAGCACCCGCCATGTGGGCGCAGGTGCATGCGTGTCAGGGGCACACACTTGGGCATTCATGTGTTACACACACACACACAAACACACACACGCGTGCCATCGCAGGTGATAGCCGACAAAAGAGTTGTAGCTGTGACCTTCTGGGGACTGCACGATTGGTGACAGGTGATTCACAGGGCTGCATGGACTCCCCTGGGGAAAGCCACCTTCTCAGGACCAAGGAGAATAGTTGAAAAGAGTCGTAGAATTACCCATTTGCTTCTTCATTGTCCCAGAGTGCATAGAAGACCATGGAAGCGTGAAAGTTACAGGATTGCCAATCAGCAATCCCCAACCACCAAATCCTGTTCTTCCTCTGACAGTGATCGTTTCAATGGACCTGCTGCGGCAGCTTCTGGCCCTGGTGTGGGCTGGAGCCCACCTGCTCAGCCATCGTCACTGTCCTCACTCGGAGAGGGGAGCCAGTGTCCCCCTGATTACTATTTGTCTTCTCATCAGACAGACTGGCCTCTGTTCTCCAAAAAGTGTCTCTTTTCAGCTTTGCCTCTGATCACTGAATTTGACCTTCTTGGCGTGTCTTATTGATTATGACGCGACACCATTGACAGCATTGTGACCTCAGCTGGGGGTGGGGGAGTGAAGGGGGCTGCACTTCCCTCTAGCTATCCAGAACATGCTGGACTCAACCCATAATCCTTTATAGCAGAGAAATCTGGAATGTGCTGTCCTGGGCAGGGTCAGAGGATGTCACAGTGTGGTCGGCACAACATCCCTAGTCAGTGGCCTAGGAACAGCACAGGTGCACGGGCCTTGGGGCGAGTTACCTGCTCATCTGGACAATGCTCTGTGAAAGGCTCAGTCCCGGTGTCGCGGGTTCCATCTATCAACTACAAGATCATCTTCTCTTTCAAGGTCATAAGCCATCTTCAAGCAAATGTAACTGCTGGTGACTTGTGCTGACGTGCTGGTGTCTCCCCAGTGACCATGCAGAAGAACTCAGCTTCTCCTCACCTCCCTACCTCCTTAGATTTTCTAGAAGGAAAAGCCACTATTTTAGCTACTGTTAATGAAAATAGACTTTGTGACCTCCAAAGCAAACACTGAGAGGATAATCTCTTTGGGGACAGGACAACTAGATAGTCAGCTTTGACTCTGACTGCCGAATTTGACCTTCTTGGCATGTCTCATTGATTATGACGCGATGCCATTGACAGCATTGTGACCTCAGCTGGGGCTGGGGGTGGGGAGGGGGCTGCACTTCCCTCTAGCTGTCCAGATCACGCTGGACTCAACCCGCAATCCTTTATAGCACAGTTGCAACCAGGCTGACACATTGATACAAGACTTTGCCAAAGGGTATGGGGAAAACAAAAGGGAAATGAACACGAAAAGCAATATGAGTTCCGACAATTCAGTTTACAAGGGATGGCCCAACGCTGGGAAGTAATACTGTCTCATTACACAGGAAACTTAGGGGAAAAAATGGTGCCCCAGGGAGTTCTCACCTTTAAATCTGCTGTCTTTCTTCCTCCTGCTTCTACTCTAGATGAAGACACCAAAGGATCTAAACCTCTTAGTTTGGAGGAATATGTGCTCACATCCCACCTGCACGTAGAATGCATGCCTGGCAGGAAATGCAGGGGGCAGCTAGGAGTGTGGTTTGCACACACGAGTGCTCACCAGAGTCACCTGAGAAGCTTCTTATAGAGACACCTGGGCCACAGCTCCAGATATTTTGATTCTGTCTGTCTTGGGAGGACACTGGGAATGCTATTTTTAACAAGTCCCTTAGGTCATGTGCCCTTTGCCATTTCAAAGATCAGGAAACTAAGGCCCTAGATAGGACTTGTTCAAGGTTGCATAAATGTTTAGCAAGAAAGTCTTTTTTTGTTGTCGTTAATGTTTCTTCCCTTCCACTAATCTTGAACCATAATAACAGACCTTGGCAGAACCAGAGGGAGAACAGGAAGCTTTAGATTCTGGTGAAAATTTCCCATTTGGCTTTATGCTACAGACCCCATCTCCAGGGTCAGAGAAGAGGGTCTCAGGCATGAGAGTGAAGCAGCCAGTGCTCCACTTAGAAAGGATGTACCTGTGTCCCCTTAACCCTTGTCATTCAGACCCACTGGAATCCCAGCTGCTTCTAAGTATTTCAGTAAGTCTCCACCTACTTCCAAGGGTCTTGGAACCCAGACTGTGGGAGCTGGGAGAATGGACAGAGCACAGGATTGGTATTAAAGAACCTGAGTTCAGAGCCCAGCTCTCTCCAGTTTCTATAATGAGTCATTTCCCCTTTCCATGCCCAGTCCCTTGTTGGCCATTAATAGGGCTGTGACCTGATATGAAGAAATATGCACCAAGAGTTTTTTTTAAACACTGTCTAGTCGGTAAGGATGGAGCAAGGAAGGGGGTGCCTGGAACCCCTCCCTGTATTGGTAAAAGGCATCTCGGCTTTCTCCTTTTTTGTACATACACCTTTTCTCTTCCAGAAATTCCCTCGTGGGGAAACCATCTCCAAACTTCAGTAGCATTGGTGCAAAGAGGGGAACAGGAAGGTGGGCACCGTGGGCCGCGGAGTCCACGGGCTACTTTCTGATTCAGTAACGCATGGAGCGTGGTCCTGTCTTAGAGCTGTAGAATGTGAGGTCTGGTGGGGGGATCTGGGGGTCATCTAGTGATCCTACCCCCCCTTCCCAGGTCTGAAGCCCAGAAACGTGAGTCCTTACTCAATGCCAGATCACCAGAACTCATTATCTCTTCTCCCAACATCCGTTCCAATTCTCTTACTCTCTTCCTAGCCCGCCCCGTCTCTCCCCGCTGTGAGCTCCTGCAACATTTCTGCAATGTGCATGCAGCCACCATGGTCGTTACCTGTTGTGTTTTTGTTCCTGTACCTCTTGTCCCTCTGACTGGGCTGTCAGCAAGGCATAGATGAGAACTATACCTTTTGTGTGTCCACCGTGTGAGAGACTTTACATGTAGTAGGTGCTCAGTAAAGATGTATTAGCTTGAAGAAGGCAGTGGTGATCATTGCTTTTGGCAAAGAAGGAAAAATGTCGCAGCAAGCATGTGGCACATTGGGCGAGGTGTGCCTCTGTGTCACTCTCTAAGTGAACTCAGTGTGCTCCTTTCCCCACCCACCCCCGCCAGCCCCCTGGGGTGCCACCCTTCTCCCCACATTCTACCTCGCAGCTCATCAGCCACCGTTCTGTCTCTCACTCCGTCTTGGCCTCGTGTCTTGCTCTCCACCACACTTGGAGGGTGTCCCTCCTCCGAAATGTCGTTCCTGGAGTTTGTCCTGTGCCACCAACCTGCGTCCTCAACTGGGTCTCCTGCTTGGGCTGGCCTTCCCTGCACCTGTGAACACCATTGCGGTCATACTCATCTCTCCCTTTTCCTTTTCATCCCCGACTGCAATCTTTCTGACAACAAGGAGTGTCGATGTTGAAATAAGGATTCTCGGCACCAGTGAGGCCTGGACATAGGATGGAGTGGATGAACAGACAGAGGAGTATGTTTCTGGGAAGCCCACGGAAGGGCCTCTCCAAACTCTAAGCACCATCTCTGTCTCCCTGTATACACGGAGATTCTAGTTCTTTGCCTTGGCATTTTTCAGAATGTCCTATCTTGTTTCTTCTCCCTTTGCTTCTCCTCACCCCCCTTCACATACACCCCTCATCCTCACCCACGGACTCCCTGACACTTTTTCTCTTAACGATACAAATCACAGGCATGGGTGACAATTCATAGGGGAGAAGAACAGAAATTATTATCCCCTAAAGATACTGGCTCTATTTCCTCTGACTCATTTATATACTGATGTGAAGACAGCCCTGGAGCTGTGTTCACCAGGAAATTTTGTTCAATTTCTCACCCTATAGCAGTCCTTTATCACTGCTAAATCTTACCTGTAGAGCAGCATAAAAATTTAGGTCTCTTTTCCTTTAAAACAACTTCTCACTCCCATTACCACCCAGGCAGTTCAAAGGAGACTGTGAAAGTTGGTTCTGGCCCGATGCCCCTCTGAACAGAGATGCTCACTGCATAGATTATGTGCATAAGCTGTCAAAGGCAAAGGCCGGTTGTCACCAAGAGATGTATCCAAGCAACCCTGGTGCTAAGCAACAGATTGGAACTCAGAGTGTCCTGGTCCACTTCGGTCAGAGCAGGCTGCTCAGAACTTGGCCTTGACTGCAGGAAAGGCTTCATCTGGAGGGAGGAGGGACTGGAGGACGAGAGGAGAGAAGAGGAGCTAGGGACAGCAGAAGGGGAAATGGAAATCAAAAAGGGGAGTGGTAAAGGATGAGAATAAATAGACAACGGTTAGGTTCTGGCAACATTTCTGACTGTCATTAAAGCCAATATTTAAAGAATGGTTTGAGGTTTTTTTTTTATTTTCAGAGTAAATAACAACAGTTAAGCTTTTTGAAACTTTTTTGGCCACGCTATTTGGTAGGTGAATGCATGTCCCCTGTGTCAAAATATTCCATCTCTAGAACCTTCATGACCTAGCTCATGCATGGCCCAGGAGTTGGTGTCACCTTGCTTTCCGGCCTGCTCCTGCAGATCTAAAGTGCAGGCATGCACTGGCGGGTGGATTGCTGAGGGAGGGGCCAAGGTTGGAGATGTGGATGAAACAGTGTGGCAAGGAATGGCAAGGAGTGGGGTAGAGGTTGAAGAGGGAGGTTAGATGAACGAGTCCAACCTGCTCCTCCATCCTGTGTCCTCAGCTGGTGAAAGGGCAGAGTTGGGGTCAGCCCTTATGGTCAGTACCCTCTCCCCACTTCTACTCTCCTGAAAGTGTTCTTAGGAAAGAGGCCAGGAGCTGTCCTTCTCTATGAGTGAGACACCTTGGTGCTCAGATGGTCCAGCCAAGCCTATCTTGGATCATACAGACCAGGAAAACAGCTTGACAGCCATATGATCATTAGGCTGGAAAGGTTTCTGTGATAAGGCAGAATGGCTTGAGGCATGAGAATGCCAGGCAGCACCTGGCGTATAAGCTTTCGTCCCAGGGCCCCTTCCACCACTGACCCCACCCTGCCCACTCGTCTGCATGCTTTTCTCACACACCATCTGTTCCAAACAAGCCTCTGCCTCCCCCAGCACCGCCTCCGTTGGCTGCAAGCAGTTGCCGCATGGCTGAGACCACATGCGCCACTTATCCCAGCCTCCGCTACACACCAGTGGGATGATTGGATGTCATTTCAACAAGGCCCTGGAATAGGGTCGTTAAGAGCTGTCATTTCCTTTTTCTAAACCTATTCGTATCAGTTGTTGTCAACCATCAGAATCTCGTGGACTCACGAAGAGGTGTCTGAGCCCGGGAAACATTTGGCATATGGTGAGCATGCATGTGCTTATGAGCTCTGCCTCATCCCTGATGGAGCTCTGTCAGCCCCAGCCAAGCCTCCAAACTCAACAATTTACAAACCCCAGGCTTCTGTGGTTTGTATCCTCCCCAGGGTGATTCCCAAGCCCAGCTTTGCCTGGAAAGTACCAGGTGCGTTTGGTCTGGGCTTGATGAGATGTCTCTTTTTGTTTGGCTTTTAAAAGCCAGACAAGAAGGACACTGGGGACATCAAACGCATTGTAGTTGCAGATGAAGAAGTTATTCTGAAAAAACTAGATGTGTATGTGAATGTATGTAATATAGAAACTATTCAAAGGTAGGTTTCCAGGGACTTTGCAACACATGTGTGTGCGTGCACACGCACGCACACACACACACACACACACATACACACACCCCAACGTGCTGGCAAAGCATCAGACTTTTGGGAAAAAATTATGTTATTTGAAACTCACGCAAACAACCAGATGCAATGTTTCTTTCCTTTGGTAGAACACTTACGTTCAGTTTAATGGGTATTTGTTTTTGACCACACAATACCTGAACCCCCTTTATATGTTAGAGGAATTCCCATATGGTAGGCTGAAAATTCTGATTTTTTTTTCTCTTTCCATAGTGGAAATAAATTTAGGCAGCACCTAAAGTGAAGTGATAGACATTTAAGCAGAGCTGTCAAGAGCTGGGACCTCATCAGATGACCCAGGGACCTCAGCTAATTAGAAGATCTTAGCGATTGTGTGTATCTAACAGGAGAGTTTTCCAGATGATGGGCAAATCCTTTCTTCTTAAAGTCACATATGCCTCCAGCATGGCCCGTTATTCTGCAGCTTTTAAGAAATCCAACAAAGAGTTTCTGGACACTCCAACCTCTGTGAGCAATTAGAACCAGTAGGAGGAGGGCCTTCCCACCATAGATAGTTATCTACGACATAAGGGTTGAAGTTGTAAACCAAATAAACAAGACCAGTCAAGGTCATTCCCCACTTCCTATTCCAACCTGTAGCTTCATGTTTCTTATCCCTAATGTCTGAGTTAAGAGAGAGTTCAGCTGCTCCTGCCTGAGACCCCTGGACTTCCCAGTGGCCAGGTCCAAGTTCTCCTCCTTCGAAGGGCCTTACATCTCCACCCATGCTGACCACAGTCCCGTAACAGCAAAGGCATAGAGGCTAAATCGCTGCAAAGAGAAATGTTGAACGAAACATCAAGCAAGAAGTTAATCTGTTTGGCATCTTGTTACCTCTCTCCTCAGGGTAATATGGGAGGCTGTTAATTGCTTGATTTACTGTATAGTTACTCTGCCAACTGTAGTAAATAAAGTTAATTAATATAAGGTAACTCACTGCCAGGGAGGCTAGTAATTACTAGGAAATTGAAGAGAAAGTCTCTTCATGAGACGTTTAGAAGACAAAAATACAATTCACTAACCTGCTTTAGTATCTATCATTTTTTTTAATTTGCTTACTTTAAGCTTTCTGTTGAAATACCTTGGGTTCCACCACTTGTTTTCTTTTTTTCATTCCATTCAGATGGTTGCATGTTTGTTAAGAATGAATAACTAGAACAGTATCTTTTTTCAACTCTCCTACTATCCATGGGAAGCTGAAATGGTTTTAGAGTATGTGGCCAACCTGATGGGGTTTCTGAGAATATCCTGCTGTTGGAAGGGCTTTACCAAGAGAAATAGGGCAGAATATCTTGCTCTGACCACCCAACATTTTTTTTTTTTTTGCTTAATTTTCCTAAGCCGGGGCTTTCTCAGGACTTAGAAGTAATGTGCTATAATAGAAACAGAATGGTCTTTGGCATTAGACGCTTAGGCTTATACTTAATAGCTGAGAAAATTTTAAAATATTTCTTAAACATCTTAGACATTCAGTTTCCTAATCTCTAAAATAGGAATGAAACCTTTGGCATAGAATTTATATTAGGATTAAATGTAAGAGTTGCTGGATAAATATTAGTTTCCGTTCCTCCAGCCTATTCGTATATCTTTCCTTAAAAATTATACCAATTTTTCTTTGTTTTCCTTCTTGGCTTGGATGCTGGATGGTTTCGAGCCGAATTTGTTTATGCCTTTTTTAGGGACAAACACTAAACATACAACGTGTATTCATGTGTGCTAAGCACTTGTGACATGTTATCTTTGCTATTCTGATATTTCCTATTTCCTACTTCTCTCATTTGAATATTTTAAATTTTATTTCATATTTTTTGGTGTATAGAGTCACCTTAAATCCATATAATTTGCATAAACGACTCTCTCATATTTTCTGTGTACTTACTCCTGCTGTAATGTCATTCTTCTCTAAACCCACACCTGTAGGCTCATGATCACTTAACTGAAGAAAGAAAAATTGTTCTTTAATGTACACACGTCTTTGAGAAATAGTCTGCTGTGGCCTTAGAGCCCTAGTTAGAGATGGGCGGTGATGGGCAATGAAGAAATGGAAATCTCCGAGGGACGTCAAGAGGAGAGAGCCCCAAATGCATAGTGACAAGGACTCAAGAGGTCCTGGCCCTAAGTTGCAATGATCAAGTAACACAATGAATCCTTACTGAGCACATATTATGCTATGAGTCAGATTCATATAGGTATAGAGACTAAATGTCTTACATTTTCCTCAAAAATACTCATTGTCCCTACGCTACAGCTGAAGTTTTAGCAAGTGATTCATGCATCACAGATTGCCTTACCAAAAGTAGCTTCAAATTTAGTTGTGTGTAGAAAAAAAATGGGTTTCTATTTTTTGGAGAGGTTGGTGTAAGGAAATATGGTTAGAGTAGTTGCCACACAGAGGAAAAAAGATTGCCAGTCACTGGAAAGAGCCTTGGCTGTGCAAGCCATATATCTTATATTCTGTGGGTAGGCTTAGTCTTAATTTGGGGATTATATGACATAGTTGTTATACATAAAAGAAATAACCAAGCTATATGATTTAATTCAGTCATGTTCTCAGGGGGCTTAGGATTTTGGCTGGGGGACAAAATGACAATTAGTGAACAAAACCGTGTTGTGTACAATTAAGAGAAAGAGAGAATAGTACAGAAATAACAAATATACCACAGATATTTATGTACATTTAAATCTAGTATATACGTATCCATGATGTTTTGAAATATATATGCATGTGAATTAAGCTAATTAACATGCATCACCTCACATATTTTTCATTTATTTGTGGTGAAAACACATAAAATCTATTCTCTTAGCAGTTTTCAAGTATATAGTAAGTACATTGTTATTGACCATAGTCACTATGTTGTACATGTATTCCTTTCAACTGAAATTTTGACCAACATTATCCTAATCCCCCACTTCCAGCCCATGGTAACCACCATTCTACTCTCTACTTCTATACGTTTGACTTTTTGAGATTCCACATATAAGTTAGATCAGGTTGTATTTGTGTTTCTGTGCCTGGCTTATTTCACTTAACATAATGCCCCCTGGGTTCATGTATGTTGTAGCAACTGACAGGATTCCCTTCTTTTTAAAGGCTGAATGGTATTCCGTTGTTTATATATGCCACATTTCTCGATCCATTTATCCATTAACGGGCACTTACGTTGACTCCGTTATCTTGACTGTTGTGAAAAATGCTGCAAAGAATAGAGGGTTGCAGGTATCTCTTTGACATACTCATTTCATTCTCTTTTAAATACCCCTAGGTAGTATTGCTGCATCATATGGTAATTCTGTTTTTAATTTTTTAAGGAATCTTCATGCTATTTTCAATATTGGCGGTATTTATTAATTCACATTCCCACCAACAGGGTATAAGTATTCCCTCTTCTTCACGTTCTCATCAACACTAGCCAGCAAGCCTTGTTCTTGACTGCCTTGCCTTTGCATGTTGTCCTTGCTCTGCCCTGTCTTGGGCAGCAACTGCTTATCTAGAGCTTGCATCCTTGTGTTTGGACCGTTTCATTCTGACCCACTTCTTCCTTGAAATGTTTTCCCTCCTCCCATGTGTACCTCGTTATTCTGGTGTTTTGCAGCCTAAACCCAAATCTGGCGTAGAACCTTTGTATCTATTGAACTCTGCCTCACCCTTCTTTTTAAATATACCTTTCCCTTGTCTTTCTTTTCTTTCCCCTGGTGGATCCCAGCCAAACCACCTGCAGTAGTCACCTTGCCATCCTGCCAAGTCCCCTCCTGCTACAGTACGTTGTTTTTCTAGGGGAAGGGATGCTGCCCCTGAGCTTCTATGTATTAACACATCCACCTGGTAATTTGCATCTTCTAAAGTACAGGGTGGCCTCTGAACTAACTCATTAATGTTGTCAGATGCCTTGACCAGGTATTCATTCCTGGATCCTTTGGCGCTCCTTGCCAGATATTTATCTAGTCATGTTCATGTAATCAAAAGAGGGGAAGCTACTGGCTACCTGAGCCCCAGTAATTTTGAGATCACCTTTTATGTTAGTGAAACATACTCTGCCTCCATAATTAACAAAGCCAAATCTTGAATTTCCGTCTTGGCCAAATGCTATGATCTGGATTTGCACAGTGGACCCCAACCTTATCTCTGCTCTGTCTATTTAATTCTTAATTTCAGGCAGGGTATCTCATCTTACTCTCAGAGGTCTAATACCACGAATCTCATTACAGAAGTGATATCTCACAAAAGACAATACTCTCAGAAAGGTGTAGATATAATGCCGAGCAGGTGTCTTTGGCTTGAAATCTCTGCAGTCTGCACACATCTTAGTTGCGTTTTAGCTGCCTTTAACAACAGCTCTTGGAACGTCAAATGACAGATACTTCTCCACATTGATGGTGTGAAATGCTACAACCACTTTAGTTGGTTGCTATACCAGTTTTAAGTGGTTCTGTTGTTGCTATAATAGTTTTTTTAAAAAAACTGTTTAGCATTACACACTAAATTTGAAAATATACATACTCATGCTTGAATGATTCTACTCTTAGGTATTGTGTTATTTCCTGTGTCTGCTGTAAAAAATTACCTCTAACTTGATGGCTTAAAACAACAGAAATTTATTGTCTCATGGTTCTAGAGGCCAGAAGTCAGAAATCAATATTCCAGGGCCAAAATCATAGAGATGAAGGGTCTTGTTCCCACCAGAGACTTTAGGAGAAAATCAGTTACTTGACTTTTCCAGCTTCTCCAGGCTGCTGGCATTCCTTGACTCAAGGCAACATCTCTCCAATCTCTGCCTCCTTGGTTGCATGCTCTCCTCCTTTCCTGTCTTTGCCAAATTTCCCTGTCTCTCTCTCTTATAAGGACACTTATTATATGATTGGCTGCATTCAGAGCCTACCCAGATTATTCAGGATAATCTCCTTATCTCAAAACCATTAACTTAATCATATCTGCAAAACCCCTTTTCTCAAATACGATAACATTTACAAGTTGTACTGTTTAGCCTATTGCAGGCATATATTCGAAAGATATGCATGCATATGCACATCTAGATACACACACAAGAATATGTAGAACACATACTCATAATAAACCGAAACTTGGAAAACCCAAATACTCATCAGGAGTATAATAGATAAATAAGGTATGTTCATATAGTGGAATATCACACAGCAATGAAAATCAACACACTTCAACTGTGTGTAGTATCATGGTCAACTATCACAAACATAAATTTGAGTGAAAGAAATCTGATGCAAAAAAATACATACTGTGTGATTCCATCTTATAGAGTTCAAAAATAGGACAAATGAAACTAAAATATTTAGAAATGCCTATATAATTTTGTTATTAAACTACATATTGGTTTGAATGGTATCCTTCCAAAATTCATGTTCACCTGGAACCTACACATGTCAGAATTTTTGGAAATAGATGCAATGAAGATGCAATGAAGTTAAAACGAAGTTCTGCTAGATTAAGGTGGCCACTAAATCCAATGACTGGTGCCAGTATTAGAAGGCCACGTGGAGACACACAGGGTGAATGCCATGTAGAGACAGAGGCAGAGACTGCGGTCAAGTGTCCACAAGCTAAAGAATGCCAAGGATGGTCAGAAGCCCTCAGAAGCTTGAAGAAGCAAGAAAGTGTCCTTCCCTGGAGCCCTTAGAGAGAGTATGACCCTGCTAACACTTTAACTTCAGACTTCTGGTCTCCAGAACTGTGAGAGAATAAATTTCTGTTGTTTTAAGGCATTTGGTTTGTGGTCATTTGTTATGGCAGCCCTAGGAAACTAATACAGGTTACTATATAAAGCAAAGATGCTTTTTCTTGTTTAGTTTTATCTTTACCTTGTTTAGTCTTGTCTTAGTGGTATCTTTATAATATTCTGTATAACTTACTTTACTGTTAAGGCCAATCTATAAGTTTTTGACTTAATTGAAGATATTAACACATTTTACATTTATTACCATAGTTAAAAGTTTAATCTTACTTTTATAATTCTGTCATACAGAGTTTCCTATGCTGTTTCTTCTCTTTCCTTAATGTCTTTCATTAGAGGGACTATATTTAGCTTGTTCTTTATCATTCTACTTCTGAAATTATATAACTTGCTATTATATCAATGATTTCTTTGAAGTTTCTCAAAAGCATTTTACAAATTTATGTATCTTTAATTATCAAAGTGGAAAATGAACTGGCAATATGTTTATGTACTCCTGAGGCAAGAGTTTGGGAACATTTTTACTTATTCTACTTTTTTCCTTTCACCTTTGCTGTTTCTGTTTATATAATTTTGTTACTATTACAGTATAATGTAACCAAATTTGTTAATAAAACTATGGCTACTTTAACAGTTTCAAATTAATAAATCTTATACTATATATCCTATCTTTCAAGAAACATTTTAATGCATGTATTTGTTTTGGACCACATTTGCAAATTTAAGACTTAATTCTGTTTTACTAGTTGCAAAAATCATTATATTTCTTTCTCTACTATAGAAGAGCTCTAACTCTTATTCAGCATAGTAATATTATCCTCAGTAATTTTTTTTCTAAAAGTGTATGTGAGTATTATATTTTCTTTTTCTTTTATTAATTTTTTAATTTTATGGCTATATAATGGTTGTACATATTTATGTGCATGTGATATTTTTATATAACCATACAATTTTTAATATCAAATGTGAGTAATTGGGATATCATCTCCTGAAACATGTATCATTTGTTTGCATTGGAAACATTCCAAATCTACTTTTCTAGTTATTTTTAAATATTCAATAATTATTGTTACCTATAGTTGCCTAATTGTACTACCAAACCCTAGAGATCTTCTTCCTTCTATCTATTTTTGCACCTATTAACCAATCCTTCTTTTCTGGGGACTTTAATATCCAGCAATAAAATTTTAATGACTATAAAATTATTGCATAATAAATTCCCTCCTCTTAACATCTGTAAAGTTACACTATTACCCTCTGATTTTTAGTGTTACAGAGGAGAATCCTGAGGCCAGTGTGATTTGGTTCTTTTGAAACTGTGAAAATTCAAGTTATTTTGTTTGAAATCTAAACTTTGGGAAGGTCAGGAAGGTCAAGATAATTACTATAAGTGTTTTATGGATCTTTCTAGGGTGATGCTATTAAAGTAATTTAGTTTGAACACTTCCAACTCCATGTCTCTATCCAGGTTTCCCATGCCTAGGAGAGAATCAGACTTTTCCAGCTTGAGTAAAGTGCCTACCACAATATCAAAGAGTTTTGGCCAGGATGTTGAATTCCACTAGGCAGAGGACCTGCCACTGTGCACTGGGAACCCCTACTCACACCCCCTGGCTAACAAGAGAAGTCATTCAGAGCTGCAGAATCAGCTTGACTGGTGTCCACTGTAGTAACGTGATTTTTCTTTTTTGCATGAAATCTTATAGGATTTTTTTCTTCATTTTGGTTATTAAAAAAAAAATTGCCAGAATGGATTTCAAAGTGCAGGTTTTTCCTTAGCTCAGAAAGATTTTCTTCTAGCATGTTAGGTTTGTTGTTTCTGTTTCCTTTGTTCTGATCTCTTCTTCCAAAACCCCAGTTATCCAGACATTACATATTTCTTCCTTGTCTTCCATATCAGTAACTTTATTGGTGGCCATTTTTTTATCTTTTTTCTTTTGTATTCTGAGATAGACTCTCAGTTGTTCTCTACACTAATTACATGATTTTCTGCATTGTCAAATTTCTGTTTTTAAGGTCCTAAAGAAAGAGCTTTTATATAAACTTTTTCTTTTGGAATAGCTTTACATTTACAGAAAAGTTGCAAAGACAGTACAAACTGCTTCCAGACAGCCTCACTCTGTTCCCGTTAGTTCACTTCACATTTCTACCCTACGTCTGTCACACTATGAAACCAATAGCAGTACATGTTTTAGTTTCCTCTAGCTGCTGTAACAAACCATCACAAACAATTTATTCTCCTACAGTTCTGGAGGTTGAAAGTCTACAATCAAGGTGTTGGCAGGTTTGTGTTCCTTCTGGAGGTTTTAAGGCAGAATTTGCTTCCTTGTCTTTCCCAGCTTCTACAGCCTGGCTGCATTCTTTGCCTTGTGGCTTTTCCCTTTTTCTTCAAAGCACATTATTCTAACCTTTGCTTCCATTGTCTTATCTCTTTCTTCTGCCTTTGACCTTCTTGTATCCCTCTTATAAGGCATGTCTGATTTCACTGGGCCCATCTGGATAGTCCAGGGTAACTCTTCACCTCAAGTACCTTAATTTAATCACATCTGCAAAGTCCTTTTTTGCCACATAAGGTAACATATTCACAGATTCCGGGGAATAGGAGGTGGACATGTTGGGGCACGGGGACTTTATTCAGCCTATCACAATATATGAGATTATTATTCATGAAACTACAGTTATTTAAATTTCATCTGTTTTCCATTTAAGTCTTTTTTCTGTTCCAAGATCCAATCTAGGATTCCACAATGCATTTAGCCATCATGTGTCTCCATAATCTCCTCCGCTCTGTGGCAATTTCATAGTCCCAAAGAAGGATTTTATTTCCCTTTTTTAGTTTTTTACTTTGCTTGTCATTCTCCCCATATGCCCTCCATTTCTCTTTTCAGTTCATCCCATTACACCTTGTCCTACTTTGGTTCTTCTGCCTCTATTTCTTTTACTTCTTCTCTTTATTATTTGTCCCCACATTTTGGAAACCAATTCTTTTACATTCTGTTGAAAATGTCAAGGAGTTTCCTGAAATTCCTTTTTTTCATCTTGCAGTAGATGTTTTTGGAGCACAGCTCTTCCTCTGAGTCATGAGATGTTTCCCTGACTTTGTTCTCTGCGTAACTCCCAAATGTGCTGCAAACTGTCTATACTCAGAGTTTGCCAACACACAGGGTGTGTGGATAGCACTCCTCCCCAGTGTATGTCCACGTTGCTGACGGAAGAATCACTTTCACAGATCAAGAAATAGGAAACATCGGTCTTTGAAACATGAGGAAGATGACAGGGGAAGAAGAAAATGTTTTCCTGTCTAATTAGAGGTGGTTTTCATAAAATGAAGTCTGGGCAGGATTTTCTTGGTATAAACCCACCTGTTTCATTGTTAGAGAAGTTCACCCCAAGTTTCTGTGAATAGATTGCTTTTCAGCCTATGTTTTCATTGTGGTTAGGGGTAATGTTTCTCTTTGTCTAAGGCATGGGGTGCACAAGATTGGAACTCAGGGATAAAGGTACATATTTGAAAGTTATCAAATATAGAGATGATGTTTAAAGTTACAGGACTGGCCTATATCATTCAGGGAGAGAATATAGTCAGAGAATTGACAAAAGTCAGCACTGAGCTCCAGGTCACTCCATATCTTCACAGCTACATCAGCTCTGTTTGGAGGAGTTCAGACCTGAATGCAGCATATGTGAGAAAATCTCATTTATCTCATTGAGTATTAGCTCAATATGAGCCTCCTGAATGCTGAGGCAACATTCTACAATGGAAAGAAAAATTTTAGTGGAGATTAACTCTGTAGTCAGACAGTTGGGTTCAAATATTGGCTTAGCCACATGTAGGTGTAAAACCTGGGAGGTGGAACTTATCTATCTGGGGTTCTGATTCTGCATCTATGAGATGGGTTTGCTGAAAGGACTTACCTTAAAGGATTTTTTGAAGTAGCTTCACTGATGTATAGTTGATAATCAATTAACTGCACATTTTAAAGTGTATGATTGATGCATTTAGATAATGAGCATATCAATCACCCCTCCTTTGTAATCCCTTCCTCTCACCTCTCCCCCACCTCCACCTTTTCCCCAGGCAACCTCTTATCTGTGTTCGGTAGAATCATTTGTATTTTCTACAATTTTATATATGTGGAATCACTTATAAAATTGTTGGCTTCTTTCAACATAATTATTTTGAGATTTATTCATATCATTGCATATATCCATACTCCCTTTGTAACACTGAAGTCCAATTCATCATTTTTTCTTTTATGGATAATGCTTTTGGTGTCATATCTAAAAAAATTTGACTAATTCAAGGTAACAAAGATTTTCTCTTATGTTTACTTCTGGATGTTTTATAGTTTTATATTTTACATTTAGGTCTTATTTTAGTCCATTTGTGCTGCTATAAAAAATACTTTAGACTGGGTAATTTATAAAGAGCAGAAGTTTATTTTCTACAGTTCTGAAGGTTGGGAAGTCTAAGACCAAGGCACCAGAACTGGTGTCTGATAAATGTGTCTGCTTTCTGTTTCCAAGATGGCACCTTGTTGCTGTGTCCGCACATGGCAGAAGGCAGAAGAGCAAGAGAGCTGTTCCCTTCAACCCTGAGTCCTTTAACAAGGGTGTCAATCCCATTCATTAGTGTTCTCCATTGGTCACCTTCCAAACACCACACTTCTTAATACTTCTGCACTGAGAATAAAGTTTCAACATGAATTTTGGAGGGGACAGCATCATTCGAATTATAGCAGGTCTCATCCCACAAATTATATGTTGTGTTTTTGTTTTGATTCAATTCAAAATAATCTCCAATCTGCTTTTTGATTTCTTCTTTGATCTAAGAATTATTTAGAAGTGTGTAAATTGGAAAACAAGTATTTTACTATTTTTTTCAGATATCTTTCTGTAATTGATTTTTAATTTTATTGTGATCAGATGTCCTACTTTGTACAACTTAAATCGTTTTAGATTTATCAATACTTTTTTATGGCACAGATGTGGTCTGTTTTGGTAAATATCCCATGTGTACTTGAGAAGAATGTGTACTCTGCTTTGGATATTGTTGGGTAGAATGTTCTTTAAATATTAATTAGGTCAAGTTGGTTAATAGTATTGTTCAAGTCTTTCATAGCCTTAATGATTTTTTTTTTTTACTTGTTTGGTCAATTATTGGAAGAGGGATACTGACATATCCAAATGTAATGTGGATTTACTTCTTTCAGTTTTTGCTTTGTGTATTTTGAAGCTTTGTTATTAGGTGTATAAACATTTAGGATTGTTGTGTTCTCTTGATAAAGATTTTGATTCACCGTTTTCTGACTTGTGTTGTTTCCTATGAGAAATCTGCTATCATACTTTTATTTGTTCTTCTATATGTCTTGAGTTATTTTTCTCTGGCTCATTTAAGATTTTCTCTTTAACACTAGTTCCAAGTAATTTGATTCTGATGTGCCTTGGCATAGCTTTCCTCATGTTTCTTGTGCTTGGATTTTGTTGCACTTTTTTTCCATCAAATTCCAAAAAATTTCAGTCATTACGTTTTAAAATATTTTTCTCTCCACAATTCCCTTTCTGGAACCTCTATTATACTTATGTTGGATTACTTGAAGTTGTCCCACACAACTGATTCTCTGTTCATTCTTTTTTCAGTCTTTGTTTCCCTCTGTGCATTAAATTTGGGATAGTTATTTTGCTATGCATTCACATTCATCAATCTTTTCTTCTACAATGTCTAATCTGCCATTAATCCCATCCAATGTTTATTTTTTTCCTCCAGGTATTTTAGTTTTTATTAGAATTTCTATTTGAGCCTCTCTTATATCTTCCACATCAATATTTAATATTTTCAATCTTTCCTCTAGCTTCTTGAACATATGGAATATGGTTATAATACCTATTGCCTACTAATTATATCATTTGTGTTTTTTCTGGTTTTGTTTCAATTGACTGAGTTTTATTCTCATTATAGGTTGTACTTTTTGTTTTTTAAATACCTGGATGCCAGATGGTACACTTAAAAATAGTTGAGATGGCAAATTTTATGTTTATATATTTAATCACAATAAGAACTTTTTTTGAAAGCCTTAGGTTTCATCACCCCTGAGGTAGCACCAGGGTGGACCTGCAGGATTCTGCAGCTCAATAAACATCCAGTCTAGGAATGAGAGCTTGGTATCCATTCCTGCAGGCATCCCAATGACTGCATTGAACCTCTTGGAGCTCCCTTACTTAGTGTGGTGGGTTACTGAAAATGAATTCAAGAGCACACAATTTAAGTAATTTTATGTTCAAATTCCTTCTTTACTCTTTGCTTCTGTAGATTGGGAAGGTGTTGTGGGGAGGAATGTGGAATTTGAGACGTGGTGGGTAGGTATAAGGCTATCCCTGCCATCCCTTCAATAGCTCAGGAGATAGTAGCTGGCCCCATTTCTGGAGGCTCCTTTCAGTGCATTCAAAGCAGGCCCCTCTATTCTTTCTTTAGTCTTGGTCTCTGGTCTGCAATTCTAGGACAACATTCTATTATACAGGAGTAAGATGTACATAGGAAGACTTTTCTAATAGAGAGTCCCTAGATAGATTGAGCTGCCCAGAAAAGTAATGAGCTTCCTGATTATTGATTTAAGTGTGTTGTGCAGGGAATCCCTGTTTGTGAAGAATACAAAAGTAGCACCTTAAAAATCTTTCCCTAGTCTAAGAATTCTAGAGGTAAACAGATTTTTGTTTTTGTTTTGTCTGAGGGAGAAGATAGGAAAAGACAATCATTTAATCATGAGTCCTCTCCTATATTTGATGACCCTGTAAACATTTATAGGTCACCCACTCTGTGCCAGGCACTACATTAAGATAGTGGGATACAGTAATGGAAAGCAAAGGTAAAAATCAGGTGCAAAGAAAGTATAGAGAGGTGCCTACAACCCAACTGAACAGACATCTGCCTATATTCTCATTTTGCCCTACATATTTCCTAAGCAAAAAGCTATGTTCCATATGCAGCTACGTGGTATATAAAGAATCACATACTGAGTGAAGGCGCTGTCCTGAAAAGCTTATAAAAGGTTTGTAATAAAATTAGAGGTAAGACTAACAAATAAAATGTTATATTTTATTATAAAAATTAAATAATACTATACCATTATATGCAAAGTCTCAAAGCAGTTCATGGTTGTCAACTGGATTCTGCAAGAAATTAATTGTATGAGGCTAAATATCAATGAAACTAGAGTGGTTAGAGAAAGCTCAGTGAGGGAGATAAGACTTGAGCTTATGAAAAATCTCAGAATCCCTTCCCCAGAGAAGAGTCATCATTTTGAGAGTTCCTGAGTCTTCTGTGGAAACATCCTATTCTCTAGATAATGAGCTGTTCAGAGAGGGGTGGCATTTTCCCTTCTGTTTGGGTAGGACACGCAAAAGAGTCTAAAATAGGAATCTCCAAGATGGTCTGTGGGTGATGTGAACAGCAGCTCACCCAGCTATGTTATTATTAGATGCAGACCATTTTAGGTAAGTAGAAGTGGCTGTTCTATAAAATGTAAACTCTGAGTCATTCTCGGAACATGGTGAGCCCTGGGTGCCTTCACTTGGCACTTACTTCTCTTGAACATGCAGTTTAGTGGAGCATGTTCATGTCCTTTTCTCCAAATTCAAGTGGATGCCTCTCCCAATACAGAAAGTCTAGCAATTCTCTTATTGTGCCGAGGACCCTCTCCTACTCACATCTGTCTTGTGAACAAGAAGGGGAAGGTGATCTTTTGTCTGTGAATGGAGAAGGCATCCGTGTAACATATTTTCAGGATAACTGAAGGTAAACAAGAATCAAATCTATATGACGAGTGATAGTGGGAGTTTTGGAGTAGAGGTACTTCTTCAAGGGCACGATTATATACATTCTCCACCTAGTGTCATCCGAGTGGCTAAGAGAAGTACCTCTACTCCAAAACACCAACCTCCTGTACCAATCAGGTTCCACAGTGTCTGAAATTTCTAAACATTATTGACTCATTCTCTTGTTTTCTCTCTCTCTGGGTTCGTTGATATACAAGCAAATAATTTTTTCTGAATTGCTATTGAGAAATCAGACATGCTTTTCCTGGTTGCCTTGGGGAGGAAAATAGAGGAGAAAACAGTGAAAGCGACATGTTACAGTCAGAGAAAAACATGAATTCCCTTAGAATATACCTATTTATGAACATCACACCAAGTTTGCCTAAGAATAGGAAAATCCCATGATCAGTGCAGCTCAAGACCCTGAGGCTCACTAGAACCTCCACAGGGCATGTGTGGTGCTTCGTACTTTAGAAAGACAGAGGAGAGTAAATGTTGGTCTTCTGAGAATCCGTTTCTCCATGAGTATTTCCCTGGGGCTTCTGGATACAGAGTGACCCTTTCCTCTAGGCTCCTGGTTCTTTGCTTGTGCCTTCACTTAGAAATTCCTTGTCATGAACATACAGTCCAGTGGAGCATGTCCATGTTCATTTCTCCAGTAGACCCATTGTATTAATGATTATAAACCCCTGAGGACAGGGACCATGACTTTAGACAAACTAGTCCCCAAGGGTTTTTCTGGAAGACAGGTCTGGCTGTCAAGCAAGAGAACTTACAGAGCATGACAGAGGCTCAAGTGCCTCCAGATTCTAGGATTGGGCAACTTATTCCTAAACCCCACCAGTTGGCACAGGTTAGGTTCTCACTGCCCTGCAGCCCCAGCTAGAACTGGGCTAGGACCCAACCCAGCCAGACCCAGGGAGGTGAGCCTCGGTGGAATGTCAGGCATGAGGAACCAGAATGAAGGACAGACGTAAGGCAGTGACTGATGGTGTACCCCGTGCCCCACGCAAATGATTGAAGAGTGGCATCAACTTCTGCCCAAAGAGTGACAGATTTCTGCTACAGCTTCCCACCAAATTGACCAACTGTCTAGAGATGGTATCGACACAAGCCCCCAGGAAGAAAGTCCAAAAAGAGGTTGTTGGAAGCATTGACAGCGTGAGGGGATTGAGCGCCATCGGAATTTCACTGCTATGGGTCCAAATTGTTAGTGTGGTTTCCAATATCTGAGCTTTAGAAGAAATGGTCAGAGAAGTAACTGATCCATTCACTGAGGCACATGAGATGCTAGAACCTTCCCTCCGTTGCCCTGCATTGGGGGATGTTTATGGAAGCTGGTGGTTTTCTATAGTATGTGTAGTGAGTTAATAGTTGTCTGCTGTGCAGATGCCCTCTGTGGGTGCCCCCGAACCACTGTCCTCCCTTCTCTACCTGCTCTGCACTCAGGGACGTGGACCTTTATTATTAATAGCAGGTCCCTTGCTTCAGAGTGAATTTAGCTAAAGCATGTAAGAGGGAAAGACAAAAGTGAGTTTCTTACCCCAGCTCCCTCCCTGTGGAATGGCAGTGGGTGGCTCTGTCCCTTGCCCAGAGGTCTCAGGTCCTGGCAGATACACAGCGTTTCCCAGGTTCTAGGAACTGCTCCCTTCCCTGGGTCCTTCAGGCCTCGTGGGGCCATCAGAGCTCCATGGATCCTGAGGGTCTCTGTGTAGTGATTTCCCTAAATCCTGCCCACACCATTATAGACAGCCTTTATATTAAACCCTCCCTGAACTACTTTAACGGGCCGTCCATTTCCTTCTCAGATACTGACTAGTGAGCGCAAACTGAAGGCTCAGGCACCCTGTGGGCCTGTTCATCACACTCCCTGGGTGGACACCAGCTCAACACTGTCCACACAAGAGCCTTTCACAAGGAGTAAGTGTCAGAAGGGGAAGGGCTTAGTGAAAATCCATTCATACCACTCAAAAACCACCTTAACACACATTTTCTGAGACTCCATGGTATAATCTTAAGGGCTTCATAACAAAAGCTCTCATTGTTCAGTGTTTTGCACTCCAACGCTTCCTGAGTCTGAATTTCCTCATCTATAAAATCTGGTTAATACCATCTCTCTCACAGAGTTGTAGGGAGGATAATAGCCCAAGATCACCAGCTGTTAAGTGGTAGAAACAGAATTTAAACGCAAGACCTCCGACTCCAAGGTCAGGGCCTTTTCTACCAAATCATGTGCCTCTGGACAGCACATTATCTTTGTATAAAGGCAAACCATTTCTATACTGTATTGTTATGTGTAATGAAATGGATTCTTTTTGACAATCATAAGCATTTGGCACAATGGTTGGATAAAATTGAAGTGCCGAAACACAGTCCAAAACTGAATATTCATAAAAGAAAGCTAATGGTGTCTGTTTGGTGGTCCAGTGCTGGTATTATCCACTACAGCTTCATGACACCTGGTCAGTCCATTACTGTGGATGTCTACTGCAACGACTTGGATGAAATGATGAGGATGCTTGCAATTAAGCAGCAGAGATTGGTCCATAGAGACAGGCCAATCCTCTTGCAAGACAACACTGGACCACATGTTGAACAAACAATGCTGCTCAGAAGCTGGACTTGGGAACTCTCTGTCATCCACCGTATTCACCAGACCTTGCACCAACTGACTACCACTTCTTCCAGGCTTTGCATCACTTCTTACAAGGAAAACTATTCAATTCTCAACAAGCTGTGGAAAACGCCTCTCACGATTTCATTGCCACTCGCTCTCCAGGCTTCTTCACTGCTGGCATAAACAAGCTACCGTTAAGATGGCAAAACTGTGTCGGCAGTTTAGGTGCACACTTTGATGAATTGTACTGCTTCCTGTTTGAGATATAATAAACTAAACTTTTGATTGGAAATCAGACATTTCATATTTAATGACCTAATACAAGAACAATTTTGATAGACCACCAGGAAGATAGTGGGTGCTGTACTAGATAGGTCCTTGTGAGAAGTATAGAAAAAAATAGAAAGGCTTGTTGCTTTTTTGAGTTTAAAAGTGTTTTTTCCTTCTTCCACTAGCTGGTAAGCACAGCCAGATATTCATAAAGCATTGCACCTGCAAATAGAGAACAATATGAACCAAGAGAGGAAGCATGAACAATAGTAACCTTCACCACTATATCGACTGCTAACTATATGAAAACTCTTCTACACACTAATTCTAAAATCAACCTTGTGAAGTAGACATTGTTATCCCCATTATACCGATGTGGAAATGGAGGCCATAACATCCTCAGGTCATTCAGCTACTAAATAGAGTCAAAAATCCCACCATGTCTGTCTAGTTCCAAAGCCTGGGAGCCTGGGGCCTTCCCTGCTGTGTCGGAAGAGACAGGACTTGCTCCAGCGAAAATATTTATTTTTTTCCTTTAATATGAAGTTAAGTTTTCAAAGGATATTCAAGCAACAGTAAAATGACCATTTCCTTATTGCAAGTGGAGGCCGATGTTGAACTTTCCATCTAAACTGAGCCAGCCTTTCCTGGCGGGGGACATAGAGGCCAGGGTGAGTTTTGCAGGAGGGACAGTCATGCCTCCATGTTGTCCTATCTTTAGCAAATCTGGGGCCTCCCACGCTGGGGAAGACCTGACTAACCGCTCGTGCTTGGGTTTCCATGCACGCCTGGCCTTTTCTGCTGGTGAATAATTGAAAAGAGTTGAATAGCAAACGTCCACCTAGTGATAATTACCAAATTCCTGTATCGGGGGGAGCAGCCCACCCGGGATTTTATAAATATTGAATTGAGATCCACTCCTCTCTGCAGCACATGACTTGACTCCTCTGCAGCCTCTGGCCACATCTCGGGAAGCCACCCCTTGGTCTTCTTTAACCTGGTGGCTTAACAGCCCACCGCAGCCCGAGTCAGACCCAACCAACCAACAGACGGAAGTGGAGGGCCGCCAGCCCAGCCCAGGGGAGGTCCCCGTCAGAGCCCCTTTCTTTGCCAATCCCCTGTTCAGAGGTGCAGAGGTCTACAAGGAAGTGTTGAGCAAGTTCTTTCTTTTTTATTTATTTAAAGTTTGTTTTTTTGTTTTTGGTTAGAGTCACTCATTCCTATTCAAAACAGTGTTTGGACTTGGAGCTCGAGCTAAATTACTCAGAGCAGCTGACTCCTTAATGTAAATAATTTAGCTTAATAAATAAGTTAAAGTCTCCCGTCTCTTCAGTATCTCTGGCAGCTCATTCATCTCCTGTCTCCTCCGCCCGTCATGTTATGCCCCGCTGCCTGGACTTCTCCTGGCTGATGGCCTTTTCCTGTCTGGTCACAGCAAAGGGCATTTGGTAAGAGGTGGACGTTTCAAGTGCTCCCTCGGTGGCTTTGCTCTCACTCAGTGGCATCATTGAAAGAAGCAGCCGATTTGCAGGGTGCCCTGAGCACAGCCGGCAGGTGGACCAGGCAGGTGGGGAGGGCCAGGCCAGCTCCAGCCTCCTCCTCTGAGACTGGGGCAGGTCCCTGGGAGAGGAGGGGGTGGAAGGAGGTGCAGGGGAAGAAGGGACCTGTGCAGAAACTGAAGGAACCCTGAGAACAGATCCGGGGAGATTGTGTGAGACACTGAGAGACAGGAGTGCGACAGGTGAGCTCTGCTAACTGACCTGAGACAGAAGGAGAGAAGGGAAAGTGATGAAGTTCCCTGGAGACCAGTGTCAGAGCAGCCACATGCACCTTGCCTGGGGAGCCACAAACTCAAGTTCAGGGCTGACTACCTGGGGCAGGTCACTTACCCTCTCTGAACTCCCTTTCCTGCTCTCTGCAATGAGATGGAGGGGAGCAACCTCCCAGTGAGGCCCTACTGTGTGCAGGCATCAGGGAGGTGCTGGCGTTGTCCCTTACTCGTTGGGTCCCCACAACAACGGGGCCAGGCGGATGGGTGCACTGGCCTTCTCTAAGAATCTCTGGGCTCTCACAGGCTGTGATCCATCCCCTCTAAGCTTGGCAGGAATAGCAGGCCCAAGAGTACACAGACAACCATTAAAAAATAAAATAAATATTCCTATTTGAAGAATTCACTGCGGCTGCACCATCAATTCCCTAATAAAACAGCCACGTGCTCATGTTCGGGCAGGGAAAAATCTGCAGTGTCTCTGGCTGCCCTCTCAGGACAGGAGAAGCAGACAGAGGCCAGCCCTGGCTGGAAATTCACCCCTGCACCAAAGAGAGCTATTCCCATCAGCGCAGACCGCAGCCACACACCGCAATCCAATTAAAGTAATCGTCGCCTAAATGGCCCTCGCAGAAGAGATCCGCAGCTCAGGGGGGTGGAGGGCAGGGTACAGCATCCTTCAAGGAAACCGGATGGCCCAAAAATGCAAGAAACAATTTCTTCTAGATGGAAAATGAATGCAATGAATCTGAGGGCGGCAGGAAATCTTATGAGAAAATAAGACTTTGGGAGGATTTATTGAAAGACATAATTGCAACAAGTATATTGATTTTACATAGATAAGAAAACAAATGTTGTCAGGGATTGAATTTGGTTTATTACATTTATTTCCCCACAGAGTTAATGCATTTAAAGACATGGTTTATTTTTCAAATGGAGAAACATTGTTTGCAGAGACCTTTATTAGGTGCCTGCAAGTTCCCCTGACTTCTCTTTCCAAGAAAATTGGTTTGTATTAATATGTGTGTGGGGGGCAGACATGGGGGTCTTCTTCTTTCTGGGAGGTTCTAGAACCACCAGAGGCTGTTGGTGCCTCCCAGGCAGGGAAGAGTCACTTCCTGCTCTCTGTCCTGTCTCCTGCTGTGAGAACAGCCACTGACACTAGGTTGCAGCAGGAGAAGCCAGAGCTATTAAGAGATTGTCACCCTCCCCACACACGTCTAGGAGTTCAGACCCAAGGGACTGCAACCCTGTGGCTGTTGCATCACTCAGAAATCTTCTGGGAAGCAGAAAGCAGGGACGCTGTTCTTTGGCTTCCATTTCGAAATCCTCCGACAAATCCTAAAATTGTGTTGACGGGTCAAAAGTCTCAGTGATTGCTACCATTTGTGAGAGCTTACAATTTGTCACATACTGTATTTATCCCTTCTGCAGCCCCATGGGGTAGCTGTAATCCGTATTTTTGAGATCTAAATAGTGGGCCTCAGAGATTAAGAAATCGGACAAATTGATCTGCCCAACTCCACAGCCTGTGAGTTGAATGTCCCCTCTGTTCAAGGGATTGAGCTTCGTGCTGGTTCTGTGACGCCTGATTCTGTGCAGGGAAAGGAGCTGAAGCTAGTCCCCTAAGCCTGGTGTCCATGTGCACAACTGGATCTGTGCGGGGGCAGGGAGGATGGAGACCCCTTTTGTGCTGGGATTATGGCCTTGGTGCCTGAAGACCCTTCTCAATGAGACACAGCCTTGTGCTGGCTCCCTGAACGGTCACGCTCATGTCATCCTCTTTCCACCTTGATGGTGCTTAGCCTGGCCACCTCTGCACCTGTGAGGTCCATCCCTGCTGTGTAGCCAACATTTGATAACAATTTAAGTTAGCACTGAAGAGCACTGTAGAGATTACAAAGTGCTTTTATATTATCTTATTTAAACCATAAATGGTTCTGAAATGTCTAGGGCAGAAATTTTACACAGGGAGAAAGTGAGACTCAAAGAATTGAAGTGCCTTCCCTCAACTTAGCCAGTAACAAGAAAGATCCAAGAGCAGATCCCAGGTCACCTGAAGGAGCTTAGGCCTCCATGCAAGACACATGCCTCATGTCCTTCCAGTGCCTCCTGCTCCCTCACTGAGCTCCAGGCGGCCACCCCGCCCTTCCCTGAGCACGCAGAGGCACCTATAAAGCACTTGCGTTCCTTGTCGGATAGCTTTGGCCGTGTAAATTATTCCGGATTAATCCTGCTCTCTCCTAAATCTCCCTGCAGCTTTTCACAAGTAACTAATACTTGTCTTAATCACATCCGAGGCACAGCTTTATACGCCACTTGCAACAACACCTTCAATTATGATTGATTGGAATTTAAGTTCTGATTTCTCTTAGAACATAATCAGTCCTGAATGGGAAATTTTTACAGTGACAATTAAAATAATGAAAGTGAACTTTAAATGACATTCAAACAGTGTCACCTGGGAATAGCTCCACAGTGCTGGCCTCCCCGCTGCATTCTGGGAGCGCGGCTAGTCAGCAGGCCACTGTCTGGCGCTGCTGTTACTGTGTTTGTGTGGCACAAGGACAGGCTTAACCCTGCTCTGGCAGCCCTTTTAAGACCCACTGCACGTTGCCTGCTACTTAATCATGTATTTCCCTGGGCTGATTGCCATTTATGCCTAAAAGGCATGTTGACTGTGCAAATGTGTAAACAGTCACCAAATCACTCCATCATGGGAACCTCTCTGCTTTGGGAATCCTCTTCTAGGAAATGGGTAGAGATAAGAAGGGTCGTTCTATTAATAAATGATAGAGCTGGGCCCTAGGGATGTCACCGATCTGAAAAATCAACCCAATGTTGAGGTCCGCCTCCAAGCCATGGCTTTCAAAACTGGGTTTGGTAAAAAAATAACGCATCCATCTGGGAGCCTGGTCTTCTGTACGGTCTCCTTGGCTTCAGTGGGAATGCACGAGATGTGACCTCATATTATTCGTATCTGAGCTTGCCATACACACTATTGAAGAGAACTCTATGTCAGAAGGAAGGAGATGATCTTAGCATCTTAGACTCGTAGAATGGCTTGTTTTTCCTGCCTGACCCTGGACACCAGGACCCCTGTGCCTATCAGGTTGCCCTGGCCTTGGAGGATCCTGAAATCTAGTTCCATGGGATCCATCACTTTAACCTCTCCATTGCCTCCTTGTCACCCACCAGGCTTCCCTTTGGGTCTTGTTTTAATTTATAGCCTTGACTTAACCAGGGCCGCCTTCCTCCCTCTGGTTTCTCTGTATCTCAAACCACCCATCCTCACATGAAGCTTCTCGTGTCCATCTCCTCATTGGCACCGTCGGTGACAGTGTTACGCCAGCTCTGCTTTCTCCTCTCTTTGGCTGTTCCTAACACATTACATTTAATCTAGCACTTTATTATGATGTCAGGAGTCTTATTGTCTTGAGGCCAGAAACTACCTTGAAAATCTTTTATATGTTTAATAAAATACCAGGGAGATAGTGATAAAGATGATTAGTGGTATTTAAAAAAAATCGGCAGACAGTATTTTCTTCCTTTGTGGAATCCCTGAAAGTGTGTTTGGAGTTCCAACTCTCATTTCACAGCTAAAAAAAAAACAAAAAACCTTGAGGCCCAAATGTTGTTCTAGTGCTTTGCAACATCTTTATTACAAATCATTCCCTACCTCTGGATTGCAGAAAAGGGCCATATTTTATACCTTTCTTGTGTTTGTCACAGTTTCAAGAACAGTTCCCAGGAGCCTAGGCCAGTGTCAGATCTCATCAGGAAATGAGTGGCATTCTTTACAAATTTGAGGAGAATTTAATAAAGGGACATTTACAAAGATCTAGGCATGGCTTAAAAAAACAATGAAGGGAAATTTCAGTGTCCCTATTCTAGCAGCTCAGAGGAGCCACTGCCACCCTTAAGCCTGAAGAAACAGGTGGGTAGCTAGCAGAACCTTAGAAGGGTAGCTGCCTGGAGAAGCCATCTAACAAAAACTGTGGCTTTGGTAAAAGGAAGGGTCCAACCAGCAGTGACACAGCAGGGAGGGAGCCCAGAGAAAAGTATCCTGATCTTAACCTGCTCCCAACCTCTGATCTCCTGCTGGTGCTTTCCATTGGCCAACCAATGGGAAGCCAGAGGGCAAGGGACAAGGTGACCAATAGGAACTGAGAAGTTTCCTGAGACATAGGAGTTTCAGTGCTAAAATTAATCAAACTAGGACAATTGGTCACTTTAGCAAGAGAGTAGTTCATAAATACTGGCTTCCTGGGCATGCCAGAAAATGTGGAGAGTGAATCTAGGGGTGTGACCAAGAGATATCCACTGTAGGACCCCAATAAATATTTGTAAATTTGAATTAAAAACTATGATTATTGACAATTGTGAGCCTGTATTTATTTCTTCCTACCTTCAAAATCACGTAAGAGACTATGATAGATTAAGACTTTCTGGTATCTTAATTTCCACAGATAATATCCACCCCACTCACCATTCCAGATACCTGGGAAGATCTTTTTGTCCTGCACTCTTCATACCCAGGCATTCAACTGCGTTTCCCAAATGCCTGCTCTGTGCCAGCCACTGTTTAGGTGCAGGGCAGATACCTAGAATATAAGGTATGACTGCTACTCTCAAGCAACTCACAAGCTACTGAATGATGCAAAGTTGTACTAAGAGTTTACAATTACGATTAACTAGTTATAGGTGATAAATAAAGACAATCAATAGTTTTAGTCCTAGCTAAACCATGACACATGGCAGAAGTTTTTTTGTTGTTGTTCTTGTGTGTGGGCTTTTTTTTTTTTTTTTTTTAACTTAGCTCCATTTTCCTCACCTCTAAATGAGGATCAGGGGTAAAAGGTCCTTAGGTTCTTTCTGGTCCTACAAAGCTATGACTAATAGTCTCTCACGGGTGAGAGCTGTTCTGTGTGGATGGAGGGAGTCATTGTAGTTTTCACAGCAGAGGTGAAACGTAGACTTGGAATGAATAACAACTATTTTACCATGTTGTATTGTATGCCATGTTTTATGAATGCCAAGCATATTGTATTATTGGCTAGTTAATTCTCACAACAACCACTTGAGGTAGATATTGATAATCCCAATTTCACATGCTGTGAACTCCGGAGAGACTGTGTACTTTTTCCATCGTGACACAGCCAGTAACTCAGATCTGTCAGACTCCAAAGTTCATGCACTTTCCATTATATTATGCTGCCTTTCCAAGAAGCTTCAAAAGAAGTACATGATTTTAATGGTTGTAGAAGGAAAAAAACAATCAAAGTCTTCAACTTTGCCTAATCCCAAATTCTCAGAAATATATCCCTTTTTTCCAGGTAGTAGATTCCAAAAAAAATGGTCATAATTATTCGTGCTTCCTTGTATTTACGCCTTTTCAATGTGACTTTGAAGTTTCTTCCATTAATAAATAAATATAGCCTATTTCCCCTCCTCTTGAACATGAGCTTGTTTTGTGACTTGTTTTGGCTAACGGAATGCAGCGGGAAGTGACAACGTGCTGGTTCCAAGTTTAGGCCTCAAGAAACATGGACATTTCACTCTCTCTTGAAACCCTTCTCAGCCATCATGTGAACAAGCTCAGGCTAGGAAAGACCAGGTTTGGGCAGAGATAAGCCTTTCCAGCTGAGGCCATCATATACCAGCTGGCCTCCAGAGAACCCAGGCGATGACTGTAGATTCATGAGTGAGGCTAGCGGAGACAAAAAGAACTATTCAGCAGAGCTAAAATGGGTGGTCTATAAAATCAGAAGTGAAATAAAAAGCTGTTATTTTAAGCCCCGAAATTTTGGGATGCTTTGGATACCATCAAAACTAATAGATTCACTTTCTAGCTCCTAAGTAATCTTCATTCCATCATTCTAAAGTGAGTCAGCCAGATACCCTAGACTCCCTCACCTGGACCATATGCTATGTGTGAAACTCCCACAGACTCTCACTTTTAACAGCCATCTTTATTCCATTAACAGTATTTTAATCTGGGCACATTCATTCCCTTCTCCTCCACCTGTTTGCTGAATGGACTAAGTTAATGTGCCCATAAAATGTGCCCATATAAAGGGCCAGTCTTCCTGGGCATCAAGATAGCTACTTTGATATACATAATGGCTTTTATAGTGGCAAGACTATTCACGCATCAGATAATACAGGAACAAAATATAATAAATTTAGAATTAAGCTTTGAAGAGGATATCCAATAGATTCCCACACTGAGGCACAATCTCTATCTCAAATTTTCTAAATCTAATATTTAAAACTATGATCTCCATTCATTAAAACATCTATTTGAACTGAACAATAATAAAATACAACATATTAAAATATACGGGAATGCAGCCAAACTGCTGCCAAGAGGCAAATTTATACCTTAAGATGTTTCTATTAGAAAATAACAGAAGCCTAAATTCACCAATATAAGTTTTTATCTTAATACAACTAGAAAAATAAGAGTAAATTTTACCAAAGTGTATAGATCAAAGGAAATTATAAAGATTGGAAATTATAAAGAGTGAAAATCAATGAAACAGAAGAGAAATAAAACATAGGGAAAAAAATCAAGAAATTCAAAAGTCAGTTCTTTGAATAAGATTAAGAAATTTAAAAATTCCTAAGAAGACATATCAAGAAGAAAGAGAAAAAAAAAACAGAAATTAAAAACTTGAGAATTTACAAAGGTAATTTCACCAAAGATATCAAAAGGATATGGGAAAATTATGTACAACCATGTGCTAAAAAAACTTGACAACAAATATGAAATGAAAAACTCCTTTAAAACACAACTTACAAAACTTACAGAAAGAGGATGGCCTGGATAAGCCTGTATCTATTAGAGAAATTGAAGCAATTATTTTAAACCTCCCCATAAAGAAAACTTCAGGCCAAGCTGTCTGTTTTGTAAAATTTTATTATTAATAAATGTTTCAAAAATAAATACCTGTATTACACAAATTCTTTCATGAAAAATAGAGGAGGAAACACTTCCTAATTCATTTTATGAGGCCAGTATAACTAACCCTAGTAACAAAAATTGATAAGGACATTACAAGAAAATAAAATTAAAGACTAATATCTTTTGTCAACATAAATGAAATCAGAATTTTTAACAATTGTTGGCAAATTGAATCCAGCAACATATAAAAAAGTATAATAAATCATGACAAAGTGAAGTTTATCCTAAGAGTGTCAGGTTAGTTTATTTAAAAATCAATCAATGTAATTGATCATATAAAAAAGGAGGAAGCTCATACGATCATTTCAATAAATGCAAAAAAGTATGCCAAAAAATTCAACACTCATTCATAATAAATAAAGGAATAAAAGGGGTATGCATGAAAAACCTACAACTATTATCATTTTTAATGGAGAAATATTAAAAATGTTCAGCATGAGGAACATGCGTAATGTTCACTCTTACCAGTTCTATACAGCATAGTACTAGAGGTCCTATCCAGTGCAATGAGGCAATAAAAAGAAAAAAGGCACAACCATTATTAAAGAAGGAGTAAAACAATATTTATTTGTAGATGGTATAATTATATATATATATATATGAAATCCAAAATAATCTCCAAACAGAGTAAAACAAAACAAAAATATATATTACTGGATCTAATACATGATTTCAGCAGGTCTGGGAATATAAGATCAATACACAGAAACTAATAGTGTTTTTATACACTAGCAACCAACAATAGAGAAAAAAATTAAAGAGCAATAGCATTTATAATAGCATCAAAAACATAAAACTCCTAAAAGAGAATTTAACAAAAGATGTAAAAGGCTTCTATAAAGAAAACAACAAAATGTTACTGAGAGAAATGAAATAAGACTTAAGTAAATGGAAAGATATATCATGCTCATGAGATGAAAGATACATTGTATACACCCCTACATGATGAGTGCGATGTGCACTGTCTGGGGAATGGACACGCTTGAAGCTCAGACTCGGGGGGATGGGAGGGGCATGGGCAATATATTTAACCAGAACTTTTGTACCCCCATAATAAGCTGAAATAAAAAAAAAGAAAGATACGTTGTAAAAATATCAATTGTCTGCAGATTGACCTGTAGATTCAACACAATGCCCAGCAAAATCCTAGAAAATATTTTTATAGAAATGGATAATCTGATATAAAAATTCATATAAAAATACAAAGTAATAGCCAAGACATTCATGAAAAAGAGCACAGCTGGAGGATGAACACCACCTGATTTTAAGGATAACTAATATGCTACAATAATCATCACAACAAGATACAAACATTTGTGTAGGCAAATTGATCAGTGAAACACAAATAGACTCATGCATAAGAGGTCAAATGATTTTTCACAAAAGTACTAATGAAATTCAATGGGGGAAAGAAAAGTCTTTTGTAATGAATGGCACTGGGTCAATTTGATATCTGTAAAAGGAAAAAATGAGTTTGATTTAGATCACACATTATATAAAAAACTTAACTTGAGATAGATTATAGATGAATTATAAAAAAGCAAAAACTATAAAGCTGCTAGACAAGAATATAGGATAATACATTTGTAATGTGGTGGTAGACAAAGATTTCTTAAACAGAGATAAAAGCCCATAAAAGAAAAATAAAAAATAAACTAAATTTTATCAAAATTAAATTTTTTTCTCAACAAAAGAGACAATTGAAAACGGAAAAGAAAAACAACAACAACAACAAAAAAAAAACATTTAAAAATAAGCAAAATGAAAAGAGAAGCCAGAGACTAAGAGAAAAAAGATGTAATACAGGTCATTTATCTAGAATATATAAAATATTCCTACAAACCAATAATAAAAAGATAAATAATCTAATAAGAATAGATAAAAGATATGAACAAACATTCACAAAAGGATGTACCATTAGTCAAGAAACACATAAAAAGATGCTCAGCATTTTTAATCTGTGAAATGAAAATTAAAAAGCAAAATGAGGTTCTACTACACACTTGCTAACATGACTAAAATTAATCATTTCAAATGTTAAAGAAAGTGCTGGGAAACTGAATATATTATGTACATTGCTGGTGGAGGTATAAAATGGCACAACCACTGTGGCAAACCATTTGGGAATTGTAATTCTACTTTTCGGTGTCTACCGAAAATAAGTAAAAGCATACATGCACAAAAGGACTTGTATAAGAGCATTTCTTTCAGTGTCATTCATAATAGTAAAAGATTGGAAATCATCCAAATGTCCGTAACAGGTGAATGGATAAATTGTGATATACTCATCTAATAGAATATGACTGAGCCATTGAAAATGGACTGATGATACACACAACATACATACATCTTCAAAGCATCATAATTGAATAAAAGAAGCCAGATGCACAAGTGTACATATGTGCGATATCATTTATATAAAGTCCAACAACAAGCAAAACTAGTATATGAAAGTAGAAACTAGAATAGTGATTGCCTTTTGGTTGTGGAGAGAAAGGAGAGAGACTGGAAAGGGAAAGATGGGAGTTTTTAGGGTGATGGGACTACTCTATGTCTTGATTGAGGCATTGGTTACACGGAGATAGATAGATAGATAAATGATAGATATATAGACAGGACAAAATTCATTGAACTGTACATTTAAGATCTGTGCATTTTACTGTATTTGATTACAGCCAATAAGAAAATGCTAACAAAATAAAACAAAAGAATAAAACACCAATCTCACCCCTGAGCTTTCTCCCAAGGTAAATAACTCTCCCCAACCAAATCTACATCTTCTTTCAAGACTTCCAAAAATATAATTAACTAAGACAATGAGACTTCCTTGAACCCAGTCCCAACTTGACAATGCATTGAAAAAGCCAGGGCTCTGGCTGCACTAGACAGGGGAGCCAGGCAACTCTCCAGGCTTGTGCCAAGTGGAGTCAGGTAGAAATGGAGGATTGACCAGGGATTGGTTATTCTAGGCTTGCAACCAGGATAAAGATAGGGTTGAAGCCAGATGTCAGTCCAAGAAAACAATTCAAGAAGGATGCGAGCATTGTTTGCAGAAGAGCCATATAGAAAAATCCCACTGAGCCTACCTCTTGAAGCAGAGGTAGAGCATGCATTAGCCCAGGTTTAGGACTAAGGACATAGGCACTGGGGAATTCTAAAAGCAGGGATCAGAAACCCAAGCATGAGGACACTAAATATACGGTCCAAGTTAGGCAACTGAACCATAAGAGAAATAGGATACAAGCCTGGAAGGAAGGAAATCTTTGATGTGGTAGATGAAAAACCTCAAGTCACTGGGAAATTGATGCATCCAAGTCAGATTACACCATCGCAAGACTGATTTGATGCCAGTTTGGTTAGGGATCTCTCACCGGTTAAGTCTGCAGATTGAAAACAACCAGACACTACTATCAGGGTTAGCAAAGAGGCTGGGTCAGCCTGGTGGCTTGCTGGTTCTCCAGATAAACAGAACCAATAGGAGGTATAACACACACATGTGCGCACACACAAACACACACACACACACACACACGGGATTAGTGAGGAAGAGCAAGAGAGGGAGAGATTCAGTCCTACAGTTATAGAGGCTGAAAAGTCTAAGATTTGCAGTCAGGGAGCTGGACACACAGATTGCTGATGGTGTAAGTTCCAGTCTGAGTCCAAAGACCTGAGAACCAGGCGAGCTGGAGTGTAGGTTCCAGCTCTAGTCATAGTTCAAACGCAGAAGACTGATGTCCCAGCTCAGAGACAGTGAAGCAGTGAAAAAGAATTCCTTCCTACTGAGCCTTTTATTCTATTCAAGCTTTCAAAGGATTGGCTAAGGTCCACCCACTTTGGGGAGGGCAATCTGCTTTATTCAATCTAACAATTCAAATGTTAATCTCATCCAGAAACCCTCAAGGACACACCCAGAAATGCCTATTTAACCACATACCTGGGCACCCTGCTGCTCAGTCATGTTGATGCTTAAAATTAACCATTACACTCTGCGCACAAGAGATAATAAGGGAGATGTGTTTGGAAGGTGGGATTAATTATGAGGCACCTGAAAGCACCAGGTACCTTTCCATGGGCCATGTGGTTGAAGATCTATGGGGAGAGAGGCGAGGAAGCTGGAAGGACAGATGAGAAGCTCAAAGTAAATGCTATCTACTTCCCACCCCAACAAAGGACTGTAGAAGGTGATTCAAGGAGAGAAATTCACTGTTCTTACCAGCAGGGTAAGATTTGAAATCTGTTTGATCACACTCTGTGATCATTGCAAAATAGGCACTAACTCCGACTTAGACTGAGCCTGTGAAGATGGTAAAAGGAGGGCCATGCTTGGTGTCTATGTCCCCCCAGCCTATCCTCCTATCTTCTCTTCTCCCCCTGCCCCAGGTATTTAGGAAGCACCCTCCCAAATCAAGCATGCCCAGGCTCCTCCCCTCTGCTTTCCTCCTCCCAGCTCCATAGCACCTCAGGGTCCTGGTCTATGATTAGTAATTCACACCAAGGTCATAATAGGTGATAAAAAATTAATGGCAATCCAAAGCCTTAATGGTTATTCAAATCAACTAACCACCTGCAATATACTAGCTAATTCACTTGCAATCCATCAGAGTTTAGCCCAAAGGAATAGAGTGGTGAAGCTTTCAGGCCTGCCAAGTAGGTAGCGTGCACCAATAGCTCACGCTAGCACCAGGTGTGCAGCTGCCACATGCGTGACCACAGCCCCACAGCGTGTGCGAGGGCAACACCCCACGCTCCTCAATACCTGCCTCAGGGCTTTTATTTTTCTGCATTTCAATGACAACAGTGTTGAGTTAAAGAACGAAACTGAGGCAAAATTAATATAAGTAGAGAGTTTATTTAGGCCAAGTTTGAGGACTGTGGCCTGGAAATATTTGCAAGTTACTTTGAGAAGTACCTTGGAGAACAAAGGAGAAGCTCAGTGTTTAAAGAAAAAAAAAGGTGAATCAGTGAATCAGCAGAAGAAGGTGATTGCAGAAGTTGTTTGTCAGGAATTCTCATTGGTTTACAGAAATAACATTTATTGGCAATTGGCTATACATCGTTGAACTGTAGGGTATGAATTATGGTGTCTGGACATAGCAAGGTGAGGTTAATTTATGGCCATCGGAGGTCCAGAGAGAGAGAAATGCCATCTCATTTTAATCTCTGGGCCTGATAATTTGAAAGGGGTTCATGTTCCTTAGATAAAAAATTCCTTTTCCTTCTCAACAGCAAACATACCTACCAGGTGCCAGACACTGGTAAGTGCTGGAGATGTTGAGGTGAATAAAGCCTTTGCCCTCCCTTCTATCGGCTCATGGCTCAGTGGCGTCCACAACCATGTTATTTCCACTCGTCTCTGCTGTGTGCATCCTCAGTTAAATACATGTGGCATGGTGCTCAATCCATGGTACTTAAACATGTGTGCATGTTTAAGAAACAGGATCAAATAAATGTCAAGATCTCTGTCCGTAGACCTTGTCATAGAAAGGTGAACGTACAAACACGGCCCCATCCCTGCATTCACGCAGGTTGCAATCTTGCTGGTGGAGAAGGAGGACTCTCCTGTGACATCCAAATACAAAAATACAAACTCTGATAAGAGTACAAACGCCTATGAGAGAGCCTGATTTAGTTTGGGAATTTGAGGAGGCTTCCTGGGGGGAGTGATATTTGGGCTGAGATGAGAAAGGAGAGATAAGAGCCCACCAGGGGAAGGGGCCAGGGATGAGGATTGAGGAGGGAATGGGAAGAACTGAGGAGGATCATGCATGTGTGAGGATCAAGAGGAGGCCGATGTGCCCAGGGTAGAGAGCAAGGAGTGCAGGAAAGAGGGAGGCTGGAGGAACAGGCAGGGGCCAACTCTGGTGGACAACCGTGGGTCAGATGGAGGATTTGTTCCTTATCCTAAGAGTGATGGAGACCACTGAAGAGTTTTAAGCAAGGGAGGAGCAACAGAGAGAGCCGTAAATTTGGCCAAATCATTTCCTTTCTGAGCCTTGGTCTTCAATAAATTAAGAAAGATCATTGGATGATCTCTTAGGTTCTTTCGTCTCTAATGTTCCATGATTCTACACCCTCTTTTGATAGTTATCAGGACTAGTCACAAATACACCTGATCTTTCCTCTGGGCACATTGTAGGACTGCACTTCCCTGGCTCCTTGGAGTTAGGTATGACTGATGGCATGTGAGCAAAGTGACCTGTGAATGAACATTCTAAGTGGAAACGTTAAGAGCCAATATGCGCTTCTCCAAGTTCTCTCTCTACCACCGTGGCCAGCAATATTTCAAACAGTGGAATATCTGGGTTCTGAAGTGAGGAGACTGGACCCAGACACCTGCAATGGGCAAATAAAGTGACCAAATAAGTAAACTTTTGCTGTTTGAAGCTACTGAGGTCGAAGGGTTGTTAGCACGCTCATGTGCACACACACCTACACACATCGTAAAGGACATTTGAGTCATTTGTTTGGGCCATGGTACATAGCTGGTGCTTGAGAAATGTGTTCAAACATTACAAACTTTGAGCTGCTGTTTTCCAAGTTATTCAGTCTGTGCCTTTGTTTGTCCCATCCCTGACATGGAACTGACCTCACTCCTGGAACTGCCGGAGCTGGAGGCGAGTAGAAGATAACAAAACCCTTGACGTGTGTGAAGAGCTCTCCAGATGATAAATAATAGAGTGGGTGGCAGGGGCTCGTGGCCCTGGCGAGAGCACACACGAGAAGCCATCGCCAATCCCTCCCTCTGGTCTTTCTCCACCATTCAGTGAAAAATGCAGGCTCCGGAGAACACGGTTGGGTGTTTCAGGCTGCAGGGATGAGAGCAGCTGTAATTAAGTCCTTACAGATGCCACCTTGTTTCTTCAGCCTCTCAGGACATTTCCATCCCAACACTGCAATTTGAGTCACAGAGGGAGGAGAGGCAGCCGTAATTCTTCTCTTTATCCTTTGCCCTGCTGACCTCTCAGCTGTCTCTGATGCTGGCCTTGAGCCAGCTGCCACCGTCATCCCGATTGCCACCACCATCACCAACACACCCTCCCGCGTCCATGCACTGACACAAGGCATCGTCATCATAGCGCAGGAGTCAATTTCCTTTGGGAAGAAGCAGAGTCAGACTGGGGCTGAGGTGACAGAGCCTCCTGATGTGGCTGTGGGAGGTGCTGGACTGCTGCAAGCTGGTTCTTTAAAAACAAATCCACACTGACACGCAGTGCCTGGGCAACACATCCACCCCCACACCACACCACGGAGAGGACCTGGGACTTGGATGCAGATGGCTGAGACTCGATTTTACCAGAACTGCCCGTGTGATCTTGGACAAGTCACTTAATATGCTGAAGCCTCAGTTTCCTCAGCCAAGAAATGGACGCAAGCCCGAATGAGATAATAATACCTTTGAAAATCCCATTTGCAAGCTCAGGAGGCTCCAGCCAATTCCCACCCTCTTATGAATGCCAATACTACTAAAGAAAAATGCTGTCTGTCCTTGGTCTCCTCCTGTCCTCCCACCTTCCTTTCTTCCTCACTTCCTTTCCCTTCATTGTTACTCCAGTGTTTGTTTTAGCCTAATTCTCTCCAAGAAAGAGCTGTCCAAAACCTCCCCTCACCCACCATGGTTGAGCAAGGTCCACTGTTGACCTTGACCAAGGCCACAGGTCCATCAGCAGATGAGAGAGGTAGAAGGGCTCCTGGCTTTGAAGAGCATCAGTGGCCCTGGGGCCCAAGGCCTGGTGCCTCTCGAGGGAGGGTGAATGATGGATAGCGAGGATGCAGGGAAGAGAGCAGGGAGGCTGTCTCCTGGGAAACAGACCTGCCACCTCCTCCTCCTCCTAGTTATTCTCCATTGTTCCCGCTGAATGCCTCATCTTCTTGGCTGAGAGGCCCTCCGAGATCCCGGCCCCTGCCCCGCCTCCATGGGATACCTGCCTGTCCCCTCCCTACCAACCCCGCCTCTAGGCAGCAGCAATCAGCTCACTTTCAGGACAACTCCAAGAACTTCTCAAAAAAGAGAAGGAGAGGGTCGGTGAGCATTCCCTGTGCCTGTCTGAATGACTGAGACACTTGCCAGGCACATGCAGAACCACTTCCCACAGGCCCCTTGTACACTGGTCACATGGGGTGCTTTGTGGCAGTGTCTTGGGGGCCCTGCGTTTTGGACTCCCCTGCCCACGGGTCCTAGGATGGCTCTCCCCCTGAATTCTCCCAAGAACAATGGTGGTCTTCCTTCAAGCAAGTTCCTTAACTAGTGTTGGCTTAGTTTACAATCAAAAAGGATGGGGCAGCAGAAAGCACTTTGGCCAGCTCAAAGTTCAGTCCCAGGGTGTGTCAAGCAGGAGGGGAGCCCGGGAGAGTGTGTCACTGGAGGGAAGGCAGTCCCAGTTAGTGCAGCCTTGTTTGTGCCACAGGGGAGGCCTCACAAGCCCTTCACTCCTAATTACCCTTAGATAATGAATGAATACAATGGTAAATGTTAGTAGAATTATTTACTGTTCCTCAAGAACAAGGGACAATTAGAATAATTCCCTATTAGTATTCGGTGTCCCCTTGTTGGAGGTGGGCTGCTGCCACCTTGGGCGCCCCTTGTTCCCATTACAGGAGCGGGACTCCCCCCTCTGCAGCCCCAGCCACATCCAGCAGGGTTATTAGAAAAGGGGAGTTATTGGCTGTGTAATTAACTGTGTAATTAACTCAGAGCACTGAATGCAATCAGCGTCTAATCTAATAGAAATGTGTAATTAAATTGCGTCTTTAATCCCTGGGAAAATCTCTGGATTTGGGTGTGGGAATCAACCTGGCAGGGTGCCCCCAGGTCTCCATTATCTTCAATTAGGCAATTAATTGATATTCAAGTTACCTTTCTCATTCAAACCTAATTGAATTTCTCCCCGCTCCCCATGAGGTGTAATGTGTTTATAAAGATGCTCTGCTCTGTTCTCTGCCTAAAGAACCCACGGGAAGGCGGTCATCACCTGTCTCCTACTGCCACTTACCCGGGTATTAGATGCCAGCAAGTGGTCCCTTTACGGGATTGATTGGTGCCTCACTTTCTCCGTGCCACCTTTGTCTCTAAAAGGTGGTAACTGGCTGGAGAGCATCTGCGACTAATGAATTTTCCCTCCTTCTTGCTCCAAAGTCAGGCGGTGGTTGCCAACATCTCCACTTTGTTTCCCAGCTCCCCTTCCCTTCTCCCCGACTCAGCTGATTCTCCCTAAATTCTCCCCAAGTCCCAACCTTGGCAGCCTACCGAGCTCTTCTCTGTCCTGCTGCCACCTCCCTCCCCAGATTTAGCTTTTGGAGAGCAAATAACAAAAGCTGTGTGATTTTGCCAAGCTTTCTTGCTCTACAAAGATGATGCTCACAGTCCTGGAACTCTAACAGGCTTGGCCTCCCCAGGGGTGCAGAAAAGGGAGGTGCTAGGAGCAGGGAGGAGAGAGGCATGGGGACACAGAAAGGCAGCACAAGAGGAGGTGAGGGAGGACGGGATGAGGGGAGGAGGAGGAAACAGGTTGCAGAAAAAATGAGAGAGAAGAGAAGAGAGAGAAGGAAAGGGGTGGAGTTGAGGAGATGGGAGAGAAGCCCGTGTTTAATAGAGCTGTCCTCAAGGACACAGCCAGCCAGCCAGCCAGCGAGGAGTGTCAGCATTCGGGAAGGATCTTGTGAAAGGCTTGACTATCAAACAGAGACTCCAGCTGAAGCGGAAGCCTCCAATCGCACTGTACACCTGATAGCCTAATCTGAAATGGGAATCTTGGAGGAGGTGTAGCCATTCTCACAAGGGCTGCTTTTCTTTAAAGAAAAAAAAAGGGAAAAAATAATAAAACTTTTTCCATCCCCTCTGCCTTCAGAAGTTTAACAAAAGTGCATCCATTCAGAGACATCACTTATCTCCGGTGGCAATCAGCTTAAATATGCCCATTATCAAGCTGCCTGCTACTGCACATCAGCGGGTGTTGTGCAACACGGAGTCGAGTGTGGATCACACGACAGTGATTGCTTGTCTGTTTAAAGAAACTTCAGTTCCCAGAGAAGGGAGAGGAAAAGTGCAAGCCGGGGAGACAGAGCGTGTGCCTGAGACCTGAACACTGTGGCAGAGCAGGGAGCTCGGCTGGGGCCGAGGGGTCCTGGGGACCTGGGCACAGAGACAAAATGAGAGGGAGGCCATCGAGGAATGTCTGGAAGGATCTTTTCTTGGCACTGCCAAGAACTGGGAACAAAAGGGCAGGTGGAAAGTGTGCAAAGAGGAACCTGTTCTCACTCACCTCCAGGGTCAGATTGGGTGATTTGGGGATAGAAGTTGGGGTGTCAGGACCTACTGGCCTCAAATATCTCTGCTACTTGCTTCTTATACTGCTGAGAATGCGAACATCGCTTACTGAAACTTGGATCACACAGTGACCTTTTTCCTGCAATCTTTTGGAAAACAGTAGTACCTTGTCAGTGACTTTTAAGTCTTGAATTGTCAATGTGTGTAACCAATCTTCAGCAAGAAGAATGTGTTTCTGCTTCCTTCCTACACAGCCTAATGCAGAGCTGGGGGTATAGGGAATCCTCAATGCATAGTTGATTAATGGAATTTTGAACCCACACAGATAAGTGATTCTTACTTTTGAGGGTCCTGTTGCTTGTCAGACACAGAGCTAGGCTGCCTGGGTGCTTTATCTCAGCTGATTGTCATAAAAATGCCACGAGGTAAGTATTGCTAGCCCTGTGTTACCCATAAGGAAGCTGAGGTTCAGAGTGGGGAGTGACTGGCCCAGGGCCACACACCCAGCAAGAGCTCAGCTCCCAGGGAAGCCTGCAGAGCCCGGCCATTAAGCATGATGTCCCAGCCAAGCACACCAGGCAGCAGCACCAGAAGAGACCTCAGTCTCACCTTTTAGCAGCTCAGCGCCATGTTAGTGGGTGATCTGGGAGGGTCTCTTCTATGCCCCTTCCTGCTCTGTAAAATCAGAAACCATTTCTTGCTTTTGGCTTGAGTCTCAGACCACTCACTGGTGCCATCAGGGGGAGAGAGACAGGGAAGCACAGTGCAGTGTCCTTACCACCATCCCCCTCTCAATAACAAAGCCCTGTGCCCTGGGTGACAGTGCAGTGTGTGAAGACCACCCCTCTAGTGTTTTCCTTCACTAACAAGTTGGAAGACCTTGGGCAGATCTTGAACCCCTGAGTGCTTTCAGCTTCCTTAGGCTTAAAACAGAGATAATAATGTATGTTTTTCCAGCCCTGAAGGATTATTCCAAGGATCAAATAGTATAATGCACGTGGTAATGCTTTTGCATACACAGAAGCTTTTCATTTTGTGTACCTAGCTATATTCATATTCATTAGGTTTAAAGACTAAAACTAACTACGAAATGCCACTAACAGCACAGAGGAAGGACTCTTTGTGTCTTGGCAGACTCGGTTTATAGTGTATCCTTAAGGATAACCATTTGTTTGTTTTAAGGAAAAGATTGGGCTCTCAATAAAGATATTCATGGCTTTCAGGACATGAAAATGTGCTTTGGATGTCACAAGTTTGTTTGAATTTCACTCCAGGGAGCTCAGCTCAGTAAACACTTTCATGTGTAGGCAGCACCCTTAATCAAGCCAGTGAATCTTAACCTAACCTTCACAATGAAAGCGTAAATAGAAGCCTGATTAAGTAATTGTTATTCTCCTGCTGAGAATCTCAGCTGGGATTCCGTCTTTGGAGTAATATGTTATGCAAATGTTATATACAGCATGTATATGTCTCCTCTACAGCAAACTGTGTCTTTGATCTCCTACCAACACAGGGCTGGGAATCAAAGACTGGGTTCTAGCCCTTGTTCTGCCAGGGACTAGCTGTGTGACCTTGAGAAAGTCACTAAATCTCCCAGAGCCTCAAAGTCCTCATCATGCACAAAAGGGTTGAAGGAGATCAATGACTTGCACTCATTGATTACTCCTCCCCCAACCACGGAGTCCATGTTTTCAAAAACATTGACTAATCTGCATGTATTACATGATAATTAATTCATTTCCCCAAGTCTAAAAATCAAAGGCATTTGTAACTGGTAGACAGAGATTCTGATCAGACTTATATAACTGGAGTTAACACACTGAGCTAAGATAATTTAAACTAAAAGCAAACAAGTGTGACTCTTTAGTTTGTTGTGTAGCCTCTTGATGGACAGGGGGATGCACGAGATTTTTTGAAATATTAACAATAACTCATCAATCCCTATCACTACCTGCACCCAACCCCAGAGATGTCTATACAGATTGGGTGTCTCCAAAGTGCCCACTTGCTCTAAGTTCCTGTCCATCCACTCGAAGCTCTTACTCATCTCTAACTGTCTAAGGTGCATTCATTCGGGGGATTTAGGTAGGTGTAAAACCAACAAATGTCCCTGCCCTCATGAAGCTTATATTCTAGTGTGTGTGAGGAGGAAGGGGACAGGAAAAAAATAAAGCAAAATAACAGGCAAACTATAAGGGATATTAGAAGGTGATACCTGCTTTAGAAGGCAAGAAAGCAGAGGAGGAGGGTGAGGGTTGGTGAGGACAGGGGTGCAGTTGATAGTCAGGGTAAGATCTGAGAAGGTAACATTTGGGCAAAGATTTGAAGGAGGTGAGAAAGCAAGCCACACACGCTTAGAGGGGAACAAGCATGCCAGGCTTAAACCACAGTAAGTGCAAAAGTCCCGAGGTGGAAACACACCCAGCATGCTCAGGGACCAGCAAGAAGGCCAAAGTCAGTGGGGCAGAGTGAACCCGGTTAGTGGACAAAGACAAGTCCAGAGAGGTCTTTGCTAGCTCTGTGATGACGATGGCTCTTACTCTGAGACAGGTGCCATGAAGGCTTGGTGCTTGGGTGTGGTGGAGTGACATGATCTGATTTAAGTTTTGAAAGAATCATCTGTTTCTAGGAATTGCCAATAGACTGCAGGGGAACTGGGGTGGAAGCAGTGAGACTAGTTAGGAAGCTGTTGCTGTGGTTGTCAAGAGATGAGAGTGGCTTGGTGAAAGTGACAATGATGGAGATGGTGACAGCAGTCCATTTATGAATACATTTTGAAGATCAAGACTTAGAGCTTGCTGTTGGGTTGGCTGCAGGGTGTGGCAGAAAAGGCTTTGGAACCCATGGTATACACACTCTATTCTGATGAGGTCACTGCATTGACATACACGCCAGTGTATTACACACACATAATGGAGGTCTGTGTGGAGAGTCCCCTAATGCATGACTTTCTATAAATTTTCTTGGACCTCCAGGGAAATCACTTAAATAAATTAATTTGGGAGAATCTATGAGCTTATGTGAATTCTGTGGGAGAATGGCATGCTATGTTATATCTTACTTAGCAAAAATTGGTGGGAAAAATCCCACCCCAGGGGCCGTGCTCAAGCGAAGCGTCGAAGTCAGGGTTTGAGCCCTTCATTCCTGAATGAACTTTCTTTGTTTGACACGGAGGGGGCTTTTCTGCCTTTAATTTCCCTCAGGATCACTCTGATTCCACAAATCCTAAATGTGCATGGAAAGTGAAATGACCCCAAGAGCCTTCTGCTGATGAAACAAGGTTTGGGAAAACGAGCCCTCTTGTTCATAAGGCAAATAAATAGATGGTCTCAGCTCCCTACTGAACATGGAAAAGAAACAGATGAAAAGTGAAGTATAACTCGGCCACCATAAAGCCTTTCCGCAACATGGCAGGCTGTCAATCAATAAAAGATTAGGCCAGACCCAATTTTTGCGAGAGGATTCTACAGAACACTGGATTCAAGGACTGACTAATAGGTTTTATCTATCTTAAACTGTGCATACAAATTTAAGAAATACTAGCATATACAGAGCTAATTGGTTTTTACTTCTTGGAGTCTTTAATGGGCTAATGCTATTGTTTCCAATAGGGTTAGCTTAATATGCAGAATTTGCTACAGATTTGGGGGCATGGAACACTGTTTCATCCCTCTGAATAATAGCTCACCTTGAGAAATGCTTATCTAGACACAAGAACAGTCTTAGGACTAAAACCTGGTTGTATTCATTAAAAGCAGGGACATTTTCTATCCAGGACAGATTGTTTGCAGTTTTTTTTGCCTGGAGGCAGATGAATAGATGAGAGGGTATTACTTTTAGCTACCAGTTTCATGGTTCTGTTCATCTAGATTAAATTCAACAAATTTTTGAGCTACAACTATAGGCTAGACTCAGAGGTCTGATTTAGATACCACTTGTACCTTCAAAAAGTTCCCAGAGTTCCATGGGGAGACAAATGACATGAGAACTTATTTTCCGTACAACTTGATAAAGCTATCCCAGGAATATGTACAAAGAGTTAAGAGACAAAAGCTCAGAGAAAGGAAACAGTGTAGTAGGTGGAAATATGGTAGCACTTGCAGTCAGCACACATGGGTTTGAATTTTACCCTGCCCCTTGTTGATACATGACATTTGGGTAGGCTATACAACTATTCTGAGCTTGTAACATAAATTAAATATCTCTACCATGCAGGGTTGCTTGGGAGAATAAAAGGGCATAAATTCCTATGTAAACTGGACTATAGTAGTACTTAAGAAGTGATGGCTAATGCAATTTTATTAATAGTAATAATATATGAACAAAACTATTCCAACAATAATTCTGCCTGGATATTATGGTAAGGATGGGTTAGGAAAACATATTTAGAGGAAATAACATAGAAGTTGCTTCAACAGCAAAGAATATGAAGATAAATGAGAAGATAAGTTCAGAAGACAACAAGGGACACAGACCTGAGTGGGGTCACAGCACGAGTTTTAATGCCTGGGCTGGAGTGTGAAGACACTTGTGTGACAAGACTCAGGTTGAGACAGGCTGATGCATGCATCAGGGGTCCCACTAAGGCTTCCATCTTACTTTTAAAGAAGTAGCATAATCAAGTTGTGCAAAGATGCCTTGGGACCACCTTGTCTTGCTGAAGGACAAATTGCACTTGCTTTACATCCTCTGGTCATTTGAGAGTCTGTGGTGTCTTGCTGCCCCAAGTGTGGCCCCCTGAGATTTACACTGGTACAGCGGCCCACATTTGGTGACACTGGCCCCAGACCCACTCCAGCTGCCTCCTCATACCTTAGAATCAGTGTTTGCATATTGTGTTGTCCATAATGGTAAGATTCAGTGGAAACCACCAATTTAAGAAGTCCACATTAATTTGATTCTTACTTCTTATAATTTTACAATATTCTGTTTCAACCTGCAATAAACACACACGTGCACATGCATGCACACATACTTACACACACTATTGAAATGTTTTATGTACCAAATAATAATACGTGAGAGCCCACCAGCATGTAAAGTTGGGCTGTTAGAATAACATGTTTTTGTGCAGATTTCAGAATAAAGCTTCTCACCCTGTCTTCTACAAAGTATTTGATATTCTTATAGCTAAAGCAGTGATTAGTACAATTGTAGTTCAACACCATTTTTTTTGCTTTTTATTCTATTTTACTTTATTTTAATTCAGACCTGCATGTATCCCATTTCTTATCCCTTTGGGTTAGGGTTTTCTCAATACTCCGCAGCCAAAAGAAAATATAGAAATTGAATCCTGTGACACATATGACTACACTTGTCATCCATAATCCCAATATCAAGTTTTTGTGTTCATCAAAACTTTCTCGTTGGGTTGGATTTATATTAAGTGAATAATAAAAATTTAAATTCATAAATAACTATAATAAAATATAATTCTCTTGGTTTTATGTTTTTTCCACATTAGATTTTACTCGGGAAGAAAGGATTTTTTTTTTTTTTTGCCAAAAAATAAAAGTTAAGAAAATTATTGTCCTAGGCCACACTCCTTTTCTGTATCTGTGGCTGTTTCTTCCAATGGAAAGATGGAAAGGATGTGAAGAAGAAAGGGATGACAGTAACAGGTGCATAACAGCACGGGCTCTGCATTTGGAATGAGAAGGAGGTAGAAAGGCGAACTATTCCCCCCCTAAAATCCCTGAACATTCTCGTAATGGTTTGTTCCCTGTGTACTGATGGGTAGAATTTGATTTCTCCTGTTATTGTTGCTCTAAGTCTTATGACTCCATATTTTAGCAGTGGCTCTAATCAAGAGAAGAAGAAAATGCATCTCCTTGCTTATTTAACATACACGCGCACACAATTGCACATCAAGTGCATTCTAAACATACTTTTCTGTGATGAGACTGCAAGACACATTTGAAGTACTGTGCAATGGCAGGCACAGTTGTCTCAGAAGTAAACGGCGTGGCACCAGGCCGTTTGCTACTGGAAAGCGGTATTTACAGGTCTCGGTAGGTGCGGCTTGCTTTCTGGTTTTGTAGTGCTTTGTGCAGCTTGGAAGGATGGGGCTGGATTTGCAGGCCCAGCCAAACGATATTTAGAACAAAGCTGATATACGATGCTGGAGAGATTTTCAAGCACAGTCTCTATTTTACAGCAAAGTTGGGAAAACACAGCGTGATGCTTCCCATTGTACACATGCAGACGACCATAATGATTGTCTGCTACCGCACTGAGTGGAAAGAGCGACTTTTGAGTCAGAGAGGTAGGAATTCAGTTTTCAGTTCTGCACTCACTAGTCTGTGCACTTGAGCAAGTTGTCAACCCCACTGGGCCTTAGTTTCATCATCATCGGCAAAACAAGATTAAAATACATGGTTATTGATGAAGGGATGGAACGAGATCAAATGAGATAACGACTATTAAACTTTCTATATAGAGTGAAGGATAGAGGTGGAATTAGATAAATAAATGCACGATTCCTCCCCAGTTTCCTCCTTGTCTCTATATTTCTAGTTTAAATCTCACTACCATGTAGGGCCACTTGGGAGGATTAAAGGATATGAATTCCTATATAAACTGATCTATAGTAAATACTTAATAACTGGTGTTTATTGCAATTCTACTAATGGTTAATGATAAATGAGCAAAATGACCTCAACAGTATCTCTTACCATTTTGTACGGAACCGTGAAAGATACAACAGTCATATAAAATCATCTCTTTTCTGCGCCACTTAGGAAGCTCCTTGATGAATGGCATGTGCAAAGTATTTGGGCAGAACAGGGTTCAGTGCCAACCCCCTTCTCAGAGTGGCCTGGAGAGTCCGCAGCTTGTGAAGGAGGTGGGATCTGAGCCGGCCCTTGAAGAAGAGAAGAGAGTAGTATGAGTGCAAGGGAAGGAGAAGGAATTTCGGAAAGAGGACCCAGCAGGAGTAGAGACCTGGACGTGAGAAGGAGAGGGGTGCTTGAGCAGGGGCAGGGAAGATTCCGGCTTGGCTAGAGAAGCAAGGGACATGGAACACATCCCAGGAAATGTGGAGCACCCTGAAAGCCCAGCTGAGGAATTGGGACTTATTCTACAGGCAGCAGGGAGCTAGTGCAGATTCCTGAGCAGACAAGTGTCATGATGAAACAGACAGTTGAGTAGACAGATGCAAGGAAAGAATTCAGGATAGACTGCAGAATAAAGAGGCTGAGACCAATGAGGCCAGTTAATCAGTGACTGCATTTCAGGGAAACAGTTAGGAGGGGATGGACCAGGGTGGGAAGGAACAAGAGAAATAGATGCTAGAGGACAGAGGAGTGAAAGCTTCAGACCTCATGCAAGGCAGCCAAGTAGGGACCCAGTGCAATGAAGTAACGCCATTCATGGCACCAGGAGAGCCAGCACCGAGGACAGAGCGCTGGGAAATGTCTGCCTTTGGAATTGCAAACAGTTGGTTTATGCAAAATTTGATTTCCCCCATCTCCTAAAAAGAAAAGACTTATAATTTGCACAATAGTGTTATTAATATCTAGAGCCTGGGAAAACAAAAGTGATGTTTAAACTTCAGGCTGTTAAATCTTCCAATTTGCACTGCTCTCTGCCTTGCTAAATTCACTGCTCAGGAGCCCGTTTGATGTGGAGCAAGCCTCTCTCCACACTCTCTTCCTCTTGATAAAACATTAAATCAGTGCATTTCCAGGCCCCGTTCTCCCCCACCCCCTTTTGTCTCTAAAGATGAGTTTTTCTAGTAACTGAAATTCTGTTTAAATATGTAGAGTTCTGAAGGGAGCGACGGCTGCGGTAGTGATATTTCAAACCGTTAGATTTTGTGAGTTTAGGCTGTAAAATAGATGCCTATTAAAGCCCATGATTCGGAAGGCTTCCGTCATATGGGTGTGGGGGAGGGGCAGAGAGGGCAGTTGAACTGGAGGGGGCCGGGTTCAGATTTTGCTGTGATGTCCTGGCCACTAGAGGTGACATTAAAAGGTAGCATTTAAAAGGACAAGGAAGACAAATTTGTTTGTCATTGATACCTCTAGGCATCTCTACTGTGCTCTGCCTTGGGCTAGTACCATTGGGGTGGTAAGTGTGTTTGTGCACGTGTGTGCACATGTGTGTGTGCATGTGTGTATATGGGGGGTGGGCATGTGTATGTGACTCGTACAGGGAAGAATATGTCATGGTCCCTATCTTTGAGGAATACTATTCCAGCTCAGTATTTCTCAAACTTTTCTTTTTTTTATTATCAACCCCCACCTCCAGAGCCTTCTTAGACTTTTTTCCCCTAATTGCCGCCATCCTGACATTTTAATATCACAAACATACTGTGTATTTGCTTATATGCTATGTACATATATGTTTATTATGTACAAAAAGAATAATCTTTCATCTCTCATTATCCAATATTCCCCTCTCCCTTTGGGGGACGTACGGTCCCTGTTTTGAATGTGTGGTTCTAGTTGAAAAGGAAGCAATTATGTGTTTCCGTTAGTCGCTGTACTGGAGGTAACTACAAAGACATGAATAAGCTCAGAGGACGTGTGGTGGGTTGAATGATGGCCCAACAGAATGATGGTCCATGTCCTCACCCTGGAACGTTTGAATATTACCTTATTTGGTATTCTTTTTTTTTTTTTTTACAAAGTACCAAATTTTTACCCATTGCAGTTGCAGGTGTACTTATAATAAGATTTTCCAGATGAGATCATTCTGGGTTATCCAGGTAGGCTCTAAACCCAATGATGAGAGTCCTTATAAGAGACACACAGAGGAGAGACATGGACACAGAGGAGAAGGCCACGTGAAGACAGAGGCAGAGACTGCAGTGATGCTGCCACAAGCCAAGGAACACCTGGAGCCACCAGGAGCTGGAAGAGACAAGGAAGGACCCTCCCCCGGAGTGTTTGGAGGGAGCACGGCCCTGCCACCGTGCTCTCCTTGATCTCAGACTTCTCTTGATCTCAGACTTCTCTTCTCCAACTGTGAGCGAATACATTTCTGTGATTTGAGCCCTGGAGTTTGTGGTCATTTCTTACAGCAATGCAAGGAAACTAATATAGGAGAGATTGGCCAGCTTTGCCCCACAGTAACTTCTAGAGGCAGTGACTTTTTGGCTGGATCTAGACAAGGAGGACGTTGGCAGGCAGAGAAAAGGAAGTGTGTCTAGGACAAAGAACAGTCCGTGGATGGACATAGATAAGGAACAGGAAGGCAGTGGGCGGCTTCTCAGGCTGCTGCATTGCTTCAAGTCTTCTCTCCACCTCTGCATGTGGAAGAACTTCAGAGTTGGGTATTGGATTTCTTCTCTGTGCATTCTCTCACCCTCAGTGAGCCTGTCCTTTCCCCAAATGCCGTCTCCATGCTGACAACTCCCAAATGTCCATCTTCAGATCAGCCCTCTCCTCCACCATGGAGCCTCCGATCCAACTGCCTGGTGATACCCCCATTGCCTGTCTCCTAGGCAGCTCCAGAGGTGTCTGCGATGCCAACCCTGTATTCCCACCCCTCACACTGCTGCTGCCCAAGTCTCTCCCTTCTCTGCATCACCAACAGCAAGCACCTCCCGGACTGCTCATTCAAGAAACATGCGTGTGCTCACCGAGTCCTCCCATTTCCTTATGCTCCAACAGCAATTCCTCCTCCTCCTGCTCGTTCTTCCTGCAAGGTGCATGTTCACACCAGCCCTCTGGTCTCTGTCATGGGGGTGGCATGGCACCAAAGCAGGGCCCTGGAACCACCTCCGTTCATCCCTGCTCTGCCCCCATCTTTGCTGTAGTTTGTCATCTGGAAGATGGGATAAAATAGTGCCTTCCTCATAAGATCACTGTGAAGATTAAATTAATTAATCCATGTGAAAGGTGTAGGACGCCAACAGTGGTAGCTGTTACAACGATCACCGCCGATACTTTTGTTAAAGCCCTTGTCATCTCATCGTCTCTCACCTACACTGTTATGGTAGCCCCTGACCTATACTCTTCCGATTCCCTCCTCGCCCCTTTAGGAACCATTCTGCACACAGAAGCTCCAGAAGTTTCCACGACACTTAGAACGACCCACCCCCACCTCCGTACCACACTCCCCAAGGCTGTGGTGATCAGTCCCGTGAATCTCTTCAATCTCAGCTCACGCAGTGCCCCCTCACCTGTTATAGGGCAGGGATGTCCAGCATTAATAGCCGTCAAGCCCTTGAAATCTGGCCATTTCCAACTGGTATTTGCTCAAAGTGTGAAACACACACTGAAATTCAAAGACTTAACATGAATAAAAGTATTTTAAAATGTCACTAATTTAAAAAAAAGAGATTGCATGTTGAATGATAATATATTAGATATATTGGGTTAAATAAAATGTTATTACATTAATTTTATCTCTTTTTTTCTTTCTTTCTTTTTATGTGGCTATAAGAAGTTTTAGAACCATGTATGTGGCTCTCATTCATATCTACTGAGCCACTCCGTGGACAGCTATCCATGCCTGGAACACCCTAAGCTATCTGCAACCTTGGTCTTTGCATTTGGGGCTCCCTCTGCCCTTAACACCCTCACCCTGGTCTTCAGGTGGCTGGTTTTTCTCACCCTTTTCTCATTCAGCTTCCGTGTCACCCCTTGAAACACCCATGGCTCTATTCGCCATCCCAACACTCTGTTTATTTCCTCCGTAGCACTAATTGTTTGTTTGCATGTGACCCGCTCCTCCCACTCAGCAGCAAGGCTCACGATTCGGGAGCCATCTGTCTTGTTCACTGTTGCATTCCCAGCGCCTGCGAGGTGCCTTGGGCATGCCGTCCATCTTCAACACACATTTGCTGAATAAATGAAGCAACAAAGAGACTGCTCTTTAAAGAAGGCATTTCTTGCAATCGATGAAATTCGTTGGGCTCCGTGGAGGGCAAAGAAGTGTAAAAGAGGGCATTTGAAAATTCTTCCCCACTGAAGACAGGGGCGGACAGGAAGTATATTCTGCACACCAACGTCCAAAGAGGCAGGAAACACTGAAATTAAATACAACACAAACAGGTATCTAACTAAAAGGGACTGCTTTTAGTATGTGGCAGCAGTCCACGAGGGCAGGGCTGGAGTCTGAATCTATTTGTAGTTAACGTACCGAGCTCATCTAAAGGCATATGGTAAGATTTAGAGGGTGCTAGAAATGAACCCCAGCATAACATGGACACACACACAGTGCCACAGTGCCTGAAAAATTCCTGTTAGCTAATCTTACCAACTACCAAGACTGTGCTAAGTGTATTACATAGGTTGTCTTATTTAATCCTCATAGTAATCTTCTAAGGTAAGTTCTGGCACAATTTTCATTTTACACTAAAGAAGCTCAGACAAGGCAGTAATTCACTCCCTATCACATCATATTACATCATCAATGAGTAAAATAGAACCAGGATTTGGGTTCGCCATGAGAGGAGGCTGCAAAGATTGGATCGGATTGGAGGGGATGAGGCCAGTTGGGAAGCAAGTTGGCGGGCACCCACACACCTGCCTGGGGGTCTAGTTCCCACTTTGCTACTACCTGGGAAATTTGAGATTAGTCCAGAGCTGGAGTTTCTTGCTCAGTTCTACCCTAGAACTGCTTAGGCTTCAATATTTCCTGGTCATATTCTCCCTGGATGTGGATAGGTAGCCATTTAATCCACCTGGAGTTGGGTTAACTTGCTTCTCTTCCTCACCCCTACAACCAGTCACCAAGTCAGACATTGCTTCTCTTTACAAAGTGCTCTGCAACCTGAACCCTCCTCCCCATCTCCTCTCTCACTGCCTTGGATCAAGCCCCCATCATCTCCTGCCTAAGGAGCCCCCCAGCCTCCCAACTGGCCTCATCCCCTCCAATCTCTCCGGCTGGCATCCTTCCTCTGGCTTCTATCCAAGTAATCCAATCTAAAATGTAAATCTCCACTCCCCACCCCTTAAACACATTGAGTAGCTTCCCATTGTTCATAAAATAAAGTACAAGTTCCTTGGCCAAGGGTATAAATGCCTTCACACACTCTCCCCGGCCTACATGTGGCAGGCAGACTTCTAAGGTGGCACAAGGATCCCTCTCTCCTGGTATTTGCCCTCCTCCCCTTGAGTGTGAGTTGGACCCAGTGACACTTGTCTAGCAAATAGAATATGGCAAAGATGGTGCGATATTAGATCCGAGAATGGAACAGACATTGACTTCCACCGTGCTGGCACTCTGTGTCTTTCTTGCCCTCTTGCTTGCATGCCTGGGTAGGGCTGGCCACCCTGTGGTGAGCTTCCCTGTAGAGAGGTCCAGTGGCCAGGAGCTAGTGAGGAACTGAATACTGCCAGCAGCTGTGTCAGTGAGCTTGGAAGTAGATCATCCCCCCGTGGATCCACAGATGCTTGAGATGACTGCAGCCCTGGCAGACACCTTAATTGCTACCTTGCTAGAGATAAGACCCAGAGCCCAAGGCAAAGTGAGTCTGGATTCCTGACTGTGGAAGCTGTGAGATAATAAACGTTTGTTAATTGACACTAAGTTTTAGGGTAATTTATTAAGCAGTAGTAGATAACAAATATCCCAGGTATTAGATATCTACTACCTTTTAGCCATTTCTACCTACACAC
>CM052451.1:14482479-14515513 GCA_028533085.1 Varecia variegata
AGGTTACTACACACCTAGGCTATATGGTATGTAGCCTATTGCTCCTAGGCTACAAATCTGTACTGAATACTGCAGGCAACTGTAACACAATGGGAAGTATTTGTGTACCTAAACATATCTAAACATAGAAAAGGTACAGTAAAAATATGATGTAAAATATTAAAAAAAGAGCATACCTGTATAGGGCACTTAGCATGAATAAGGTCTGCAGGACTGGAAGTTGCTCTGGGTGAGTCAGCGAGTAAGTGGTGAGTGAACGTGAAGGCCTACGTCATTAGTGTACACTACTGTACACTTCACAAACACTGTACATTTAGGCTACACTAAATTTATTTTTAAAATTTCTTCCTGCAATAATAAACTTAGTTTACTGTAATTTTTCTACTTTATGAACTTTTAAGTTTTTAAACTGTTTGACTCTTTTGTAAGAACACTTAGCTTAAAATACAAATGTATTATACAGCTACACAAAAATATTTTCTTTATATCCTTATTCCATAAGTCTTTTAAAAAAAACTTTTTATTTATTTATTTATTTTTTTTACTTTTTAAACTAAAAAATAAAACACTAAGATACAAACACATGCATTAGCCTAGGCCTACACGGGGTCAGGATCATCAATGTCACTGTCTTCCACCTCTGCATCTTGTCCCACTGGAAGGTCTTCAGGGGCAGAACACGCATGGAGCTGTCATCTCCTGTGACAACAATGCCGCCTTCTGGAATACCTCTTGCAGGACCTCCCTGAGGCTGTATTACACTTAACTTTTTAAAAATAATAAGTAGAAGGAGTACAGTGTAAAATAACAATGAAAAGTATAGTGTAGTAAATACATAAACAGTAACATAGTCTTCTATTATCATTATCAAGTATTATGTACTGTGCATAATTTTATGTGGTAGATTTGTATAAGACTGGCAGTGCAGTATGTTTGTTTACAAAAGCATCATCATGAACACCTGAGTGATGCTTTGCACTATGACATAACAGAGGGCTGGGACCTCACAAGGTTATAATCTTATAGGACCTCTGTTGTATATGCGGTCTGTCATTGACCAAATGTTATGTGGGACATGACTGTAACAATAATAGTAAAATAACAACATAACATAATAAAAGTAATAGCAAAATAATATGGTAATGATAATAGTAAGAGTATAATAATACTCCTAATAAAATATTATTATTAAGGCATCCATGAGCCAGGCTCTGCACTTAATGTTTTTACATACACTATCACTAAACCTCAAAGTACCCTGTAGGGTAATTAAATTATATCCATTTCACCCAGGCTCAGAGAGGTTAAATAACTTGTCCAAAACCTCAGAAATAATGGTGAGGCTGGAATTCAATCCCAGTTCTGCCTGATTATCCAGTCAGCTCTTGTGCTACAAACTTGAAATAAAGTGCCTCCAAGCATAAATTGTTGAAGATGACACTGAGAGCCCTTTTGAATGGGAATGGCAGAGTCCTCCAGGTTCTGGGAACAGTGTGAGAGCATCCTCAAAGTGCTGAGGGAGAGAGGGGACAAAGGAAAGGTGCTCCTTTCCCCAGGTAAAAAAGTTAATAATGTCTTGATCAATAACTGTGCAGTGGGAGGCAGGAAAGGGTAGTGTCACTGGGGAAGGGACAGGAGGACCCAACTTGCTATTAGGAAAATGCTGTCCAAGGTCCTGAAGTTGAGCAGTGGATCCAATTAGCTGACTGACATTTAGATAGATGCCGGTTGGAAACATGTGAGAAAGGGCTGCCCTTGGCCATGGGAATTTTGATGAGCCTTTAAAATTCAGTGGACACCAACACAGAAATGCTGGCAACAAGCTGAATCTCAGGGAGTTTTGCTGCACAGACTGGAAAGCATGAAGCTCATCGCATGGAAACAGAGAGAGTCATTACCTCTAGAAGCCAGTGTACTTTCCAACATTCAATGGTTTCCCAGAGTTGTTTTTAGGAAAAACTTCCTCTATGACCCCCTGTCACTTGGTTCAGAAAAGTCTCAACCTGGGGATTAGAGTTGAGCTAGGACAACGTTCCAGGGTGGGAACTTTTGTTCTAGCAAATTGGAATAATTTTGACATCAGTCCCTGGTCAACCAATCGGAGTGCTCAGCCCAGACTGTTAAATGCTGAGTCCAGAGACCCAAGGGAAGAGGTGTATTTTCCCTCCAGGTTGCATGGTATTTTGCACCTTTTTAAAAATGATATTTCACATTACTAAATAGGAGTGAGCAAACAGGTTTTGCTGTTCCGCTTTAAGTCTGTTTTCTTTTTCAAAATTACTCTGCTTCCCTTATCTCTCTCCCCTCCCTATGTGGGCTGAGCTATTGAAAGGCAAATTTCCTGGAGGGGTTGGGGAGATGGGTGTTGAGAATTAGCATATCAAACACACCCAATAAACGGAATGGAAATTAGTAGAATCCCTGATTCTGACATACAGTCGCTGCACTAAATTGAGGTTAATGTGACCCTGTCCTTTCTGGTTTAAACAAAGATAGGGAAATCGAGTAAGTTCTGTTCCATCTCCCTCTGGGCCCATAGTCATTCCTCCCCAGTGGTGAAAATAAAAACAACATAAAGGAAAGGAGAAGGGGGGAAAAAAAAAGAAACAGGAGAAAAAAGATCGCAAACATGTTAGTGGAATATATATGTATATTCCCTGATATATAACTTAATAAAAGTTTATGGACCCAGGATAAGGAAGCCACACTGAACAGATGCAGTGGGACTGAAATATGGCCCAATTAAGTCTGTAACAGGGTGAGCTTTACTTTGAACATTCTCCAAGTTGAAATGAAAGCTTCCCAGAACAGATAAATCAGGCAACATAAAATAAAAACGCTGACCCGGCACTGCTCCCAAAAGGAGGGGAGGGGGAGATAGTCAGATTGGCGGGGCTTGTTGGGCTGGATGGGGAGGGGGTGAGGAAAAGCAGGTGGGGGCGGAGATGCAGCCAGGACTTTCTACTGGGTGCTCAAACAGTTGCCTGCTCTGTGATAGTAAATAAACAGCAGCTATTTAAGCCATTCCAACTAATGTCTTCTGTGGAAGCTATTTGTCTGTTGAAGAGATGGCAAGGATTGGCTGGTGCAATTAAACTGTTTGCTGGTAGTGCCTTCAAAAAAACTTTGCCCTTAGCCACAGAGTCATCTGTGGTTTATGTCCACCCTTCTTGGCTGCTGGAGGGGCTTGGTAGCAGAAAGTGGACGGCGCTCCCTTCCTGCACTGCTTGCCCCAGTACCAGGCACATAGCAAGGCTCAGCTCAGCCTCACCTCCTCCAGGGAGCCCTCATTGCCCATCTAGCTCTTGGGCATACTGGAAATATCTTTGAGTCTCTGTGAGACTGTATCTGGCTATGATGCCTTTTCCTTTATCCATAACTAGGCAACCTTGGGCTTCTATCTAAACCCCTGAAGCCTCATTTTGCTCTTCTGCAAAATGGCCATAATAGCAGCAATCCGCACTATTTTTTTTGACTATCCAGAATGGTTATGCACAGTAAGGATCAGGCACATGGGTGCTCAATTATTGCTGGCTCGGGTTGTTTTTTCATTGCAAGGACTGTCTCTAAGCCTCATAAAAGTTGAATCAATTTCCCTAGGGACCAGAAAGCATGTCACAGGGCAAGAGCTCCCCAGTTGATCTCTAGCTGTCCCCAAATTCATATTGTCCTCTGATGGAGGGCTGAGTCCCTCAAGGGGAGGGTCTGTGCCTGCTACATCTTTGCATCTTCCAGGGTCTGCTGAACTCTGGGCACATCTGGAGAGTAAATGAATCATTGCTGAATTAAAATATGCTGTGCGGGGCAAATTTGAGGAGGTCATTTTCCTTCCTTAGACAATAGCTTTTGGTCAGGATCCAAGTGCGAAGCAAATGGTCCCTGTGGTTGGGGCACCTGGTGTCTCCTCTTCTCACTCTTTCTACAGTGTGTTTCCTCAGTCAGGAACACACCCCTCATCCTTATCCACCCCTGGCCTCAGAGAAAAGACAAGGGCATCAGTACTTGGTGCCATCTCCCAAGCTGTGGCTCAGTCTGAGGTCCCTTGGCAGAGTGAAAGTCTTCACTCCCTGTTAGAAGCATCCTTCTTCCATGGCAGAGCAGGAAACTCCCTGAACTCCAGAAAGCCTTTAGGCATTCACAGTCAACCCCGAGTATCTGGGAGGATTGGGCACAAGCACCTCCCTATGACTGTGGGAGCTGAGGTTCCAGCCTGCCCTCTGTGCTCTGTGACTGCACCTCCCACAGAGGTTGGGTTTTGGGGTTTAGGCTGGGAGAACCTGGCTGGGAAATCAGGGCTGCAGGGCCCCAGTAGTGTCCTTCTAGAAGTCTGGGCTGTAAAGTTGGAGCTGTTAGTGTTTGAAGGAGATCAAGGTGGAGGGTGGAGTCAGCTTCAGGCTCTCCTGAAGGACCCTAGAAAGCCTCCAGCACTTCCAGGAGCTCAGCTCAAAAACCATTGACTCTCCCAATGTCCCACCCAGCTCTTCTGTCTGTGCTTATGACAGAGAATGATGGAGTGCCTACACTTGAGCACCAGATGCTCACCTGCATGGCATGATTTGCAGATGAGGTGGGGGTGCCAGCCTGGATCCCCAGGGCCCATCGCATGACCTGAAAACCCAGGTCCCAGGCCCATTCCTTTAGGTCTTCTAGGCTTTTCTCTACCAGACTCCCTGTTAACACATCAGGTCCCCGGGAGTGAGCTGACCCTATACCCATGTTTGGGTCCTCTTTAGAAGGGATCAAGTAATTGCAAGACATGGGCACAGGCTCCTGGGAGGAGGGCAAGAGTCGTGGAAAGTGAACTGGGTAGGATGCAGCAGTCCTGTGGGAGGAGACATTGCAAGCCCAAGGAACCAACACTCCCCTGGCACCCGCTGTGTGCCAAGTCACACGACTTGACACTCACAATGGCCCTATGAGATAGATACTGCCTGTCTTCCCTCCAAAGAAACGCCATGAGCGGATAACATTTGTTTTATTCACTGCTACATTCCCAGCATCTAGAACAGTCCCTTCCTGCTCTATAAATATTTGTTGAATGAATAAGGACGCTTATAATTCCATTTTACAGATAAGCAAACCAAGTCTCAGAAATCTTTATAGATGGTCACAGTCATGTAGCTGGCAAATGGTGGTGGCAAGATTGCAAGGAGGTCTCCCTGCCCCCCAAATCCATGTTTCCCATGTGCACTTGTTAGTGACTCTGCCACGGAGAGCGTGTCCATCACCACGCAGGGCTTCAGTGGGGCCACCATTGAGCTTTGGGACCTAGCTTGCTGAGATGAACCGGGGGCTCCAGGCTGAGATTCAGGGGTACGCTGTGGCCCTTTCCAAACCACCAGAATCACAATAGTTTCCTCATCTGTCAAACAAGGGTCATCGCAGTTTTCCCACCAGCCTCACAGAGAGGGTGTGAAAAGCAAAGTGACCCCCGGGGGAAATGGGAGGCAAAAAGTCACAAATCCATAAACACGTTTATTTAAAGGAAAATCGCTCCATGTGACAGCATGCAGCTTCCCCAATAGAGAAAGGGAGAGGAAGGTGAATGCCATCATCATGTTCTGACTGTGGTAATCGGCCTAAATTATTTGCAGCTTCATTCTGAACCCCCTTCCCTCCCCACTTCTCTGAGAAAAGGAGATTATTTTTAATTACAGTTTTACATTGGATTAATGAATCCCCACAATAAGTTAATGAGCAGGACACGGCACCGGGAGACAACACGTCTGATTACTTTCGGAGACTTTCTTAAGCTTCATTATTTCCAGGCTGTCCCCACTGAGCCACCGTGGCCTGGGTGGAGGGGGCAGTAAGGACACTCAGGATCTGCGATGTTGCACGCGTGATACCTGTGGGTTGGGACGAGGCTGGCCTGGCCGTCCTTCAAGGGGGAAATTTCTCTAATGGAACCTGGTAGCACAAGGTCTCCCTAATAAGTACCATAGAACAGAAAGGAACATTCCTGCCTCTCTGTGCCCTCTGTTACCTTTTTTGTTTAGATTCTTATCATCACACACCTGGTCTTGCAATGAGCTCCTAACAGGTGCCCCAGGATAACAGCCTTTAAAGTCCTTCAGTGGCTCCCTGTGGCCTGAAGGATCAAACCCAAACTCCTTAGTTCATTATGATGTGAGCTCTGCCTCCCTCCCCCAAGAAACCACACGACCGTGCTCTTGTAGGCCTCTGAGCATCCAAGCATTGTTCCTGCGGATGGAAGCATCTTTTCCTTCTCTGTCTTCCTGATGAAATCTTACTCACCCCTTGGGATAAATTAGCTAGGAAGCTTTGCCTGGCGCTTGGAAGCAGCTCGGGGCCTCTGCTACACTCCCAGAGCACCATCCTCAGAGTCTTTATAGCATTCGCTTCCCTGCCTGGTGTTCACGTGCCCACATGCCTGCCTTCCCTTCCCGGCCAGATCGTACTCTGTGAGCACAGTCACATGGTCATGTTTATTCACCTCTGCATCCCCCGCCCTGGTGCAGATATGCAGCAGGTTCTCAGCAAATGTGGGTTCAACCAAATTAAGGAACAAGTGAATGATTGAATGGGCAAATTAGTGAAGAACCTCCCCTGACCTAGAGTGATGCGGTTCGCTTGCCCTTAACTTCTCTCCCACATGACGTTCCTGGACTTGTGTCTATTGAAAATCTGAATTCTATGCTCAAGGCTGCTCCTCTGTAGTTCATTCTAGCTATCAAGAGAGACTAGATTTTACTGCAATAGCGAGCATGTCCAGATTGTCAGTGGCTTAACACTCCATTGTGAGTTGGCTGAGAGGGCTCTACTCCATGCAGTGACTCAGAGCCCCAGGATGGCAAGACCTCTGCCATGCTGTAGCTGCACCATCTGGGAGCCTTCTTGGTTACATCGGCAGGAGAAGAGACTAGAGAATCACATAAGGGCTTTTTGCTGCCTCAATCTGTAAGCAATGAAGATGCATATTTCCTTGGTGAGAGAGAGTCACTGGGCCCCACCTAACTGCAAAAGGCTATAAAATGCAGGGAGCCAACAAAACATTTCATGAGTGTTGCCATCTCTACCACTGTCTTAGTCCACTCAGGCTGCTATAATGAAATATAAGAGACTGGGTACCTTGTAAACATCAGAAATTTATTTCTTACAGTTCTGGGAGCTAGAAAGTCCAAGATCAAGGCACAAGCAGATTTGGTGTCTGGTGAGGGCCGTTTCCTGTTTCATAGGTGGTACCTTCTAGCTGTGCCCTCACCTGGTGGAAGGGCAAACAAGTTCCCTGGGGCCTCTTTTATAAGGGCTCCATCCCTTAATACCATTACCTTGGGGAAGGGTAGGATTTTTACATATGAATTTGAGGGAACACAAACATTCAGACAATAGTGGCCACACACTCCTTAATCATGTTTCTTTTTATCCCTGGGTTCAAAGAACACTGTATCCAAATTTAAGTGTTATATACCTGGGGCAACAGAGAGTGTCCCCAATCTGAGATCCATGGTTTAAATTAACTCTAAAACTGGACAAGTATCAGAGTATCTCTGGGCCTTGTAGACACAGTCGAATGGCTTCCTCTGAGTCCCCAAATCTGCACCTCAGCCCACCAGTCACAGCTCATTGCACCTGTGGCTTCTACCTCTACAGGTGTCTCATTCTCTATCCCCTGATGGCCTCAGTGCAGGATGGCTCTTTACTCCTCTACATCTTCATCTCCCCACATTCCTTCCTTTAGGGTAATCTGTGCCCACCTCCCTGGAAATCAGTCCTATGCCACATGCTTTGCTTGTTAGCATATGATTGGCCATCATGGGAGAAAATCCTTCGGTAAGACGTATCCATGAAGGGCATTTGTAGCAGCATGGACTGTCTTGACCTCATGCTTCAAGTTACTTTGTGTGCATGCTGCCATTCCATGCCCACAAGACACACACCACATAACATCCCCCTTTCAAATTGGCTTAGGATTTTAGAGGTCAACTGCAGCATTGGCCAAGGGTGGGGGGAAAGGGAGGGAAACCACCCACCTAGTGTTTTGTTCACACCAGAATAAAATATCTCCTAAGACAGAATAAGTCACAGAAATAGCTGTAATTCTGCACCTACAGCATTCTGGTTATCCTAGAAAACAAAAATCCCAGCCTCGAAGGCCCAAGGAGGATGTGTGCCATATGTGGTTACTAAGGTTTGGAGGTTTATTTTTGGAAGAACAGCTTGGTGGGCTGTAATGTCAGTTTGGCCTGAGAGAGAACCCTTAGACAAAAATTCTGTCTGCATCAGCACTGAAGGTGTTTGTGTCTTCAGGGATTTCTTGTGGGCATGATTAATCAGCCAGCATCTTTTTATTTGGTTCATAGTCTGTTCTGGATATCAGAGAGGCAAAGGCACCTGGAATGTGGTCATGGCCCTCCAGCAGCTTCTACTTGGGTTGAGGAAGGGAGGGAGGCACATGCCACTGGCAGGCCATTCAACATCCAAACCAGGGTGTACTCCTCATGTCTGGAAGGAGCTGGGGGAGCAGTGTGGGCTTAGGGGATCAGGAAAGCAGAGCAGAGTAAGGACAGAAAGACAAAAAGCTGCTTGAAAGGACAATTAAGACAAGAGGACCATCACAGCAAATGTGTGTTGGCACAGTTACACAGAACTTGGACAGCCATGAAATGATGGCCAACTGGCCTAGGCTTGCGTAAGGGAAGAGCAGGAAATTGAAGGGAGATATTTCTAGCAGGTCAAAGTAGCATCTTCTTCCTCTGACCCCTGAAGACATCTCTCTTTAATGCTCGTGACTTTCTCCTTCGCTTGCATTCTTTGAGACTTAGCTCTACTTAGAGAGTTTGAAGACTGAGGAACACCCCATTCCTCCTCTTGTTTCCTGCCATGGGGCCAAGTATATTGACTCACATTTAGCAAGCATGCAGTAAACATGCGTTGAATTGAATAGAATTGAGTTGAATTGCAGCTAGATTCTGAGAGCCTGATGGCCAGAAGGAGTCTAACAGGGGAAAGCGTTGGCCTGTTATCATTACAGTCAGGTTAAGAAGATTGGACTTTATCCTGAAAGCAATGGGGAGCCACTGATGATTGTGGGCAAGGGTGTAATATGTGTACAAGTCTGTGTATAACTGGCTGACAGAGAGAGAGTAAGGAGACCTAGCGATTCCTTGTGAACCTCTTACACCTGCTCAGGAGTCTGTGTAAGGTGGTATGAAGACAATAAGCTCAAATGCTCACGGGAGCCAGGCAGCTTCCTAACACCTGGAGAAGTAACTGGGCGCATTATTTTCAACATGCTTTGCTTTCATGTTAAACAGGTGGAACTAGGCTTCACCTACACAAAGAAATAGCTCTGCCCATTTTCCTGGAAGCATGAGTCCTTGGTTTCTATAGAGTCATGGGTGCAAGAAAATACGTATTTCTTGCTTATAATATATCTTTTCCTATAAGTGCCCAAGTGTCATAACTGATAGCAGCTGGCACTCATTCTCCATGCCAGGGACACCAGGATGAGCAGTGGGCACAGTACCAGACTGGAGCCTATATCCTAAACTAAAGGCGGAAGCTGCTGGTTAGCTCCAGCCAATTATTAACAAGCAGGAATACAGGCCTGACATCACCAACTCCATTTTTGAAAATTAAGTAGAAATCCAGGGTTCTCCATGACTTTTTCCAATCTTATAAAGTTGACTCAAACCTGTTTGACACACTGTATGTACCAATCAAAATACAGGTGCAGCTTCCTACTTCTCAGCCTCTGGTTGGTTGTGAAAAGGATGGATCTGGAGCCCAAAACCAAGATTTGAGTCCCAAGTCTGATCATCACTGAACTTGAGCAAGTTCCTTAACCTCTTTGAACTTCAAAGGTCTAATTTTAAACATGCAGATAGCATTTCTCTCCTTACAGGATGGTGAGGATTGAATGAGATGCTACGGGGGAAAGCATTCTGCAAGCTCCAAGGGCTATAAAAAGCGTTAGGTCTTTGAAGTCTAAGGTGGAAGGAGACAGGACTGAGCTCTTGCCTGCTTCAGAGCACAATTCCTTCGTGAGAATAGATTAGGAAAAATGATATGTGGGTTCAACTTGGGGCAGTTGTGGGACTAGGGTGCTGGGACAGTGTTCCAAGAAATTACTCGGTCATAGAAAGCTTCTGAAATCTGGGCATGAGAATACATTTGGCCACAGTTGCCTAGTGCACTGCCAGCTGTCCTCAGTGGTCCATGTAGAGAAAGTTATCTCTGTGAGTGAAATGTATACGATGTTTTGACCAACATAACTTCTCTCGGATGTTTGTTGAGTTCAGAGCCCTGGGAGGGAGGTGTGTTCCATGGGTCAAGTGGAACCAGTAGAAAACAACAGCAAAATCTAGAGGTAAAGATGATAAAAAGAGCCTGGTCTCTCTCCACTGGAAAGGCCTGAAGTCTGTCCCATCTCTAAAGCTCAGCCTGCATTTGGTCTCAGTTTGATAAGCGCTCCCTGAAAGCCCCTTTTCATGTTCTCAGCTTTCACCATGGTAGGCTGGCTGAGCCACCAGAAATTATCCTGCAAAAAGGCAGAGGCAACAATGAATGGCTTTGGCGAAGATGCCCTTTGCAGAGTTAACTCTCCGCCGACATTTGCATCTGTAATGATCTGTTCTGCAGACTCAATCATAAAAATGAGCACAGTTCAGGGATAAAGTGTGTGTCTTTTAAACCATGTCTCTATGTGTGTGTTGATATGTAGTTTCCAGTGTAAGGTCCACCTATGTTCAGGCGCACATGGGAGTGTCTGGCTGAGCAGGTCCAACCAAAGCAAAGAAAATTCACCAGAGGGCCATTTTGACCCGGTAGCAAAGCTTTCATCTTTGGGGAGGACGGTTGCAAGGAAAATGTGCTCGCTGTCTTTCCAGTGGGGCCCACAAGCTCACCGCACCTCGCATCAAGCAAGATAGGATGAGATGCAGGGAAACTGCTGCCTTACTGAAAACCCTATGTGCCACTGAGAAACAAGATTTCGTGCCCCTGTATCCAAGGGTAACACAGAGGAATGCTCACTCCCAGCCTAGCATGGGCCTCCACAGCTACTACACCATGAAGTCCGGCTGCCACATAACAGACAGTATAAGTATGTCCCTGAAACACTCCTTTGTGGTTTATCTGAAATTCAAATTGAACTTGGAATCTTATATTTTTATTTGCTAAATTTGGCAACTCTACTGTGAAGTCTCCGCTGTCGGCGGGCGGGGAAACCCAAAGTGTCTCACAGAAGCAGTGTTTCCAAGAGGCCCCTGGAGACTTTCCTGGGAGCTGAGTTGTAAGGCGAGCATTATGGGTGAGAACCAGTGAAATGTGCACTGTTTCTGACAATGTGACTCCACTTGCCCCACAAGCTTGTGAAGTTTGGGATTATGCAGAGTTCCTTTTTCCAAAGAGGTAGAAAGATAGTCATGAGTAACCTAACCTTAGGACATTTCTTGCACTCATTTTTTCCATTTTTTGGTAAAGTATAATTATATACAGTAAAATTTGCCTTTTATCATGTATAGTTCTATGAGTTTTGACAAACAAATATCATCATATAAATATCATAACAAGTGAGATATGAAATAGTACATCATCCCCACAATTCTGCTGTGTCCCTTTGTAGTCATATAACCATATAAATACATACAGGAAAAGCATTTGGCAAAATTTAACATGCATTCATCTTATTCTCTTATTAAACTAGGAATAGAAGGAATATTTCATAATGTGATGCAGAATAGTCTACAATAAATATATAAAACATCATATTTATGATGAAATAGTAAAAATATAAAAATATGAGCAAATGGTATCAACTGTTACTACTTCTATTCAATGTGATTCAAGGGATTTTTTAGCCAATGCAATAAGAAAAGAAAAATAAATAAAAGATATAAACACTATAGACATGTGATCATCATATTTCACAGATGATATGAAATAAATTTAAAAAACAATTTAGGAAAACGCTACTTCAATTAACAAATGAATTCATCACTTATACAGACTGATGAATAAACTTACTATGTAAAAATCAGTTATATTTTCTTATGACAGCAACACTGATTTACTTTGAAAAACAATGAAAAAATAAAAATATTGGTCAATCATACATCTTACCAAGGACTTTTATGTATCCTGTATAAGGAACACTTAAAATTTAATAAGAGAAACAATTGAATTATAAACTCAGCATTTTACTGAAGAAGATATATGAATGGAAAATAAGCAAATAAAAGTTGCTTAAAATTTTCATCATGAGGGAACTAAAAATTAAAATCATAAGAAGATACCACTACACATACACTAGAATGGCTAAAATTTGAAAATTAAAATTCAAAAACAATTCAAACCAACTGTAGGTGAGCTTTCCCATGCTCCCAGTAGGAATGAACTATAATACAGTCTGGAGAACAGTTTAGAACATTCTTAATAAGTCAAACATACATTTATCATATGTCTTATTCTGCTCTTGGGTATTTACTGCTGTAGGGTCACATGTCCCTACAAACATATGACATGAATATTTATAGCAGCTTTATTTGTAATAGCCCCAAACTGGGAATAGCCCCAATGTCCATCAACAGGTAAATGGATAAAAAATTATGGTATATCCATGCAAGAGTATACTACTTTGTAATAAAAAAGAATAAACTATTGATATGCACAACAACATAATATTAACAACCCAAATATTGATAGTAAGATAGATTTATTTTGGTAAACGTCATATAATGGAACACAATATGGCAATGAAAATGAACAAGTTATTGCTATAGGCAACAGTGTGGATAAATTCACAAACATAATATTGAGTTCTCTAAAAAAGGCAGATATATATTTAAGATTTTTATGCAAATAAATTTTAAAAACCCGTACAACCTCTATTGTAGTAGACATCAGGACAGGGATTACTTTCAGGGGAAGGGATTAGTGACTGGCAAGTGGTTTGGAAATGGACAATTTCTTGATGTGAGTGATAATTTCTGTGTCTAATTTCTCTATTAAAATGTATGTTTACACTTATGATTTGTTTATTTTACTGTATGTCTATCATATTTCACTAACATGGTTTATCAAAAAAATAAGTTTTAGTTCAAGACCAGCTTGAGTAAGAGCAAGACGCTGTCTCTACAAAAAGTAGAAAAATTAGCCGGGTGTGGTGGTGATCCCTGTAGTCCCAGGTGCTTGGAAGGCTGAGGCAGGAGGATCCATTGACATTGAGTCCAGGAGTTGAGGTTGCGGTGAGCTGTGATGACACCACTGCACTCTAGCCAGCGTGACAGAGTAAAACTCTGTCTAAAAAAAAAAAAAAAAAAAAAGAGCAGAATTTTAAAAGTTAGGAATAGTTCTTTTTAACTGATTTTTAACATAGACACAATATTTCTCAATATATATATTTAGATTGTGGACTTTAATCTAATACAAAACTCTACTATCATCATGGGTTGGCTATTTACTTGTTCAGCTAGACCATAAGCTCATTGAGAGTAAAGACCGTGTCTCTATACATCTTTTGTGTCTTACCTGATGGAGCAGTTTGATTCTAACGCCATGTCCTCTTGTTCCCATAAAGATATTGTCACTTCAGCCATACACTCTAAATTTTTGTTTGGAAAATATGGTCACTACATATATACCTGCATCATGTTGCCATGGACCTAATAGATACATTATAAATCTTTAACTAATATCACTTAGAAATAATTTCCTAATTTATATAGTATAATTAGTAAATTGGTGTATTAAACAATTAACAATATAATCTTGTCCCTGCACAGTCTTTGGAAGTCTTACAGGATCTCTAGCTCAACTTCCCAGTTAAAGGCCACAGCAGCTTGTAGGTACTTTCTGAAACCTAAGGATCTCTGGCTCAACCCAGGAGTCCAGGTCCCCACAAGCTAAGTGGCTTTATAGCCAGTTTTTCTAGTACTGGGGACCAGGAGATGGAAAATACAGTGTTTAAGACACAGACTTTGTGGCCAGACGACTTTGATTTAATCCTAGCCTCCCCACTTCCTAGCTGCGTGACCTCGGGCCAGTTACTTAACTCGGTTAAGCCTCAATTTCAATCTTTGAAATTGGGATAATGATTGTTATCTCACAGGATTATTATGAGAATTCAATGAGATCTTGTGTCTAAAATGCTCAGGACGTAGCATACCAAGTATTAAGCACTGCAGAAAAGCAGCTATTATTATTCTAAATTGTTTATTTTGGGGAATAAACTCTCAGGAATGCACTGACTTTTATGCTCACATACATTCCTGAGTATTTACATGCACACAGAGGCAAGTGAAGGTTTCACATCCTCGCGCTCCAAGATTCATTTTTGTCATCTGGCCTCAACCGCAGGTGTGAGTCAGGGGCATTTTGAGCTGAACCAAAGATGGGCAAAGTTCTGTAAATATTGACAAAATCTTCTGGGGATGGGAGGTGGGAGAAAAACAGCCCATGTGATCAATGCTTATATAAAGGGACAAATTCTATATCAACGTCCCTCCATAATGTGGGTCACCGGATTATTTACAATCCTGGGACATATAGATGGTTGTATCTCCAGGTTAGAAAGCACTCCCCACATTCTTGGTGACTGGGCTGTATTTGCCTGTTTGCCTTTTTAGTGGAGTAGCCTGGGAATTTGGGCCAGGAACAGGGACATTTGACACTTGTCACGAAAGTAGTGGGAAATTTGGACTCTACTACAAAGTTGCTCATTAAAATTTAGTCACCATTTGAAGGTTCAGCAGATAATCACAGGGGTACATAAAAACATGCTGATCTATAATACATATGCTTGGATGATGGGGCCACCAGTTGCCTCAGTGTTACGCTTGTGACTGTGTTAATTGTCATGTGGATAAGGGAAGGTTAACGTTGGTAAAATATTAATGGCTGACACTTAAACAATGTAGATGCAATTCAACGCATTACTGGGAAAGAGTTACAGAAATGCAAGAGCATTGGAGACAGAAACTCAAAATGGAACTTTCAGAATGCCATCTAAATTCAAATATGCCTAGAAAATGGACAGAAAGAAAAAGAGCATAAAACCATAATACGTTTTGACCACTGAATATCTTTAGAAGTCAATGGAGCACCATAGACCATTATTTTATTGAGTTATGTGCATGTGGTAAATCTTTCCTAATCTCTTAATCAAAATTAATCCCTTTTGTCTGAGTTTCTAAAACATGTCTCTTATTTTACTTTCTGCTTACATACACTCAGAAATATTTGCACATATTTTATCCTAACTTTTATAATGCACAGTCATATTTACAGTTTTGCCACGAAAGGTACCCAGATCCTGATAATAAGTGAAATTGCTATTTACTGTGCCCTTTGGCTATGAATTGCATCAGATACTTTATCCCAGGTGTTGCAAACTTACAGCCTGCAGACAGTCAGCACATCTGTCTTGTTTGGCTTGCATCATGTGCAAAAAATGATTTCAAATGTCTTTAGATGGAGCATGCATTTTCCAGGTACATATGCTCTTTAGATTTCTACTCTTTATTGTCTTATACCTGGCCTTCTTCACTCATTTACAGTGTTTGCATAGCATACAAATCCATGGTTGGGATTTGTGTGTGATTTTAGTGGTCAGCTATAATTTAGCTACTGAACAAAGCAAATGCATGCATCTTCATGTTCGGGAAAGAGGTAAGAAGTTTAGTGTGGGGACTGAGAGGATGTAGCTTCAGTCCTAGATAAAGAGATGAGGAAAGAATGCAGAGGACTAGTAAAACATCGATTAAAAATACTCAAGAAGGAAAACATATTTTCCTATGTAAAAGAACATCCAGCATCCATGAGGACGTATATAAGGCTTCATGAAATGCCCAAAGTGGATCAAATATGTAATCAGATGATGGAGCAGAAGTGTTGGAAAACTGAAGAGCAAGCAGCTCCTGGGTTCTGAATAAAGACGACAGTAACTCTCTGGTCCAGAGTGGAGAAGCAATGGATGTATCGGCAGAAGATTGTTCACGTCTCCCTTCAGCGATATGGGAGTGGACACCTGCCAGCCCCTTATATTAAACAAATAAGATGATTGCATGTGCAGACTAAGCCCCAAGCTCTCTCTGTGTCTCCAGACAGTCTTCCCTTTTGATGTCACTGGGGTAAGTGTAAGATGGTGTCATCTGTTAATCAATCTTTCTAAGTTTGTTTCAAGATTTCTTTTTTTAATTTTTAAATTTTTTCAGTTTTAATTTTTTTTTTTTAAAGACACAGTCCTGCTATGTAGCCAAGGCTAGACTTGAACTCCTGGGCTCTGGCTATCCTCCCACCTCAGCCTCCCGAATCACTGGGACTACAGGTGTGCACTGCTGCACCCAACCTGTTTCAAGATTTCTTGTCCTATATCTGAGAAATTGCCATGAAAGGATTTCAGGACACATTTTATTAAACCAACGGTCTTGGGATAGTCTAGAAAGGTTACACAGACGTAGGTGCTGCAGATAGAAGCAGTTTAATTTCTCCTTGATCCCATTAACAACTGGGGTTCTTAGATGTAGGGGGAAACTTGGAGTTTCTCCTTGGCACCTCCCTACCCTCTTCTTCTGCAACCTCCTTCTGAAAAGAGGACAGGGACGTCTTTCCTGGACCACCAGCCTGCTTCATTCAGTGTTTCTCAAACATTTATTGGCCAGGGACCATACACCAAGCAGTATGCTAAGTGCTTAAGAGAACAAAGCAGTTTCTTTTTGGGAGCTGCCTTCATTTCTTCTTTTACAAATTCACTTTAGATCCTTTTCTGAAAATCAGCCTTCCAGTTTGCCTTGCTTCCCTCTCTAATAAGTCACCTTTACTAACTTGTTTTAACCCTTTTATGTTGGGAGAATTGGTATATCCACAGCTGCAGAGATTGCAAAGTCAAAGGGTTCTTATATCTCTTTATGTCCAATGTAGTTCTTTTTACGCATTTAAGGATCAAAGAAACAATTACGAAGAGGATTAGAAAGTCATGTATACCACAATCCTAACACTTTTCTTCTCTCTATATAATAATAATAATACAACCACTGCCATATACTTCATGATTGTCATGTCAGTGGCAAAGCAGTTTGCATATGTTGCGTGGCTGAATTCTCTCAGCATTTTAAGGTGGATGATTTTATTCCCATTTTACAGATTAGGAAACTGAGACTCAAAATCATCCTGTTGGTACAGGGTAGAGTCAGGATTTAAACTCTTGGTTTTCTGACTGTAAAGTGTTGGCTTCTTCCATTTACCACCCTGCCCAGGAAACGCAGAGCAGTGATAGCAATAACCCATACGTGTTTTTAGGTATAACCCACAATGCCACAGAAATAGAGTCTTCAGATGTTTTTAGACAACAGTGTACTAGGAACTGCACGTACTTAATAAAGAGATCACATTTCCTTTGGGGGCCCTGGGCATGCTGGAGGCCCTGCTGCCTACAAGCAGAGAGTGGTTTGTATCTGGCTCAGGAACTGGTTTGGCTGGCACTAGATGCTGGATTACCTTGGGTAAATCATTTCTCCTCCCCTCAATTTCCTTACCGGCAAAACTGGGAGGTGGGACAAGCCGGTGGGGCCCTAATGTCCCCTCTGGTATCCTCTGATGGAGGCTGCTTCTGTTGAAACCTCCTGAAGCCCAGAGCTTGAACTTTGCCCGACAGTGGGGACAGCACAGCCCAGTGGACAAACTCTGGTGTGAGTTCCCACCCTGACAGTGTGACCTTGGGCAAGTCACTCTCCATCCTTGGCCTCAGCACCCTCCTGTGTCAAATGAGAGGTCCTGTGGTGTCTAACACTAAATTTCTCACCTCACTCCTACAGGTAGCAGAGAGAAGTTGCCACCTCCTATTCCTGAAACAGTTTTAGTCTAGTCGGTTCCTCCAACCGAGAGCCAGGTGCCCACTGTGAGGCTGTCTGATTGTTCAGGCTTTACTTAAACCATTAACCTCATGATAACATTCTTGGGGGCATCAGGTTATAACAAGGACATAAAAATTATGAGCTGTATTTGTCATTGACTTCATGGCCTTTAATGGCCCTGCTGTCTCCTTAAGCAGATGGGAAGTAATCTTACGGCTGAGGCTTGGGAAAAGGAAATGTCTGGAAGCCCTTCTGCACAGAAGCAAAGAGAGAGCAAGGCCTGCCCCAGCAGGCAAAATAGGCTTCTGTGATAATAAAGTATGGTGGCAAAATGAAACATTAAAACACCCTATCAAAACCTAAGTGCTTCATCACTACCGCTAATGAAAATATATGATTGCCTAATAAAATGCTCCATGCCGGCCGCTGGTCATGGATCTGCATTTATTAACACCTGTTACGGCTGCAATCTCCTTCCTGGGAAGGGTGACCTTCCACCCCAGATGGCTCATGGCCTGGGGAATGCAGTCATGGGGCAATTGTTGGGCCAGTGGGTCTCACAGGAGAATCCAGCCGACCTGGGACCCAGGAACACCTGTGCTTCTTTAAGCAATAAAAAGACAAGGGCAGTGGCTGGTGAGGGAGCTAGAAGAATAAAACAGGAGGTTCCATCTGTCTCGAATGTGCCTCATGAACTGGGGCTGTGTCAGCTGTGTTACGAACACAGGAACAAAACCTGGCGGTGTTGCAGTACCCTCAGAATGCAAAACAGACTTCTTAGTGGATATAAAAGGAAGAACTGAATTGCTTTGTCTTTCCTATCTGTTCCTCTTTGATGAGTATTTCGTCCGTCGTTCAAAAGAAAAGTCACCAAGACCATCCACAATTTGAAATTCCTGGGCAGTTTGCAGCCAGACACTCTGAATGAAGCTTCATGCTAAAATGTATATATACTGATGACATTTGCACAGGACTTTATCATTTACAAGATTTCTGCAACTTGATAACATCAGCTGTCACCTCTGACACATGTATGATCTCATTTGATTCTAAAATAAACCCTGTGTGGTTGGCAATATAATTATTCTCAAATTTGATGATGAGATTTACAGCGGGCAGTTAAATTATTTGAGGTCTCATAGCTTGTCAGTTTCAAAGCTGGTTCCCAAACAATGATCTCAGATGCCTTAATCTGATGCCCTGGCACCTTGAAGTAAAAAGAACCCACCACGCTCCAAGACCACCTTCATCCTGAGGGTGGCTACCGCCATCCAAACTTGAAGTGGCACAGATTGCAGCCACATCAAATGCTTTTTTAGAAACAATAGGATTTGCGTGCTGGCCCTGGGGGCCCTGGAGGAGCCTGAGGACTCTACATTGAGGAAGAGGAAGGGACCACATGATATGAGCAAGACCTCCTGCCCCAGAATAGCTCCTGCATTCTCCCACTGTCTGAACTGGTACCTGTAAACAGTCATCATTTTGGGTCTTGAGACGTTCTCCACCATGTTACCAAACTGAGCTCTTCTTTCTGCCTTTGTAATGATGTAAATGATAGCATGGGATTAGATGCTTCCAGTTTTTCTTTACCTCCAACCCTGCATGTCTCTAATTCGCAATTCTGCCTCAGGTGGTTCCAAGGTGGGGAAACAACGTTTAGACTTAATTTAAAGGGAAAAAAGTGGGCACGTCCATTAAACAATAAATACTTAGCAGAAACCATTCAGATATTATCCAGCCATCACGCCATCATCCTCCAAGGTAAATATTATTGTCACTATTTTATAGACCCAGAATTGGAGTCTAATCCGAGTTAAGAAATTTGCTTAGTGCACCCAATGGAAGGTAGTGGGGTTGACTTTCACCTCTGGGTCTATCCAAGGCCTGTGAACTTTTCTGATGCATCACGAGGACTACCAATGACAGCCCCCACCTCGAATTTCCTACTCTCTGTCAGAAAGACCCTTGGGCTGTAAACCCTATTACCTAACTTACGATGTCTCCCTTCTCATAAGTTGCCTCCCGGCGAAGGCACTTTATTACTGACTATATTCTCAAATGCATTTTTCTTTTCCGGCCACTACAATTTTCACAAGCAGAGGGGCATTGTTAACTCGAGTTTTCCTCGCTGGACTTGATGTTGGCTGATTGCATTCCGCAGACACGCGCTCCTCCCACTGCGTGGCTGAGACAGTCCCCCATCATTTCTGCATCCCAAGCTGGCAGGGAGTGTGACTAAGCAGCATCTTTTTTCTCCTCCAGAAAGAATAGGATGGAACCACTTTGTGGAGGAAAATAAGAGGCTCAGATAATGAGAAATCCAGATTACTGTTTTCCTCCAAAACGGAAGAGGAAAACTTACCAACATCAATTCCTCCCCCATCCTCTCTCCCTCCCTTCCACCCTCTCTTTCCTTTGTCTTTTGTGAGTGTAAATTATTTGGAAAGCATAGTTTTAAACTCGAGGGAGAGGTCTATAAATATTGAAAGAATTGTTCATGATGCACAAAAGGCCCACTACTAGAGAATTAAGTTTATACATTTTGATACAGTATCACAAGACAGAATGGAGGGTCTTTTCAACTACTTATTGGGAAACTTTTCATCTGCTTATTTGAAATGTTTGCAACAGATTGGCCAATCTTCTAACAGATTAGGATGGGGAGCACAGATCACTCAAGACTTGCATAGAAGAAATGGCCCCTGAGCATGGGGTAGGCACAAGGGAAAGAGCAGGCTGGGAGGAAGAGCTGTGGCAGAAGTGGGAGCTGGAACCAGGAGCAGAGAAGAACTTGGGGACTTTGAGGAGGGGAGAGGACTTAGAGAATTCTGGGGAATGTTGAGCACAATGGCTCTGACGAGCAGTGACAGAAAGGTGTGTGGTTTCAAAACTCAAAGCTTCCCCTTTCTCAATTTGGTATAGAACTAACCCAATCGGGAATAGCACTCACGCCTGGAACCAGGAGACAATCGCAGTGTGACCCAGGATGGAACAGAGGGTGTTTGCAGAGGCCGTGCACAGCAGGCCACTGTGGAGCCCACAGTCGAACCTTAGCTTTGCTTCCCACCATCTGCTTAACTCTTGACAACTGACAAACTCTACGAGGATCGGTTTCCTCATCTGAAAAATGGGGAGAACATCCCCTACTCTGTGTGATTATTAAAAGTATGAAGTGGGATGCTGCCCTTAAAACACTAGGCCCAGCTCACAATAAGCACCTAATTGTTATTAGGATCACAACACAGCTTTTTTTTTTTTTTAAAACAATGTCATATTGTCAAATATATAGAATATGTAGGATTTTTCTTTCTTTTCCTGCAACTTTCTCCGTAGCTGTCTCCACTTTGGAACTTACTCTCTTCCCTTGTGGGAAGATGGGGAAGAAAGTAAGTGAATGGGGTTGTGATGCAGACCTCTGAGAAGGAGTCGCGACCGGCTGGTATTCAGTCATCGCGAGACACAAAGCTGTGGGAAGCACATCTTAGAGCAGTGACAGCCTTAGCGAGGCTTGGGGCCCTTTAGTCTTGTGTGCTTAGGGTGCATCCAACTCCCAGGGAATCAACAATTAGCTCTTAGGATCCAGACTTCATTCTGGTCCTACTAATGGTTTGCTCCATAGATTACCAAGGTGGCTTAAGGTGCTAGATGTACTAGGACATAGAGAAGCCTCTTGGTCACCCTTGTGAATCCAGTGGTCTTGCCGAGGGGAGAGTACTTTCGAGGCTGGTCAGCTCAGCCTGCAGTGTCTGCCCACCGGGTGATAAGTAGGCGATGGTGGGAGGCCACCTCGAGCTTGGGAAAGGTAGCCAGAAGTGGCAGCTCTAGACAGGAAGGGGCTGTGAAATCTCCCTCATTTGTCAGCAAATCCATTCGTCAGGCACCCATTCCTCAACACGCTTTTACACACTGCCCACTGCATGAATCATCGATTTAAGCACTTTACTGCTTTTTGTGCAAACCTTATCCTTTCTGACTCAACCCAGAACTAGCGTGTTGGGGCTTAGGGAAAAAAAAGAAAAAAAAGAAAAAAAAATAGGAAGACATCGGAAGTCTGCTGCAAGACTGCGTACATGCAGGGAATTTTCAGAGGGACATTCACTCAACCCACATTTACTGAGACCTATTCTGGCCAGGCATCATAATAAGCACTGTAAGAAAAACAAAGATGAATAAAACATATTCTCTGTCCTTGAGGATCTCACAGTCTAGTGGGCAATGTGAACAAATAAGAAAATGAGAATAACACAAAGTGATACATTTTGAAATAGAGTGGTAGGAATGTGCTCTGGGAGAAATGGGGACTGCCAGGCAAGACACGTGCACGCCGGGACTCTCCTGTTTGGTGCTTGGCCACTGAGAGGCCAGCACCGGAGAGCAGCGCAAGCCCTGGATGGAGACCCCGAGTCTCAGCAGGAGGGGGAGGGGAGTGCAGCAAGTAGGGGTGAGGGTGGGAGTTCAGAGGTCATTGAGCAAACACTAGGTTTTTTAAATATATCTGGGAGGTTTCATTTTGTTTTCTATACATGAGGGTCAGCCACTTCAACGTCACAAACCCCAGAGAGGTCAAGCAACTTAGAGCCATTCAGCAAGAAGAGACTTCCAGAACCAAAATGACAACTGTCGGGGGTCCTGGGACTACATCTCGGAGCTCTCTGTAGCCAACAGAGAGCAGAACAACATGGGTTATAAATTTGCCACGTATGGGGTTGGCACTGCCCTTATTTCTGCCACGTTGGGTCTGCCTATGTCAAATATTCTGCTTGTACTTAATAAATGTTTACTGTGATTATGAACAATAACATCTATAAATAAACAAAATTCCTGCAGCTTTGGGGACACAGGGAGGCAGTTCTATGTCCTTGTGTGGAGGGGACTCTCTGGGGGCAGAGGACAGGTGAGGGTGAGAAGCAGTGACAGAGCATTCCTGGCAAGGCAGACAAAGTCCATAACTTGGTTCACTGAAATCCCCTGCTTTTTTTCTCTCAGTTTTAGAACTGGCCCAATTGGGTGGGACAGCTGTGTTTTCTTACTAGGAAACGAGAGTGTGTTTCCACAGGCAGAACGATTTCTTACTTTCATCTCTCTGATAGCCTTCATGTAACCAACACTCATTAAACGAGGCTCTGATCATATGCCCCAGGCAAATGAATTTGACTTAAGATTTCAATAGCAATGAAAATTCAGACAATTATCCAGAATGAACAATTTGGAAAATATACAGCCCTCTTCTGTTAAAGGAAAAAAATCCTCAGTTATCCTTATAGCATAGGAAGGAGGCCTTTATTCAGGACTATGGTCATGGGTATGCCCACTGCCATGGGGTCTGCAGTGTAAGGGGGAGGCAAGTGGGAATTTATAGCCGAGGAGCAGTGTGGGGTCAGTGGGTGGAAAATGGCTAAGAAGAAACATCGGGGGTACGGGGTATTCTGGCTAAATTGACCTAACAAAATTTTCCATAGAAATATAGGGTCATCTACGGCCATACCACCCTGAACACGCCCAATCTTGTTTGATCCGGAAGCTAAGCAGGGTCAGGTCAGGTTAGTACTTGGATGGGAGAAATATGGGGCCATTATGAAGTTCTATCTTAGGGCCTAGAACAGAACTCTGCTCACATTTGGTGCTTAATAAATTCTGACCCACTAGGACGGCACTTCTTTCCCACCGAAGTCCCAAAGAATGAGTCTTTCTCACTTAAACCAGCCACCCCAAACAGCTGTTTCATTTACATGGGACCCTCTTAGCAATAAATCTTATGGAATTTCTGCTAAGTTTGAGAAACTATGATACAAGCTAAAAGGTTAATAGGAGAGAGTTCTTACCTTTTAGGATCTTACAAACTACTTAGACAAATTAGAAGTAGAAATAAAAACTATTACATAAAAATAAACTTAGTAAACAAGTTATTTATGTCATATGGGTGACAGGGGGATGGATTGAAATTCTAAATATGGAGAAGTGTCTTAATCGGTTTGGGTTGTTCTAATAAGGGTGGCTTAAATGGCAAACATTTATTTCTCACAGTTCTGGAACCCCGGAAGTCCAAGAACAGGGTGTGGGCTTATCTGGTGTCTGGAAACAGTCACCTTTTCATTATATCCCCACATGGCTCAGAGGGCACTCTAATCTTCCTTTTCTTGTAAGGGCACTAACTCCATTCGTGAGAACTCCACCCTTATCGTCTGATCATCTTCCAAAGACTCCACCTCCAAATACCACCAATTGAGGATTAGGCTTCAACATATGAATCTTGGGGTAGGGGGACACAACATTCAGTCCCCAGCAGGGGACATCACAGTAGCCTCAATAAGAAGGTGGGAGGTGAGTGAAGACCTGGAAGAGGTGGGGATTATGACCACACTGGTCTGGGAGAGGGCATCCCAGTTAGAGGGGATGCCCTGGACAAGTTTTTAAGGAGGACTCTTCGAGGGGGATGGCAGAAGAAGAGGTCCCCAAGTACTGGAGGCCAGGTGGTATAGGGTCCTATAGGCAACCAGAATGGTTTTCACTTTTACTCGCAGGAAAATGGGAAACTATTGCAAGGTTTTGAGTTTAAAATGTGGCATGACCTTTTAAGTTCTGAAAGGATTATCCTGGTTGCTGTGTCTGGCCCCAGGAGGGAGAAGCAAAACAAGGGGACTTGTCAAGAAGCATTGCAGTAATCCGGGCAAGAGACGATGACAGTCCCTGGGGCTGGAGGTCGCCCTGGAGGAGATGAGAAGTGGTCAGATGATGGGTGTATTTTGAAGATAGAATGTGATAGAGTTTTGTCTTAGTGTATTCGGGATGATACAACAAAAATCCTTAGAATGGGTAATTTGCAAACAACAGAAATGTATTGCTTACGGTTCTGGAGGCTGGGAAGGCCAAGATCAAGGTACCAGCAGGTCTGGTGTCTGGTGAGGCCTCACATTTTGCTTTAAAGATGGTGTCTTCCTCCTGCCTCCTCCTGTGAAGACAAGGGAGCTGGCTCAAGCTCTTTTATAGGGCAGCTAACCCCATTATTGAAGGTAGGGTGAAGCCCTCATGACTTATTCACTTCCCAAAGGCCCCCACCTCTTAATACTATCCCATTGGGTATTAAGTTCCAACATATAAAGTTGGTTGGGGGGCACACCAACATTTAGACCATAGCAGATTTCAAAGTGCAATGGGTGTGTAATTTGAGAAGACTTCACTGAAGCGACTGAATTTAAGCTGGATCTTCAATAGGGTACGATTAAGATTGGTGAAAAGAAACAGAGAAGACACATCAGATGTCAGAAGAGGCACAGCACCGACAAGTACAATCAACTTTTACAAGACAGTAGGCAGATTTATTTGGCTGAAATTAAAGGTTTAGGAAGATCAGTTACTAGGGATTCGTGCATGGAAAAATGTAACCATGGCTTAAGGGATCCTTGTTGGATAAGCCTTGGCCCCTGGATGATCCAGGCTTATGTTCCTGTCCAAATCTAAGAATTCTAGAAGCAGAACATCAGACCAATGCCACTCTGAAAAAACCACTGTCTGCTAAAATGATAAGTGGTTGGTTGGCCTCTTCCCAAGTACCTCCAATAGGCTAATTCATTAGTTCAGAGCAGCCCCTTCCTCTGGAGGGCAATTTTTGTTTCTGGAAGATCTCCCAGTATTGAACTGAGTCTGCCTTCATGTGACTCCAAACCATTGCCTCTAGTTCATTTTTAGTCACTAGTTCATTTATGCAAGAGATGTATCTTAAGTGCCTATTAAGACCTAAGGAGGAGAATTAACATGGCTTATATTTCTTCTTGCTACTACTGTGAAGGCTATTTTACATTAATTATTGCATTTATTAATCATAGTAATCCTATGATACAGAAGACCCTCAAATCAAACTGTTCCTCCTAATGCAGGGTATGTATGTATTTATAGATTGGTTGATAGATGAATGTGTATACACGGAGTTGATAAAGAACATAATAATAATATTAGGTCTTCCTATAAGAGGGTAGCTGTTTACCAAGGAAGAGTAAATAATTCAGCATTTTTTTTCTTCTTTCTTCTGCTTCATTCATCTCTTGTGCAGTTTGTGAGAGGGTCTGGGTGATAAGGTGGACCTCAGGACAGGGTGGGAGTAACCTGCTCCCAGCGAACTCTGACCTAAGCCTTGTGGGTGAAGAATGGATGTGTGAGTACACAGGATGGATGTGTGGGTACACCCAAGATTCACGTGTTTCTCTGCACAGTTTGCCAGTGGCAGGGTAGAGAAGTATTTGGATAGAGGCCTCAAGAGCCAAGCAGGCAGGCTGTTAGGGGCAAGGCAGGAATGCAGTTATGTGAAACCACACCAAGCCCAACAGTAGGTCCCATTACTCCCATTTCCTAGATGGAGGGCTAGGGATGGAGAGGTTAAGAAAACATTGCCAGGTCACAGTTTGTAAGTGGAAAAGCCAGGTGGGAATGTGGCTTTAACCAACTCTAAGCACTGCTGGGGGACCAGAGAGGAAGAGCTGGGACCCAGAGCCTGCCTGTACATTGCTCACAGGCTGGTGAGAAGTGCGTGGAACTAAAATAAGCCAAGGTATAAAAACCTACAATCCATAAAAGCATGAATGCTATGGAAGGTCACCAGTACGAAATTACTTCTGGCTACAGTATCCAGAGGTTTGCAGGGGGAATGAGATTTTTGATACATGGACATGATCAGGGCCAAGAGAGAATAGGATGGTTAAAGATGTGGAGGGAGAAACCATAGGTGGGATTAGTAAATAGTTACATTTGACCCAGGCACAAAGTGCATGAAGGGAAGTCTTAGGAATGAAGGTTGGAAACTGTTGCAAGGGCCAGATCACAAAGGACCATGGATGACTTACTGGATTGGCTCCTGTAGGTAACCAAGAATTCTTTAAAGTTTTGTACACTGAGTAACTTGGTCAAAGCTGTGGGCATCAACTCTGGCTTCTGGAGTTGAGAGAATAACTTTAACCCCTTTGAACAGAATAGTCCCTAAAATGGTTAAGAGAGCTGTTCTGTTCCTCTTTTATCTTGAAGCTAAGCATCTCCATGCTTTTTAAAAAAACTCTTGTCTTTAAGACATGGTTTCAACCCTCTTAGCATCCTGATCACCCTCTCTGGACACATTACAGGTTATTCATAACCAACTTACATTTATTAAAATCTTATACTATGCCAGGCACCATGGTGAAGATTTTAAATATGTTATTTCATTTAAGCATCGCAATAGCCCTATAAGGGAGATGTTATTTTAATCTCCATTTTACAGATGGGAAATCTGAGGTTTAAAGAGAGGTTATGTAAGTCACCCAAGGCTAGTGAGTGCCACAGGTAGAATCTAAATCTAGGCTTTCTACCTGTAGGGCCCAAGTTCCTAAAAACTATATGACTCTCCTCCATCCTAATCTCAACCCTCCCCCCCCCCCAAAAAAAAGGCCCTGTGGAACTGTGATCTAGACTCCAGGCCACCAAACAACCTTTCGTTTGCTGGAGCTGATTTCCTTACCATTAAATAAGGGGTTTGGACCAGAACTTCTCAAAAGTCCCATTCTGGCATGCCAATAAAAGGGTTTTATTTGTTCATGGAAATAATTGCAGTCTAATAGGGTCAGGGTAGCAGTAATTGCATTCGTAGAGCTAATACTGCTCAAGAACAGCTGAGGAGTGAATTCTAAACTCCATTCATTCTTAGGCTGACCCGAGGAAACTCCTGTCTAGTAGCTTATTTTGTGCAAACCAGAGATAGAAAATAGATCTTGTGGGATAATGTGAGCCACATGTTTAAAGTATACCTTAAATTAGATATAATCTTGAACCCACAAAGCACTTTTATTTTCATAATAATAGTAATAATGGTAATAATAATAATTTATTGATGACTAGGAAGAAGGAAAAGGGAAATATGCCTCCAACTGGTACAGTGGAAGAGAAATCCAATAACCTCTTTTACCTTTTAGCGCTAAAAGCTTGAATTAAAATGATTGAGTACTGCACTATAAATATAAATATAAAAGGGTATGGAAATGCGAGAACATAATCCCAGCCCTGCTGAAAGCAACGGAGTGTTCAGACTGATTGTGACCAGATGGGACCTGCAGGCGCCTCTAGTGACTGTCTGGCTCTCTCTGGCACACGCAGATCGACCTCTGTTATCCGCCAGGGTGAAACAGCCGGTTTGAAAAGCAAGGCAGGGTGCCAAGATCTTTGCCACGGGGAGATCTCTCATAATCTTCACTTTAGCCTCTGCCATGGCCAGGGCAGTCCCCTTCCGGCCAGAGCACCCTGACCCACTGGGTAATATAGCAGAGTCCCCAGCCCTGTTTCCTGAGTGCCATGCCTGTCCTCCCCTGGTTTTTGGGACTCTGCATCCAGCCTCCTGGCTCCTGGGTCTTGCCTGCACCTAACTATGACAGATCTTCTGGGCTCTTACATTATCTGCTGAGTTGGGCTCTCTGTCCTGGCTTCTTTAAAACAGCCTAACCCCATTGTTGTCTGACACTCGACCCTTTTGACTGTATATACAGGTTGTTAGTTGAGTTGTCTGTGTGCTAAACACTCTGCATAGAACCTGGCCTTGAACTGGGCTTGTCCCTATGCTCAAGATGTCTCATCCTCCTCCCTAGATGGGAGAGAGAGGAGCCAAACCAGCAGCAGTTTTATAGGCAAGAAAGCTTCTTTACCTGGAACCAAAGTGTGTTTGGGCTCAAAAGGGAATCCTGGAAGTTGTGTCTCAGAGATTGTACTGAGATCAAAGATGGAAAAGTTATCTTGGATTGAGTCATCCTTGTTTCAGGACTAGAGGAAGAACAGGAGCCTAGGCACAGAGCTGGACAAAGGCTGTCAGAGAGGTAAGAGGTGAAGGAAGGAACTGCAGACAGCTTGGAGGAGCGTGGCTGGGTGTGGAGGCAGAGGGCCATTGCCTGCAGCCATTGGCACCTGCAGCTGGAGATTTGAGCATAGGCTCATTCATATTTGATGGGCCCTTTAATTCAGTGGCTGAGATAGAGGGTTCTGAATCAGAAAGATGGATTTGTATTCCAGCTCTACTGACTGTGAGCTGTGCTGTGATTGCTCCAGAATGTCTACACCAAAGTGCCCTAGGGGAGCCATCTGGTTGGAGTAAGAGCTTGGGAACTTGTCTTAAAGCTGCCTTGGCATGATGCTATAAGTAATATTGAAAAGAATTAAGTGTCCATAGCTAAGAATGCCTGAGGGTGGGACGGTAGAGAAGTATTAGTCAGCTATTGTCACCATGATGTCACATAACAAACCACCACAAAAGCTCAATGGCATGTAGCAAGAAGCTTTTATTTCCATGCTCGCTGGCACGCAGATGGGCTGGGGTAGCTCTGCTTCAGGTCGCAGATCTGCCCTTGACTGGAGGTCACTGCGGGTCACTGTGGGTCAACTCACCCACAGGGTGGGATGCGTGGCTAAGTCTGGTTTGGGATTGGGTCCGGATTTGCTCTGCGTGTCTTACAATTCCTGGAACTAGTGGTGACCTGAGATGTATCCTACTCGTGCAAAGGGCAGCAGGAGCAAGTGAGCCCAACCACGGGAGCACGTTTCAGAGCTTCACTCAAGTCTCGTCCACTAGCAGCCAACAAATCCTCAGGGCCAAACTCAAAGCCACATGACAGGGAAGTAGGTGCACAACTTCCACTCCGATGCCACCAAAGAAAGGGTGGGGATGTAGAACACAACCACCAGAGGTGAAGAGTTGAGACCGAGCCATCTTTTGGTAGAGTTGTATACTATTACAATCGGCCTTGAACAAGACTCAGAAAGCTTCTCACGTGAGCTTCCATTTCCTCCTCCATAAATTCAGGCTGGTAGAACTCAGAAGAGCACAGAAGGCAGCGGAGTGGACTCGGGAGCCAGACTTACTGGGTTCGAATCTCAGCTCCAGCACCGATTAGCTGCGTGTCTCTTGGGAATCTTTGTGTTTCAGTTTCCTCTTCTGTGAAATGGGAATATGATAGTGATGGTACTACTTTCACAGGATTGCTGAGACATTAAATAAGTAAATATCTGTAAAGTGCCCAGAAAACCACCTGGCGAACGTGAATGGCACCTGCAGCCAAGCTCCAGCCACGCTCCGGCCAAGCTCCAGCCCTCCACCCTGAACACACTTGCTCTCGCTCTTATCTTTTGCCCTCCCATTTCCTTCTACACCACCCCATCGAATCCCTGCTCTGTAGTCTGTGCTGACGCATCCCTGCCCTACTCTCCTCCAAATCAAGGTGGAGAAAGTCCAGGTGCTCAGGGATAACGTGGGTGTGTTCAGAGCTCTGTGACCCACTACGGGCCCTGCGGTGGCAGAGTTGGTGGAGCTGGTGGCTCGTGGAGACCACCAAGCTTCCCCTTTGGACTGCCTGATTTTTGGCTTCATGACCTTGGTTTCTGCTATTTCCAGTTTTACTGACACGTTTATAAATTAGAGTCTGTGTTTTGTGTCTTTTTATAACTCCTGTTGCTCCAGGAGACCATAAGCTCCCAAAGGGCCAGGAATTCCTCTTCTTTGTGTTCGTAGCCACCACCTCCTTCTTTCCTCTCTTGTCCTCTCCTCCGCTGTGCTAACCACAAAGGTTTTCACACAGTAGGAGCTCTCTGTGTACAGAATAAAGTATTACACCAACCTGCGGGGAAATCGCTGCTAGGGTAACTGACAGAGATGGGTTGGCCAAATCCCAAATCCACTGCTCCACTTCCTAGAATGCCTTGGATATCAAGAACTGCAGCACAAAACCATACACACATGCCCATGCTGAAACACACACACACATGCACACACACACACACACACACACACACACTTTTGGCATTTAATCACCCTATTTCTCCTCTAGGTTACCAGCAACTGGGGCAAAGAAAATGTGAAAGAGAAAGATTGATGAAAAAATTTCTCATTTTAAACATTGCAGCTAATTCCATTAATTATGTTGTGATGCAATTAAGCATTTCATTTTCGAGCTATTAAAGCTTAAATTATTTATTAATAATTACAGATCATTACCTGATAGTGTTCACTCTGCAGAACAGGTGATGAATAATTTAGCAGCTTTGACACGGTTCTCTCCTCCCAGCCGTCTTTAGATGGTGTCTATATTTGTACATGTCAGCTTTGCCAATAGATGTGCCTGTTTGTGTGAACCTACCTAGTCCTTCTGTTTATACAGGATCGTCCCAAATTCTGAATGTAGTTTAAAACTTTTCAGTCTTAAAGTTTTATGACATAGCTTATAGGTTAGATAGGAAGAATGGTAATGTTATATAGATAAAATGTACATTTTCTTCTCATGGTTGAGATAGACTTCAGTTCTAAGAGTAAATTAAAATTACACTTATTCATTATAGAAGCTTTTTCCTATTCCCTTCTCCTTCCTTCCAAGATCTTTAATAATAATTATTATTGCACTATTACTATATATAGGCATGAGCGCAAATTAATACTTTCACTTAAATGCTGTTTGAAGATCGTTTTTAATCAAAACTGAAACAAAATTATTCAAGTTTAAGTGCATAAAAGAATCTCACGATGGACTCAACACAAGCAGTAATTGACAAGTGGATACCGATGTCACATAAAGACAAAGACCAAAAAGTCCAGTTATTATTGAACCCGACGAATCAATTTTAACATCATCTGGAGTGGTCTGCCCTAATGTTCTATCTGGGAAGAATTCTAACAGATGTCACCCATTGCTCACATTGGGAAATTACTCAAGATGTATATACCAAGAGTACAGCTACACGTGAGTAACTGTGTCACATGCTGTCTGTATGGACATAAATATACTGTCTTCTATTTTAGAGTTTAACGTGGAGGCCATTCCTTCATTCCAGAGATATTTTTTGAGTCTCTAAGTGATGCCAATGCTGTGCTGGATGCTGGAGATATGGCAGTAAATGGGCTGAGGAGGGAAGCTTTGCTGGATTCAAGACCTAATTCTAACAGCTTTAAAACATGCTCTTTCCCTCTATCTATCTCCTGGTGCTACATAAGGGGCAAGGCTTTCCGTTCCAAAACAAAATTGATTTTTGATATGAAAATCAATCGATTAATCATGGCTCTCTGTCTACCTTTAACTCTGTGTACAGACCTGCCGTTAGCCCATCATGGTATAGTATCTTCATTGCTGTGAGTATGTCCGGGATTCATTCAGATTAAGAAGATGTGTTTTTGTGCACATTTCTGCCAGAGCCTGTACAGGGATGGTAAAGAGAGCTTGTGTTTTCTAAGTCATTATAACTTTTCCTCGAGCTCCAACAGCCTGAGACTTTCATTCCCGAGGCAAGGGTGGTCTTATCTGGTGTTTTCTGAGCCTGTGCCTTTCTCTGAATATGCATAACAGCTTTCCAAATCTCCCCATTATGCATATGTTTTTGAATCATCAAGTCAAAAAATTGGTTTCTTTAAATTCACTGGAAGCCACTCTATCTGGTGGGGATTGAGATAATTGTCCACCCTCTGTGTCTGCATCTTAGTCATCAGAAGCAGGTATCCACAATCAGAACTCCAGTATTTGCAGGACAGGGTCCTTGCCACCCACCCTGGCTACAGAAAACCACACGAAGAAAGTGAGTTGCTGTGTCCGCAGCTGCCTGCCATGGAGTTAGAGATGAAGAATGGGTAGCCGCGATAGAGCTGAAGGCTTCACTTGACTGATATTAATTGCAATTTACCAGGCAAGCTTTCATGTGGCTGCTGTAAGCATTCAGATAGACTCCACAGTTCCAAAATAGTTAATGCGACTTTTGTCAGTACAATTGTTGTTTAGGTGGAAAGATGGATTCCTGGCGCTTCTGATTATGCCATCTGCCCTGACATCACTCTTTTCAACAGAGATATTTTCCAGAAGGACACAGCAGAGAAGGACACAAGATGGAGCCAGGCAACCTAGGGAGATGCTTCTGCACTGGGGCTCTTCCCTCAAGAGCGTCTCCAGGGAATTGCGTGCAACAGTGGGCTTCTGTGGACTTCTGCAGCCGCAGAGCCTTGGATGTACCAAACCCATTGAACCAAGGGGGAAAGACAAAAGCCGCACTTGGATAAAATTTTAAACACCTTTAGAATATCTATTAAACTATAGCTTTCTGCTGAAGATCTGATATCTAAAAGGCATTATGAGGGTTATAGACGTGTATAACACACAGTCCTTACTCTTGAAGCGTTTACATTCTAGGTGTAAAATTAAAAAGCTTTGCTAGGAGCCAAATGTTGCCTTATGTTTTTTTTTTTT
>CM052451.1:14515613-14615543 GCA_028533085.1 Varecia variegata
CTCCTGACCTTGAGCGATCCACCCGCCTCAGCCTCCCAGAGTGTTAGGATTACAGGCGTGAGCCACCGCGCCCGGCCCAAATGTTGCCTTATGTTAATAGAATGAGCACCACAGTTGCTTAAAAAAGAGGGGAAAAAGAGCTATTGCTGTGTGCTGAGGAAAATCGTAACATACGTGGGACATTAGGGATGGGAAGGGGACCAGGAAAAAAGGTTGCAGATTGGATAGCGGTATGAGGCAAACTGCCAAAAAAGCCCAAAAAACAAAAAGCAGACAAGCAAATACGCAAGGTGGATATCAGGAACAGTTTCAGCTTACAGATTAGCCTTGGCTGAGGGAGAGGGTGCTGTGAAATGAGACTGGAAGAGTTTAGGGAAGCCCAGCAGTGACCAAGAAGTTTATATTTTATACCTATTTTCTTAAAGAAATATCTCAGGTACACAAAAAGTTTAAATGAATGAATAAATAAAATAATGAACACCTGTGTATTTACTACCCAATATAAGGAAAAAAAGGCTATAAATTATAGTTGAAGTTCCCCATGTACCCATTCCAGGTCATACTCCCTTTGTGTCCCCAACCAGAGGTACCTCTTTCTGAAATTCCGTGCTTATCTTTCCTATGCATACATTTATATAGTTATATATGTATCCCTAAAAATGTAGCATTACCTGTCATATTTCAGAGCTTTCTATAAATGTTATCAAAATGTAATGCAGGGCTCTTTTTGCAACTTGTTTTTTTTTTATGATGATTTTTATCCCTATGATCTCTGGCTCCAGATTGCTGGGTAGGAGAAATTTTTTACTGCCTGGGGTAGTATATTGGTATGCCTAAAATATGCATTTAGGAAGATTAATCTGGAAGGGCTATTTTGAGACAATTATCCCATTGTCTCAAAACAGCTCTTCTTGATTTTTTTTTTTTTTTTGCTAAAAAGAGGTTATTTTCTTCTCTAAACACATAACAGTACTTAATCACAAAAATCATACTTTAGACTCTTCCAACTCATAATTTTAGAGCTTGAAGGGATTATTGTGATCCAACAAAAGCTCAGAGAAAGTAAAATCATTTTGCTTTGAAGCAAGCGGACACAGGTCTCCTGCCTGCTGTCTTGGGCCCGTCCTTGCCAGCCTGCTATTTCTGCATCGTTCAAGTCCGGTACTACAGTGCATAGATTATCTATCTGTGGGTCTTTGGGGGTTCTGGGTGTGGGCAGGGTGGAGATAACAGAGGACTTAATGATGCAACCCAGCAGCTTCCCAGTGATTCAAGAAGGTAGTGGTGGGAGAAAAAGAGTGACTTTAGCAGTTGATGCCAAAAGTTGACAGTAGCTCAGTCAGACTCCGAGCTCCTCATGGTTCCAGGGCTCCATCGCCAAGGCAATGGGATAGTGGGGAGTTTTATGGGTGTCACTGCAGCTGTGCATTTTGTGACTGCTGTCCTTTTTAGGATTGTTCTCAAGGAACATCTGACTTAACTTCACTTGACAGCAAGTGCTGTAAGTCAGCAGTCCCCAACATTTTTGGCACCAGGGACCAGTTTCATGGAAGATAATTTTTCCATGGGATGGGGGGGGATGGTTTCAGGATAATTCAAGCACATTACATTTATTGTGCAGTCAAACCTCTATGCTAATGATAATCTGTATTTGCAGCTGCTCCCCAGTGCTAGCATCACCACCTCAGCTCCACCTCACATCATCAGGCATTAGATTCTCATAAGGAGGTGCAACCTAGATCCTTCACATGCGTAGTTTATGGTAGGGTTCACGGTCCTATGAGAATCTAATGCTGCTGCTGATCTGACAGGAGGCAGAGCTTATGCAGTGATGTGAGTGATGGGGAGCAGCTGTAAATACAGATGAAGCTTTGCTCACTTGCCCACTGCTCACCTCCTGCTGTGCTGCCCAGTTCCTAACAGGCCAGAGACTGTTTCCATCTGCAGCCTGGGGGTTAGGGATCACAGCTGTAGGTGAAAGAAAGGTTTGGTGAGGATTGCTTAATGCCACCCTCTCCCCCAAGGACAGCCTGTTCTCTCCTTGCATTGATGTTTTGCAGCCCATGTCTGTGTGCCCAGCAACAGGGACCATGTCTGTGGCATTCTTGGGCACAGGTGGGCAATGGTGAGCTGGAGAAATATCTTTTGCTATAAGGAAGCAGGCATCTGTGTAGGCAGAGAGCAGACCATGAAAGTCGGCATGTAGAATGCTCACGTCCTCATCTGTCCCAGCTATTTAGCAGAAGCTGGCCCGCCAGGTGACCCAATCCCAGGGTGGCAGGTGTACATGCCAACTCTAAGTTCCCTGGTGGGGCTGTCACTCCCATGGGAAACTGCTTGCTCCATTAGCTAATGAGAGTGCCAAAGGGAGATAAATACCCATTAGGCAGGCTCTCCGCTGGGCCCTGACCTTTCCTGCAGAAGCTGCTACAGACCAGCAGGCCTGGGAGGCGAGGGAAGCAGGGAAGGAGATAAAAGCTGCAAATACCTAAATAAAGGGGCCTGGCTTCTGCAAAAGAGGACCCTGTGATGCCATGCCTTTGTAACTTGGCAAACAGAATTTGATGCTGTTTGAATTTGCAAACTAATGATAAGAAATAATTGCTAAATAGCTCAATAACTGACAGGAAATTACCCTTGTTTCTCCATAACAATGCGGCAAGACGATTCAATTAGGGCTACTGTAGATTAAAAAAAAATATTTGTTTACACAATTCATTTCCAACAATGACAATAGATGGCAGAGATTGGAGGGCTGGGGAGAGGAGGGGCTGGAAGGGTTTCAAACCCTCCCTGGTTGCAGATGTCCGTTGAGGCAGGGAGGCAGGTGCAGCTAAAGCTGCTGGCTGGGTCTCTCCTCCATTCAAGCTCTTCCAGGGGGCAGAGACAAGGCGGGAGCACCCTGGCAGGATGACCTCTCAGCAGACTGTTTAAAATGTGAACAAGCAGAGGTCAATTGGAGACCAATGAACAGAGTCACCTGCTTCCATCCTGCCCCATGTGCACCTAATTGCTTGATGGGTGACCCAGGGATCCTGGGAAGAGTCCATTGGCACCGGGGCACCTGCAGGTACCTGGAGCTGAAGTCATCCCCATTCAGCATTTGCCCAACCCTCCCTATCACAGCATCTTTCTTCCAGAATCAAGTTCCCATCTGCCCAGAACAAAATCTTCGTCCTGGGTTTCATTTCTCAGGGACCTCGAATTACCTGAGAAAAGTTTACAGTTTTGGCTTTGTCTAAGGTTGTTTGCAACTGGAACACCAGTTCTTCAAAACCAAACATCATTTTAAACTCCAAGGAATGAGCCTTTTATGATGGGATTACCAATAGTGGTGGGGAGATAATTTCACGCAGGGGGTTCTGCGTGCGAGACTCCCCAAAGGTTCATCCTTAGTCACCAGCAACTCTGTTCCACCAGGACAAAAAAGTGCAGTGAATCAGGGTTCGGGGGGGAAGAAACAGAGTTCTAGAACTTACTGCAAAAGCCGTGTCTGAGTCTGCTCAGCACCTCTGAGCTTGAGTCTCCTTCCTGGTTTTTTATGAGCAATTTAACAACAACAAAATACCCTTATAAGTTAGGCAATTCTCTTTGGGCGAAATTGTCTTCATAAATCAGAATTTCTCCCTCAATCTCCCCTGATGAGTTACCCCAATGTTTAAAGGGCAGGAGAGAAATGGAGAGGCAGCGCAGATTGTGCAGGGATATTAGCTATTTAGGGCAAATCTGTGCTGAGAATCGCCCTCCAGTCCCTCAGTGCTGTGAACGCCAGATGACAGGAGCCCTCCTCAGCCCAGTGGTTTCGGGGTTCCTCTCCCACCAGGAAGGCCCAGAGGCTCCGAGGAAATGACAGTCAGAAGGGAAGCAGCAGCGAATGTTGTCATCTTTAATGTGGTCAGGTTCCCCGGGTGATCCGAAGCACAATTTCTTTCCTTTATAAATAAACCCAGGGAACCCAGCTGAGCCCGCACTTGCAGACATTCCTTACTCATAGAAGTGAATCCACATCGCAATTTATTGTTTCTCATTGCAGGAGTTTTCAGAGCAGAAAGCTAAACTTTTATCTGCACATTCAAGTGAGATTCAATCCATCCTGCCTTCCCACCTCCCTCCCCACCCTCTCTCCCCAACCCCCTCCTCCACCCAACCCCACACCAGGAAGGCAGATCTGCAGAGGAGAGGCTCGCTCCTCCTGCCTTAGAACCCAATTACAGTTGGCTGTTGCGAAATTAACGTTCACAGCCATGAAATTATGCTATAGAAGCTTTATAGAAATCACTCAATCAAACAGAGTGAAACCTTTTTTATATGGTAATCATTTCCCACCATCAAATTTCATAGGAAAGAACAGTTTGATTGAACCACCTAGTTAAACTGTGTATGAAATTAGTCATTCTCACCATAAACAGTGTTCTGCTGCCTTCCCAGACAAAAGCTAACAGAATCAAGGTAGTAATTGGTTAGGAAACGACAGGTCCTAATTCTGCCTGAATTGTATTCCTGCTTTTTCTTTTTTTTTTTTTTTTTTTACCATCTAGCTGGAAATCCTGGAGTTCTGTGCTGCAATGTGAGGCTATGTTCCCCGTCTTCCATTCCAAGGGGGTCCAACATAGCAGACAAAGACCCAGTTTGTGAACCCTTTTTCTATTAACTAGCAACGTGACCATAGGCAAGTTCCTCACCCTCTGTGGACCTGGGAAATCAGGAATTGGACTCGATCTCTCTTTGGTCTAAAGTAATGTTATTTGATAGAATCTGTTTCCAATTCCGCTCCATGAAAAGGTTTGCTCCACAGGAGCACTTGAATGAGCCTGCTTCCTTAGACCAAAGATAAAGAATAGAAAGGGAGAAAGGTAAAGATAAGATGATGGAATCAGCTCCTTTCTAATAAACCAGGGTTGTGCATTCATAGATGGAAAAAATTAAGGTCTGAAAAACTGAGCGATCTCTAATTTTTTACTAAACAAACACTGAACTATTTCATAGCTCCCAACATTCCCTTTTTGTCTCAAATAGCCATTTTGATATTTACTAATTTATGATGATAAGGGCCTCCTTTCCTTCTTCTGCTGAATTTCAGTGGTTTCTCTCTCCCCCACTGGAGTGTCACAAAGCTTCCCCCACCCTGCTGCCCACAAGGCAATTTCTGGGAGCAGGTCTTAGGTTGCACCCTTGCATGCACGAAAGCCTGCAATTTGGGTATGTTGAGGATTTAGGCATAAGGGCTCCTGGCTGTGAGCTCTCCTTATTTTCCTTGCAGCAGTGCTGTTTGTTGATTTATGACAAAATTTCATAAATTCTGGTCACGTGGTCTTAGCGGGGATTCCAGGTGCTTTGGCAGAGCCAGACTTTCAGTGTTTAACAGTTTATAAATCAGTTTCATGTACATTAGCTCATTAAATCTTCACAACTACCCCATGAGACAGATACTATTATTATCCCCAATATACAGGGAAGACTATAAAGGCTCAGAGAGATGAAATGGCTTTTGTGGAGTCACTCGGCTAGAAAACAGTAGCGCCAACATGAGGGCTCAGGGAAGGGTAGAGGCAAAGTGAGGACTTCGTGCAACTCTTGCCAGAAAGTGCAAAATAACAAAAATCACAACAGCAATAAAATGCAGGGTACTGGTCAGCGGGGGCTGGGCTGGACTCACGCCAGATGGCTTTACTGACGGGTCTGGAGGCTTGGCTGGAACTCTCTCTCCTCCTGGTCTGTCTCTACCCGTGGGCCTCTCACCCTCTGGGCTTCCTTTCATCCCTCTCCAGAGCATGGTGGTCTCAGGTTACAGGGAAGTAGAAGCTACATGGCCCCGTGACACCTTGGCGCTGGAGCTCTTGTAACATCACCTCCACCACATTCCAAGGGTCAAAGTCACAAGGAAAACTTAGATTTAAGGACTAGGGAAATAGATGCTACTTCTTGAAGGGAGGAGTTGCAAAATACTGTGGTCATGGTTTCCAATCTACCACAAAGGTGACCAAGAGGTAGAATTTGGACACATCTAGTACATACACACTCTGTACCTGCATAGACCTGGGCCTCTTGTGTAGACAGATAAGCCTACATGGGACAGAAACAAGTTCCCTGGGCATGTTCTAAAATGCAAGGCAGGGGTACTGAAACTTTCTAGGTTAGTGGAAAGAGCTCTGGTTTAGGATATCAGCGACAGGGGTTCTTGCTCTATGTCTGTTATAAACCAGCTACATGAGCCTGGGCAGTTGCGTTTCAGTCTAGTCTTCTGTAATGAGAGCTTAGTGTTCCTCCCAATTTTCTCCCAGGATAATTAGTATGATCAAGTGAAATACCAAGTGGGCAGCCCATGGAAGGCATAAAGTTCCTTAACAAGATCTACAAACTGCAAGGTGCTGGGAGAGAGGGGGACTAGTGAGGACAACCAAGGCAAGAGTAATTCAGAATCACACTCGGTGACTTGTTGATGGGGTCTTTTACATATGTACCTAGCTAGATATTTCTAGCCTGTTAATTTCCATATACTCACAAACTGCATGCACTTCCTTAAATACTGCCCAGGACTGGCTAGATTGTTCTAAAAGTTTTGGCATCAGACAGGCCGTGGTGGGCATGCCAGCTCACCACTTACTAACTGTGCATCTTGATCGTTAGCTTCTGTGAACATGGGTTCCCCCTTCTTGGGAAAATCAGTTTCTGTGTCACGGAGGTGTGAGCACCATGTCAGGTGAAGCCTATCATATTCTAGCAGTGGCTGGCATGTAGTGGGTCTTCAGTGAATCCTGATTCTCTCACTACCTTTTCCTCACTTAAGCTAGAAGCTGAGGGATTTTGATCTCTAGAGACACAGAGACAGAGAAAGACACTCCCAGGGAGGCCAGGGAGGGGATGTGGGACAGTTAAGGACACTTGGTGGCAAACCATATGCCTTTGTTTACCAATGAATCTAGTCCAGAGCCGACAAGACATTGACAGTGAATAAATGTCTGTAGAAGGAACAAAACCCAGACCCTGGATCTCCTGCCCTGTGCTCTTTCTCACTCCTGGGTACCTAATCTGTTTCTCCCGGGTCTTGCTCTAGTACCTAAGACACGGTACAGTGTCTAATCAATATTTTCCTTACTGTTGTAGGCAGTGGTGCTCTGTTCCACAGCATACCTGGTGTGTGAGTTCCCCAGGGGTAGGAAAGATCACACCAGCTGGGTGGCCTGGGTCCTTCCTGTTCCTCTCTCTGCTCCTGAAAAATCACACAGCCTCGGGCACGTCATCTGTTGGCGGAGCGTTGGGTTTCCTCACCTGTGTGATCAGGAATCTGTGTGATCAGAAACCAAATTTCTAAAGTGCTTTTCAGATTTCACCTTGAGTCCACAAAACAGGATGCAAGGTCACCTTCAAAGGGTGCGCGTGGGGAAGGGCATGGGGAGGAGAGTGGGCGTGGAGTTTGCACTGGTCACCCCAGAGTGGCTGCCCTCACAGGCCTCAACCCAGGAGCCACAAGAGTTCTCCAGATGGGTAGGTTCTGTGCTGTCCTGCTGTCCTGAGAGCCCTGGCCACCCAGCTTCCGGCGGGAGGCTGCACCCAAACCCTCTAAACTCTCCCACCTGGTCAAACAGTCCAGGGCCTGGGAGAACTCTCCCCCCATTGCAAAAGCATCTGCAAATCTCACAGTGCCCTCCCCAGTATGGTCCGAATTTCTCAGAACTGTCACAGTGGTTATGCCATTCTGAGAGTGGGGGGCAGTTGCTGCCCCTCGGGGGTCTTTGGGGGGAACATCATTCAGGGCTTCTTGCCACTTCTGATCCTCAGATGAGGCAGTGGCCGTGAGAACGACAGGCCTGAGGGAGGAGTGACGATGGGGTGGGGCATAGCAGTTGAGAGTCAAGGGGCCCAGAGAGCAAAGAGCGAGAAAGACACAAGTGCTAAAAAGGTGGCTGTATGGGAGCAGTGACCACACTGTCATTGTCTTCCCCAGAGAATCATGGCTTTCAGATTCATGAAAATGCTCCTGCAAGCCCCCAGCCTGGCCTGCTCACAGGTCCATGGAGGGACGCCGGCTCTCGGCCTGCAGGGCGGTGGGCAGGCCGTGCGCCGTCCAGATGCGCCTTCCCTGCGCGTAGGAGCAGCACCTGCTGCCCGTGCTCACGAATCATCATGCCCTTGACGCCTGCAGATGCTGCTTCTAATGGGAGACAGATGGGGCCGCTGGAACGCTGCAAGGGGAAAATGCGTATCCACACGTGCCCTGACCACACGGCCTTGAGTGTGAGACGGTTCACACATCCAGAGAGGCAGCCTTCCTGTCGAGTGGAAACTGCACTGGGAGTGCTCCACAAATGGCCAGTGAGCTCCAGGTTTCTCTGAAGCCCCCTTGCGCTCTGGATTAAGCCAGATTCACAGAGGTCCGTGATAAAGTTTTTGAGGGTCAAGAAGGATGAGTGGCAATGTGACCAACGGAGGGCCCAGGGTTGTGCTCAGAAGCGCTGCCAGCCCTGATCATCCTCAACATGAGAACCCAACTCTTCATATGAGCATCTTTTTCTTCATTCTGGACCCTCTCAAATGGAAGTCCCGCCTCCCTTCGTCTTGGAGGGAGCCCGTGTATAACGACTGCCCCTGGGGTTGACTCACTTGTCATTTCCCTGCCTCCCTGACTGTCATAGCCATCCAACCTCAGCCACACCCATCTTTAGCAAAAGCACCCATTGCCCCTGCACTAGCTTTGGCCCCAGAACACCCAAAATCCAAGCAAAAGGATTTTCAGACTTCCTTCCTAGGTCAACTGCTAAGAGAAACTCTTGTGCGTGCACCACAGAAGTCATGGACAAGAATAGTCACAACAGCACCATTCACAAAAGCAAATACCCGGAGACACCCCAAATGCTCATCTGTGGGAGAATGGATAGATAAAGTGTGGGCTCTTCATTCCGTGGGAGAGTGTATAGCAGTGACACATGACAATGTGGATGCATCTCAGTAATCTAGTATTACCGGAAATAAATAAATCCCAAACAGTTACATACAGCACAGTGTCCTTATGAAGTTATAAACAAGTAATTACTTTTTGGGAAATATATAGATACAATAAAACCATATGAAAAGAAAGTCGAAAAAGGAAAATGATTCAGAATGACAGTCACTTCTAGAGGGGAACAGGAATGGATCCACCACGTAGCTCAACTTAGGTTGTTTGTTTTGGGTGGAGGATTTGTAGGTGCTCACCGCGCTAGGAAAAATAACTTACTAACTAAATAGAATATGTAATGGGGACGGCATAGTGAAGGTTGCTGCCTAGGCATTAGAAGGAGAATACCACACCCAAATGGCCCAAGCTGGTGGCCAGAGATAAGAACGGAGAGGCCTCTTTCTCACCTAGAAAACTAGGCTTGTGCTTGCTCTCTCTCTCTCCTGACTCTTCATTCCTGCCTCGTGTGACCCAGGGATGGAGGACTCATTGCATCCCCTCTGCCAAGGATCTGTAATACATTTTTGAACTTATTTCCTTTTGTGGCAGCGTATTGAGTTTGTGCCTTCCGTCTGAAGAACCAGGGGCTACCCAGGCAGGGCTTTCCCTGGGACACCAGGGAGAACACAGGGTCAGGCTCCCTGCTCCAGAGCAGTGGTCAGGTAGGCGGAAACTGGACACAGTCAGACAAGAGCCACAAGGGTGTCTGCCAGAATAAACAAGGTTCCTGTGCAAGGGACACCTGGTCACAGATCAGACAACTAGGCATTAGGCCCTCTTCAGGTAAAAGAAATATCCCATGAAAGGTACACTGTAAACACCCATGTCCAGCTTCCCTTCATTTCCTCTTTGGCCAGGGTCGCTGGCCACTCTAGCACAGGAACCCAAATTTAGCTGGGGTCTCTTAGAACAAAGCAAGCCATGCATAGGCCAAAAATGAGAGTGTGCCATGAACTAAGATTAAGATTAATCCAATTCTATGCACCCGAGAAAATCTCTCTGGAGAAGAGTATAAGGAAGTCTCAAAACACCCCCAAGAAAATGACAGAGTTGACTGGGTGGGGGGCAACTTCCTTTCCACTCCCAAGCCAGTAGGAGAACAAGGGCATAGCCCAAGACGACTTTTAACCTTGTGCGAGAGTTGAAGTCATTGCCCCCATACTGGTGTTCTGTTGCACCTGTAACAAATAATCACAAATTTATTAGCTTAAAACTACACAAGTTCATTATCATATAGTTATAATAATGTGTAGCTTGAAACAACACAGGTTTATTATCATACATTTCCTATCATACAGTAGTAGGTCAGATTTTGGGTTTCACTAGGATAAAATCAATGTGTCAGCAGGGCTGCATTCCTTTCTGGAGGCTCTAGGTGAGAATCTGTTTCCTTAACTTTCCCAGCTTTTAGAGGCTGCCCACATTCCCTGGCTCGTGGCCACTTCCGCCATCTTCAAGGCCAGCAGTGGCAGCTCACGTCCTTTCCTGTGGCCTCACTCTGATCTTCTCCCTTCCCGTCCTCTTGTAAGGACCCCTGCGATTACGTTGAACCTGCCGGTAACCAAGCATCATCTCCCCGTTTCAAGACCCTTGACTTAATTTCACCTGCAAAGTCCCTTCTGCCCAAGGTAACATATTCACAGCTTCCCAGAATTCGACACGGGCGTCTCTGGGGAGCCGTTGTTCTGTCTACCAGCCCCCAGCGGCGGACACATCCAACCCGCTCATGCACACTAACTGCTCCTCTCCACTCCCTTCTGCTCTAGTTGTTTTGGAACCAGCTGCTTCAAGGGCACAGTACTGGAGGGAAAGAGAGGAGTTAATAGACTGGGAAGCAGGATCGGTGCACATTAAGGGCCTGACTCCATCTCAGAAATCACCAGCCCCTGAGTGAAGCCGGGCCGAATCAGTCCCTAACTCATTTCATTGAGCAGCATATTGGAAGTCAGGGCCATAGCAGCTGGATGCACTGAGGCATGCAGTGCTGCTTTGGAGGTAGGAAGCCCTGACAATGTGGATGTAAGAGGAGAGTCCAGAAATTCAAACTCTCTTATAGAGTTGTAGTCTTGGAGCTGGCAAGCCATGCATGGGAGCCTAGATCAATGTGCAGAGTCAATAGCCTCCAGCCAGTAAGATTCGTCTTATAGGGCAGTGCAACTTACAGACCTAAGGAGAAGTATGGAAAATATATGGAAGATGGGGGAGTTCCCAACAGAAACAGAACATATAAAAAGACTAAAAAGCATCCTAAGATTGTTTCATTTGAAGGAACCAAAACAATAAAAATAAATACCACTGGTAGGTAACATACTCATTGTCTCCAGGTCAAGCTTTGCCACACAGGTCACCTGGACAAGTCAGTTCCTCTCTCTGGAACTCAGTTTCTCATCTAAATAATGAGGGGTTTATACAGGTCCCTTCTGTGTTTGATGATTGCAGTATTCTTGCCAGTTCTCTGCTGACTTCTGCTTGAGGCCAGACGTGGTCTTCTGCTGCACAAACCTCACTTCTGCTGGTGCCAACTGCATGTGCTGGGGCTTCTCGTGTGCCATTAGCACCACGTGGCACAGTGACGGGCCGGACCTGGCTCAGGCTGGCTCAGAGAGTTGAATGAGCCCTTCTCTTCCCAACTCCACGTTCACATTGGAAGCTAGACACGGCCCCTGGCGGTGCATTTACACCACATAAATTGGAAAATACTTCAAAGTAGGGTTCTCCCTGCCACCATCACCAGAGCCCAGTTACCAGAATCCACCAACCAGGCAGCACCACTGCTTTTTCTGGGACCACTCCCAGAGGCAGGAAAGGCTGCAAAATGTATCATTCAACTTTCAAGCCTAGATTTTCCATGTTCTACCTGGACCACCTTAGACCTCATGTGAAATGCTCTGGATTTAATAAGGTTGCTATCAGGATCAAACGTATGTAAACACTCAGTCCAGCACCTGTTGCATCCTAATCCCATATAGTAAGGGCACTATTCTATTATTACCAGTGTGAGTTTTACCAACACTGCTCTAAGCGAATGAGAGAAAATGCCTCTTTTCCTTTTGCATTTTGCATATTAGAGGAGGGATCAATGCAGAAATCTTGTGTGCCAGTAATTTACAGAGCTTTAAAGGGAAACCCTGATTTCAGAATTCTGAGCTTCCTCCTTCCCCAGCCACCAGGATTCAACCAACAGTCTACAGGAGGCTGAGTTGGGAAGGTACCCTAAAGAGAGATCTTACGTTGTTCTTGGAATCATCTCTTCTCTCCAAACTCTGAGGCTTTCTTACCCAACTAAGCTTAACTATCCCACTTTCTCCCCTTAGGATCAGTTTTTTTTTTCCCCAAAGCCTCCCTATTCCTACAAGAAAATAGACACCTGAGTGGACAACACCAAGCTTCATATAGCCAGTGCACAGAACGTGCTAGACATCCTGAACCAACCCTGCGATTCCAAGCTCATACATAAATAAAGGAATCTCTGTTATCAGGAGGTATATGTGTCCAGGGATACTCCATCCTCACTGAGAATTATGCAAGAGAAAATCAGGTTAAATTGTAATTTAATTGACTGACGTTCTATATAAAGAGGCATCTTCTCAAAATGAAAGACATACAATAGAGATTCTTAAGGGAAACAGGATAGTCTTTTCAAGGGTACATTTAAAGGAAGAAAGAAAATTCTTGTTTTTCAGAACAGTGATGTTAGGGGATGGCAAATATATGGCACGAGTGCTTAATCTTCCCATGGGTGCCCACGGTAGATGCACCGAATTGATCACAGGCCTTTCTCTCTGAGCTCATGAGCAGCCTCAAAACGTTCCTCTAGGCAGCCACTATCAATCAATCAGAGTGGCATGTAATATTGAAATATATTGGCCGTCCTCAGCTTAGCTGAAACAGGGGAATGGACAAGACGTTATGATGAAGTCCTTTCTAATCCTAAGGTCCCATAACATTCAATGATAGCATCGATGTCACACCAGACCCTCAAACTGCTGTTGCCAGATCTGGATAAATATCACAATTAATTTGTGAAATACCAAAGATAGCCCTTCTTGTTTAGTAGAGTTTTTATTTTCCTCTGTATATCATGAAATCCCTCTCTGCTGCATATTTTCTGCTGATGAAACATTATTGATGGTGGTGGTGATGGTGATTATTATTACTGCTATTAATATTATGCCACCCTATATTTCCTGGTAAAAATATGATGATACTTACTTAGTTTGATAAAGTGTAATATTCATCTCCTACCTCTCGCTTCTTACTTCCCCAGAGGTCAAGTGCATCCCTGGTATATGGAAGGTACTCAGTGAATATAAATCTATTCTCCACCCCTTCTTCCTCCTAGTCTTCATTCTTCACATTTGTCCATCAGAATGCTAAATGCCAATTTTGGAGCTGATGTCTGTCAATTCAGCCCTGAGAAAAAGGCACTAGCCCTCATTACCAGTAAATACACACAAAGAAGCAACAACCATTCACTCTCTGCTTCTGTAGTGACTCACCTCTGCTAGACACCTTCTTTGCTCTGTTGGACTTTCAGCTCATGACCTTTCTGGAATTTGTCTTTTTATTTTACAGTTGACAAAACCAAAATCCAAACTGAGAAAGTGACTAACTAAGACTGCCCAGGAAGTTGGCATCTGGACACAATTAAAACCCAGATCTCCTGGCCGCCATATGCAATTTGAACGCCAGACCAATTCTTTTCATATTACGTCACGTTTGCCAGTTAGAGGCGACCTACATTTGGATTGAAAAATGAGATGTTTTCATTAAATCAGATCTATTAAATAGTTCTCAATCACAAATTGAGTTCACCTGTTTTGAAAAAAGTTGCTGTGTGTTAGCACTAAGTTAACAGGCTGCGTGGGTCAGGATAGATCCCCAGCTATAGATGGGCGTATACACATCTGTGTTTGCATTCCCTCCCACATGTGAATGCCCAGCACAGCATACACTTGTTAATTTAATTTATTTATAAACATAACCTGCCAAATTTTGAGATGATGGATGATTTGGGGCTTTAATAAATCCAACATTGAATGAGCCCAAGAAATTGTCTAGTGTCAGCCTTTCACTAAATGCAATTAGTCATGTGGAAATATTACAGATATAAAAAATAATCTTTGGCTGAGTTTTATAAATTTGGTAGAGTACACAGAATGCAGGCAAGCTGCTTGTTTAGAAAGAGAAAAAAGGAAAGAAAGGGGTAGAGAGGGAAAAGGAGGAGAAAAAGGAGGAGGACGAGGAAGGAAGAAGAAGTAATAGAGAAAGAAATATTGACAAAGAGAGAGAGAAAGAAAGTTCCACTTGCTCTCACAATTGCATTCCTCTTTCCTGTCTGTACCATGTAAGCATTGCTATTTTTGCATAGCCCTTGCCCAGCATACATTTGGTCATGCAGATGGGATGACAGCTCCTTGTTCTGGTGCCTGCACTGCCTTGCTTTAACACTCCTTCGACTTCCCTGCAGTCCTCCGTAAGGGGGTCAGACAACTTCCCCAGGGAGCAGAAGCAACAGTGAGTGCAGCTGGCCCTTGGAGCTCATTTGGATCTCCATCGGAAAGCTGCACCACTGCTGGAAGTCATCCTGCTGTGCTTCGATTTTGCCTGCACTCCGTCTTTGTCTTCGGTATTGCCCCAGCCCCAGAGCTTTGGTTTCAGGTTGTGGGGAGCACCGACAGGGGGAGAAATGATCACCTTAATGGGGTCTTCTGGAGGACAGGGGGTCACCAGCGGCTGGCCCAGGACTTGGCACATAATGGATTCTCCATGAATGTCTGTTGAATGAATGAATGGTTTTGACTTTCCTCATCTCATCTGAGTTGTGGAAAGATTCATTAGAATCTTATAAATAGATTCTTAAGGAGGTATATGCCATTTCTGCCAGAGAGAGCTCTATTTTTAAAGAGTAAACAGAAACAGAGCAACTTCTTTCAGAACGTTTATTTTCTAATAATGGAACTACAAGCTTTGGTGGACCACCTTATTGAGCTCATGCTTGATGTTGACCTGCAAAGTGAGGCTACGGTGATTGGAGTTGATGATGCTGTGTGTTTTCATTGCTTGGTCCTGTGACACAAATATGCCTGAGACAATATGGCACAGTGGTTAACGCATAGACCCTGGCTGGCCTCACCATGGCTCACATTGTGGACTTGGGCACCTCAGTTTCCTCATCTGTAAAGGGGGTCAACAGTACTGACTTTATATGGCTGTTGGTGAGGATTAACTGAGCTAATATTTGTAGAGCTCTTTGAAGAGTGCCCAGAACACAGTAACTAAGAATCAGCGATTATTTTTCTTAGACCTCATTCTGTAAAACTGTGAAATGGGAATGGTAAACCACTCTCCCATTTCCCTTTTGTATGCTATCAATGCTAAGCGTAACATAGTAAGTGCTATGTTTGAAATACGGACCCTATTTAGTGGGTTGGGGAGATGTTGCCATTTGTGTTTTTTAAATCTAGCACTGAAAATTAGTGTGATGGGAAGGATATGTGAGAAACATTCACATCACGGGAAAGACTGCCATCAGGAAGAGATGCCCGTCAAGTCCCCCAGATTCTGAGTCACCAACTGTGGGGAAGAAAAACCCCGATAGCAATAAATAGAATTTGGTGCATAAACCGTGATTTGAGGAGCAAGTCGTGCGGTGTCGTTGGGGCTGGCTTTTAAACTTAATTATGCACATGTGTCTCCGGCAGAGTTTATTGAATCATATGGTGTAAACCATAAACAAACACTAAAAACCTGGCTCGGTTGACGGCTACAAGCTACAAAATTATCTTTAAAGATCAAATATTTATTCCCAAATCCCAGGAGCCAACCTCTCTGCATTAAAGTCAAAAGCAAGTGATCCATTCTTCCTCCACAGTAGCTTATGAATCTTCTCCCTGATTGGAATATGCACAAACAAATTATCGTCCCCCAAGTGCCACGCTGCACACGGAGGAGACTATTTGGGTGACACACCAAATGCATAATCTAAAGGATTAGTAAATTGCCTTGGCAGTGAATTATCTCCGCAGAGCATGACATAAATCAACCTCTGGATGCGCCATTCAGGGAATGCAAACGCCCGGGCTCCTCAGTAGTTCTCTGGATTTTCTCTAGCAGGACCTCATTAGGCCTGGGGAGGCTGAAACACCCAGCAGGGTGGCAGCTGAGGGTGGCTAATGGGAAGAGAAATGCAGAATTTCTATCCTCTGCCTACTACAAACAATCTCAGGATTAGCTGCAAAACCCAGGCCTCCTCCTCATTTCTTGGAGAAGAGAAGTTCTACTCTGCTCCCCACCCCTACCCCTAAGCTGCCACCTCATTGCTAATTTCCATCCCATTTGAGATCTGAAATGCAACCTGGTATCACCAAGCTTTGCTTCAGTTCTGGGTCGTTCCTTAGAAGTTCCCCCTCCACCCTACAACCACGTTTTTTTTTTTTTTTTTTTTTTTTTTAATGCAGCAATTCACGGGCCAGCTCAAAGTTCATAACTCTGTCTGGCTGGTGGCTTAGCCCGTGTGTTTTCACCATAGTTATATATGTATGCACATATAGATATTGAAGCATAGGTATAAATATCTGTATGTTATGGCCCATACGAGGGAAGCCTCCCCCCTGCAGAGACTGTGGGCTATCTGCAAATGACCACCTGGCCCTGTTCATCTTCCAAGACCCTGCAAATCCAATCGAGCCTCCCAGGTAAGAAATGTATTATTAATAGAGATTCGGACACATCAGGATGCTGATTCCAGCTAAACCCAGGGCAGCAAAAATAAATAAATAAATAAATGCATGGAGATTTTGTTTCAGGTTTGAGGTTTTGGAGGAACTTGTCTATGATGGCATTGAAGCCATATACCCAAAGACAGGGTAGAAGTCTGCTGCTTATATACTGAGCAAAAACCTTATTGCTATTGTTGTTGCTGTTGCTAAGACCATTGTTTCCTCGCCCCTAATCCTGGTTTGTTTTATTTACTCCAGTCTGACCTTGTGTTCTCTAAACAGATATTGCCAGCCGAGGTCCTGGGGGCCATAGGCACCTGGAAATCAGACCTGGTTTATTACCAACTGTTGTCTTTTGTGAAGTGTTGATATTTTTATTTTAAAATGAGCAACAGATTTTTTTCTTCTCTTGAAAACGAAATCAAAAGATTGGGTCTCACTGGGCCCCCACAGCTACATGAAACACCTCCAAAGTTGGGTATGCTTTCTCCAGGGTGCCACAGTCCCCACCATTCCCTATTGCCCCCAGATACTAAAGCCAACCCCTTCCACACCTGCATACCTATCTGGCCAGTGTAGACATGTATGTATGTGGCTCCTGGATCCATCTGATGCCCCTATGGTGTGGCTGGAGTGGGACCACCTGTCCGAGGAGAAGCTCAGCTCCAAAGGCTTCTGTCCTCGCACCTGTCTCTGTCACAGATGGCCTGCTGTTCCCAAATGGAGTTATTCATACTCCAGGTCATCTTTGAGAGTTGGGAGTGTTTCCCCAGCTCTCACATCCCTGCAGTCAGAGCCAGATGAGAAGGACTTGGGACCTCAGGTGCTGTCAGGCCCAGTGGCCATCTTTCAGGCCCCCTGGACATTGACTATTCCTTTGCATAAGGCAGCCCAGACCAACCAGGTAATATCCAAAGCTGGGAAGCAGATTAAGAGGATGGAGGAGAAATACCCACTCAGGGGGTTCCTTCCTATAGAGGTTCAGAGGGTCCTAGCAGCCATAGCAGAGGAGATGCCACGTGGGCTGGGGTGGGCACTAAGTACAGTGAGGCCTACATGGGGGACACAGACAGCTTGGAGTAAATTGGGAAGCAGGGGAGTTAAGAATTTCTGATGTCCGGGAGGGGCCCTGCCCAAGAGTCGGAGTGGTTCAATATTCTCCCGTGACTGGCCGCTGAGCTCTTTCACAACACTGGCGACACTCCGCAGGGTCTTTGCTGGCTCTGTGACAGTCATCACACAGAGAACTGTATTTTCACAAAAAGAGAGTCCCCTTAAACACATTGCACTCCTTTCTCAGTTCCTAAACATCCAAGACGTGGTTACCTATTCCTTGCTGACCTTCTCCCACCTACCCACCCAACTCATATGGATATGAGAATACTCTGTAAAGCATCCTCCTGGAAATGCCATATTTAACCCACATGCTGGTCCCTCTTCACTCCTGTGGCTGTCCCCATTTGTAGAGGAGGTCCCTTAACCCCATGCTCTGTAAGCTGCCTGGTATTGCACTGAAGCCCTGAGTGTAGACACTGGCTTTGGAGAGCATTAGCCCAAATCCTTCAGGTTCTTGTCTACAACTCAACATTCCAAGAGTGGCGGGCACTAGAGTGTGTTGATATGATTCTGATAAAATACACTTAGCACTAAACCTCCTACTGCTGATGACGGGGTCTAGCTCACTGCATTCCTCCACCAAACACACCTTCCAGAGCAACGGTGTTTTGCTTCCTTGCCACGGTCTCACATCCTCTGCTGCCATATGTGTGGCAGTTTGCTCTGGAATTTTGTCAGCACCAGCAGGATCTGGGGGCTGTTCAGAAAGTCCACGAGAATACCTGTTGGTGGTTCAAGGCCAGGAGGAGGTAGACCATTATTGGCTATAGCCACACTGGGCAAGAGATGCTTCCTGACTCTCAGGCCATACCCACCACTGCCTCCTGCAGGGGACAGCTCTTTGGTCCCTTTGAGATGATGGCATCTGTGCCCTTTTGATGTGGCCCCTCCCTTTGGATTATCTCCTCCCCATAAAGTCCAGTTCACAGGGACTCTGCTTGCTGGCCAAGACCCTGGGGCATTTGAGTGTGTGGTGGAAGAGATGCTGGAATACTAGCAGTGACCAGTCAGGTCCAGCAGCTGGTTTGCCCAGGAATCAATCAAGCTAGAACCAAAGCTCTGGAAGTCTGCCTTGCACACCCACAGCATGCCAGAGTGTGCTAGATCTTCTCATTAAGCAAACCTGGGACAACCTGCACCTGCTCCATGCAGGGAAAGGGGTGACATGTGGGGAGAGAGGGTGTTGGGAAGATCATTTGCTTTTGATCACGAGCAGTTGCAGCTGTGTTCACACGGCTCGGGGGAGCTCCCCCAGAGTTTGCATCTCAGCCTCCACCTTAAAGCACCTGACCTGGTTTCCCCAACACAGCCTATCCCAACCAGATCGGTTCATTTGAGATAAGGGGTCCAACGGAGAGGCATGTTTTCCAGCTCAGTCTTGGTTACTCATGGCGATGGGAAGCTCTATCCTTGCCCCCTAAGCCCTGTCTGGGCAAGTACTCTTGCCTTCCTCCTTGCCGTTCTTTTGTTAATCGAAGCCACTTGATTTTGAGTGTCCTCTGAGCCCCACTGTCTGGCTGAGGTGCTAAAGAAATGCAGAAATGCCCTTACAGCAGGCCACAGAGGGAAGCAGCCTCTGCACGGAGGAGGCCAGGTGATCCACAAACGATAGTGAGGAACGAGCACACATCGATTACGCCCGTTTAACTACCAGTAGAACTGCCTGTGGGGAGGGTGGAGTAGGGGAAAAAAAAATTGATGAGCTGGTTAATGTGGCTTATTGGCGAGACAGTTTTAAGGTCATGCGGCTTTGAGAGTCCTGTTTAAAAAAAAATTAATGTGGAGATTGCATTTTAATGGGTCTGAGTCCATAGGCAGCGAGTTGCAAATATGTGTCTCTAGGGGCAGTTCCTGCATTAGGCTCTTTGCTCCGAGATCCTTTGGGGTGGAAGAGGGTAACGTACCACACTGAGCATTTGTTAAGTGCCGGTGGTGCTGTGCACACGGTGCGGGGAGTGCAGTCAGGTGGGAGGAGTGGATATGCAGCCCCCCGACTGCTGAGCAGGCGATGGTAATGGCCTGTGCTAAGCTGGGAGCTGAGACGGGGCTGAGACAAGGGTTACTGAATGAGATGGATGCTGAATGGGACTTGATGGTAAAAGTGCTGGAAATGGGAAATGAAACCCTCATGGATTTAGAGGAGACTTAGATGATATTGGGTGTATCAAGAGAGAAAGAGGAAGGAAAGAAGGAAGGAAGGCAGGCATGCATTAACTATTCTCATCTATTCCTCTATCACTGAAATGCATCCTGGCCTCCACCTCACTGTTTACACCTTTCTTCGCTGGATTTAACTCTAAACCTTACTCGAATCCTTCAAGAAATCTTTCCTGGGCCACTCCAGCTCCCAAGGATTTCTCTCACTATCTCATTGGGTGACATTTCCTGTATCATTGTAACAGTATTTTACTCTTGTATTAAAATGTTACCTAATTTGCACAAATATTTTTATCAGCTCCTAGAGGGCAGGTCTTATCACAGACTTTCTCTGCGTCCCCCCAGTTCCTAGCACGATGTTAGGACATTGAGGCTGGGAAGTTGACTTGAAATTGAAGTCTCCTGCAAACTAAGGATCCTCCCCACACCTCCCGGGGGCTGAGGCCCTTTGCTGTTCTGGACCAGAACCTAGCAGGCTACTTCTCCTTGTTTGCTCCCTGCCTCAGTTTCTCCTCCCTAGAATCCTCCTCCTTTTCTCCTTAATCTCTCTGTCTCAGCTCTGGAGAGAGTGAGCCAGTGGGAAGGGCCCTCTCCTGACATCTTTGCAATAATTTTAACCAAGCATGGTCACAGTCATAAGTCTCGTCCTCAAGAGCCTTAGGGCCTCTCTTCCCACGCAACAGAAAGCCCCCAGCATTCCATAAAAAGCCACCGCAAAAGCTCTTCCGGGGTCAGGAAGTCCTTCAGCTCTCTCTTTCAGTTTCCTTATTTCTGAGTCTCAAATCTGGAGTCCCTGCGCTACATGAGTCTTTCCAATCATCCACTATGTCAGAAACCCTTCCTGGCTCTGGTTTCTTAAGGTGCCACCGTGCACTTGCATCATTGCATCAGTTCCTCCAGCTCCCCATGCTCTGGCTGGAGAACAAGTGACCCTCACCCTGCTGCCAGATCCTTTCCCCAGACACCTTGCTTGTCGGAGAGGGAGATCTGGACAAGACTTGTCATGAAACTACTCACCTGGGCAAGAGAACCCAGGCCATGTTCTCACATGGCTACCCTGCCTTTGCTCGGAGCCACCAAGGAGCAGAAGGCTGGTAGATACCATCTCATCTCATTGCTGTCATTTGGAAAATCTGCCTTTTTCTGCAAAATGTGGAAAATCCTCAATTTCCTCCTTACCCCCAATATCCCCTTTCCCTGAGTCCTTTTTAAACCCTGAGTTTCCTTACACTTGGCTTAAAAGCAATCTCTTTCAACCCTATACAGCTTTTAACTCTTCAAGGCATTTTCATACCTTTAATCTCATTTGATCCTCACAATATCCCTGTGAGGTAGGTAGAGTGGGGATTATTAAACCCATGTGAATAATGAGCAAAAGACACCCAGGGAGATGAAGTGTCTTGCTCCATGTCCCCTGAGAAGGGACCTTTGTCTCCTGACCACTGGGTCAGTGCTTTTTCATCACTCTAGGGACCTAAGTGACTTAACCATCCTTTTTGCAAGCTCTCGGGTGTCCTGGCTCCATCCAGCAGGAGAGGATGTGTGGGGACGGTGACGGGGGGTGGGGGAGTGCAGCGAGGAAGAAGGGGCAGGGGGGGGAAATCTTACATATCAATGGCCACTCATTAGTGAGGGAGAGGTCAGGGCACCTGCCGATAATGATGTCTGCATTATGGTACTTAATGGAAATGGTGCAGTACCTGCCCCATCAAAAACTAATTTGCCCGAGAGACACCCAGGCCCAGCACAGCAAGAATGAGATCCCCGCTGGGGCTAGCTCCTGGAACTGAATCCAAAGCCATTAGTATCAGAAGGCCCCGGCTGTGCGTGCAGCGGGGCCTGCTGATTCAGACAGGGCAAGGACTCCAGCCATTAGTGAGGCCAGGCAGGGAAAAGCAGCCCTGGAGACTGGATGCTCAGATGCTGCCAGCTGCCTGGAAGGATGCGGAGATGGCTGCAAGGATGGGCGGAGAAAGAGGGCACAGAGGGTCCTCGCTGCCCCCAGTTCCATGAGGGTCTTGGCATACAATCTCTGCCAGTTCTCTAAAGTACGGCCAAGGAATTTGTTCCTTTCCAAACTCCGGCCCAAGCAGAACCATGCCCAGGTGTCACCCAGAGCATCATGAAGGTCTGCTGCCCGAATCCCTGTTTAGCTTCCTCCAGGGAAGTTGCGGTGGGTAGCTCAGCCTCCAGGCCTTGCAGAGCCCCCAGCAGCAATGTTTCTGGCACCCATGTCTGAGACAGAGCAAGGAGTTTGCTGTGCTGCCAACCACACTGCAGCACCTTGTGCACGGGACCAGGAGTCTGGGCACCCGGGCAGCGGAAACTGGCTCTGCATTAGCCAGCGTGAGACCCTGGCAGAGACTCTGCCCCAGCACGCGTGACTGTTTTGTCTGACAATGGGTGCATTACTGGCTGCCCATTGGGTCTCTGTGGGGCCTTGATTTCATCTGGGGCTTCTAAAAGTAGGAAGAACTCTAGAGGCAAAATATCATTCTCCTCCAGGTGACAGCATCTGTTTTTTGTTTTCCCCTAAGGGAGCACTGCCAGCTGGTGTCCCAGGGGACCACCAGAAAAGCAACAAATATGACACGTTGGATTTCTCTTGGGGTCCTCTTAGTTCAGACAGGGCACAGGCTCCAACCATGAAACCCACCAAGTTTGCAAAACAGAATGTCTCTCAAGGCCTCTGCATGGGATGACAGCCTGACCCACCAGGCAGCCTCAGAGGCTGTCCTGTCCAGGTGACCTGTCACTACTGTTCCCTTCCCCTGGCCCTGCCCTGCCTGTGGTTTCAGGTTCTCCCTGATGCATGGCAGCTGCAGCATCCATGCCCAGCCCTAGGCCTTCCCTCTGCTTGAGTTTCATCTGGACTGTGCTTTTGTCCGAAGGGCCTATCTCTCACGCATCCTTGTGTCCTGAGTGTCCACAGCTAGCTGGGGCTGGAAGGCATCAGCAAAATTAAACAAGGCCCTGGTTTTATAGAACAAGGAAATGAAGCCCAGAGAGGAGAAGCTACATTCAGAGCCAATTAGCGATGGATTCCAGAGTAGAATCTTGCTCTTTCAGAGCAAGTCCTCATTTAGAACCAAAAGACGAAACAGACACGATGAGATCATACCACCTCTCAGTTCAGCCACATGTCTGGGCCAATTCTATCATAAAACACCCTTCAGATGGCTCCTGTGACTTTACACATGTCATTTACTTATTTTATTCTACAAGAAGGTCTACATTAATGCTATACTATATGGTAGTCACTGGTTACATGTGACTATTCAATTAAAATTAATTAAATTTAATAAAAAATTTAGTTCATCAGTCACACTAATCACATTTTAAGTGGTGAATAGTCACAGGGACCTAGTGGCCACCATATTGGACAACGTAGACACAGAACGTTTCCATCACTGAGGAAAGTTCTATTGGACAGTGCTGGTGGAAGGTTGGGCATTATTTCTCTCATTTTTCAGACAGGAAAACTAAGACCTCGAGAAGAAAGAAGACAGTACCTTGTCTCATCCCTGCAGTCAGTAACAAGAGGGACCCTCCTTTATATTATACCAAATCCTAAGCCTTTGCCTGTAAAAGGCAACAATTGCTCCCCATCTCATGGCCCCCAGAGGCAGGGGCTCCTGAATTTCTATAAGAAGCAGCCTAGAGAAAACAACATGCTTGGCATGAGGTTCTTGACACCATGTTTTCATACTACTTTATATAAGGTTGAGCAAATGTTGCCTGTTCATGTCAAAGGTTGTGGAAGAATAGATGCAGACATGAGAGTTTGGCCAAAGCCATCCCTCATGCCACCCTCCGTAAGTAAGTTGCCTTTCTCTTCATTTTTATATAATAAAGAGAACATTTGTAAAACATGTACTGCCCCATATACATATATATACATATATGCAACTTTGCTTACCACACTAGAAATATTCCTAACTTATTTGGTAGAGATTTCAATTTTGACCATACTGGCAAGAGTTAATAAATGCTATGCCTTTATTAACTAAAGTATAGCATTGAAAGGAAGGAGGTTAGGAGGTTAAAGTCCAGATCTACAATAAATGATCAAGCTACATCTGTGTTGTTATATGGAGCTGCATTTGAGGAGCACCAGAGATCAATAGATGCCTCAGAGTATCATGAGGCCTGAAACAAGAAAATGGGAATGTTTAACTTAGAGAAAGTAAGAGTTAGATGGAATATATATAGCCATTTATAAATATCTGAAGGGTCGTTGATTGAAAAAAAATTACATGTGTTATGTGTTTGTCTATTGGGTAGAACTTTGGGATTATTACTTTGTCTTAAAATCTCATTTTCTTTAAAATATCATTTTTAAAAGTTCTTTGGGAACTACATGTTAAAGGGAAGCTACTTTCAGATCAACAGAAATAAGAACTTTCTATAAGACAAAACTGCTTTAACATGGAAAAGGCTGCCCAAGACGTCGATGAAACCTCCACTCCAGGATGTATTTAGGTAGAGACTGGATGGTATTGAACAAGATGTTGTACAAAGAGCTCCAATTCCAAATAGACAAGGATGGGGTTCCTCTTCCTTATTCGTCAGGATAGTTTTTTTTAAATTTTGTTTTGTTTTTTATCTTGAAGCTTTCAAAGGTATGTAGAAGTTTCAGGAAAGAAACAAAGATAGGAATTTTGATTGTGCTGGGTTTGGGGGCAAGCTTGAGTGAGAAGGACATCTCTAGTTTAAGGTCAGGCTGGACACAGTGTAGACGATCCCTTGTCTAGCCTCTGTCCAGGCTCCATCCATACTCACAACTTCCCTCAAGGTACCTGGGAGAGGCATGGCTGCTACTGAAGTCTTCTTTCATTCTAGAAGTGAAAGATTGTCCCCAGACACAATCTGAGATAAGCGAACTGAAGGGAGTGATGCAGAAATCTCAGAGCTCAATTTTTAAGATTTTGCTACAGTTTCAGCAAAAGTAAATGAAACCAAGAAAAAGATGGGGCTGATTCCATATCTCAAATCCTATCGTGACTTAGTGAGCACAACTTCCCACCTTATTCATCCTCACCCCAGCAGGAGCCTATGGAGAAGGTTTCCTACCTCAGTGTAGCTCCTATTTGTCTTATGCCCCCAGCTCACCTGCAAGGGCTCTAGTGCCACCGTCATTTATGTAGAGTCAAACTTTGCATTATTGAGGACACACAGCTCTCTCATTTGAAATCTTCATTGTCGTTGTCATCAACATCATCATCATCGAAGCTCGATAGGTCCACTTGCTGTAGAAGACATTTTCAAATCGTGTCTCACTCATAGCTGCCTCTCCATATCAAAGCATTTTATGAAGCTGAGAGATGTCAAGGGAGCAGTTCATAACCAGAAGAAAAGTCTGGAACCAATAATTCCTCCTCCTGAAAAGTCTCCCATATTATCACACGCATGAGACGTTAACAGATAGTTCTGATCTGGTCACACAGAAGGAGCAGCCATCCAACAAATCTTTGTGTTATGTTATGTTGTTATATTAATCTCGGTCTCCAGTTTCCTCCCATCCACCTGTCTATTAAGGTTTTCTCTTATTGGGTTTTAGGCTGTATATTACCCTCTTAGGGATTACCTTGCCTTGTGAAATCAATCTTTGCCCTTGTAAGGAACATCAGAGGTCATGCAGAACTGTTTCTTGTCTGTGCTCATCAACAATCTCCCTGTCATGACTTCCCAGGAATTTCTAGCTGGTAAAGTTACCAAAAAGAATAAGGGAGTGAATATTTTTGAGCAGCATAGAATGCTCAATAATCTTTGAATTCCACTCAGTACATGACCACTCATGATATTCCCTTAAATATCAACCAATAACCAGAGAGTGTAATGGCCATTTTTATGGGTTGGTTTTACCTCCAATCCCGTAAGGTTAATTGGCACATTGGACCTTTGCTGGAGACTTCATCAGAAGTCAACTCTTCCAGTTGGTTTTGGGCAGAGACCATGAAGTTCCCCTGAAACTCTATGTAACTAAACTACTTTGGATAGATTATAAGACTCTCTCATCATGTAACACAATCCCTAGTAGAAGTTTAAAGCTTTTGTACTAGTCTCCAAATCTAACAAAGAGATAGAGTCTACACCTGCCTACCTCTATGGAGTACAGTTAGAAATCTGAAACTCGAAAACATTTTATTTTTTATTTTTTGTTGTTTTATTTTTAATTAAATTTTTTTTTTATTCCAGCATATTTCAGGGGTACAGATGTTTAGGTTACATACATTGCCTTTTCCCCACCCAAGTCAGAGCTTCAAGGGTGTCCATCACCCAGACGGTGCCCACCGCACCAATTAGGTGTGTATATACCATCCTTCCTCCCCCCTCCCATCTGCCCGACCCCCGATGACTGTTATTACTAGATGTGCACTGAAATGTTGATCAGTTAATACCAATTTGATGGTGAGTACATGTGGTGCTTGTTTTTCCATTCTTGTGATGCTTCACTTAGTAGAATGGGCAGCAGAAAACACTTCCATTTTTTGAGTCTCTTGGTTTAGTAAACAAATGAAAAAAAGTGTTGAAACAAGCTCACCAATAACAGGATCATATTTTAAATGTTTACATGCAATAAACTAAGATTTTAATTACATAGAAACACACAGGTGTAACATCACTTAGCAACATCGAGGCCCTTTATGGAAGTGAGGGCCGGATCGAATGGCCCTGTTCTCCTTTAAACGCCCACCTACCTATGGCTTCCCCCACCATGTGTCTTCCTTATGGTAAAGGATTCAATGAGAAAATGTCTATAAAGAGCCTGGCACGCCATGGAGAGTAGGCACTCAATAAATAGTAGCTATTACGCTGATGATGATGTATGGGCAAGTCTGAAGTTCAGCAAGCCCTTGCAAACACCTCTAAGTCACCCTGGGGAGTGCAGTGTAGACTGAGTGTTTGCCTGGTGCAGACCACTTCCTCAGTCTCCATCCTTCTCTCCATTTAATCCTCCTGGCAGCCATAAAGCATCCTTAGCACAACCCCTTTGAGCACCGATCTCCAGCTCCCTGGCTCTGCAGCCCGCCACCCCCTCCCCAGCAGGGCCATTCGAGTCTTTAAGAAAGTACGCCTTGGATCCCTTCTGCTCCTCAGCAATTATTTACTTCGGATTATTTATTGTGGAAATATGAGATGGATGGTTAGGGAAGGAGAGAACAAACAAACTTACCTTCCTCGCTTGCCTTAACGTGTTTGAGTTCCTACTTGTACGCGCTGAAATGTCTATAATTTACTTTTCAGTTTTGCAATGTTTATGGCTTTTATGTCATTTGAAGGTTATTTATAACAATTATATAAGGAAGCAAAGTGCCATAAACTGAAGTAATTTACTGTAAAATATCTGAAATGCTAAAATATCAAACGGTGCATTACTATAGTGCTAGTACTGCTCTTGGAAAAAAGAAAATGGGGAAAAAAAAAGTCTAAAAATATAGCCGCTACCCCATCAGCCAGTCTGTTACATCCATCTTGCAGAGAGATTTATAAACTCAAGAGCAACTGGCAAGTATTAATGTAATTGCTTTGAGGGAGGGGTTGAAATGGAGAGAACGTGGTTCCTCGTTACAGCACTCTGAACTTAGATTATTTTGGAGCGAAAGGATACAAAGGCGAAGCCAAGCAGACCAGGCACCAAGTTGACCATGACCTTGTGCTCCTACCACTAAATCCTGATGTCTTTAATCCAGATGACAAGGCATCATGTTGCTGGTGGCAGGGAGAGAATTATGAATGAGGAGTCCAAGTCTAGCTTTCTAGTTCCAGAAAGCCAATTAAGTAGCTTGAAGACATGAAGTCAGTGAGAGATTAAGGTCTGGCAGGGGGTCACCCACCCACCACAGGGCTGTCAAGAACTTCCCCAACCAGGGAAAAGGCCCTTGGTGCTTCTTAGGTCCATGGCCCCATAAAACAACTGTTCCTCCTCCATCCTTCCGTTCATTGATTCAGCAAATGTTGAATACCTGCTATGGATCAGGTTTTGCAAATGCAATAGTGAGCAATTCTTTGGCCACAGCAGCAGTGCTCATGGAACTTAAAATCTGGAGTGTCGATATTAAGAACCACGGAGATGTGTCCACCATAAAGCTGATAGTCCAATGGATTCCAATCTAAGCTTGAAAGGAGTTAGTTCACTAGAGCACCCAAGGAGATTATGCCTGAGTTGTGAGAAAATGAAAATGGAACTTTCTAGAACATAGCAGGGTGGCCTTGTCTCTGTGTATGTTGCTGGGGCTCAGAGTTGGTGAGTAGGGATCACTTCACAAACAGCTGTCTCCCCTTCCTTTGCTTTACCTGTGGAAAGGAAACAGTTGTCGCTGGGTGTATGCACACAATTCTCTGCTGAAAGTAAAACTGCCTTGTGGTCATGCATCAACCGGAACTAGCCACAAGAGATTAAGAGATTTCAGGTTAGTCTCCTCTGTGGGAACCAGGGTGCATGGCCTCTAGGGATTATCTTGCAGTTGTAAACCCCCTGCTGGAACTACAAGGTGGTAGAGATCCGAAGTTCTCTGTTTCTCAAACAGGAGGGTAGGAAGGAGATGCACAGGCTTGGCACAACATGCGGGCTACTTAGACTCTTGTCTACTAGGTACAATTCGGTGGCTGATGAGAAAGAAAGTCTTCTGCCCCCAAATACTCCCCTCCCCTGGTGCCATAGTTCCCCCAAATCCTGGGTTATCGCTGAATTCCTTGAGATTAACTTTACCTCTTCCCTGTAGGGCCTCTTGGTTTCTGTTTGCTTATTTGCTTTCTAAAATACATTTATTGAAATATATGTCCAAAAAGAAAAAGCATACATGAAAGTGTACCTTTGATGAATTATCACAAAGTCGATGTGCCCATTTAAGTACCACTCTCATCAAACAACAGAACATTGCCAGCACTCTGTACAATCCCTTATGCTCCTTCCTGATCGTTACCCCACCTCCTTCCCAAAGATCATCCCTATCATGGTAACAATAGGGTACATGCCCTTTGCTTTGGTTTCATGGCTTCACCATTATATTTAAAAATTCTTCCTTGCAGCTGCTTGTAACATGAGTTTGTTTATTTTCGTTGCCATGTAGTGTTTCATTATAAGATCGTATCACAATCTTTATCCATTCTACTGTTGATGGACTTTAGACTTATTTCCAATTTTTGGTTATGATGAATAATGCCACTATCAACATTCTTGTATGAATCTTCTGGTTTCCATATATACAGTTCTGATAGGGATATACCTGGAAGTGGGATTGCTGAATCATAGGGTAGCATGTGATCCGCTTGCGACACGGGGCCAGACAGCATGCTTTCCCAAGTGGACTGCTCCCGCTTTCCTTTCCCCGACTCTGGACCAGAGTTCCAGTTGCTTCCATCTTTGTTAACCCTTGGTATTGTCAATCTTTTACATTTTAGCCACTCTCATGGGTGTGTGTTGGCATCTCCTAGTATTAATTGTTATTTTTATAAATCAACTTTTTGAGATATAATTTACATAAGCTATGTACCCATTTTAAATTTACATAAGCTATGTACCCATATAAAATGTAACCAATTTTTGACAAATACAGTATATATTTCTCAATAGTCATCACCGCAATCAAGATGTAAAACATTTCATTATCTCAGAAAGTCGTTTCCCCTTGCAGCCAATCCTTGTCCCCAACCATTCACCCCAAGACAGCCATGAGTCTGATTTCTATGACCACAGGTAAATGGAATTGTGACAGTCTGTGCACTCTTGGGTCCGTCTCATTTGACTAGGCATAATATTTTTAAATCCATCCATGTTGCTAGTAGGTTGCTCATTTCTATTGCAGAGGAATATTTTGTTGTCCATATATCAAAATTTGTTTATCCATTCATCTGTTGACAGACATTTATTTGAGTTGTTTCTCATTTGGGGGCTATTATAAATAAGGCTGCTATAATCGTTTGTGTTCAAATCTTTCTATGAACTTATGTTTCATTTTTCTGGGATACATATCTAAAAGCAGAATTGCTGGGTTTTGGGTTACATGCATGTATAACTCATAAAAAAAACCTGAAAATTGTTTTCCCAAGCCCTTCTGCCATTTGGCATTTTGCCACCCATGTATGGGAATCCCAGTTGCTCCACATCCTCACCAACGTGTGGTATTGTAATTCTAGACATTCCAGTGGACATAAACAGCTGTCTCCTTGTGGGTTTACTTTGCATGTCCCTGATGCCCTGTTAGGTTGAGTATCTTTGTAATGTCCTTAGGGTCCATTTGGATATCCTGTTTTGTGAAGTACCTATTATGTCTTTTCCCATTTTTTAAATTTGGGGTTGTCTATTCTTTAATGTATTAAATTCTAGGAGTTACTTACATATCTTGGACACTTGTCCCTTGTTGGTTCAATGTTACCAATATTTTCTGTAGGGGTTCTTTTAAAAGAAAGTCCCACTGAAGCAGAGACCATGTCGAACCACTTCCACCTAAGTTAATGTATGTAGTCAATTCTGCTCTTAGTGGAGGAATTGGACTGTAGGATTTATTGAGCAGTGAAGGAGGGAGAAGGAGGAGGAGCAGAACTTGCTAGAGGAATAGAGAGAAAAGAAAATATGATCTGCAGAGGAAAATACTTTGGGAGTCACGGCAAAATGCTTCAACTCACATGCGATTGGCAGTGACTGCCTATGCTGAGACTATGGCTGAATTTGGACTTAATGGGAATTAGTACTGCGATTGATTAATAAAATCCGTCATTGGCCTCAGAGTGGTGAAGTGTGTGCCATTTCACAAACCTAGCATAGAACTTTGAATTCCAGAACTCTGAGAATCCTGGGCATAGTCTGTGCCCAACCTTCTCCTTTTGCAGATGACAAATTGAAGATCCGGAGCAATGAAGAGCTGTCCCATGTCACACCATCAGGTCTGTGTTCTAAAGACTGATGTAACGTACTTGGAGAGTAAAAAGTAAGAAAATGCGGCCTGTGCTTAGCACCCTCGGGGACAATTATGGTATTTATCAGAGGAATGCAATATACAGTCCTGTATTCAAGGAGCTTTCAGTTGGATGAGAAGGTAACACCCTCCCACAGAATGATTTAAGAACAATGGAAGGAGTTTATTTCCAAGTGTAAACATCATCACAGAGCTCTGACAGTGACCATCTGTGAGGATCTTGGGGAAATCCATGGCAGGTTTGGACATCGGGGTCTCTGCCCATCGGTGGGTTGTCAGAGCCAACCATATTACTTCTTTTCAGAGGTCAGAATATGCATTTTCCTGCTTGTTAGTCAAGTTCTTGAAAACCTGCCCTGGATGTGGGTTTTTAGGCACTTTAACAGAAACTAGTGCTTGATAAACATTTGTCCATTGCTGGATGGATTGTGTTTGTTGAGAATAGAGATTGGGAAAAGAAAGAGGCTTCAACTCTATTCCCAAGGGTTGTTAGTCTAGGAGACTCCATCCAGAACTTATGGAAGATGAGGATCTGCTGAAACAGGTCATTTTCGAGGGGCATCAGTGCCACAGGTCAGCGCTCAAGGGATATACCCAGCAATCCCAGCATGTCTGCAAGAAGAGCTAATCCTCCTTCTGAAGAATAAGCAATAAAATGGATATTTTTATGCTACGTTATTCTTATTAATGATCATAATATTAGTGGCTGCTTGTGGAGCAAATTCTATTCTAGGCAGAGTTCTAGACACTTTATAGTTAAGCAAATGCATTCACAAGCTTTTTCTCATTTCATTCCACAAATGCCCTATGACTTAGGCAGGATAAATAAATGTTTTCATGCAACAGATAAGAAAATGTAGGCAACTGTTTTCTTTTATAAATGGCATGGAATTTGGAAGCAGCCAGGCTTATGTTTAAATATTAGTAAGTTCTTAGTTTTTTCATAGTTGATTTCATTTAATACTCAGTTGACCTGGGAAGTAGGTATTCTCAGGACTAGAATAGATGTCATTTATAGATAGCAGAAAGGGAAACTGTGGCTCTAAAAGCTTAAGGATCTATAAGAGCAAGTTTATGGCAACACTTGAGCTAAACCCAGACCCCAACCTCCCGTGTAGCCTACTCTCCTGATCTTGTGTCTTATTAGTAGTAGTATTTTGATATCTTTCATCCATATTTTCTCAGTGCATATAACTTTCATACTTATAATTCAGTCGTGTATACAGTTTCGTGGTGGGGGTGGGGGAGGGTGGGGGCGGTGCTGGTGTAGGGTTGGGCTTATTCACATCCATTATGAGCCCTTGGACCAGAGGAAGAATCGGAAAGTGTTCCTGAGCACAGAGGGGTATGGTTATGTGAGCTCTATCATGGACCCGTCCTGCTGTCACTTCATCTCTCTGGGATTCTCTTTCCTAATATATAGACTAGGGTGGTTTATTTTCTAAAGGGGTTGGGTTAAAGAAAATGAAGGAGAAACCACACCTACTATATGTTGGCTGCTGGAGGAGTAGAAAGAGCTCCTCATCGCAGGCTCCTGAGTCCAGCATCCTGCCAAACCTCTGTCCCCAAGCTGCTCAGGACCCCCCACTGTGCATCCCCTAAGGAATCATGCCTCTCTTTCCCTGTTGGCCTTTTTCCCTCTCAACCTCCAGCAAACCCTGACAGTTCTATCTCCTTTCCTCTAGGAGTCTTGCACCTGTTGGGCCAATCCAACCTAGTAACTAGTGCCCAGGCATTCCTAACCAGAGGTTACCTGTGAGGTTGCTGCAGTACAGTGGAGACTGCTGGCACCAAAGGGCCAGGCAGGAAAAGATTTGCATCCCAGCCTTATCACAGTGTGTGGCTTTCAGCAAGGACCTCGGCCTCACTAATTCTCAGTTTCCTCATTCACTATCACAGGCATAATCGTTTCTAAGTCTCAGTATATGGAGCCACTTTGTACATGCTGAAGCTCTCTGGCAACAGACAGGATAATTATTGTTCTTGCACAAGATGTCATTTGCAAAGATGTTCCTAAGGAGCTGACTCAGCACCTACAGCCAGCCGGGGCAGCCCAGTGCCACTGACAAATTGAAGATAATGAGCTCGCCATGGGGCAGCCTTTGGAGAAAGCTGTCCTTTAAGATTGTCGACAATTCTCAATCTTAAAGGCGGAAACTGACATTCCACCAAGAACTTTAATCCTTGGATTGTTAAGATTTAGTACCTCGGTGGGAAGCAAAGACCCCCCCCCCCAACCCCGAAATGAAAGCAATAAAGCCTTATCAGATTGCTTTTTCTAGATAAGTTTTGATGAGAAGGAAAAGAAAGCAAAGATGTCCAATAGTTACACAGAGTGAGCAGGAAGCTAAAAGACTGTTTAGACCAGCTGCTTGCCTGAGAGACCCTGGGGCAAGGCCTGACTCAGAGAGACCACATTCCAGTTCTGCTGCTTGTAAGATGCGTGACTGTATCACTGTGGACACCTCACATCACATGGCTAAGCTCGTTTACTCCATCTGTAGAATGGGCGGGTAACAACACCAACTTATCAGGGAATTAAATGCGAGAAGATATAACAACTTTTTTGTGCTTCTCCTATGACCACCCACTGTCACAGGCACAGATGGCAGGGGAGGAGGAGGAGGGAATGAAAAATCACGATTCCTGCCATGAAGGTGCTTCCTGGCTGCCCAGCTCCTGCTACCTGGGAATTCCTGTCCTCCTCTAGGCAGATCCATAACTGCCAGGTTTCTCTTCCTATAACGAAAGGGACGTCTTGGCTCCATTCCTGAGCCTGTCATGATTGTCATGTGCCTGGTTTCAAGCAGCACCTCTTAAGGTAGTATTGCCTCTTCCTCCCCATGTCTCCATGCATTGGCATCAAGGAAAGCTTGACTTTGGGAAGCAGGGGCCTCTCAGCGCCAGCTCTGGCACTCAGCAGCCCCGTCCCAAAGGGTGAGGGTCCCCAGGCTTCCTAAGTCTCACTTTCTCCACCTGTCACACCAGGGGTTGATGAGACGCTCTCCAAGGGCCCTTCCAGCTTTAAAATTCTATGGCTCCTCAAAGGCTAAACAAAACAAAACCAAACCCCGGGAACAGATAAATTCATCAAAATGAAAAACTAGAACTCAGTTATTAGACGCAGGCATTGGAGGGAAGCCAGAAAAGGCTGACGCAGCTCCCACTGGCAAAGGCAGTCTCTCCATCAACTTCCCTGCCCCTGCCCTGGCCCCAGCCCCACCGCGCGCTCACTGTGTTCAGGGGAAGCCAACAGAAAGCCCAGAAGCCCAGGCCTTCTGCACAGAGACCAGGCTGTGAGGGCTCCGCACTCTGAGCCACAGGAAGCCCTGCCTGAAGATGCCGTTGCTTCCTTCCCTCCCCTCCCCGGCAGTGCTAGTGGGATCTCGATTCATCTTAAAGGAGGCGGCCCATCCCACCTTGTGCAGAAGCTGGCTGCTACCCTAGGGATGAGGGCTGTATTAGAAAACAGGAATGCCTTTGCTTTCCCAATTTCATGCCCTCTGCCCAACTTATGCACAAGCACGAATTACCCTGGGATGCAAACTGGCCCACCTGCGGAAGCACACGCAACTGCACTGGAAGCTGTCAGAAACAGGGCAGTCACGGCACGTGTGACGCATCCTGAGGTCCACTGAACCAGTGTCCCACAGTGCCTACTCAGTGTCAGGCATTCGGGTGGGCTCTGGGCAGAGGAACAGGGAGCTATGACCCTGACCAAGGAGCCATGAGCATCTGCTAAGGTAGCTTTGCTTGTCAGTGTCAGGGAGCCAAATCGTTCTCCATCTGAGACAGCTCATTTCAGACACCACGTTCATGGACGGCTCTAGATAAACTGGGAACATCTGAAGTCATTAAGGAAAAGGACGTTCCAATTGCCCCCCGTAGTCAAGAGGGCAGGAGCACACAGCAGGCTCCCTCCATCTCTCTCCGAGTGCCCTGCACTTGGGAAGCTGGTACCCGCGGCCCAGCTGCCTTTGAGCACATTCAAGAGCCGAGCAGCGAGGAAGGAGCTGTAGCTCTCAGCCTGGCCGGGGACTGTGAAGACACTAACATTGCTGTTTTCCCTTCCCGAGGTTCCTGTGTGGTACACGTGCTTTCTCCACCCCTTGGGTGACTCGGTGGCCTCTGGGAGGCCATCGCTCCAGCTCTCAACACGCTGCTGCTGCTGTCCTGTGGCATCAGACACATCCTCGCCGGGCTGACAGCACAGAACTTCTCCCCTTTCAGCCTTTCAGACTTAGCCAAGCTTCTCGTCAGAAGGCCGATGCGGGCTGGAATGGGGGGGTAGCTTTGGTTTTGGGTCCCTGACCCCAGAATGCAGGTCCTGGGGGGTCACATATATGGGCAGCAGGGCAGTGTGGGGGCACAGGGTGTTTGGCGGCTGAGACACTGCCCATCCAAGACAGCAATGGGTGTGTGACAACGTGCTGCAAACTAGTGTCAACCTCCCCATACCTCCTCTCTCCCTCTCTCTCTCTCTCCCCATCTCTATCTCTGTCTCTCTCTGTCTCTTTGTCTCTCCCTCTCTCTTCTTACTTCCCTCTTTTGCCAGCTACTTTCTCAGCTTCCCAAACGCACGCTCTCTCTCTATAGCACCTGCTCATGCACTCACTCTGTGCGACCTGGGGAAAGCCACCTTCCCTCTCTGCTCCTCCCACGCCTACCTGTAAGATAAAGAACATGGACTGGAGCTTCTCAGCAGGACCTTTTTGCTCTGACAACTAAGAATTTGATGACTTCCATTTTCTTTCTTCAAAGTTCCAGAACGGGAACTGGAAATCGTGTGAACTAAGTGCCGAAGATCCTGGAAGCTTAAAACTCTTCCTTTTCTTGCAGAAAAGGGGTTTTGCCAGCCAGGGCTTTCCAGGAATAAAGCGTCCCCCCTCTGACTCCATGACAGAGTGCCAGCTAGTCCTGGGAGGACCCCGCGGGCCCAGGAGCCAGTGTGCTTGCTGGTCTGCGCCTTCATCCTGGTAAACAGCTTTTGAATTACTGCGTCATCCACCGTCGTTTTCTTACAGCGTGCAGGGTGGGCCTCTGTAGGGAAGTGCTCCTTGTGTGGGGTGTTCTGCAGGAACACAGCCAAGGCATGGTGCCACGTGGCCTCGCCATACGCCAGCCCCCGTACCCATCAGCTCACGGTGGGCCACCCCAGCAGGACACCAGGGCAGGGACGGAGCAAGGGGCTGGTCAGGAGATCATTGTTCTCTATTCACGGTACTGCAGGAAGAGGAAGAAAATCTCTCCACATTACCCAGCAGGAACCCAAGCACTGAATGGAGAAGCATAGTGGGGCTGGAGGCAGCACCCTCGCAATCCCCCTCTGCCTGTCGCCCAGCCCCATTGGCAATGTGTGTCTCTTTGATTGTCTATAAACTATTTTTAAACTAAACATTAAAAAAAAAGCAAAGCTGTTAAAAGAAAGGTGGGACAAACAACCTAAGCCCATTAGCTCACATAGATCAGGAATTATAATTATTTGTGTCTATAAGCTTCCTTTCAGCCAAAGCAAAAAGGGAAATATGGTGGATTTGGGTAACTTTTTTCTGATACAAAGAAAAATAGCAGCTTCAAGAGAGGTAAGTCACTTCCGTCCCACAACAGGAAGCCGCGACTAATTGGGCTGTGTCTTGTAGCACCTTTGCAAGGGACAACGTGGTCAGTGGACAATGTTTTCCACCGAGATTGTGGATTGTGGGAGGGAGAGGGGAAAATGTGGGGAACAGGGTGATGGTGCCAGGCAACCTGGGGGCTGCTGGTGGGAGCAGTGCCATGTCACCAGCTCTTCCCCTCGTCCTGCCTCCTCTGCTGTCTGAGCCTCCTGGTCCCCAACGCTGAGCGGAGGGCCGGGGCTGGGCGTGGAACAAAGCCAGCTAGATAATGCGCAGGCTGAACCGAGACAGCTGGGAGATTGAAGAGACGCTTGGAGAGAAGTAAACTGGGTTTCTATTTCTTGTTGGTACTGTTAAAATGTTCCTTTAATGTGAAAGCCTTTCTGTTAAATGAAGGGGAAAGGGAACTCGACGACAAGTAGCAGCCATAAAACAAAGGGAACAAAAGGAGGAAACTGCCGGAATAGGTTTGTTGCTATAGATATAGGGAGACACAGAGCCGGGCTGATGAATGGATGGAGGTGGCACTTGCCGCAAAGGGCCCGAAACAGGGAGAAGGAGACAGCCAGTGGGACGAGGACAGTTGCTGATAATGACATAGCCAGGTCAGATGCCCCTCACTGGGACAGTGCATGAGAAAGGAAAATTGAGAAAAAGTAACACAAAACTAAAAAGGACGTTCGGCCCACCCATTTCACTCATAATTGCAGATCCCCCTGGGTCAGCTCCGATAACCACAGGCAGCAGAATCAATCCAGAGGAAGACAGGACGGTCCCAAGCCATTGGCTGGGAAATGAAATAAACTCTCAGTCAACCAATCAGAGAGCAACCTTCCACGTTTAATGTAGCCCCCAGGACACGTGTGCCCACACACACCTTCTCTCTCTCTCTCACCCCTTCCGAAAGGAACGAGTAAGTTACAATAGCAAGAGACATTTAGAGGTAAACCTGTCTTGCTGCAGGTAGAGAGGAGTATAAATTTTGTGCAGAGCCAATAAAATGAAGCCACTCTCCTCCAGGAACGGTATGGTTATTGCATCAGAGGTGACCTATAGCCACCGAAGACCTATAAATTCCAGTGTTTATAGAGTCCTTCCTCATTCGTGCTGCAGGTAATTAACTAGTGGGGGCATGTCTTGTAAACTCAAGGGGCTTCCCTGTAAGGTCCCCAGGCCACCAGATGGAGGGTAGAAAGATTCCATCAGAAGCCCACAGCCAGGGCTGGGGGACCTACGCCCAACTTTGGATCTGTGTCCGTTCACCCCTAATCTCGTGCGCATGCTTAGTGCTGGCTGCTCTGTGGAGTCCACCTGGGAAATGGCATTCGAAGGGACAGAATAGACTATTGAGAGCTTCTATCCTGATGCCTGTTTTGAGTGTGACTTGCGGTGTGGAAACTTTGGAAGTTCCATTGCTTTGGATATGACAGTCTGGCCGAAATGGCACAGATGTGACTCCCAAGACCCTTGGAATGGAAAAGAGCCTGAGCGATCCTATAGGACTCAACCCACCCATTAAATAGATGAGGAAACTGAGGCTGAAGAGGGAAATGGTTGCATCCAGATTTGCAGAAATATCGATGAATCAGTAGAATGGCACCTAGAACTCGTGGCTTCCGTTGTCTGTGCTGTGCACTGACCACCTAAGGGTGCTTTTGGTGGCCTCAGCACAGCAAAGGGAGATGAGTGGTTGGCCTTTCCTGCGGGCCATTCCCAAGTGAGGAGCTGTGCTCTTGCCCAGTGCTCGGTGTGTGGGACTCACTGAACCCAGATGGGGGTGCCCAGAATGTCAGGGACAGGCTAGTCCCAGAGAGATGCAGGTGCAGCAAACATGGGAGGAAGGGCGGGTGACGGGTGACACTTGCTGGAAGTGGAGGAGAGGGCCATGCTGGCCCCCATGCAGAATCCGGACTGACTGCACCTTTCCCTGTTTCCCAAGTGCTGTCCCACCTTCCAAAGGGGAGCAGCAAAGTAGCAGGATGTCCCCTGCAAAAACCATGCCATCCCGACCTCTTTAACTCCACCAGTGGGGACACAAATCAGGCAGCCTCCAGGGACCCAGCCTGGAGATGGGACGTTTATGACCCTTCTTTGGAAATCCGGCTCTCAGATGCTTTCTGGCTCATAAGCAGACCTGCCCACGTAGAACCCAGACATCCGCATGGTTGATTTACGCCTTTAATACCTTGAGCTTCATTTAGCCGGTCTGGGAAACGCATTTCGGCGTGTGAAGCTGGAGTTTTTCTATCCTCGTCCATCCTCACTAGACATTAATTTCAAAGGCCGGTTTTGTCGTTGTTGTTTTCACAGCTCGTTTTTGGACAGGTCTGTTCTTCTGTCTCAGACAGCACCCAGGCTGACCACAGTGCACCTCGAGCTTCCTGGGAGAAGGGGGCTGGGGGCCGGAACTCGGCATGGGGAAGGTGAGGCATGCTTTTTGAAACTTCAAAATTTTCCACAAATAGTAGTAATCACCCACCTGCACCCCAGATCAAAATTACAGCGCCCTAAAATTTTTACCTGTTTTCATTTTTCCAAATAAATGCACTGTTTCTACACTTGCAATGAAGCTCACATAAATGCTTACAACTATTTTTGCTCATTATTGCCTCATTGGTGGAAAGGTACGGCTCTTGGCGGTGAAGTTTGTTGGTGGAGGGGCAGGGCAATAAGATTTTGTAGGTTTTTTTTTTTTTTTCTTTTTCCATCCCAAGGTATCCTTAATCGTTTTCCATGGCAACAGACTGCAGAATGGCACACAGATAGCTTGAGAGCATTATCATCTCCTCATGTCCCCCGGGACACTGTTCACTTTCGTTTTATGGATTCTCCATGAGTTATACACCAAACCATGCTCTTGGAATTCTTTTATATTTCTCACTTTGAAGTTTTTATGCCTTGGTTTTGCTGGGGTTTTTTTTTTTTTTTTCTATCCTTTTTCTTCCCTTTCCATTTATCCTTAATTCTTTTCATGAGAACACTACATACAAACACACACAACTTCCCCAGAGCAACCTTTTCTATCCATTCATGCCTTTTTTCCTCAATGATGGAATCATTTATTCCAAAGAGGCTGTGTTCATGGGGTCCATGAAACTTGGTAGGGTTGGGGATAGTTGATCTAGTCCACACCTTGAGGGAGGAGAGGTCATGTATTGTCCCATCTTAAACAAAACGACATTATATCTCAGCAAGGCTGTGGCTTGTTAGAGGTGACAAATAAAAAAGCAGGTCTCCCACGTCTAAGCCCAGAGATGTACTCACTCTGGGCTCTGGCCTGGCAGTGTTAGGAAACCAGTGTGGTTGGATGGACTCGGGGGTCTTTGGGTGGGGACACCAGGGATATTGCAGGACTAAGACGATCAAAGATAACGAAGGAGTGGGCAGCTATGGACAAGGTCAGGATAAACTTAGAGCCCTGAGGCAGTCCGGGTAGATGTCCAAGTCAGGCAACTGGTGCCTCGTGTCTTCCTGGAGGCTTGAAGCCCTCTCTGGGTATGAAATGACAAAGCATGAAAAGTGCCTCCTGTCTCTTCATCTGAGCTTGTCTCTTTCCTGGACCAAGGTCGAGTCCAGAAATGCACTTGCTGGGAGGGACATTTCCAGGGAGGAGGTGTCGGCGGCAAGCAGCCCACTCCTGCATGCAGAACCTCTGAGGACACCAAGGGAACGAGAACATGGAGAGAAACTATGGTGGTCACCATCCTCCCCCATCTCCCACCTCCCCCTGGGGTGTTACCCAGAAAGCAATTGGGCTGAGAAGGGGAAATTCTCTTACCCGTATTTCATGTTGCAAGGGGGTTTTCCCTCTTTTTCCTTTCTCTCTTTTAACACTCTTATAAAGACAGAACTGTTCTCTTGTCTAGCAGGTACCGTCTCTGCCACCACCCTAGCGCCCCATCACAGTGACAAATGATGCTTGCGGGAGCCCCCACTCAAGGCCTTCTGCTCTTAATGAGAAAGGGGAGGGCGCAGCAGGCCAGGCGTGGAGTTGCGAGGGGGTGTCCCGCAGCCCGGATCCACCACGCGCAGCCTGGGTCCATGAGCCCTTGTCACCTCCGCCCCAGCCCTTACCACCCCACTCGGCCCACCCTGTTCGTTCCTGGGGAAAAGGGAGGTTTGGGATCCCCTGTGACCAGGGCTGTGGGTATGTGGTGGGGGCACTGGGTGGCTCAGAGGAGTGAGGACAGAGGGAATGAACAAGTGGGAAGAGACACACAGAAAGGGAATGGATAAGAAGAGAACAGGGGAGAGAACGCAGAGAGGAAAGAGCGGTGCCTGCGTTTCTGCATGTGTTCATAAATGACAGGAGCAGGGAGGCCACTTACCATGTACAATCACCAAAAAAAAAAAAAAAAAATTTAGGGACATAGTGTTCCTTTTTAATCTAGTTCTCAGGGGAGGGAGAAAAATATCTTTATTTCCCTTTAACTCCCAGACGATCACACTCCATTTCCTCTCTCCTCTTCTCTCCAAACAGCGCAATTGCTATTTTGCTCTTAGTCGAATAGGATCTATCTAATTAAAAATAGCTTTGTAAGAAGGAGGGAAATGGGTACCTTGGGTGGCACAGGCCTGGGGTTCAGACTCTGAACCTACCATGCCTTTTTTGGGGGGTAGGAAGGTCACTTTTGTTTCCTTGAGGAAAAATGTCCCTTTTCTCCCCACTGTTTGCTTTGGCTTGAAAGAGAGAGAATTATCTGGATGGAGACTCAGCTGGGAGCTGGCTTCTCTTTGCTTTGCATGCTGTGCGCTGTGCATTGACACTGTACTGATAATTTGGAGGAGGGGAGGGGAGTGTGTGGGGAGAGAGTATTCAACATTGTGAGCATCTGCAAAAATCACTTTGCTAAGAAATGATCTTCTTCCTCCACACAATGGCAAGATGTCACCCTCGGAATCTTCTCCTGACAGTGGCGGTGGTGGTGGCAGAGAGTGACAGCGAAATTCTCCCTGTCTCTGTTGAGGTGGTTATTTATACAGTTCTGCGCTGGAGTCAAAGTCTTTTCTTTTCTTTTCTTTTTTCTTTTTTTTTTTTTTTTAACTTTGCCGTCTGCTGAGGCTTTTGCAACAAAATAATTACTTTTGTGGCAAGTACTTAGGTAACAAGATAAACAAGAGGCAACATAAATGGAATGTAAATACGGAACAAGTGTCTGTGAAGGGAAAGGCAGCCTAGGGCAAGAAAGAGCTTGGCTCGGTTTCCTGCATCTTGTAAATCCCAGGGGACCCCAAAAAAGCTTCCTTTCTCCACCCCTCAGTGGGTCTGAGACTCACCAAGGAAGGGCTGGTGCCCACATCTCAGGGTGATGGGAGCCTCCCCTCTGTCGTACCGTAAGGGCTAATGGTGGGGGGTTAGGACACAGGATTCCCTTCATCTTAGGGACACGCCCCCTCAGGGCACTGGTTCCTAAACCAGAAAGCTGGGTCTGGGTCCCGGCTCTGACACGAGTGGTGGAACTGGGTGGACTCACAGATCCCCCAGTTCTGTATGATTTCTACCCAGCATTTCCACCACCGAGGAGACTTTGGAATCCACAACTCAGGAGCTAGGAAATGTGGAGTCTAAATTCAGGTCAAGGTGAACGCAAGAGAGGAAAACGTGGACTGTTTCAGGCGGGTTGTGTTAATGACTCAGGTAGCACGGGCCACACTGCCGTCAATGAAATGCTTTTCCAAAATGGTAAATAGCTCTTGGTAAAGTTCTGAACAACACAAAGCTTTCCTTGATTTACAAGGAAGTTGCCTTTCTGGAAAATACAGTCTATATTGAAACCATATTTTAAAATATAATTTGGTTTTATGTCATTAGATGGAGTTAAGTTCTGGGGCTGGCTAATTATAAGCAGATTTTTTTTTTCACCTAAAGGACATTCTGTTATCATAAGGGTTGCAGAATAATTCTACCTTGGGAACACTTCCCCACACATTTCAGGCTTTCTAGAATTCCTGCTCCCCACCATAAACGTCAACACTTACCCCAACGTTGTGATAAATGATAACACCTTCTCAAATTCCCAGACGTACCCCTGAGGAAGGCACCAACCCCCTGAGAACCACTGGCTTAGTTATTCCTCTAGGGCCACAGGCAGCCCTTTGTTGAACCCCACGTGAACTCACCTTCTCTTGTCAATAGTAAATGGTATCTGCATCTACTGTTAACACTCATTTATGAACTTGCACTCCTTGCTCTGCACTGTGCTGGGGCCAGAGAAGAGGCGAAATATGTATTTGAGCAAGCAAGGCTTGGGATGCTCTGATAACTAGAACCAAGTTCCTCTTTCTCCCTCCCTCCCTCCCTCACTCCCTCTTCCTCTTCCCTTCTTTCTTTCCATTCTTGTTATTTTCTTTTCCTCACTGTTTTAAAATTTGGTTTTCTTTTTGCTTTTAATTTTTTAATGTCATTATTTTTTACTGATACATAATAATGGTACATTTTTATGGGGGACATGTGACATTTTGATACATGTATGAGATGTGTAAGGATCAAATCTGGGTAATCAGGATGGTCAACACCTCAGATATTTATTAATATCTTTCTTTGCATTGGGAACATTTCAAATTCTCTTTGCTAGCTATGTTGACGTATGCAATGCATTTTTGTACACTGGAGTCACCCTGTTGTGCTGTCGAACACTGGAACTTGTTCCTTCCATCTCACTGTGTGTGTGTGTGTGTGTGTGTGTATGTATGTCCCCTTTCTCTCTGCTTTTTCTTCTTTCTTCCCTGCCTTCTGCCTAATGCTTCCTAAACTCCATTCTAGGGACTGGCATGGGGCTGGCTAAACAAGGATGACCAGGGGTTGGGTACACATTCAGCTTTGTGTCTACTCTTCCCAGAGGTTCAGTTTAGAAATTCTATGATTTTCCCACAAATGCTGTTCCCAGATACAACCCAACAGAAATGGGCACCCATTGTCAGCTCATTTGCAGAGGAAGACTCCGTTTCAGAGTCAATATCTGGAGAATCGTTTCAACTAGACGTTGCACCTAGAAGATGTACAAATTATTCACTTGGAAAAATATCAATCTCAAATGATGCAGCTTCGGTACAAGAGCAGTTACAGAAAACAGCTCTTCAGGGAACCAACATCCGGGGCTGGATTTGAAATCAGTTGAAGTCACACGTGCGATTAAGCAGCCAGAACACAACAGCGCCCTGATCTCACACACAGGGCTGTTTATTTGTGTCAGTTACCAGATCCTTCTCAACAGTTACACGGCATTTAATAAGCAACAGAGATCAGTCATAGAAGTGAATTATAAATGATCGTGATTAATAATGAAAGATAAGATACATTCAACCCAAACGTGTCTACATGTGGCAGGGAATGTGACATAGACCCATTTTTTAACCAGGCAGAAAGATTAAAGGAGGCAGCTTGGAGGGCCGGGGAATGTAGCTGGCTTGTGGTGTGTGATTTTGCTGGTAGTAACCGGCTTTTTAGGTGCCACTGGAGAGCTGAGCAGGGAAGGGAGGCTGAAGCAGGGGAGAGCAATTGAGTCTGTCCCCACCTGGGCTGGAATCCAAGTCTTGTCCTTCCCTAGGGCCTGGGAGTGCAGGCGAGCTGTTCAACCTTTCATAAAATGAGGAAAACGATACAGACCCTCTAAGACTGCCAGGTGAGTAGTTGGGATAACACACATCAAAGGCTCGTGGCAGTTTTGGCAAGGTGCGGATGCTCAGTATGTTTTAGTTCTTGATTGTGTTCATGGCCCCAGTTCTTGATCCTACCTGTGTTAGTTTTCTTAGGACTATAGCAACAAATTATCACGATATTGGTGGCAGGAAACAGCAGAAATGTGTTCTCTCCCAGTTCTGGAGGCCAGAAGCCTGGATCGAAGTGTTGGCAGAGCCGTGCTCCCTACAAAGGCTCCCTGTGGGAATCCTCCCTGCCTCTTCCAGCTTCTGGTGGCTTGTGGCAGCATCACTCCAATCTCTGCCTTCTTCCCTGTCTCTCCGTGTCCTCTCCATGTAAGGACCCCATTGGAGTCAGCCCCCACCCAAATGCAGGATGCATTCACCTTGAGATCCCTGAGTTTGCATTCGGAGGTTGCAGGTGGACACGAGTTTTGAGGGGACTCCTGAACCCACCACACCTGCCTATGTACAACCCCTATGCCACGTGACTTTGTAGCAACCTCGTCCTCTGACCCTCTCTCTACCCAGCCCTGAGACCTTCCTTCAGCAATGGGATGTCTCCCACCACTGCACAGAGTCTTAGAGAAGTGCATTGGCGTTTCCACTTGTCACTCTTGCTCTCTGCCACTACCCTGAGAGGAGCATGCCCCAGGTCCCAAGCAGAGGCTGAGCAGAGTCACCCAGTCACGCCTTCTAACACTGCCTTAGTGCAAAGCTAGATGACCTGCATGCATGTGAGTGGGCCCAGCCACACTCAGCACAACTGCCTGGCTGCTAGGCCAGAGGTGTGGGTAAGAAATGATTTTTCTTGTGTGTCACTGAGGATCTGTAGTTGTTTCTCACACAGTAGTACTGTGGCAATAAATTACTGGTACCCCCTGCCCTGCAGTAGGTGTCCTTTCTGGGGTCCTGGCTTAATAAGGGGTCTATGTAATCCTACCCCCCTTCCCAGGCCCTAGGCTGTGTCTCCTGTCTCCTGGTGCTCAAGTGCCCATTACAATAGGTGCTCCACAAAGCACACATCTGCAGATGAGCCCCTGGGGAAGGACAACTCCAGGGCATACCTACCTTTGTGGCTTTCTTGTCAACTTCTGGCCTCCAGGGAATTTCCTTACTTTCCTGACAACCAACTATTTTTAATCCAGATTTTCATGTATGCAGTGGTGGGAAGGGGTTGTTGGGCCTAGAACTCTCTTTACAGTTAATTATCTCAGTACGTCTACTGTCTCACCTAGCTGTGGTCTTCCAAACAGGAGCAACGCTGTAAAGCATCTTGCTCAAAGTGTCTTTCTCTACTGGTCCCCACCTAGACAGGCATCATTCTTTCCAGAACACTCTTTGGGATCTTACTGCAGGAGGAGCCAGAATGACCCTCAGTGACATGTGCTAGAACCTTACCTGCTTTGGTGAATGCATGTAAAAGGTCTCTTTCTGGGACCCTCCTCATCAATTCCATAGCCACAAACTGGCCAGGGGCCTCGGGCCAGCTTACACAGCCCGAGGAGCACTTGTGGTTCTCCAGAGTCAAGGACTCACACCTCACTGAAACTGCTCTGGTCCTTATCAGCCAAGTTCAGAACCAAAATTGCTCCCTGCTACCACCTCAGCAATTCAGAAGGCAGCTCAGATGGCAAATATTTTCTTCCTTGTAAAGGTTTAGCATCTTCACAGGATAGGTACTGATGCTTCCTCATGAATAAATCTTTTGTAAGTACCAACTCGCTGAGTTCTTCTGTTCAATCCTTGAAACTATGAGGGGGGGTGACAAGCCCCCCTTTCTAGTTCAAGACTGCTTCCTGCAATTTCCTACCCCTACTTGCACCCCGCAGCGGTTGCAGGGGCCGCTGGGGAGTAAACACAGTGATCCAACTCAATGCCGGTTTACCCAGGAAATCCCTAAGCCCCTGGCATTTACCGCTGGGATTCACTTGTTGTCAGAGTCTTTGGAGCTTTTCCCCACGGCACTGAGTGGACATCTTCCGGTGGCTCCTAAACAGGCTCAGTTGTCTTTCAGAGAACAGAAGGGACCAGAACAGCCACATTCTAACCGGAAGTCAGGAGGCCTGCAGGGCTGGACACTTTCTCTACCTCCAATCTGAACTAAGCAGTGCCTCAGAGTAGAACTGAAACCAAATGGGAAGAAAAGAAATGAAAGTTTAAGTCAAGGGACGGTACCTAACTCTAGTCGATGAAGGATCATACTGCTGAATTATTAGGGGTTTGCAGGGTAACAGAAGAATGCAAAGAAGACAAAAGCAGCCTGCTGGGGAAGACATTTCAGATGCCATCCCTTTCCCAGCATGCACGGCGCTGTTGTCACCCTTGGCCTCCTGAGTGAGCGGGTGTGGCCCGCTTCCCACCTCAGAGTGCATGAATCAGGTGTGAGTCACAGAAGGAGACTCCTTTTAATCCACTTTTACTTAACCCTCATTTGAAAATAAATTGTATTCAATAAGCAGATATCTATAACCAGAATCCCAAATTATCAACTTATATCAGCAGAACAGTCAAGTTTCAGGGAACACCAAATGACAGCGAGACTGAAATTTTATTAATTTGCAGTCTGAAACATAATTATTTCAGAAACTTCCTTGTTAGTAGACCAAGTCAAAATCAAAAAGCCATCTTGAGAGCTTAGAACCAGAGCAAAGAATTTAGTTAGAGGGACGGCCCATGCGATGTAGCAGGTGACCACAGTCTGATGCCCCGTCTCATGTTAGGGTTGATCTCGCTGGTGCATCAGGAATACAGAGTCCATTGACTTCAGCTCCTGGTACCCACTTCCTCATTAGGATGGCCTTGGCCATCGGGATAGGATGCTCTTGTGGCTGAGAATCCTCTGTCTCCTTGGTTGGACTGGCAATGAGAGCAGAGCCTCCAAAGGCAGCAGCAGAGTATCAATGATTTCACCATTCTCACAACCAAACTGCACCGTCAATTGGACGTTTGCTCTTGCTTCAATTTTAGCAGAATTCATGTTGCTCTCATACGGGCTCTTTTCAAGCTGATAATTTCCCCTTCTTAGTGCCTGAAATTAGATCCTGTTCAGGCATGTTATAACAAGTTAGTACAAGTTTATTTTGGTGCCAAAAAGAAAAATAATCGAAATCCATGCATAGTGTTTTCCATGAACTTTCAGAAGACCTTTCATATTTGAGTTGTAATCCTGGAGAGATCACTTTGTCTAAGTCCATCATTTTAGGGATGAGGATGCTAAAGTCCAGGAGGTTAAGCAACTCTCTTAAGCCTGTACCACAAGCTACTAGAGAACTTGTCCCTTAACTTTCCATTAGGAAAACTTCTCATCACAGCACATTGCCTCTCTTTTCATTTCAAAATGACAGAGTGAATTTTCTAAACCAGGCTATAATTAAGAACATGTCTTTAACTTCTAACTATCCCTAGTGAATGGCAACTGCTTTGGCCCTCACTGGCACTCTAGAATGTTTTGAGGAGCCTAGTTTTATGCAGGATGCAGCCAGGCCTGGTCCCGTCCCCACCTTCCTCTTTGTGCCTGTCGTCCTCTGTTCCTTTTCCTCACCTAGCCCTTGTGCAGTGCTCCAAGCTTGACAGCAATCAATAACCTCCTTATTAATTAAATGACACTTTATAAAAGCTCTCCTCCAGGGGCTCTGAGAAAGCCAGCTTTGGCTAGCTGTAAAGTTTTCGGTAATCATTTAAGAAAAAAAATGTTATTCATCATCTTTATGGCAGATCACGGCCGCCACATTCTCCCCAGGAGTTCAATCCATCAAGCTCCTCAATGCAAGGACGGCTAACAAGGTCCCTGTCACTTTGCGTGAAATATACAAGCATCACCAGAGGCTCCTGAACTCCCACCAGGAGCAAAGTTGTAGCCACCTCCCCAGCCCAGCATCCTCCACCCAGAGAGCCAGCAAGATGGTCTTGCTCTCTTCCCATCTTCATTTGTAAAACAGGCGTGAAAAAAGGAAATCCTTCAAAGTTTCCTCCTCTCATGAGAATGGTTTCCTGTGGGCAAGATGTCTGAAGTTATGCATCCAACTTTTTATGTCTGAGCCATGCATGAGAAAACGGGTTGACTGTGGTGATAGGTAGGTTCTTTGGGACTTCCAACTGTTTTGTCCACTTTCCACATTATCAACTGCTACCATAACTACCAGCTCTGTAATATTTTGCAAAATCATTTCAACTAGGCTATCTCACTGGGTCCTCACTTCACCTTATAAAATAGACCTGGAAGGGGTTATGATCATTCTCATCTTGCAGAGGAGGAAACTGAGGCACATCCATGGTCACTTGAGTTCTGGCGGTATTGTAGGATTTGAACTCAGACTTCAGGTCCCATGTGTCTTAAATTGTTACATCACCATGCCTTCCATCCTCACTGCCCTTGTTTCTCTTCTGTGTGCAGTGTACCTGCATTTTGAATTAAGTTGCTTTTGTAGTACTTCTGTTTGCCTGTATCGGGAACACCTTACCTTAAATAAAATGCTCAGGAACAAGACAGAATGCCACGTTTGGACTTTTCAGTCAACTCAGTTGTTCTAGCCTGTGTGTAGAACAGGCTGTGCAAGTCCACTTTCCCGAGATCTTGCTTGGGCTACTGTGACTAGACCAAAGCCTTCCTCTGACCACTGGGGCTTGGCAAGGGTGGCTCAGATCATCGTCTCAGGGGCAGCTTGTGCCATTTCTCCAGACACTAAAAAAAGGAAATTGGAGGAGATACGAACTGAGTCCAGGACACACCTGGAAGCGTGAACGCACCTGTGTGCCTGTAACGAGTCAATAGGACATACCCAGATTCAACTTACATGCATCGTGTGCACTGTGTTGAGTGCTTTAACATGGGCTGTTTTGTTTAATTCTAATTCCTTGAAGTGGATATTATTGTCTCCATTTTTCATACAAAGAACTGAAGCTCAGAGAGGCGAAGTGACTTGACATTTGGTGGTATATTGCCTTCCCCCACCCCACCATAGATTCCATGGAATTACGGGTCACTCTGCTTCTTCCTGGGTGGATACCTTATCCACTGGCCATGTCCCTATGGGCTATAGCCTAATTCTTCTCTTATTACTATCAATTTTAGCCCCAGCCAATAGGGCCAGGCCATTTAGATAGTGTGATGCTCACTCATCACTCAGGGCTGGAACAAAGGCTGCGGTCCTGCCCCAGTTGAGAACCTGGGCTTTTCCGTCTGTGAGTTGGGCGCAGATCCAGAGAGATGTGAGCAGGAGGCTTCTGATTGAGCATCAGTGGTTCTCTGCTCTTCTGCTACCTGTCTCCTGACACACTGAGCCACTCCAGCTGATTTACCTGCTACCCCCGGGCTGAAAGCCGGTGTATAGAATTCCCTGCACTGGAAATGGCTTCTGCAGGCAGGAGGGGAACAGAATTAAGTCATAAGAACAGTGTTTGTTCAGAATGATGGTGAATAGAGCCTGAGATGTGTTCGTCTGTGTGTGGTCCTGGGCGATGGGGGCAGGGAAGAGAAGGAAAGGACTCAAGTGAGATTGGGGAGAAGAAAAAGTGGAATGAAAAGAGAGGGAACAGGGACTGCATGAGGGAACATACAACTTCTTCACCTGGCCCAGTTTCTATCCCTTTGGGGTTTTTTCTATGCCCCAGAAAGCCCCCTTCCCACTCTTGGAGATGGTCCACTGGTGTCCCTACCACCCCAATCAGAGGCACACCGGGGCCCACCCCTCATTCTCTTGAGCAATCAGCTGGGATGTGAGACTCTCATGAGAACATTTGATAGGCAATAGATGATAAATAGATAGATAACAAATATTAGATACAGGTAGATGATAAAGACTGATAATAGATAAACAGATAATAGATGTTAGATACAGGTAGATGATATAGATAGATAATAAGTTGATAAATAAATGGATAGATAAACAATAGATGGTAAAGACAGATAGAAGATAGAGATGATATGAGAGAGAGAGAGAGAGAGAAAGAATCAATGCCTACAGATACATAAAAATGAGTGAGTGGATGGTGTCCTGGTGCCTCAGTCCAACGTAACCAAAGACTAGCCAGTAAGGAGTGTGGGCTGCACAAGCCCTGCCTCTCGGGAACCTCCAAGACCTCCCCTTTTCCAAGTCTTTCTTATTCCTCCATCCCACTTTCCCCTTGGCACACCTTCCCTTCCCAGGGGAGAGTTACTATTATAACATTTTTGAATGCTTGCTATGTAAAACCGCATATATTAATCAGACATCCTCTAGCGTCATCCTTACTAACTGGAAATAGCTCTACATAACAAGGAAATTCATTTCCAAAGCTTAAAAAGGCAGGAAGGATTGCAGACCCTGGCAGTGACCCCAGGGCTGATGCAGCAGCGGGTCTGGCCCTTTGGCTCTGCACCTGTCCTCTCACCTGCGTCCAGGCTCCTTCATGCGGAGGACCAGAGCCACTGGCAGTCCTGGAGGCCCTGGTCTCAGAGGCAGTGAACAGAGGGAGACGGAGGGAGGTTATCCGCCGAGTTGCAGAATGAAGATGCTCGGGGAAGGACTCTGAGTGGTCTGATGTGGACTGACTTACTTTACCCTGGACCAATCCTGAGGCCAAAAGGATGGAAAACCACGATGGGGGGTCGAGCATGTGGGTCCCTGCCCCAGTCTGCAGCCAGAGGGTGGGGTGCGTAATGGGCAGTTCTGCAGGCTGTAATAAGGAGAGTGGAGGCGGATTCATACACAAGAGGAATTGGGGGTAATCTTGCTCAGATAAAGGGGAACATGAGCCCCACAAACATAAAGCAACAGATGTCCACTAAAGTACTGTGCATTCATCGTTTCATGTAATCCTCAGGCAGGGCGCTGTGTGTGTCGTTTAACACTGTACCATGGTAGCCAGAATAGGGCCTGGCTCATGGCAGATATTCAAATATACACTGAATGAGTGAGAGTCGGGCACGTGCTATTATCAAGCCCATTTCATGAGGCTTGGCAGGGCGAAGTAACCCGCACAGGAGAGGCTCTGGCCTCAGGGCTGTCTGGCCTCCTTCTGCCTCCTTGTACCCCACAGGGTTGGGGTACTGTGCAAAGCCACGAGCTCCCTGACTGGCACACGCTGCCTTTCCCAATCAGAGCAGGGGTCCACACAAGGGCCTGCTCAAAGGGCTCTTCCTTCTCTCTGAGCAGGCAAAGGACAAAGGCCAGCAGATGGGGCCAGCTCAGGTGTGAGGCAGACCGAGCAGGGGACGGAGGATGGGAAAAGAAATTAGAACCAAAGCTGGGGAAACCCACCCTGGGCCCCGAGTGGGTGCCGGGCGGGACAGAGCACAGCATGTGGAGCACCTGTTGGGTTCAGAAGTAGCCCAGGTAACTGTTGGGATCCAAGTGAGGCTTGGGGAAGGACAGGTCAGCTGGGGACCCTAGAAATCAGGCCGATGGAGGTGCGCGTTCTGAGCAAAGCGCTTAGTTGAAAGCAGGAGTCCAGCCACATGAATAGGACCCAGGCACAGTGACCAAGACCCAGCCAAGCCAGCAGGGTCCAGGGAGGACTGGCCTGGGGCAGCTTATCCGCAAGAAGCTGAGGCAGAGGCCGTGTGGGAGGGGAAGGATCGTCTGTCAGTGGGTGCCCAGAGCACACCCCGATATACTGAAGAAGAAAGTAACAACTAGACTCATTTCAGACCCCCCCCCCCTCCACTCACACTCACAGTAATTTCTGCTGGGAAGGCAGAGAAAGAAAGGGACTGGGGGGAGAAAGCAGCAAGAAGAGAATCCGATTGGAGTCAAAAGGAGCGGGAGAAACTGCCCTTCTGTGTGTTGGGCACCTGGTCACTCCTGCCTCTGTTCCCCCAGCCAGGCCCCTGCAGAACTGTCCTACCTCCACTTCTTTTCCTCCTGCTCAGCCCTTGGCTGAGACCACACATCCTTCCTCCATCAATTTCCCAAAGCTGTGCCCTACGGTTGGTCTGCAGCTATACCCAGATCCCCTTCTCCCTGCACCCAGCCGGGCCCCAGTGTCAGGCTGTGCGAGTCTGGACACCTTGCCCCTGATGCCGCACCTTGGACCAAGCCCAGCTGGGCTCGCCCCAGGGTGGTCCCGTGTCAGCACATCCTTGAGCAGCTGGATTCAGCAGCCAAGAGCGATGAGTGTTGGTAATTGGCTGCCCCACAGGAGCCTGGAGGCCACAGCTTCCCAGGAGAGCTGCCCCGCGGTTCCCAGGACAGGAGGCCCTGCCCCAGCCCTGAGCCTCCTGGCCGGCTGTCCCCAAGGACTGGCCTCTGGCCAACTCAGAGCTCGGCCTGGCCTTGAGTGGCAGCAGAGCCCCCTGCCTGCAGGGCTGTGCCCGCCGGCTGCCGGAGCAGCACCAGCAGGGAGCGGAGCGATTAGCTCCTCTAAAGAGCATCCCTTGATCAAATAAACTAACTGCGCTGTTTACTGTGTAAACTTGGGCCGGAGCAACCACGCAGAGGGGGGTTCATTACAAGGGCTGTTAATATTTATAACTGACATCAGCAAGCTCCTAGCGACACCATAATGAGTCTGTGACAGCCCAGTTGCCGCGACCAACCTTCCAGCAGAAGCAAAGAGGAGGAGGGAGAGGAGGCGAGGGGGAGGAAGAGGAAGGAGCACAGTGGTCCAGTTGGCAGGATGCTGTGCACCGAGCAGGGTCCAAAACCTTCCTGGCCTGGATCTCAGAGCCCGTGCAAGAAGCAGACATGTCCTCTGAGCACCTACTGTGTACAGATCATGGATCTGGTGCTGAGGATGTGGAGTGGATAAGGATTCCCAGAAAACCACCAAGTAACCAGGGGAATGAGTGCTACAACAGGGGCTCGAGGTCCAGGCTAGTGTCGGCCCCTGGTCCCTGGGCCAGGGAAGCCTTCCCCAAACAGGAGCATACAGTTTCCAGTGGAATAGCCTCTGCTTGGGGGAAAAGAGTGATCTTTCTTTACCGAGGGGAAGTGGGCTCCCAGGACCACAGCCTCTCCCTGGGCCGCTGTCTCCCTCTTCCCTGCAGGGTCTCCCTGAGCCCTGTTCCCGCTCTTTCCTGGGCCGGGAGCTCCACACTGAGGCCCTCAGAGCTGGAGAGAGGGGACTGGTGGGAGAAGCGGTGGCACGGGGCAGTGAGGGGACCTGGAGAGAGCTCAGTGGTGGCCCACGGAGACCACAGTGCTCCCTGGGAGTGGCTGAGCAATGGCCCCCAGAAGCAGCTGCTCTTCCCAAGAGGGCCAGGCCAGCACTGAACCCAGGCACCCAGGGCACCTCCCAACTGATCTGAAATGCATCACGGGCCCTGGCTCTGGGCCTGCTCTGCCAGCCCTACAAACTGTGTGGTGTTGAGCGAAGAACTTCCCTTCTCCGGCCCTGATTCCATTTTTGCACAAGGAGGGATTGGGCCAGACAGGAGCCAGTCCCTTGCCCTAACCTAGCCTGGAGGGCTTGAGGAAGCCAGACTCAGGAAATGCACTCGCTTCGGGGAAAGTGGCACTCGGGGATAGGGGCAGGGGTTGCTAGCCAAGGCCCAAGGTGCTGCAGGAACCCCCAGAGTGCAGACCACAGTGTATGCCTGTGTGTAGCCTTTGTCGGATCCTGGAGTAGTTCAGAACCACTGTGTCCACATAGGACTAAGGTCGTTTCAGACCCTAAGAGCCTCTAGTTCTAAACTTCCACTTACCACGGGACTCTCTCCCTCAGTGACATGATAGATGGGGCTGCCCCAGCTCTTTCTGAGTGGACAGTAGGGCAACCTTCAGGGCAGGGGATGTCATCGAGGCTGGCACCCGTGTGGTGGCTTCACACAGCGCAGGGCTGAGGTCACAGCTTTGGAGTTAGACAGACCCGAGCTGGAATCTCAGCTCTCCTGTTACAGAGACACATCTGAGTCACAGTTTCCTCATCTGTGACATTGGCCGGGACAACAGACAAGTGGTTTGGGGGGGCAGGGGCCCGCAGGGACCAGGGTCCAGCAGCAGTTGAGAGAGTAGGAAGGGTGATGCTGCCTTATTTACAGCCCCCCACGGTCCCCAAGTATTGACGTGGCCAAAGGCAGAGGAGCTGGAGACCCGCAGGTGAGTCCTGTCCCTGAGGCCTGCAGGTTCCTAGGTGCCCTGATTGCTTCTCAGCAGGAGGTGGCGGGGGGGTGACCAAAATGAATTCAGTGCAAGTGTGTCTGTAGTTGAGCATTCTCCAAGAGCCAAAGGACCGGATTCTCCCTGCAAACCTGCGTCGGCAGATGCCGCTCCCTCCCCATTCTTTAATTAACGGGGAGCCCAGGAGCCGGTGGGGGCAGAGTAGCCGATGGGCAGAGATGCTTAGAGAAGCTGGAAGGCCTCTCCTGGGTGCTCCAAATGAGAGGCAGGTCCCTAAGGGGCAGGGAAGAAGGTAAGTTTGGAATGAGGGGAGGTTGTTTTATGGATGGGAAGAGCAAAATGAAATCTATTAGCAGTGCTTTGACTCCTTAGAGAACGGTTCCAGAGGAAGCCAAGTAAACAGCTTACTGATGCTCAAGATTTGTTAATTAAGCACTTTGAACAGGCTCTGGGGGGAGGTGGGCAGACAGCTGGAGAATCTGACTTCCGAGAGACTCCCAGCTCGGGAGAGAGGGCGGTGGGTCTCGAAGCCAGCGGCCGGATGTGTCCCCCAGCCTCCATATGAAGGGGTGCTGTGGTCATCACAGGAGGCCATGTCCGTGGTGGAACCCTACAGAGGGGACAGGGAGGGGCTGAGCGGGGCACACAGTGGCTCTGAGGTTGTGCTGTCCATCCAGGTGCCATGAGCCGTGTGGCACATGGAGCCAGCAGCATGTGCCCTGCCCGGGGGAGTGCCACCCGGCATCACCTGAGGGGACACCGGGGAGGAACTGCTGCCACTGCTCAAAATTTGAAATTCCTGCTCTTTGAAAACTACCATTAAGAAAAGCCACAGATCAAAAGAAAAATATTCACAATACATATATCTAACAAATAACTTATATCCAAAATATTTAAAGAATTCTTACAATCTAATAAGACAACTCAATTAAAAAAATTGGCAATAGATTTCACAGACACCTCACTGAAGAGGATATACAAATACCCAATAAGTACGTGAAAAGATACTCAACATCATTAGTTCATCAGGAAAACATGAATCAAAACCACTATGAGCTATCATTACACACTCACTAGAATGGCTACAATGAAAAAGACTGATAATACCATTAAATAAGTATTGGTGAGAATCTGGATCAATATTCTCTCCTAGGATGCTAGTAGAACTGTAAAATGGTACAACTACTTTGGAAAGCAGTTTGGTAGTTTATTATACAGTTAAAGATATAATTACCATATGAGATACATATGAACACTTGAGTATTTGCCAAAGTAAAATGAAAACATATGTCCACACAAAGACTTGTACATGGATGCTCATAATAGCTTTACTCACAATAGCTCCAAAATCATGTCGGTCAACAGGTGAATGAATAAACAAACTGTGATATACTCATGTGATCGAGTACTACTCAGCAATAAAAATGTAAGGTCATGATGTATTTGACAATACGGATGACTCTCACCACATTCTGCTCTGTGAAATCAGCGGGATGTAAGAGTACTCATGGTAAGATTCTGTTTATATCAAACTCTAGAAAGACTGATTAATACTGGCAGAAAGCAGATCAGAGCTGACTAGGGCCAGGGGTAGAGAATGACTGCGTAGGGGCTCAAGGAAACTTTTTGGGATAAGAGACATATCCTATATCATGATTGTAGCGGTAGATACAAAGATATATACATTTGTGTGCATGTGCATTTTTACATATATATGAATGTGCATTTGTGCACTGAATCCCTAGAATCTAGCAAAGTCCCTGGCATAGAATCATGACTCCATAAATATTTGGTAGATAAAAGGATGGATGAATGGATAAATCAATGAATCAATAATTTTTCTTCAGGAAGGAAGTCATTAAGGATGAATGAAGCTCTATGGTGAGGGACATGTGCCCTGAAATACAGGCCTCAGCCTTGGGTCTCAGGTCCTGGCCCTTTTACTAATGCACAGGCCAGACCTCATTCACTAGGAATCCGAACATTTAACGAGGCCCTGGGGTAATTACGATGCTTAAGAATGTATGAGAAGAACTAGGTGAGCATGCACACACATACTCGTAGAAACACGTGCAATCCATAAGGAGAGATTTTTGAGCCATTGTTCCAAAAAATGCATTACTCATTGATCTGCATTTATCTGTATCTATATTTTCTCACTCAATAATTCCTTGCAGAAATCCCTCCAAGTTTCTCGGCATAGCATTACCTCTTTCTTCATTATTAATAGGTACATGGTAGGATACAGGGTGTGGGGTGGTCATTAGTGCTATTCAACAATGCTTTCTATTTGCTGCCCTTCCGGGCACACGGTAGGATCGCACCTCCTTGCTCACCCTCAACCGAATGGGATCATGAGACGAGTCTTAGCCAGTGAATTATGTCTTCAGGGTTGCAGCGTTTAATCATCTGGTACAAGACCCTCCAGAACTCTTGCTTCCCTCCAGCACAGCAACTGGAAAAATTTAATGTGGTGGTTGTTCCATCAGGCTAGGTTCCTGAGTGACGATGAGAAGCAGACTTTGTTGCTGATTTGAATTGGATGTATAAGTATGAACAAACAGTCCACTCTTACTGTGTGAAGCCAGTAAAATTTGGGAGTTGTCGACTGCATAGCAACATACAGCCTAGCCTACCTGAAAAATGTTGTCATATTAGAATTTGTTCAACCATTCTCCATTAATAAATGCTCACTTTGTCTGTAGTGTCTTTGTACTCCAACAAACATCCTTTCTCATATTCCCTTATACACTGGTATGAGTATAGACAAATAGGGGAAAACGTGGAAGGGTACATAAAAGGTTAAAATGGGTTACACGGTTTTCTGGAGGATTGTGGCTGAGGACTATTAGTATGGAAGAGGTTGGTAAGAGGAAGAAGGAACTGAGCAAAAGGAAAAAAAAGGAAAAGGAAAAAATAAACAATTCATTTGAAAAGCTATGTATGATATGATCACATTTATATACTTTTGTAAAAGTGAAAATCTATAACTCCATCTAGTTCTACATAAACATATCTATGTCTATCTGTATTTGAAATTTTAAAAACTTAAATTACTTAGTAATTTGAAAAAACAAAGCTACCAGACCATTTAAGACACTAATGAAAATGCAAATGTTATTCTGGATGATCAAATACTAGGGGATTATCAAGCAGTTATTTATACTTCTGCTTCGGTCACGTTAAGGGATTAGTAACCGCATGCTCATGGGAGGAACGCGGGCGCAGCGCTCAGGGCAGACTTGCTTCTTTGGGGTGGAGGAGGGAGAGGAAGTGGGGGAAAGGCTGCCATGTCTTTTGATGTCAGGCCAAAGCGGGGACTTCAGGGGGACAGGAGTAGCGGGACAGGAGTAGCAGGACAGCATTGGGAAGGCAGGTGAGGATGGAGGATTTGAAGGAGAGAGGTGCGTGGGCAGAGCTAGCAGGACAGAACTAGTAGGCAACATGTACCTGTGAGATCATCTGGTCTGTCACCACTTTATAAGAAGGAGCTAGTTTCTTTTCAGATTATTTACAATGACTAGCACAATGCCTGGCTTGTCAGGGTGAAAACCCAGAAAGCATTTGATGTGAGAGAGAAAGGGAGGGGGTGGAGAGAGAGAGAAGTTACTTGAGCTTATCAGTTGCAGAGCCAGGAGAAAAACTTCAGATGCAAGCTCATTTTAGCCCCAGTTTTTTCTAGAAGTACTTGAATAATATAGGCAGAGAGATAAGGGGGGCGCTTGGGGAGAGGAAGGAAGGGAAGGGAGATGGAGGAAGGGAAGGAGATCTCTTTCTCTGTCTGTCTGTCTCTTTCGCTCTCCCTCCGTCTTATTTCTCCGTCTTCCTCTCTCCCAGGAGTGGAGGTGTATTGGGTGTGGGTGAAGACATCACGAGTGTTTCTCCAGTGTTCCATGTTGCATGACAAAAAGGACCTTCCTGTCTCTGGATGAACTCTGGACTGGACCCCCAGTGGCAGGAGCCCCCGGACTAGCTTGCCCATGAGCACTGGTGCCTGTCGATCACACTCGCCCACCAGCCTCCTCTGTCTTAGCTTGTCCCTTTCACCGAGCCCTGGAGACTGACCGTGTCAGGCACCCAGTGGGATCAGACACAGTCACCCAGTCCTCCCTGGGCTAAGCTGTCTGAAAGGGGTTTTCCTGTAATTCCAATCAAAACTGGCTGTGAACATGTTAGTGAGGGAGTTATTTTATTTTCTGTAGCCTTTCTGTAGTCTCCCATTCCATGAGTATTTGCTCCAGAAAGAGATCCTCAGTCTTTTAGGTGCCCAGAGCTATCTTCTTTTCTGTATCTGACCACATCCTGAAGGTAATATCTCCTGGACAGGTTATGCTAACTCTCTACAAAATGTGGAGAACTGGCCTAGCATTCAAAAGGTGGTTAAATAGAGGATCCGATAAATTCATCTACACCAAGGTGTTAGGGTTTGATAACCCCTTAATGTGTTATCTTTCCAAGCAGACTTGCATTATTACAGAGAGCAGAGAAAGCAGGTTGTTTTGTATCCACTGATAAGGCAGTGGACTCTGGCTCCATTTACCAAACATGAGTATGTTTGATGTACGCAGATCATAGAAGCCAGGTGGTTGAGCATTAGATGATTTGGGATGTGGAAAGTTAAGAATTGAGCTCGGATTATGTATCAAATGGGATGCGTTTAACCAGAAATACAGATCTCACAACTAAATGTGGCTGAAAGATTGAGGAAATTGTATTAGATTATATAACAAGAATTCCAGAGTTTGGTAAATTCAAGAGCTGGAAATGATTCCTCTTTCTGCTGTACTCCATTTGATTACAAGGTGCTAGAGCTATTCTGTGGAATGTGCAAATACGGCAGTCATTAAATAAATTACACAAAGGATCTCTCCTCTCATTCCCCATGCTGTCCTTTTTCAGTAGAGAGAAAAACCTTTACAGAAGCCCCTTATATTAATTAACATAGACTTAAAGTCATAACAAACGTCACCTAAATTCTGATGGTCAAATGCAACAAAGGTTTATTTCTTGTTTGTGCCATAGTCTGGTTGATGTTGACTGGAGTCGGGAGAATGCTCTGCTCCATGAAGACATTTGGGGTCCAGGCATCTTCATTTAGCGTCTCCAGCATCCTTCAGGGCCTCAGAATAATCTGCTGTATCCTCGGCCTCTGCCCTGTGGGTGGAAGCAAAGATGGGATGGTGAAGGCCCAGAAGGTGCCCTACCGCACGTCTGCCCACATTGCCTTGGTGAAAACTAGTCACACGGCCTCACCCACATGCAAAGGGCTGGGAATGTCATCCCTCTCTGTGCCCTGGAAGCAGAGGAGAATGTGGATATTGGTGAGAACCGTCAGTCTCTGCCACGCCACCATGAGACATCCTTTCAGTCCCCACTGGTGAGGAGTCGGTCACATGCTCATGGATGAATGAGTCACCATCAAGGGGAATAAAACGATCAGATTAGCTTATGGGGTGCACAGACCCAAAGTTGACCCCAATGATCCCCTCCTTCTGGTGTTTGTGCCCTTGTATGATCCTCTCCCCTTAGTGTGAATGAAAGGTGTGGATTTTTTTAACCAGTAGAATATAGCAGATTGTGTGATGTCACACCCATGACTCTGTTTTGTTATAGGATAGGGGTGATGGAATGTCGCTTTTGTGATAACATCATATGACATTATAGAAGACTTGTTTCTCTAGGAATTCTTCTTGCCGGTTTGATGAAGTGAGTCACCATGCTGAGGATGCCACTTGGCAGCCTCTAGGAGTTGGGGTGTCATCAGCCAACAGTCAGCAAGGAACCAAAGCCCTATATTCTACTACGGCCATGAGGAAATAAATTCTGCCAACAGTCTGAGTGAGTTTGGAAGTGGAATCTTCTCCAGGGAAGCTCTCAGATGAGAATGCAGCCTGGCAGGCTTTTGAGTCCAGCCTTGTGTGACCCAGAGCAGGGAACTCAGCTAAGCTGTGCCTGGACTCCTGACCCACAGAAATGATGACATCATGAACGTGTTATTTTAAACTACTGAGTTTGTGCTACTTTGTTGTGCAGCAGTAAAACACTAATACAGGTTAGATAAATCACAATTAACTACTGACACTAGAAAGAAGGTAACGCATCTGACCCACTAGAGAATGAACATCTAATCAAAATCAGGTCCTTCCAGGAAGGACTATGGGATACCTGGCTGTAGGTAGACCACAGACAGTTTCTGCCGTAGATTGTGCTCTACAAATAAAGGGTTAGACTATTTGGTGGCAAAGCCCTATGTTATAGTAGTCTCTGGAACAAACATACAGATGAAAGATCTTACATTCAGCATTTTAGGTTTTAACAGAAGTAGAGATAAGTTGTCTATAAAATGTTAATGAGCATTGTAAAGTTTTAAATAGATAGTGTAAGACAGAAGACATTAGTATTCTTTAGGTCCCAGACCTCTTTGAGAATGTGATGAAATTCTGAACACCCTCTCCTCAGAAGAAGAAGAACTTGAATACCCACACACACAATTTTAGGAGGTTAAGGGACCATCGGAGTCCTATCCAGAGGCCTCTAAGTTAGGAACGTACTACGTGTGGCTTGGCGACCGGGACTTCTGGGTCATGGAGGTGTGAGAGAGTGACATCAGCTGATTGAGTTGTACTGAGTGTTCTCGGGAAACCTCAGCTTGTCTTTACATGAGAGAAACGTGTTCCTATGTGTGACCCAGGGCTGGAAAGGGTAGAGAGCAGGGCTGATGGGCAGGGATGGAGACAGAACCTTCTGGATTAGCTGGGGTCAAAGCAGCTTAGGATACAGAAAAGCTCTTGAGTGGAGGCAGGTGACAGCACAGAAAGGAGAAGGTGAGAAAGCAGACGAGAGAGGGAGGGAGGAGCACGAGATATGCCTCCAGATGGGTGAGGGCATTACCACCTCCACCTGTCCTGTCACCTGTGCTGGAGTGAGGAGGTGGAAGTGGAAAGGATGAGTAGAAGCTGTGTTTCCAAGGGATCCGACTTCTCTGTGAGAATTGTTTAACTTTGTTTTCAATTCAACAGTAATCCAAACAAAATTAATATGAGCATTTTCCAGATCATATAGATAACTATCTTAGAACCAACTGCTGATTCCATTCCCCTATCTGCCTTTGCATTGTGGTCGTGTCAGTAACAATTAGCACTCGCAGTAAGAGACATGTTCCAGTGATAAAAGAACAGAGGGGAAATTGCAATGTAAATGGCGCACTCCTGCCAAGTGAGACCAAAGGACCTCATGGATGTCGGTGCATCATTGGGAGAATTGAATTGTCACATGGTACATGGAGGCAGAGCCAGGCCAAACTCAAGGGACCTGCTGGATGTGTTCATGTCCTGGGAGGGTGACTCAGAGCAAAGTAACACCGACTGTAACACTGAATTAATTTTGTTGATTTGAATCATTTGGATTCTGTAATTTTCATTGTATTTAATCTGCAAATTCATGTTGGTTTTCTGGCGGCCATGAGAGCTGCTCACAGACAGCCAGTTCTTCTCTCTTTCTGGACACAGAGCTCAATGGCATTTTGGGCCCCCTTTTGTTGAGCAGGACACTTGATTAGTTCTGGCCCATGAGCTGTGAGTGCTGAGTCGGAGCATTTCACAGCAGTGTGAATCTTCCCAGGGCTGTCTTTCCCTCCAGCTACGTTCGAGATTGGGGCGAGTGTCCCCCGGTGTGCTGCTCCGGCTGTGTCCTGCCTTCCCTGCACCTTGCGGAGGCAGATCTGTAGGAACTGGGTCTGTGGTCTCCTTTGCATTCTAACTTCTGATTGGGTTTGGCCAATGGAAAGCTTCGGCAAAAGGAGAATGGGTCAAAGTATTCAGACTCCTGGCTCACTCCGCCGGGTCACCCTGAGTTGGCTGCACCCATCTGTCAGGTACTTCCCAGGTGCTGGCAACTGTTTCCCTACCTCATCCCTTCCAAGTAAGAGGGGCTCATCATTACTAGACCTCAGGTACTAACCTGTCCCTTATCAGTTCCGCTAACCCGTGCCTATGCCTTGTAACTCGTACAAAGTAACAGATCAAATGCTCCTCAAAGTCTTCAGCTCAGGTGTGCTCTTTGCTTCTTGCTAGTCCTTGCCTGGTGTAGTATCGGCAGCTGCTGGATCAGACACCAGCTCCTCATTGCTCCTTGATGTCATGGAGGGTAAGAAAAAATAAATGTTTGTAGCCACTAAGATTTGGGGATTTTTGTTATTATAGCCTATCCTGACAGATACAGATGCTATGTTTATTTAAGAGGCTAAGGATAATAAGTTAATATCTAGTTTTCTGTTTTTAAAACTCTGTCTTAAAGTTCTCACTGGAGGGGGATCCACAGCAAATGTTCCCTTCAAAGTGGCCACATGTATCTCATGTTGAGAAACATCGGTGAGGGGCAAAGGCTTTGAAGTCAGCAGACTTGGGCTGGTATGCTGGTGCTGCAGTTTGCTTCAGACAATGCTTTTACAGATGATGCATCTATAAAAGAAAGGTAATAGATCTAACTCATAGGTGAGTTGTAAGGTTTAGATAATGCATCTAAAATGCTTAGAGCATTTGCTCTACAAATGATGGCTAATATTAACTTGTCGATGGTGGCTACAATTAAATTGTAAGTAATGATAACCTAAAGGGTTAGAGAGAGAAATGTTTAGAAAAACTAGGCAAAGGGTTGAGGGAAAAGAAGGCATTAGCCAGGCAAGGAAGGGGTTGAGAGTAACACAGGTGATCAGGACAGAGGGAACAGCCTCCCCTCCAAGAAGGCAGGGGAGACCGTTGCAGAAATGAGATGTCCTGTGATTAGCCCAGTGGTGGAAGGTGGAGTCAGGCCTTGCCCAGAGCTGACGGCTGAGGCATTAAACTAGAAGCTACTGGAGTGCGTGTGAGGAGGTGGAAATTTGGGGTGCAGAGGTGAGACAAGACTCCCCATTTTTGACCTGCATCTCATATTTCTGTTGCAAGACACCCAAAAAGGCAGCATGAAAATTATCCCTAAAGTATAATAGAGTCAGAAGCACTGGCCAAAGCTGGTGGGGCAGAGAGTACACAAGAAGGCCTGGTTGGAAAGGAAGGTGAGTTTGAAAAGCTAAATCAAAGAGAGTGTGAGATAACCAGAGACTACAGAGATCCAGGACTGTCAGATGCTGCTGGGGAGTTTCACGCAGAATTCCCTCCAGATGCCACCGGTTAGATTCTCCTGTTGGGATGGGGCTGGTTTGCAAACACACGGCGTCACTGGACACTTAGGCTCTAAATCCAGGCCAGTCTTGTACCCCAAGATTCTTTTCCTGAGGTTCACATGTACATAAAATTTTGTGTCTGTGTGTTTGCAGATGTGGGTTCTTCTGGGGAGACGCTTCACAGCTTTTATCAGATTCTCAAATGGGTCTTTGCTTTCTCCTGTCTAATCAACTCAGCTGCCCTCACCACATATGGGCACTGGCCCCCAGCCCCTGCCCCCCTTCATTGTGAGGTTTAATGTCCTGCCCATTCTCTCCTGGTCCAGGAGGACCCTCCATGAGCCCCTATCCTGGCTTACCTCCAATGAATTGATTAATTGATTGATCAGAACCTCCTTGGTGTCTCAACCAGTACTGGACATCACAATAAATATAGCAAATATTTAAGACATACTCCCACCCTCAAAGCCCTTAAGATCTGGGATGCACAGAAATCAGTCGGAGAGATGCAGAGAAGGCCCCTGTCAGAAGGGGAGGGATGAGGAAGATGTGAGTTATCAGGCGCCATGTGTGTTGGCTGTGGCGAGATGGACAGAGCCGTGACCTTGGACGCAGACCATCTGGGCTTTAGTACTCACTACCACCTGCTGCACACTCCACTGCGTTATTAATGCCTCTCATTTGCAACAATAAGGATGACAGTGTTCACTCTGTAGGTGTTGTAACCATCACAACGATCACAGTGGGGGGACTTCCAGGAATTAAGCACCATAGGTATTTATTTAAGAGCTATATATTGTTTGCTTTTGCAGATCAATGAATGTCTTATAAATTGAATCATACTTTATGCATTCTTTATTACTCAAAAGCATATTGGGATGGCCATTTACGTTAATAGATGGAGCTCCGGTTAATCCATTCTCACTTATATGACATTGCCACACTTTATTCATACCTTCTTCAGTTAGCAGATTTTCTTCCCCCAAATCTTTGCTATTATAAATATTTCTCTTATAAACATACTTGCAGATGTGCAAGAGTTTCTCCAGAAGTAGAATTGCTGGCTGGTAGGGTATTTGCAGAATTATATTTTATGCTTTGTCAGAAAACTACATTTTTTAAGGACTGGTACTAATTTACACTCTCATATGAAAATTCCCATTGCCTTGCTGATACTTAATATCGTTAGACTCAAAAACTTCTTTGTGAAATTTTGATGGCACTGGAGGGTGGATGGTTTTGATTTGCATTCCTCTGATGACTACTGTGGTTAAGTATTTTTATCATAATTGTCTTGGCTGTATCAGTATTTTTTATGCTAAATGCCTTGTCATGTCTTTGCCCAACTTTCTATTTCTACTTTTTGGGTCTTTTTCTTCTTGATTTATAAAAGTTCTTTATATATTCTGAATATTAACCCTTTGTCAGTTTATGTGGCATTTATCTTCTTACCATTTGGGGGCTTTTTTTTCTAATTTATTTATAGTCTCTTTGATGAATGCCTGCAATTCTTAGAATGAATTACTATTTAAGACAAGGCTAAGAAGAGCCAAGTTGCTGGCTACTGTAATAGACTTTAATTGTAATCAAGAACTTCAAGGATGGTGGGGTGGGCTGAATACCTATGACTGTCCTAAAAAGCTTAGAGAAAGAAAATGACAAACTCTGTCCTCCAAATTCTTACTCAAGGTAATGCCAGGAAACCAGATGTTTTTATAATTTTACTAAAATATTATTTTATTTACCATAGCTGTCTAACTGATAGACCTAAAAAATCAGTTGCAAAATTTGATCTTGTAGGTTGCAGAATTACAACACAAATTGAATTTATGGCTTTCCAAAATTTCTTATGTAAAAGTACGGGCACTGGTTGAGAAAGAAAGGGACTTGAAAATTGGAATGGGGACATTTTGGTCAATTTGGATAAATTTAAGTATAATGATGCTCCCTCTCTAAAAAATTCCACTTGCCAGCAGAAGCAATCTATCTCCTTCTATCCAAAACACTAGCCTATCTTTGCCTAAAGACCAGATAAAGATCTCACCCAAAGCAGTTACCTTGCAAGGGAGGTAACTGATTTCCCTCTAGACCAGCCCTCACCACTCCCCATCACCTACAGGACTCAGGGAGAGGATGCACATTGTTATTTTATATAATGAATGAATTGCAAGATTGGGCTAATTCATATCAGTAAAAAAAAACCAGAGGAACATGTGTGGCAATAGATTCTAGGACCGCTAGATCAGAGAAAAAGAAACACAATGTAGAATTGTGTCAAAATTACTGATATGGGTGCACCTAATAGAGATGCCAGATTTGGAATCTAGATTTGTGGCAGCTAGAACAGCTGAGAGTGGTCCTAACAGTGTGCTTGGTGAGTTGGTTGCAACTTGAAGTCAGTGGAACTACAGTAAATGATGAAGCCAGAATTTCTTTGGTATAATATAGAGGAAGAAGTCCAACATCTGGAAAGACATTAGATAAATTGGAGTGGATTTATCTCACGTGACACCCATCATCCTCCCTCTAATATCTCCCTGGAGGGCTCAGAGGACACTTCCTTCTCCAAGAAACAAATAAACAAATAAAAACCAAAATGCAACAAAATAAAGCAAAGAAACCCTGAGAAATAGATTAGTGAAGGGGAAGCCAACCTTGAAAAACTCTATAGGGCCTGTCCTCCGTAGAAAAAATCGATGGCGGTAGATGCCTCTCTAGTTGCAATGGAGATCACCATACCCTGGAGGGGTGGAGGCCAAGGGGTTGCCCTTAACCAACGAAGCGACAATGGACACATTTACTGAAAGAAAACACAATTAAGATCACAATGGTAACATATGGCTAGACCCACAGTCGTCTTTGGTAGAAATGATTTCATCTGTGGAATGATTAGTAATGAAACTCATTTGTTACTAATTCCGTCTCTAGGACTGAAAGAGATGCTTTACTTGCTTTACTTGATATGGACAATTGAAAAAGATCCAAGTCTGAGGAACCAAATCTGGGAACCCAAAGTTATGGCCTTTCACCCAATTCCAAGGCCTGAGCCAGTTCACCAACCCAGAGACTCTCCATTAAAGGAAAGAACAAGTGTCCCTAAGAAAGGACTCCGCGTCCCTGCTACAAGTATGTGCTGCATATCTTTTTTCCTAAATGTTATCCAAAAAGACCTATAGGCATTTACCAGGGTGCCTGTACACAGAAGGAAAGGAACGAACTACCCAGACATTGGGGAGATTACTAGATATTCCCCGAGAGCTGACACGAATCCCTGGAGGTCCCAAACATCTCTGTGGTCCACCAGTTAGAGGGAGACTTTATGGAGATTAAAGGGCATCCCACATAGCATTGAGTCTAACTCATCTTTAACTGAGGGTGAGATTCCTCAGGGCCTCGGCTTTGCACAGATGTCTATAATTCACCTCCCCCAGCCCCCTGCATGGATCCAGTTGTGCCTCTTGCCTCTGTACAACTGTGGAAATAGAGGTCCCAAGACACTGGGGACTGGCAGAAGCCAAAGACTTTGGCATAGTTCACATCTCCAGATTTGTGCTTTCACTTCATTTTTTACTTCTAGGGACTTCTCTTACCTTCTTAAAATTAGGTGCATGCCTTTAAAAAATAGGGTGAATTTTCTCAATTTCATCAGCAATCCTAGGTGTTTTATAAAGAGGAAGGAGTTATATTATCTAGTCCAGAAACAAAATTCTTTATCATAGTACCGATAGCACTTAGTACATTTGATTTTGTGCTGTAATTAGGTACATACATGTGTTTTCCATTTTACTAGATGCTAAGTTCCTGGTGCAGGTCAGGGACTGTCTCATTTATTTTTGCACAAGTTAAGTTCAACAAAAGGATAATGAATGCAAACTCTGCACATCACCATACTGGCTGCCGGGGAGCAAGCCTGGGGTTCTTGAATTTAAATGTTTTCCATAAGGATGAGCCTCCAGCCAACACCCTCCATTCTAGTTGGATCCCTTTGCACTGGGTGCTGAAACACTCCATGCTCATGCTGTGTTTTTTCCTGTGCTATTTTCCCTACTTGGATACCTTTTTCTCTACCCTTTTGTCAGCCTATTTCTACCTGCTTTTGAAGGGTATTAAGTCCCACCGTCTTCATGAATCTTAATCTATATTGAATAACAGAGAAGCTCTGTCTCCTCCCTGCCTTTGAATATAATATGTGTTTGTGCTGATCAATGTAAAATTTGAGTACTTATTTCTCCATGTGGTCTAATATTGTCACCTCCCCACCCCCACCCCCCCCCCCCGCACTCCAATCCTCTGCTAGATTTCAAGCTCCCTGAAGATGAAGGATGAATCTCATACCTCCCTTGTATCCTCCATGGCTCATTGAACAAGCGCTGGCTACATGGAGAGAGCTCAATAAATATTGAATAATTCAAGAGGAACTCAATAAATAACGATTGCTTAATTGATTAGCTCCACCAATAAATCTTGCTTTGAATAGAGGTAGAGCCACTGAAGATACTCAAAAGGCAATCTGGGTCACCGTGCCTCTAAACAGGGGAAAGCTTGATGAATTTAAAGTCTGGCAGGAGACAGGTGGAGAAACAGACGGTTGGGCACATTGTTTAACCTCTCTAAGCCCCAGGGGCTTCATCTGTAAAATGGGAAAATAGTGTAGCACCTGTCTCTCGTTGACAGTCACAGTGACGACACAAGGAGGAAGATGCACAGAAGGCATTTAGCACACTGCCTGATCCATTCCACATGCTCAATAAGTGTTAATTGCTATTAGCTACTGATTGATCTTAAGGAGTGAATTGGAAGAATTACCATAAGGAAACTTTCCTTCTGCACCCATAATCCCCTCCACGTGCATGTTTTACAAGCATTGCGCCATTTCACTCTCCTAACATTCTTGGGAGGTCATCGAGAATGGAAGTAATGTGTACAAGTGAGTGAGTGTAGGGTCATTTGCAGACTGTCATTAACTCCTCATACATGGTCCCTTCCTTGATTCATGCCTGTGTCATGGGAACGGCCAGGGAAGGAATGGCTGGCATTCATTCATGCATCTTGTTCTGCAAACATGCCTTAAGAACCTACTATGTATTAATACCAGGCATTGTGCTGGATGGAAGGATCACTGCTGTAAATGAGGCAGGCAAGGCTACAGCATAAAGATGCAGCCAAAGCACGTGACAGGCCTTATGCATCACTGAAGGGGGGCTGGCAGAAGCTATGAGAGCCCATGACCAGGGCCCCTCACTCAGTCTGCTGGGGAGGGTCTATCAGGAAAGGCTTCCTCAAGGAAGTGACATTTGGGATGAGACCAAGTAGATGAGATGGGGATGACATTTTGTCCCCTGAAGCAGCTGCCATTTGGGTGAAAGAGAAGACAGGATGTCCATGGCTGCATTCAGACCCAGCCCAGGGGACTGACCTGCAGGCTGGGACATTCTGGCTGTGCCTCCTCTGTAGAAGAAGCAGATGTCAACAGCACCAAGCAGCACCTCTGCTCAGAGTCTCTGAGTCCCTTTTCTCTCCTTCCTGCATCACCCAGCTACCTCCCAGGAGAGAGAGCACAAAAAGCTGTTGTCTCCCTACTTGATGTTTGAAAAGGGAGGGAAAGAGAGAAGGTGACTTCCTGTATCTCCTACTTGGGATGGAGCGTTGCCATGGAAACAACTTTTCCCCCTGGGATTGCTTGGGCTGGCAGGAAGTGGCAGCCAGAGCTGGGGACATTGCCAGGGGAGGCCATGGAAGGCTTCGAGAGGTGATTGCTCACTTGGCTTCTTCCTCCGAACCGTAGCACTTGTAGCAATCTCTCTCCACCCGGCCCCCAGCCCACATCCTTCCTCTCCTGCAGTGGTACCCACCTGCGTTTAGCCTTCTAAACTAGACTGAAAGAGAAACGTGGATGAGCCACCTGTCTACAGCATCTCCCCTACATTTATCTCATTCAGTCTTCTTAACAGCACTGCAAGTCATTCATTCATTCAACAAATATGTATCAAGAACCAACTGTATACCAGGTGTAAGCCTTATTATGCTTTTTCCATTTTGTGAATGAGGGTACTGAGCCTTAGAAAGGGCAAGTGACCTACCTCAGGTCACACACTGAGCAAATGATGGAGTCAATGAGCAAATGACAGGGAGCCCAGGGTAGAGCTGAGGCCTCGACAGGTCTGGAAGGATGATCAGGTTGGGTATCCCAGTCTGAAGACCTCCAGAGGCAGACAGGTTGGGCAAAAGGCATTTGCACAGGAGATGCTCTCAGCACACACAGGGAAGGGGTGGGAATGGGAGTCGGGGAAGGAAGCAAGGCCAATAAAGTCCCCATTACTGCACATGTCACCACCGTGGGCAGAAGGTGCTCTCATGGCCTCCAGTGAGGAAGGACAACTACAACATGATCATTAGGAAAAATTAGCAGGTTGCTCCCAATGGGGGAGTGGGGAACTGAGGACTGGGTGCAAAGCCTACTCTGGGCTTCAGGGAAGTCCCTCCCAGGAAGAGGCGTCTAAATTGGAACTCTGTTGTCTCTCCTGCTCCTACTCTTGAGCTCCTACCTCTCAGGGTTACTGGGGACATTAAATGATACCATATGTGTGACTTGGTGCTCTCTATGCCCAAGGGAGCAGGTGTGCAGTAAAATTTAGCACCTGCTGGCTTGGGGTTCTGTGGCTCCTTAGTTATAGGGCCAAGTCTTGACCTTGTGACTTGAGCCCAGGATCATGTAAGGACCTGAGTGATCTCAGAGGAGGCCACAGGGAGCTATAGCTGAGCATCCAGAACCAGCGTGTTTGCCGCAGCCTCTCATTTCCTTCCAGAACAAACCTAAATTCCCAGGCCTCTAATTTTCTTGAGAAAGTAGGTTTTTTCACAGGCAACTCAATAAAACATCCTACCATCTCTTCCCAGTGCAAATCCTAGTTTCAATTAGTCTTCTTTTAGTGCCTCCTAAACTGATGGTTTCCAAATTTATCTGCACATTAGAATCACCTGGAGACCTCTTAAAATGTCCAAAGTCCGGGCCACACCTCAGATCAACTAAATCAGTCACTGAGGCTGGGATACAGGCATCGATCGTTGTTAAGCTCCCCAGGTGGAATCGGAATCTCAACTGCTGTTGCCAGTTTCTCCTGTGATGCAGGTTGATATTAGCAGGACCATGCGGTTGGCTTTACCATCTCTCCCCCCGGTTTGACCTCTACTTAGTGCTACAATCCTTTTAGGCTTGTGGGTAGCCTTGCCTTTTCCATTCCTACACTTCCACTGTTCTAACCTTTTTATTCAAAGCAGTGTTTCACACACGGATTTATGCATTCGTGCATTCATTCACTTACAAGAATATATTGAGTGTGCATTCTAGGAACTAGCAATGAGCTGTTGCCCCTGGGCAAGGGTGAGAAAGTTGAGTGGTTCATTATGGTGCTACCCGCACCAAAAGCATCCCTCCCTCCTTCCTTCCAATCAGGGAGCTCATTGGCCCAGGCAGAACCCAGGGGCTCCCACTGTTTCCTTCTTTATAGTTGGTTCCGTGTGTGCCTTGCCTCCTATTGGGGGGGGTCCAAACTCAAATACTGTAGAGTTAACTACTAATTTTCAAAATCTCTTGACCATTTCTTTCACAGGGCATCCCTCTGAAGTTTCAGGCAACAATAATTCTAGGCAGATGCACCGATGAGTCAGGGTTCCTGAAATGGGGGTGTAGATGCTTCAGCTCCAGTAGCCCTGAATGAGTCCGGTCTACCCCAGGTAGACTCCACTCAGCCTAAGGGCAGCAATTTCCACTCCTTGAATGACAAAGTCAAAAATTCCATTAGATGCCCATTGTGTGTTGGTTGGAGGAAGGGAGGAAGGAGGAAAGGAAGAGAAGGGAAGGAGAGGAAAAGGAAAGTGATGGGAGCTAAGCCAAGTGGAGAGGAGAGGATTGAGAGACACAGAATGGAACCTATTTGAGATCTTAGTTTTCCTGCGCATCTCATTAGGAAGGACAGAGGAACAGGCCTTGGAGCTCACGTACACTGCCCATTTCAACTGTCCCCCCCCAGCCTCCCTCCCTCTGCACTGCAGTTGAGAACACTGAGGAGTTGCCCCCCAGGAAGGCTTTACTCCATTCAAAGCAACAAGATTGCAGCTGTTTTCTCTACTAAAAATTCCCTATGCAGTGAAACACTGTGATCTCTCCAGCCCCTCTCAGCACTCGGGAGGGTTTCCCGCTCTTTCTCCTGCAAAGGGCTCCCCGGTCACTGGATGACCATCATTACCAGCATTAGGGTTGTCTTTGTCCCTTTGCACTTCCCTAGCTCTGCTGGAATGGGCTTTTTGTGACTTTAATTGGTCATCTTCCGTAATTAGCTCAAAAAGGTAGTCACAGAGCTCACTTAACCAAGGCACAAGTGGAGGCCAAGTTCGAATGATTGGCTTGGGTTCACCCAGCTCCAGGGTCCTGCAGATGAGGTCTCACACCCCCTGAGTTGACTGTCCTTTCCCCAGCCTCCTCTTGTCCTTCCCTGAGGAGGAACTTTCTCTGCTGTTATTACTTGTAAGTCTCAATTCTCTTTTCACACTGACAGAAATTACACTTCCCAGAAGCTTGGGCGTCTGGGCATCAAAACAGAATGGAGGTTAGGGAGGAAGCTGTGGGTCTTCGAGGTGTGTGTCGGGCTGGAGTGGTCCAGACTGAGCAGGTGGACGCAGCTGAGCTGCCGGATTCCTCTTCAATGATGGCAGGTCTGCGGGGAATTTCTGTAGAATTAGATATATTACTGGATGTGAATAATTAAGGATTCTGATGTGGTCAGGTAGATTAATGTCCCTCTGAAAGCTCCGGATCAATGTTGGAAGGGGAAAAAAAAAAAATAAAAGACATGCATAATTTAAAAAAAAACATCAGAAACTTTGCTTGACATGATGACATTACTGATTTTTTTATGCTCTTCTCAAATATACTCTATAACCGTTATTAATTTAGTATCGTTAATAGCTCATCCTTCAAACGTCAGGCAAAAGCCAAAGCTGAAAAATAGAACCGCTTAGGGCTGGAAAAAGTCCGAGGAGGAGATGCAGAAAGTTCTAGGAGCATGAGGACCTTGGCTGCTTCCAGCTCCCCGAGAACTCCCAGCCAAGCTCTCGGTTGTTGTGAATTCTCCCTCTTGGGCTGCTTTGTTTGTGGTTCACAAAGACGGCCAAATCTGGCCCATTCTCCAGGCATCTGCTGTCTTGGCCTGCTGGCTTTGTGCGTGGTGGGGTGGCTGGGATCCAGCGTGCGAGAATGTTGGGGATCCTCCAATAGGTCTGTCCTCAGAAATAAAGACCTCTTGATGGTGTCCGATGTCCAAATGTTCATGATCAGGTTTTACATCCTGTCGGGTTAAGTACTTCCCTCTCAGCCAGGTCACTTAGAACGCAGATGCCTCTGGCGGGGACAATATACCACCAGTATTAGCAAAGAACGTTTACAAAGTGCTCACTATGTGCCAGGCACCGTTCTAAGTGCCTTACACGTATTACCTCATTTAATCCTTGCAGCAACCGAGAACATTATTAATTCTGATTTTATGTCTAGAAAAACAGAGATTCAGAGATGCTAAGTAACTTGCCTGAGGTCACACAGCTAAGAAGTGCTGGAGCTGGGACTCGAACCAGGACTGACACCAGCTCCTGCATCTTATTCTTATATTATATATATATCCTACTGGTAGATTCCTGATGCATTAATCAGGGGAGGCTGGGTTTGTCTGCAAAGAAGAAAGCACCTGGCTCTTCCAGAGAGAAGTGAAGCTGGCGGCAATGAGGGTGTGCCTGGGTAAAGAAGGGGTGATTGGACAGAAGCACAAGAAACTCTCTCTTTCCTCTGCAATGGCCTGTCTCCCCTAAAATATTCTGGGGGAGCTCACGTGTCACCCAGTAGGCCCCGTGGTGGGATGGAGCCTGCCCTCACTCTTCCCAGGTGGCTCCACTTGCCACCTTCAGCTGCTCAGAAGGTGACCTCATGGATACCTGTTGGTAGGAAAGGTTGGAAGCTTAGGTTTCCCAAAGACCAGAGGAGACCAAAAAGTCCTAAGAAAAAGTCCCAACATTTCAACCTAGAGTCGACTTGCCCACTCTAAGAGCCCAGGTGGGGCATGACGGGGACAGAATCCTTAAGGGATGGCATGGGAAATAGAGCTTGCATGGAATCAGAAGCCCTGGGTTCAGGAGGTGATGTTGGACAAGCGCTCTCTCTCTAGACCTCAGTTTTTGCATCATAAAATGAGAGTATGGTCCTGAACTCCTCTGCCAAACCTGTGTTCCTGTAACATGGATCTTTCCTTGCAAGGACAAAGTGGGCCCCCACTCCCACCAGGAGCCTGGACCCCAGAGTGCAGAGGTGCCTGAGAGAGAGCAGGGCAGGAGGACAGTGTCCTGGGCATCAGGTGGTCAGCACGACCTGCCTGGCATGGTGGGACACTCAGCAGTTCCTCAAAGGACCTCACAGTGCTCTGTCCTCCTGGGAATAAACTTAAGGACGGTCCTTAAGAGAAGCCGTGGCTAATCCTACATTGAGCCAAAATCCAGATTTAATTTATCTGCTCAATTCAATTGCTCAGGGAAAACAAATCCAGAGTTGTTTGACTGATATAATGAGTCTTCAATACCAACAAGCAAGGGGGTTGCCCATGTAGACACAGGCTGAGCCAGCAGAGGACGGTTTGCTCAGCTGCCTGCAAAGGTGGCTGGACGCCTCGGCAAACCACAGCGTGCATGCGCATGCGCGCACACAGACACACGCGGTCTCTCATTAAATTAACCAAGTTAGATCTCAACTGTGGAAACCTGCATTTTAATATCAAATCAGTAATTAATAGCCACGATGCTTGGTTCACTTTCCTTTTATTGGCGATAGCTACAGAATTGGCAAGGGTTTCCTTTCTTCCAGTTTGCAAGCTGTCTCTCCCCTGCCTCCCCTCCCCACCCACCTCCTGAGAATGACTATGTTCCTATCTCATTTGCATCTTATTAGTAGTGCATTGAAGCTATAGTCACGTACAACCTCTTTATATTCACTGGAAAATTAAATTACAAAAGTTTTCCTACGTTGCAATTTATGTTCTGGTTGGAGCCTATTGTGATTTTTTTTTTTTTTTTTTTTTGTATTCCGGCAAATATCACAGTCTTGGGGACTTAATGAATTCATGAGCATTGATTCCTAGGGGGAATAGTATGCATAGTATATTGGAAAATAGAGAAGCTCAGTCTAATGTCAAAATGTTTTACTTTCTCCCACCCAAGCCTTACATACACTTGGGAAATTCTTGTGGACGCCAGGCAGCCGATGTCTGCAGGCAGCTGTCGATACTGCCTGCTGTAGTGAGGGTGCCTGCAGAAAGCTATGCCTCCTGAATGTGTCAATTGATGGATGCTGTAGGATCTAGATATTTTTATGCAATCTATTCTTTTAGGGCAAATCAGTGCCCAGCCTCAGCCCCCACCCTGGTCCTACCCCAGATCCTGAAAGCCAGAGCCACTATTTCTGTCTGTAATAGGCTTCCTGCAGCCTAGACACAAACTTGCAGCCAACTGATCTATTTGGGTTGTATTTCATGACATTTTTTTTTCTTAAAAGCAAACATTTAAATATGTGGAGATTTTATTTTTTAACAAATCCAGATTTTGATTTTCATCAAAAAGTCTGAAGGTCTGATAGCATAGACAACATGATAACAATTTAGGGGTGTTGACTAACAACAGTCAGCAATGTCAGGGGATATATAACACTCCACAGTTTCCATGCTCCTCACCACTTGTGGTTGGAGGCCCAACAGGATTTGCCATTTTTTAAAAGCAAATGTATGCTTTTGTTTCCACAATGTCTATTAAAAGTGGGAAAACAAAAATAGACCTGCAGAGCAAACATCTCAATACAGGGGCAGGAGCATATTTTTTGAAGGAAGTAAAGCAATGTTTCTGCTTCATTTCCAGAGTACTCTTGCAGATTTTTTTTTTTTAAAACCTGGTCTGCTTTATGTGGTGACCATGTCCTGGGCATCATTTTTGTTACTTGCCTTGATCCTGGAGACATGTTCATTTTAGATCCCCCATCTTGGAGGTTTTTAGGGAAACCCTAACATCAGACAGGCACTTCCAACCTGGTGTGTATCCCCACCTGGTGGGCTCAGAGTCAGCCACCCTGCAAGACCCAGGGTCTGGGCTCTCCTGCCCTGATGCTCCCACCTGCTCCGGCACCTCCAGCTTCCCTGGATCCTGAAGCTTCAGTGCTTGATGTCAGGCTGAGAGCTGGGGCCCTGCTATTTTGTAATGATTTGTCTGCCTCACCCCTGAGTCCGTTGGTGTGAAATAGTAAGATATGTGTGTGTGTGTGTGTGTGTGTGTGTGTAGTCTCTGCCCCCCAGTTCCTGACACAGAACTCCTAAATCCCTTGGAATTTCCTGGGTGATAGGAAGACTTTTTGTTCTAATTAGGCTTCTGGAAACCCTCAGGATACAGGCTGGTTTCCAGGGGAACCAATCCTGTGATTAGAGGGTTGGACCTTTCCGCCCCACCCCTTGACCTCTGGGAAGAAGGGCTGAAGGTTGAGTTGATCACCAATGGCCAATGATTTCAGTAATTATACCTATGTAATTGTGCCTCCATAGAAACCCAAAAGGACAGAGTTCAGAACCTGTGGAAGGTCCTGGCAGGTGGCATACCTTGGAGAAGGCATGGAAGCTCTGTGCCCCTTTTCCCATACCTTGCCCTGTGCATCTCTTCTATCCAGCTGTTCATCAGTGTCCTTTGTAACATCCTTTATAGTAAATGGGTAAACATAAGTAAGGTGTTTCCCTGAGTTCTGTGAGTCATCCTTGCAAATTAATCAAACTGGAGGTGGGGATCTTAGGAACCCTGATTTATAGCCTGCCAGTCAGAAGTACAAGTCACAGGTTGACTCCTTGGGTCAATATGCAAGGAGAAGAGCAATGGAGGGAAAGCGTGGAAGTGGAAATGCACGTTCGGACGAGAGAATCAACAGCTGCAGGACCAAGTGTGGAGTTTGGGTGGGAACTTCTAGAACTGGGAGAGGAAACAGCTTCCTCTGGGCATGGCCTGCTCAACAGCAGGGGCCGTTGCGTCAGGTCTAACTGGATGACCTGCGATGTCAGCGCCAGGTCCTGCGGGCTTTGATTTCCCGGCAAGCTGAGATCCAGCAGCTGTCCTGCCGGGTCACCCAGGAGCACAACGCAAGGCTCCCTTCCTCGCCTTCCAAATAGGAACAAAGGCACGTGCCTTCCCAGTGCATCTGAATGGACTTGGGAAACTGTGAAGTGCTGTCCCAGCGGAAGAGATGGCAGCTTCCGGGAGCAGAGACATCTGTGGCTTTGGTGGCAGGTGTCTGCCGGTGCCGGCCCTCCCGGGGCTGGTCTCCAAGGGGATTACGCCGCAGAAGGCCGAGTGCTGCTCAGGCTTAACTGAGCTCGCAGGCTGGTTTTCTCTCCCGGTATCTTCTAATTAATAGTCAGGATTAACAGCTGCTGCTGCTGCTCGGCCTGCGCCATCTAATCACAGCCGCACAGGCTCCCGGCGCTCAGCATTCCCCGCGCTCCGCAGCCTCCCCCCGCCCTTGGAGAAATTAAAACAACAACAGAAACAAGAAGAAATCCATCCCCCCTGCCCAGCCCCAGCACCTCCGGGGATTGGAATTGCGCCTCCCTCTCCCCTCTCTGAGATGAAAGCAGAAAGTTGCCCTTCCCGGGCCGTCTGCATGGGGAGGGTTTCTTGAAGCTGCGCTGGGAGGAGATGAGATGCTCGTGCCAGTCTCCAGGTAAGACACCTCCCGAGACAGCAGACCACCTATATAATAATCGTAATAATAATCATAATGTGTTGTTGTTCTGGCTAACATTTGTTGAGTGCTTACTGGAATAATTATGTTTTACATGAATTAACTGATTTCGTATACACAAAAGCCTAAGCGATATATACCACTACCATACCTCCTTTATAGACCAGGAACTGAGGCACAGAGAGGTTAGGTCACTTGACCGAAGTCACACAGCCGCTTAGTAATAGAGCTGAAATTTGAGGCCAGGCGTTCCCATGCTCTCAACTAATGTACTGAACCATGCCCCTGTGGAAGCAGAAATTGGGAGCCCTCAGACCTGTCTCTCAATCCCCCCCACACTCCACGAGTATTCTCAAGCACCCCTGAGGCACCTCCACACATCCTAGGGCTGTGAGACACACACTTTGCAAACCCTGGTGAGAAGCCCTCTGCTGGCCACGGCAGCAGTGCCTGGAGCTGTGTCCCAGGGTGGAAGAGCCGGGGTGGAAGGGACACCCGGGAGGCGAGCTCGCTACTGGAAACCATGAGTGAGTGGTCAGGGCCCCTGGAAGGACCGAATGTTTGTTTCCCACCCCAAAAGTCATATGCTGAATTTTCACGTCCATATTTATATCTTTAAATATTCATATTCATTTGTTGAAGGTCTAACTCCTAAAGTGATGGTATTTGCATGGGAGGTCATTAGGCCAGGAGGGTGGAGCCCTCATGAGTGGGATCAGTGCCTTTCTAAGAGAGACTCCGGAGAGGTCCTTCCCTCCTTCTACCACCCGAAGACACAGCAGGAAGGCAGCTAAATGCAAACAAGGAAGAGCACCCTCAACCAGGAATAGAATCAGCCGCCACCTTGATCTTAGGCTTTCCTGTCTCTAGAACTGTGAGAAATAAATTTCTGTTGTGGAAGCCACCCATTCCCTGGCATTGGTTATAGTAACCCCAACCAACTCACTCCCAGATGGCACGAGCAGACGTGAACAAGGGCTAAAGGCAAACCTCATTTTCCCCAAAGAAAGTTAATGGGAAAACATGCCTCAAGAGAGAGCAAAGGGGCTTGTGACCTCTGGGGAGAACACCCCTCCCCAGGTGGGGAAGTCGTGTGCCACGCCAGGGAGGGATGCAGGGTGCAGGATTGAGGTCCTGTAGTCCCAGGAGCTGACTTGCCGGGGGGAGAGGGGTGCAGGCTCACCCCCACAATGCCTTTCCTCCAGTGCTTTGGCACAGATGAGCCCAAGACGCTTTATAACTTTCAATCCTCTTTTTATGATCCTCGGAACTTGTCGCCATCTGCTATGCAGGGCTTTAATGCAAATCTGAGTTTACTTTTATGGTTTCAATTAACCTAATAATAAAGCGGGGCAGGCAGGCTCCCGAAGAATCTTCTCCTCCCACCCACTTCCAGGCAAGCTTCCCACCCTCCTCCCCCCAAATAAAAGTCCATGATGGTTTCATCCTGCAGCTGGGATCCCTTTGCCAGATTAACCATGTCCTGTCTGTACCAAATTAACTGTCTCCTGATTGCATCGTAATCAAGGCTGGGGATGCCTTCAGAGGAGACCCAATCCAGGGTCTTGTAGGACAGAAACCACTTGAACACAGAGGCCACTCAGGCCAGGAGATGTTGCCCAAAGCACAAGAGACATGGGTTGAGAGCCCTGTTTCATAGATGGTTCACCTTGGAAAGCTGTCTGATTCTCACTTTCCTCTCCTGTAATAAGAGAACAATTGCATACACCTTGCAGGATGTTGTGAGGATGAAGCATCTGATTCCTACCAAGCCCTCTTCTGTTTTCAGTGGGAACAGAAGCAGGTTGGGAAGACGTCTTTAGGATGGGCAGCTCTCCCAGTTTTTCCACGACTGAGGGATTTCCAGGGACACAAGACTTTCAGTGCTAAACATTGGAAAGTCCTGGGTGAACTGGAAGAAGCTGGTTACCCTAAGTGTGTCTCCTCTCCCAGGTCTCCTCATGACACTCCACAGGTAAGGAAGGTAAAGTCAGGTAGGCACTCCACAGGTGAGATAGAACCTCAGTTCCAAACTCCACTTTCTACTTGCTCATGACTTGCTTGGAAACTTCACAAAGCTTTGGGTAAGACAGTTTCAAAATTATAATTATTGTCATCAATTTATTCCTAAGCTACAGTTGAATATAATGCTAAGATCCTCTGCATTTGCACAGTGCTACACTTAATACTTGGAAAACCTCTGCAAGGTTAGGCAAGTTTTCCAAGTCCATGTAGCAGAAAAATCACAGGGGTCCCCAGTCTTGAGCTGGTAACTTAATCACTCTTCTTCCATTTCCTCGACTCTAAAACGGAGTTAAAATACCTACCTTGGCGAGAGTAAAAGACAATGCATTTAAATTTTGTAGGTGATCCATTAAATGGTGGCACTAACTCATTATTGTTTTTAGCCCAACAAGATTGCTATGTGTTTCTGTAAAAAATGTCTAGCATTTAGCCTTAGGTGCTAACCCATGCTTTCTTTGGTTGTTAATATTCTAGTATTTTCTGCACTTGGTTGATTGGGTAAGCATCAGTTGGTAATTTCTCAAGTAAACACAGCCTTTGATTGTAATTTCCAAATTATCTTCTCTTGAAGCACAGGTGAGATGCATGTTCCTGTTTAAAGCATTCATTCATTCATTCATTCATTCACTATGAGTATTTTATTGGGCTTCCTGCTCCCAGTGTGATTTTCGTAGGCTAGACATTCCTCTATGCACCCAAAATACATTGGACTTTGATTTTCAAGCTGAAATTACTTTTGGGTTCAGAGTGTCTCCTAGTCAGATGAAGACAACCCTTCTAGAAGGATGGGTGAGAGTATTGTTCTGATCTGGGGGCAGAGATCAGCTTTAGGGCTGTATTTTCAACTGCCATGACTGTAAGCACAAAGACAGTGGCCCACAATACTTTTGGGGCCCACAAAAATGTTTTAATTTTATTTTAATCAGAAGAAAAAATTGAATATAATCCATCCTGGAAAATATTTATCTTTATACCATCAAAGTTATAAAATTTATATATATATAAATGCCAAATTATATATAATTTTTTAATGGAGGAAAAGCATCTACAAAGGCCAGATGTCTAAGACCCATGAAAGTCAATGTAGCCCTGAGCCACTTTTATCTCAGAGTAGGGGGCTCTGAGCTACTATGTGGTTAGCAGAGTGTCTAGCTGCAGGAGCAAGTAGTTAAAATCTCCAATTCCAGGCATCCTGAAAATGGAAGGGGTGTGGAGGCTGTAGAATGATCGGATGGATGGATGGATGGATGTGTGGATGGATCGATAAAATAGCAAACAAATATTTATGAAGGCGCAAAGATAAAAATAATAAACTATCAGGACCATAAGTAGAGGATATTTAGTGCCCTGTAAATTCAGAGGAGGGAGAGGTGATCTTGTGTTCTGCCTAGGCCCAGCTAGAAATTATCCCATGAGTCTTATTTCATCCTTCTTAATCAGATGTGGAGCTGCTCTTTAAAAATCTTACTCTGAGGTTGATATTTACAGCTCACATATGAGTCTCATTCGACCATTTAACCTAGTTGTGTGCATCATAGTAGCTCAAATGGAGAGATTTGGCCCTAAGACTAGTAGGTGCCAGGTCCAGACCCAGGGCTTCTGGCTCAAGTCCCACGTCTTTCAAGAACTGTGGGCTGCCTTTTGGGAGACATCCCCTCCTTAAGTCTTCTGCCCTTAATACTACACACCATTTCACTTGGCTTAAAGACAAGAACAAGTTTCAACTTAAAAAGAAAGGTTAAAAAAAAAGGCAAAGCAATGACAACACATAAACCAAAAATCACACCACTAATATTTTCTGATACATATCTTAAAATTCATAGACCCCCCCCTTACAAAATGATATAGCTGAGAAACAGCAATGGAGACATTTACCTTCCAAGCAGCGATGGCACCAAGACAGATGGCAATGAGTGTATTCAGCATGAAGAGGAGAGTTGGTTTTCATTCCTCTGTGGACATTCAGGGCATTTCCCCCTGTCCCTTGGAGAATCACTGAGAGACAGCCCTTGAACTAGCTGGCCCTCTACCAGTCATTACATGGGAAGTCCTGACATGCCAAGAGCCCCAAGAGATCAAGGTCTCTATTGCTGGTTTAGGTTCTAATTTTGCCCTCCCCAGGCCCACCTCTTCTCTCTACATCCACACCCCCACTCCCACTCTGTCACAAACTATATTTAATAAAATGTAGACACCTAGAATGCTATTGTGAATGATGATAACATCTCTTATGGTAACTAGACATTGAAAGGGACACATTAAAACTAATGAATAAATGGGCCAATTTGCACTAAAACACAATTGTAAATAAGCAACCTCAGAAGCGAGAAGGGCAGGGACTGTTTGTTCTCATTCCTGGCAAGAGGCAGAGATAAATTGGGTGCAAATCGAGATCCAATAGGTGCTGACAGTAACAGATTAAGATCTATGAAAATTGGGTGTGCATTAATGAGTTATGTTGAACAGATGCAAGAGAAACTGGCCTAGGAGGGAGGCCTCGCCTATGCTTGGGTTTCCAGTGTGTCTCCCAATAACGTGGTTTTGCTTCAATGTTCCTTTTAGGAGCTCACACTGGGCTAGAAGTTAAGAGGCCAAATGTGTGGTTTTCCTCTGCTGGAATCTGCAAAATCTTAAGCACATCCTTTTCTCTCCATGGGCCTCAGTTGTGTTATCCCTACAATGGGAATAATTATAACCATGCTTCTTGCCTCAACCCTCGTAAGGAGCACAAATGTGGTAATGAATGTGAAAGTACCAGCAACATAGGGAAAAGGATTCGAGAGAGGCAGCTCTCACACAATCCGGCCATGTGACTTACTGTGCGTGGGCTCTTGGTGTCATCTCTGGGGCCAAAAGTTTCCTCATCTGTAAAATGACGAGCTTGGATTCATCAGTGGTTCTCAAACCTGCCTGCACTTTAGAAGCACTTGGGGAGCTTTCAAAAAATAGCGGTGCCTGGATACCTCCTCAAACCAATTAAAGTAGCACCTCTGGGGACGGGGTCCAGGCGTCAGTCTATTTTAAAGCTCCTCAGGTGATTCTGTTGTGCAGCCAGAGTTGTGAACCGCTGAACGAGATGATCTCTAAGGTTTCTTTCCCTGTAACATTCTGTGACTCTATAATTTGTTTTATAATTGCTTGAGATACACTGGCTTTGATCCAGAGTCCTTCCTACTTTAAGGGGAAATGTCCCCCAAATAACAATGGGAAGGTGTCAGAAGAGCCAGCCAGGTGCTAGAATGGTGGATTCCATCTGCTTCAGAGCCACGGCCCCTATAAAAAGCTGGACATGATAGTTGGCACATTTACAGAAACATTTTTTCCAGTATTTTCTCTTAAAAATGGTTGAGATGTTATATAAATGGAATTGCATGTATGTAGCCTTTTGAGATTGGTTGTATTCACTCAGCATCATTTTCTTGAGATCCATCCAAGTTACTGCATGTATCACTAGTGAGTTCCTTTTTATTGCTGAGTAGTATTCCATGGTAGGAATATACACAATATGTTTAACCATTCATCCATTACAAAAATTTGGGATTGGTTCCAAGTGTTGACTGTTATGAACAAAGCTGCTACAAATATTCATGTATAGGTATTTGCATTAAGTTTTATATTTGGGGGAATAAATGCCCAGGAGTACAATTTATAAGTCATACAAGTGCACATTTACCTTTGCAAGAAATTGCCACAATGTTTTCCAGAGTGGCTGTGCCATTTTACATCCCCACCCACAGCGTGTGAGCAATCTAGTTTCTCTGAATCATTGCCAGCATTCGATGTTGTCACTATATTTTATTTTAGTTGTTCTGATAGGTATGTAGCGATCTCATTGCAGTTTTAATTTGCATCTTCCTCATGCAAATTAAACATCTTTTATGAGTTCGATTCTTTCAAACTCATTGACTTTTTTTTTCTGGGGGGGCACCCAGGATGTAATCTATCCTGTTGAACGTTCCACGAGCACTTTGAAAAAATTTATATTCTGCCGTTGTTGGATAGTGTTCTACAGATGTCAATTCGATCATGGTGATTTGTTATATTGTGAATTTCTTCTACATCCTTGCTGATATTCTGTCTAGTAATTCTACCCTTTGCTGATGGTCAGGTGGAGAAGTCCCCAACTGTAATTGCAGATTTTTTATTTCTCTTTTCCTTTCTATCAAGTTTTTGCTTCATGTATGATGAGGATCTGTTGTTTGGTGCATATACATTGAGGATTTTTATATCTTCCTGGTGGATTGATCCTTTTATTCTTATATAATATCTCTTTTTGTTTCTAGCAATTTTCTTTGCTCTGAAGTCTACTTTACCTAATATTAAGATGTTTATATAACATAGCAATATAGTTACATAACATATATTTATATGAAATATTAATTTACATAACATTCTTGAAATGGCATAATTATAGAGATGGATAATGGACCAGTGGTGGTCAGTGATTAGAGAGAAGGGGAAAGGACGAAAGTGGCCATGGCAGTAAAAGGATAGCATGAGAGATCCTTGGGATAGATCTGTTCTGTGTCTTGACTGTGGTGTGGTCACATAAATCTGCACTTGTGACATTTATGCACACTATAAATTGCCTAGAACAAAATATGTATACACACACAAAAATGAGTGTACATCAGACTGGTGAAATCTAAGTTTGGTGTGTTCTATCAAAGTTTGTTTTCTGGTTTTAATATTATTCTATAGCTTTGCAAGATGTTACCATTGGGAGAAACTGGGTGAAAACTATATAGGACTTCTCTATATTATTTCTTATAGCTGTGTGTGAGCCTACAATTATCTCAGAATAAAAAATTGAGAGAAATGGAAGGAATTCTTCTTACTTTTGTATATTTTTGAAATTTTCCATAGTAAACATTTTGAAAATTGATAGGAAATTAGAATAAATTCTTTCTTTTTTTTTTACACATTCTTATTCCTGTTTTCCCCATTTGTTTTGGCCTTATAGACACTGCATGAAGACATTTAGCCTGGGACTTTGTGTATTTACCCTCTGGTATCTCTTTCATTTTGATATTTCAGTCTGAAGTCTGACTTGGTCACATAGTAAGCCTCAAGGTACCCTCAGCCTGGGCAGGGGCCCTGCTGCCTAAGTAGGCTCAGGTTGGAAGGTGACTTGTTTGGGAAGCTCCCATGGCTATAATCACTCCCATTTGGGGCTGTTCTCACAATGGTTTTCTTTCTTGAATTTGTTTCCCTTCTCCTCTCACCAATCCCTTTGAGTATGGGGGGAAGAGCCTCAGGATTTGGAGCCCAAAGGCATGGGCTCTGCACCAAGCCTCACGGCTGAGTCCAGATTTGGGCAGGTCACAGGCCCTCTGAAAGTCCCAGTTTCCTTGCCCGTTAACTGAGGGCCACTGTACAGCCATCACACAGGGTTGCCTTGAGGAACCAATGAGAAGGCGTGTTAAACGATTTATCAGCTATGGTGCGCCATGCAAATGCAGATTGTGGTTATTATTAGATCCTTCTCCTGACTCTTCCAGAAAGCTCTTTAGCTGTGATTCCCTTAGGACACACAGATTGCTTGAGCAGTATTTATTGAACTTGGGACTATTTGGTGGCTGCCATATGCTTGTTTCCCCAACTACAGCATACTCTCCAGAGAGAAAGAGCTGTGTCTTCTGCTTTGGAGCCATGATATGAGGTTAAAAGAGGGATTTCAGACCAGGTCAGCCTGTGAGAAATGGGTGCTGATCTTCCAGGGACTTCAGGACTTCCTCAAGTGAATGGAGAATGCCCGACATGAGGTGTGTAGTCAGTAGGCAAAGCTAGGAAGAAAGAGATGCTCTCAGGAGGGATGGTGTGTGCTTGGAGAGATACTTGGGGAATTAGTCTATAGCAGAAGGCCTGTTTATGCCCTGGACATAGGCAGTGGGAAGGAACAAGACTCGGGAGACATTTCTTGGATACTTTACCCTCTGTATTAGTTGGGGTCTCCAGAGAAACAGAACCGATACAATATGTATAGATCAATAGACAGAGATTTATTATGAGGGGTTGACTCATGCGGTTATGGAGGCTGAGAAGTTCCATGATCTGCCATGTGCAAGCTGAAGCCCAGGAAAGCAATGGTGTAGGTCCAGTCCCAGCCCACTCCCCACACCTGGGGATTGAAGAGCAGCCACTCACGAGCCCTGAGTGCCCCCTCCCTTCTGCCCAGGTCCCTTTGCTGCGAGGCATACCTGGAGTCTGTGCCCTCCCTGCCTGCCCTGCCATGGGCTCAGCCTCCAGCCTGACCCCTCGGGTCTCCTCTTGCTGCGTCTGTAACTGTCACTCTATGTCTACTCCATGGCTAAGCCTCGTGGTCCCCCTCCAGGGGACATTCAGGCCTCACCCACATCATCTCAACTTCTTTAGGGACTGGATCAAGTTCCTTTCCTCTGAGCTGGGGATTTGGTCAGTGGTTAGAAGCCACTGGCCACACAGTTCTGGGTTCAAATCCTGACTCCACCACTTAGGTCTTTGTGACCTCAGGCAAATTAAGTAACCTCTCTGGGCCTGCTTTCTCCTCTGCTGCAGGGGCTGATCAAAAAACCTGGAGTAAAGAGATCATGCAATCAGGAGGTAATGCAGGTGAAGTGCCTAACCCAGAGCTTTTGACCTAGTGAGCGCTCAACACATTCTGGCTGCGTAATTTTCATGGCTGTTATTAACAGACGTACAGTCCAGAGCCATCACCACCTCCTCCCTTGGCCGGGGTCCTGTTGGGATGGTGACCGAGCATGGATGGGTTGATGACCCAGCTGTCACCCAGGAGGGGGTGTCACACCAGGACAGCCTCCCCCATGGTGAGAACTCTGGCGTATCAGCCTCCTCACTGATGCTGTGATTTTGAGATTCCACAAATGTCGCTCGCTGACCAAATTACAGTGCGGCCGAAAAGGTCAGACATCAGGCCCAGACAAAGCAAAGCTCAGAACAGACAACATACCCTCTCCCCAAACACACACACACACACACACACACACACACACACACACGCACGCAGCTCTACAGAGCTCCAGGCTAGTTGGGCAGGAGTGTAAAGAGATCAGATGAGCGAGAACAGAAAATGGCACAATGGCCACGTGGACCGACTGGCTGATTCCCTTGTCGGGAGGCGGATGGGAGCAGGGATTCTAGGTACAGGCTGCACAGCCCAGAGGGCGCATGTCGTCCCATGTGAGTTGTGCAGGAACAGATGACACAAGGGAGGGAGGGAAAGGAGGTCACCTGCCCTGGCCAGGGGGATACCTGTCAGCATTCAGTAGAGTGATCAGAAAGGTTGTGCACCCGGAGAGGCTCCCCTTTTAGGAGGTGTAGGCGGGAGGAAATGCCTCAGAGGAACCTGCCTGTGGGACCCTTAGCAAATGAAGGTATGGACAGGGGCGAAGTCACTGCTGATCTCAGACATCACCTTCCGATGGGGAGTGGAGGCGCCTCCCACTCCCCTCCCCCTTCTTTCCTGGGACAAGGTGAGGTCATAGGCTGGCCCCTGACAACCAGGAGCTGCCTTCCATGACAACCTAAGATGCTGCCCCCGCACCAGAGGAGGAATCACAGCCGGGCTCGCGTAGCCTCGGGCAGTGCGTAAAAGGGGGCTCAGCACTGCATTAAAGGGGAATGAGTGTTTGTTTTGAAATGTATTTAAAAGCTCTGGCTGGTTAATTATTTAAGGACCAGCGGGTATCTCAGCTGCCATGGAAACCTCTGGCTCTGTGATTCCTTCCTGGAACCCTCAGATGCCCCTTGCAACACACCCACACACACATTCACACACTCACACACATTTGCACACACACCCACACACACATTCACACACTCACACACATTTGCACACACACCCACACACACATTCACACACTCACACACATTTGCACATACACCCACACACACATTCACACACTCACACACATTTGCACACACACACACTCACAGAGACATATTCACTCACGTGAACGGCCACACACATATTTACATATACTCACACACACATTCACAAACAGTCACACATTCACACAGACACACACACAAATGGTCACACCCACTCACACGTACTCACACACATTCACAAACACATTCACACAACCACACACACCATTCACATAGACACTCATGCAAATGTGTGCATTTACACACTCACATACACTCACACACACTCGAGGGGTTCTGCCAAAGCCCTCAGGGAAGGTCGCTGGAGATGCTGTGTCTTCCTGCTCTCATTTTCCACGAAGAACTCAGAGGCCACCCTAGGAGAGAGGAGGAATCCCAGGGCTTTTGCAGAATGTCCTGGGATGTCCCTTCCAGCCCCTTTGCTTCCAAGCAGGCTGTCCTTCGCACATAGAACGGGACGCGCATGCCTCCATTTCTAAACCACAGCCAAATGCCATTACTAACAGGCTGTGCCCCTAGCTGACTTTGCTCAGAGTCTGCCACGAAGTTCAAGGGAAGGGAAAGTGGACCACACACACTAGGGACTGCTGGGTCCAACTGCAGGTGACCAACAGCGCTTGCTGGCTGTGTGACCTTGAACAAGTTCCTTAGCCTCTCTGAGCTGTAATTTCCTCATCTGGCAAATGACGGTCAGAACAGCAGAAACACCTTTCTATTCGGATGATCTCATTTAGTCCCCCGAGCAACTTTGATGCAGGTGCCATTTCTACCTTCATTTGCTAGGTGGTGAGGAAGCCCGGGTTCAGAAAGGCTGAGGAACTCCCCTAAATGAACCCACGTGGTTTCCTACCAGAGGCCACTTCTCTGCACTCCCCTCTCCCTGCCTGTGGATCGCCATGAGGACACTAGGAGATGTGTGTGACACACACAGGTGAGCCCCACCCTTCCTGTCCCCACTTGGATCCTGAAGTACCTGGAAAGATGCTCTGCACTCAGGCCATAGGCAGGCGGAGGCTCATGCCAGCTGCCGGGCAGGAGTGTTGGTTTGGAAGAGCGTCAAGTCCAGGGCCTAAAGTTTCCTTCCACAGGAACTTCCCCAGAGCTGGAGAGGTGCCTGTCCTCCCTCCCTGCTCTGCTGTGGCGCTGCACCACTGAACTATATAATTGCATATTTGTTCCTGTTGAGTCTTGAAATATTAGGGCCCAGTGTATAATTCCAGGGCTCCCGTACTGAAGATACTGCCATGTAACTACAAAATAAAAAGACAAATAATGTGGCCAGGGCTGCAGCCCATACGGCTCTACTTAATTAATGGAAAATTTTATTAAAGGCAGGCAGCAAACAGTCCACCCTCTGAAATACAGCCTTCTTGCAAGATCCTTAAAAGGATAATGATGCCTCCTGAATAAATCCTGCATTGGGTTCGACTAAGAGTCTCTTACAATACCGCGTCTGTGTGCGTTTGTGACGACTGTGTTTGCAGTGGTCAGGGTGGGGCCACGGTGGCACAGCAAAGGCTAAAACTCTGTGGCCAGAAAGATGTTGGACCAGCCAGCCAGTGGGTCTTCAGGTGCCAGGGGCCTGCCCCTCCAGGGAGAAAACACATCTAGGTCAGAACAAATAGATCAGAATTCAGGGAGCTGGAGAGAAATCATTGTACGCAGGATAAATGAGGTTGAGGAGCAATTTGTTAAGAGTCACAGAGGCAGAAATTTCTGTGCAAAGAGCCCCAGAGTCTAAAAGCTCAGAGGAAGGCAGGGAGGTGAAGTCTGGCCAGCAGGGGAAGGCAGGAAGGCAGAAGATGACCCAGGGGACCAAAGGGACTTGAGCCTGGGACAAACACTGTGCCAGCCAAAGAATTCTTTACGCATCCCCTAGGGGAGCCCACAAAGGATCAGCGCATGGCTTTTCAAAGACCTCAAACGGGAAGGCAAAGTTTGGTTGCCTCTGACCAAAAGGAGTGTGACATCAGGTGTCCAGAGAAGGAAACCCCAGCCAAGGGTGGGGTGCGGGTCCCGCAGGGCAAGATGCCTCAATACAGAGGGTTATGTATTTACTGGTCACTTCCACGGCCCATACTACGATACCAGGCTCTGCAAGGAGGACCCCTCACGTGAGCTCCCTTGGGTGCGACAGTCCTACCGGCTGTGTTCTGTTGCCACCTCCTTGTCACAGGTGAGGAGCTGAGCACAGAGAGGTGACGTAGTTTGCCCAAGGTCATAGAGGCAGGAAGTGGTGGTCTTGCCTGGGAGCAAAACCAAGCAATCCGGCTCCAGAGCCTGGAGGTCGGGGTCCAGAGAGGATCATCTGTGACACTCCAAGGGGGAAATGGGAAGATGGAAAGCATGGCCCTGGGCACATGGGGCCAGCGCTGGGCCAGACAGACAGTGCAGTCTCTCTCTCTCCCTCCCTGTCTCTCCCTGACCCTCCCTCTCCGTCTCTCCCTTCCCCTTGCTAGTCTCAGTAATGAGCAAGGGAGAAGTAGAGGAAATATATGACAAATTGGCACAGTTGTGTCAAACTAGGACGTTTCTCTAACTTGTCTAGGACCCGTCAGTGGCTCTTTCAACAGCTCACATCCTCGCGGCGGCGGTAATGGTTCTCTGTGTTAACAAGTCCTCGCGTGCCCCTTCCCTCGCTAAGACCACCCGTGGGAAAACGGATTAGGCACTCGGTTGAAATCCTGCTGCCGTTTCCGCCTTGGTTGAAAAGATATTGAAAAGACAAGACAATTTTGTTCTGAAGACAGTGAATTTAGTGCCAGGTAAATGAGGTGTCGGGGGACAGCGGGGTGTAGGAGCAACGTCCTTGTCTCCTGGATAGCTCAGGAGACTCTCACGTGCCAGCTCCCCACTGTGCTTCGGGGTCGGGGGTCGCGCTGTGCAGCGACAGTACATTTCCAGCGAGCTGGCAACGCAGAGAGCCGGGGTCCTTGCCCAGGGGCAGCCACGGTTCCTCCTCTCTCCTCTGCTGGGGTGTAGACAGGCCCGGGATGCCGGCCGCCTGTGCGCCCTTCCCGATTACTGCATTACACATCTAGAGAACAAAATCCCCCGGCCTCTCACGCTTCCATTACCAGCAGCGTCAGAAACTAACGAAGCTTGTTCGGTGCTTCAGGGATGCCCTCAGGGTCTTGTGAGGATGAGTGAAGCCGGGGGGTGTCGAGACCAGAAGCTGCTCCCAGGACTCCTTCTGTACCCACCACGTGCTGCCAGTGGACGGGAGCACTGAGGCCGTTCTTCAGCCTTTTAGCATCAGCACAGAAAATGGGTTCCTTGGGATCCCCAAACTCCCTTTCAGGTACAACAGATGAGCCAAAGAAATGCCGCAAGCAAATTTTAATGCTGCAACCTACAAGCATAGCCTAAGGGCATAAGATTCCCAAGGGTCACAGCCACCATCTCAGTAGGTGTCTAGATGGGTGTGGTGCTGGCCCCATGGTCACGGTCAGAGGGCTGGGTGGGGGTACACCCTCGGACCCCTTCCGGGATCTCCCTTCCCTTCATTCATCTTATCTCTGCCTAAACCTCTCACATGCATCTGAATATGGTCTTCCGTAGGGCAATTAGCTCTTATGCCATTTCCTAACTTATAAAGTGAGCTCTTCTTTCATTAGTTGCAAAGCTGCAACCTCAGGTGCCTGAGACGTGTCCTTCAACTTAGTGGCATATGCCTGGCAGAGGCCAAGTTCACCCTGTTCATGCTCTTACTGTTTGGGGAGCTCAGATCACCTCCACCTGCAGCTTGAATCTTGATAGAGTAAAAGGGGCTTCATGGAAGCCCACCCAGAGACCTCAGCACAGTGTATGGATATACCCGAGGGAAGACACCCAGAGCACAACCTAAGATGTGTTAGAACCACCTTGAACTGTCTTGTGGAACTAGGGCCTCCTTCTCGCAGATCTGTGTAAAGACATCCTGAACGGCAATAGCACCGAGATGTCAGACATACATTTGTACTCATGGATAAACTCTCCATGTGCATGTGCGTGTCCGTGTATGTGTGTGTGTGTTTGAGAACATATGCATGCATGTGTGTGTAAGAATGGAAAACACATTGGGTTCTGAATGGAAGGATCCAGATTCTATTTCTGTGTATTGTTCTTCCCTCTGCTGACTTTCCACCTTGTAAAGTTAACTCTTCTTGTATGAATCCCCAAAACGCCACCTTCAAGTTTTGGGGAGGTGTCTTTTATTCTACTGGAACCCCCAGGTAACCAGGAGTCTGGGGCCATGTCGCTGATTTTCTATAACTTCTGTGACCTTATCTGTAAAATGGGGCTGAGAGTATTTACCTTGTAGGACCCTAGTGATGAATAGAGTGGACACAAATGCGCTCTGCTAATTAATTATACATCACGAGAGAAAGTGCAACCTAAACTCCTGCGTATGTATTCACGCACATCTCCCAGGGAGACAAAGTGATTTCTCAATAATGTCTTGCAAATTATAACCGCAATGTCAGGTGCTCGCGAGGAATCACCACTCCTTCCTGAGGTAGCTTAGTCTCTAGGAACCTTCTAGATCAGAGAGTTGGCCTCTTCTGAAGGCAGTGACTTCCCATGAGGGGCCAGGGGTCCTGTTTCTAAAACTACCCCTCCCTTATCCCCAGAGGGACCTCTCTTCTAGGGGAAGAATCAAGCAAAGATGCTAACAAGGACAATAAGATATTTGGGTGGGGTAGGGGAGGGCACGCAGAAGCAGATTCACACCAGTTTTCTGGAGATAAAAAAATATGGGGTACCATTTCCCAGCCTGAGGACCCAAACGCTTTCTTTTTTACTGCAGTGGGAGTCCTACCCCTTGTATATCTCTGTTTTCACCCTCTGAGGTCTTGTTGGGCCTTTCCCAGAAACGGAAGCTGGCGTTGTTCTCCATTGAAAAGATCTGTACAAGTTACTAAGCAAAAATCCAATTAAACTGCAAGGTGAGAAATGCAATTGTCAACTCTATGAAATGCTATTTTTTAAAAAGGCAACGGCTATAGGTTTCCATGGCTTGGCACACCACGGCTTTTAAGGGTAAACAGGCACTATTCTTCCAGGAGGCTGAGATCTTAAAGGTCACAGGTTGTTCCTGGTACATGGGAAGATAGAGCTTGGACGTCACAGCGAAATACAAGCCCGACAGGGCCGTGAGATGCCGGTGGTAGAACCAGCACCGCTCCTCAATCAGACACGGCGCTGACCTGTTTACACCTGAGACATCTGGCTCCACAGAGCAGAGGCACGTAGAATGAGGGCATCGCAAATTATTTGTAAGGTCCGTTAAACAGGGCCCCCAGAAGTCCTCACGCCCGAGACCCATTTAAGGTAGTATGTAGATTTGAAAAACCAAATCAATAATTAAACGCTTCGTAGTGAAGCTCTTTGCTGTGCATTGCTTCACGCTCTTCTTGCACATGTTAGCGCTCGTTGGAGTCTGCACTCCTCCTTAGAGCTTGGATGGGTCAAGAATGGGTATTATTAAGTCCATTCTGCAGAGAGAGAGACTGAGGCACAAACTGGGGGAGCAGTGAACCAACTGGGAGCTAACCAGACAGCAGGGGCTGGGGTCCTTGACAGGTCCGGATGCTTTGGCTAGGGAGAGAAAAAGAAAACAAATGCATAGTCCAAACAAGCGCAAATTGGTTGGGAACCCCCCACCCCGGTGCCCCGTGGGAAGTGGAATTAGACCCAAGACTGTGAAAGCCATGAGGGCTTCTTCTGTAAGTAGGAAGTGTCCTGAGGTGGCCGGCCAGGCTCTCCTTGCCATTCTTCCCCCTAGGGTTGGCCTCCTAGGTCCCCTCCTTGCTTACAACTTAAAAGCTCATTCAATGCCCTACCCCTTCCAGGAAGCCCGCTTCAACAGCAGCGGGGGGAGCATAGCTGCCCAAACGGCTGCAAGCCAGTCCCCTGGGCCGGGGTTGTCCAGCGCAGCCACCGGCAGCCACAGGAGGCTCTAGACCACCTGACATGCGGTGAGAAAAAATTTTGTAAAAATTTAGCCAGGCATAGTGGTGTGCACCTGTAGTCCCAGCTACATAGGAGGTCGAGGCAGGAGAATCACTTGAGCCCAGGAGTTGGAGGCTGCAGTGAGCTACGATGACACCACTGTACTCCTGAGCAAGACCTTGCTTTCAAAAAAAAAAAAAGAGGAAACTGGAGCCCAGAGGCACTGAAGGGCTTCCTAAACACCACGGAGCCCCTGAAGGTCAAACCTGCCTGGGGTGCACATCTCCGGACTCCCAGACTTGTGCTCTTCCCACCAGACATAGAATTTCTCTCACTGTTAGATGTTCTGCTCTTAACTCTCTCTTTGTCTCTAATCATTCCATAGCAGGGCACAGCTCCAAGCTGCTCTCAGCAAGGATCAAATGTTCCCATTGTCCTGGGGCTTCAGAGAAGCCCACCTCACGTCTCAGGGGTAGTGCCTTCACCCCAGAATTATAGCTCTTTCTTTCTTGTTCTAATAACATACTTACACCTTACTCCCAAGCTCTCTGGCCTCTCTCTTTCTCCCAAGCTCTCTCCCATGCACCCCATAGAGGGATAAACTGGGCCACCTCCCTGCATACACTGAGATTCTGATCTGTGTCCAGCTGTGGTCCATAGGTCACCTGCCTGCCACAGCTGACCGGGGCATTGTGACAAAGGGACAAGGATCCAGCAGCCAGCACCCTTTCTGTCAAAGATAAAAATATTTTCCTGGCTCCCTGGACATCTGGTTACTCTGAAAAGAGTATAGAAAATGCCTTTGGTGGCTGCATCTGTCCACGGCAAGGTGCTGTTGGAACTTACAGATTTCTCAGCAAGCTTCAAGGAGCTCCTTGTGAGCTAGAACCTCACACATTTAATTGTTTAAATTCTAACTGGGCTCTATTCTGATGAATCCTAATTCAACTCTCACAGTGACCTTGGTTTTATGCCGCCCACACTCACTGTATCAGCTGTGTCAGTTCTCTCGTTCTAGCTCTGCTTCTCCCTCATTGACTGGGGCAGAAGACGATGGCATGTTGCCTTTTGTCCTTGCAGGTAAGGCTCCAGAAGGTGCAGATGAACACCCTGGAGAGGCGGTTCTTCTCCAAGAACACCTCCCACAGAAGCCTCATGAAAGCGGAAACTTCACCTCTCATACCGGTTGCTACCTCTTCCACCACTAAAAACTGTCATTCAGGACTTGCCTGCAGATTGTATTCCATTCCTGCTGAACTCCAGGACGCTGCTCTGTGGGGACAATGCAACAGGAAGGAATCATGTCTACTCTTCAGTCCCATCTTGGAGCAGGATGTCCAGCCAAGAGTCCAGAGAGGGTCCACAGCCAGCGTCCTGAACTCCTTAGTGAGGAAGAAGATGGGGAGGCTGATTGAACACCTTGGAACTTTATTTTGTCCACCTGCAATTGGCAAAATGCACTCCAGGTCTGCTCTGTAGCTCTCCTCCTCAGAGAGAGGATAATCAGAGAAAATGAAGTGTGGAGGAGATGGCCGCGTATCCTGCCAGTGAGCGGATCACCCAGGAGAAAATAAATAGGCCCTTGAGTGCCGGGCTGAGTGTATCAAGGGGCAGGTGAAGTATCACAGAGACGAATGAAGTCAGTGAGGGAGGGGAGATGTGTTAAGTCTCTGAAATTGACAGAAAGAGACAAGATTGTCTTGTAAGGGGGATTGTGGAGGATCCAGGAGTTGAGAAACATGTTTAGAGATTCTCAGGGCCAAAATGTGCTCAGAAGTCAAATACAGAAAAGAAACCTAGATTACTGGAGACCCTGTTCAACAATGACCTCCTCTGTGACACCTTTCAGACCGCAGGCAGAGTGAGCTTCTGCCCCCCACCCAGTGACCCCATGCTCCCAAAGGGCTTCTTCCTGCCTGGACCACAGCCCCCAGCACAGGGGTTTACGAATGTCTGACCCCAGGTCCACTCCCCCACCAGACTGTTGAGCCTCAGGGGCAGAGGCTGGTCTTTCTTTGCAACCCGGTGTTCGGTGCATTGGACGTATTCAACACTCGCATGTTAAACTGATGAGAGGAATTTAGGGAGTGACCTGCAATGAACAGCCAAGGCTAAAACAGCCAAGGAAAGAGTAGGGGGTCTCCCGAGCAGGAGAGGCTGGGCAGGGAAAGGCAGCTAAGGGGTGGATAGGGGCGTTTGGGGAAGGGCTTAGGTTAGGGAAAGTGGAGCAGGCAGGGTGTTCCACAGCGGGCACACTTGGGAGTTATCAGACTGTGACAGCACAGCTTTCAAGGAGGGTAAACAAGACTAAAAGGAAAAAATATCTATATATAAGGGGATCTGAAGAAAGAAACAAAAAGAAGGCCCGGAGCCGGGCCGTCTCTGTCCAAATTTCTGTCTTGAACGTTGGCAGGTGCACATCGCCCCAAGCTTGGCGAAGGTGACCTGGAAGGACAGAGGAGCTGATCCATTTTTCCAGGGCTCAGATGAGAAAGCAGATGCTGCCCAGATCGTGTCATTTGAGAGGACAGAGCTGTCTCAAACATCTCTTTCTCCCAGGACGTGACCACTGCTCTCTTCTTCATGTCAACGCATCGCATTTGTGAAGCGCCCATGTGAGTACCCAGCATTGTGAGACGTCGTGGTACCAAGAAGAAAAGGGGACGGTCTTTGCTTTTAAATTTATTACAAACCCCTTACTTGGCCAGAATGCCTCCATGTCAGGGGGAAAAACAGCTAAAAGATAACTTACCATCAGAAGACCATTTACAGAAAGGCAAGAAGGAGTGGAGGCTCCTCTCTCCTCTTGTTGAAACCTTCTCCATTAGTTTAACGGAGTTGGTGGGTCTGAGTAGTATAATTTGTGAAGAAGAACCTCTAGTGACAACTCCTGCTGGGTCAGGATTAATAAAGACATTAAACTGGGAAGAGGTGGCCCTAGACATTAAGGTGGGAGGTGGTGAAATCAAGAGGAAGTGGGTGGTGTCTATTTACACAAAGTGGCGATCTCACAATTGCAGGAGATTTCATGTCCAGTTCCCATCTTCAATCTTTACAAAGTCCCTGCCCTGCAGTAAGTCCTGTGTCAGGTCGTGGAGAAAGAAGGGTGCAGAGGGCACAGTCCTTGCTCTGAGAGCGCTCATCAATCCAACTGAACACCAACATCACACAGTGCAATGACAGGAGTGCAATGACATTGCAGTTCCCTGCAATGACAGGGAGCTCCTATTGGGGAAAGGATGGGGCAGAAGGCATCAGGCAGCCTTCTCCAGCCAGGTGTGAGCTGCACCTCAAAGACCACGTAGGAGATAACTAAGTGAGGGAGTGCAGAGAAGATACTGTTCTAAGCAGTGGACACAGTTGTGCAGACAGGCACGTGAGAATAAGACTATTTAAGGAGCCTCCAGTAGAAGAGAAAGGTTGGGGCAAAAGGTGGGTGTAGACACAGAGCAAGAGGTGACATTCCAGGGGTAGGCAGGGCCAGCTCATGAAGGCCCTTCAGTGTCATTTTGAAGAGTTTGCTTCTTAACGTTGAGAGAACGGGGATCATTAAGAGATTTAAAATGAGAAAGTAGCACAAACACATTTGCTTTCCAGAAAGACTACTTTGACAGCACTGAGAAGAAGGAATCCAAGTGGGGTGAAGTGAGAGGGAGAAAACAGCTAGATTTTCTCAGTTATCCAAGGGACAGTGATCGAAGCCAGGACCAACACAGGGGCTGGGGGATGAGACAGAAGGACTGACTTCTAGAGATATTCAAGAGAGAGAATCAGTAGGGCATGGTGAGCACTAGGCTTGGGGTGACGTAGAAGGAGAAGTGAGGTTTCTGGCTGCAGTGACTAAATAAACAGTAACACCTTTAACAGGTTAGTGAGAAAGTTTGAGTGGAAAGAATTGAGGTCGGTCTTGGCTATTTTACATTGCAGATGCATTTACCTGCCTGTAAGCCGTCCTCCCACTTAATCCACAGTCTCTGACTGTCGCTTTAAGGCCACACTCTGGTGACTGTCATATCTGTATTCTGTTAGCATTTAGATACAATGTATTATTTTTTTCAACATTTCCCTTCCGTTTTGATACCGTATGTATGTGCCTCTGGAATCTCATTGGAGAGTTCACCATCTGGTTAAGTCCCAAATCCTCTGCTTCGCACACCTTCTGGTGCTCAGCGCAGTGCTCTCAGGTCATAGAGAATGCTGCATCCCCACCTGTTGTCAGGGCGGCAGGAGAAGCTGGTGTCGGGGGCCCAGGAGATGATGGAGGTGGGAGAGACAAGACGTCCCCCTCCCTCCTACACTTCCAGAGCACATGTCCCCCCGCACGGAGGGCAGGATGGGGCTTCCGGTCTCACGTTCACTCTTGTATGTTTCTGTTTTGAGATTTGACGTTCAGAAGCTCGCAGGCTGTAGCGGGCAATCCATCCAGATGGAAATGCGTGAGGCCGATGGAGCAGGGAGGACGTGTTTCTAAGGGCTGGGGTGTGAATTTCCTTGTGCCACACAGAAAAATCTTTCTAATAACAGAGAAAGCTCGAGAAGATGAATGGGGATAATGAACTCCACTCTCTCTCCTCTACACATGCGAGAGAAGCTGCTCGAATGTGAGTGTGTGGGCGGGAGTGGGCGGCTGTGCCACAGCGAGTGGGAATTGGCAGGGGAACGGAGGAGCGTCCCTGTGACCTTCAGGGCAGCAGGGGAGAGGAAAGAGGGAGAAAGGAGCAGCAGGTGACAAGGAAAGCGTCAAGGGAAGGAGGAGGGGTGCAGGGAGAGCGTTTCACTATAGCTGAGCCCTTCCAGAGGCAGAGGAGGGACAGTGAACTGACATCTATGGAATGACAGTTACGTGCCAAGGTCTCTTTTCTCTTTTGTTTCATTCTCTCAACAACGGTGAGGTCATTTTTGTCAGTATCATTATCATCCTAAGGGCATCCTTAGCCACTTTTCCCCTAAGAGGGTCTGCAGCAGCTTTAATCCAGGTGCTGCCCCACCTGCCTTGAAGTCCTCAGTCCCACTGACCTTTAACGTGGGCTGTGAGTGCATCCTGTGGCGGGAGATGTCCACATGGGTCATTCATGCAGGGACGGAGCAAAATCTCGGGCTAAGCTCAGACCAGCGTCACTCTCCTGAGGAGCCAGTAAAGGAGGCTCTGGCTGTCACAGAGGGACCATCCACACTGGACCCCAAGGGGAAGGACGGAAGATTTCTGAGGGTAGATAGCAGGCTCCTGAGTGGCTTATGGGCCCATCATGGTGGTTCCTGCTGCCCCCGGGTCCTGCTGGGGACTTGGGGCAGGTCTGTCCTTGAGGCTGCCTCTCCTGCCTGGGAATGGCCATGCAGCCCTTGGACTCCAGGGTCTTGCCACATTCCTCTGTCCACCCTTCCTCCCCACACCTGGGAAAGGGGAGAAGGAGGGCCAGGCCTAGTCTTCCCAGCAGGACATCGGTTTGGACCCACCAATCCCACTTCCATCATCTCCTCCACAAACCCTCCTTTCCTCTTCTTGTTCGTGATCCGTAGACCTTTGCTGGGGCGTCTCAATGGCAATGGCGATTGAGCAAAGGCATCGAAAGATGGAGGAAAGAATGTCCCAAAGTCTACCTGTTACACATCAGAGCGGGTTTCGCAGGGGTGATTCTTGGTGATGACACCTGCCAGTGGAGGGTTACACACCCCCCGGCCTTCAGGTTTCCACAAAGTCTCACTGCCGCTATCAGTACCAAGGACATCACGTGAAGACCCCAGCAGCGCTGGGACAAAGCTTCTTCTTTCTTTAGAGCTGTTTGTCCCCTGCTGGCCTTGGCTATGCTCCTGCAGACTCAGCCGACCCGCCTGACCACTCACCAGGGATGAGCAGCTAGAAACACCCCCTACATTCCTGGGCACCAGCAGAGAGACTGGGCAGGGAAAGGCCACTTGTCCAAGGTCACTTTCCAGGCTGCTGTCACTCCCAGCAGACCCCAGCTCGGGCTTTCCCACACTCCGATGGCCTGTGAAGCCCAGGGCCCCACTAAGCCTCAAGCTACTCTTCCTTTTCTACAAAAGCAAGCGGGAATTTAACTCCCACGTCTCCTACTGACAACCAGAAAAGGGATAAAAGTGAAATCATGTTTTATTGTTAAAGCATTTTAAAAACATTTTTTGTTCTAGTAAAATAAACATAACATACAATTTGCCATTTTAAGTGTGTGCAATTCAGTGGCATTAAGTATAGCACATTCACATTGTTGTCTAGCCATCACCACCATCCATCAGAACTTTTTCATCATCCCAAACTGAAACTCTGTTCCCATTAAACTGTAACTCCCTGTTCCTCCCTTTCCCAGGCCCTGGGCACTACTATTTTCTTTCTGTATCAATGAATTTGACTATTCTGGGTACTTCATATAAGTGAAATCATATATTTGTCCTTTTGTGCCTGGCCTATTTCACATAGCATAATTTTTCAGGGTTCATCCATGTTGTAGCATGCATCAGAATTGCATTTCTTTTTAGGGCTCAATACTATTCCATTGTACATATATATCACATTTTGCTCATCCATTCATCTGTTAATGGACACTTGGGTTATTTCCACTTTGGCTATTGTGAATAACACTGCTGTGAACATTGGTGTCCAAGTATCTGTTGAGTCTCTGTTTTCAATTAATTTTGGCATATGCTTAGTAGATTTGCTGGACCATACGGTAATTCTATGTTTAGCTTTTTTAGGAATCACCATACTGTTTTCCACCAAGTCCTCCACAAATACCACAAATAATATCAGTTATTCCAGTTATTACACCAGCACTGTTGGTGTAGCATCATGACACCATTCCTAGGGCAAGTTCAACTCACAACCTTGATCTACTGATGTCAGTTTCATGGATTTACACGTCCTTGGTATTTCACCCATTTTCTAAACAAGTATCTACAGAAGACAGAATCCTGGGCTCTCTGAGCCATAGATTTGAACCAACTGGGTATTTCTGAAATTGTTACG
>CM052451.1:14616043-14640009 GCA_028533085.1 Varecia variegata
CTGGAACTGCAGGTGTGCAATACCATACCTAGCTAATTTTTCTATTTTTTGTAGAGACAGAGTCTCACTATGTGTCTCAGGCTAGTCTCGAACTCCTGGCCTCAAGCAATTCTCCCACCTCGGCGTCCCAAAGTGCTAAGATTTACAGGTGTGAGCCACTATGCCTGGCCTATTCGTTCTTATTTTATAAAACAACTGAGATCTGAATTTACCTTTACTATTTGAATATTTTAAATTTGATTGTAAAAATCTACTTTTAGGAATTTATTGTAGTTTTCTTTGTGACCTGGGTATGACCTATTTTTTATAAACATATCCTGAATATTTGAAAACGGTGTACTTCCTTAGGTTACACATTTTGATATACATACGCAAAATTAACCTTGCTTCTTATATCGTTTGGTCATCATTATCCTCATGTATCTGATTCAATTGGATCCAGCAAAAAGTGAGAGTGCTGTGTTAAAGCTCCCTTTTGTGTCTGATGGAATTGCTCATGTATTCCAAAGTCGTTTTTAAATTTTCAATACTATGATATTTGCAACAGAAACATTAATGACCATTATATCTGTATCGTGAAGAATGACCTCATTAACCTGTTAACTGATTCTTGTCTTGAATTCTCCTTTGCCTGTTACTAATAGCATCTGTATCTACTCGATGTATCTTCATCTGTATCTACTAATAGCATCTGTATCTACTCGATGTGTCTTCATCTGTATCTACTAATAGCATCTGTATCTACTCGATGTATCATTACACATACCTTTGTTTGTAAATTTTACATGTAATTTTGTTGCAGTTATATCTTATGTATGGTACATAGTTGGGCTCTATAGTTTTGTGTTTGTGTGGTGTTTTAACACGTCTAAGAATCCTTTTTATTTTAATATGGATATTTATCTTGTCACACTTTTACATAAACTTTTTATTTTAACATAGTTCTAGATTTTCAGAAAAGTTGCAAAACTAGTTCAGATTCCATTTCCCCTATGCTCGGTTTCTTCTATTAATAACATCTTAGTTTAGTACAGTACATCTGTCACAACTAATGAGCCAATGTGGATATATTACTATTAACTAAAATTGAACAGTTTTTCAGATTTCCTTAGATTTTACCTACTGTCCTTTTTCTGTTCCAGATCCCATCCAGGATACCACATCACATTAAACTGTCACGTCTCCTTAGGCTCTTCTTGGATGCAACTGTGTCTCCAACTTTCCTTGTTTTTGATGACATTGACAGTTTGAAGAGTACTGGTCGGGTAGTTTGTAGAGTGTTCCTCGATTTGCATTGTGTGATGTTTTTCTTAAACTTAGACTATGGGTTTGAGGGAGGAAGACCTCAGAGGCAAAGTGCCACTCTCATCACATCACATCAAGAATGCATACTATCAACATGACTTGTCACTATTGAGACTAACCTGGGGTCACCTGGCTGAAAGTAGTGTTTGTCAGGCTTCTCCACTGCAAGGCTTCTCCACTTTTTTTTTTTTTTTTTTTTTTTTTTTTTTTGAGACAGAGTCTCGCTCTGTTGCCCGGGCTAGAGTGAGTGCCGTGGTGTCAGCCTAGCTCACAGCAACCTCAAACGCCTGGGCTTAAGTGACCCTACTGCCTCAGCCTCCCGAGTAGCTGAGACTACAGGTATACGCCACCATGCCCGGCTAATTTTTTGTATATATATTTTTAGTTGGCCAGATAATTTCTTTCTATTTTTAGTAGAGACGGGGTCTCGCTCTTGCTCAGGCTGGTCTCGAACTCCTGACCTCGAGCAATCCACCTGCCTCGGCCTCCCAGAGTGCTAGGATTACAGGCGTGAGCCACGAAGTCACTCTTTTGTCCCTCTTTCCATCCCGTATTCTTCGGAATTAAGTCCCCATGTGCAGCCCATACGCAAGGATCCGGGAGGTATGGTTCCCCACCCTGAGGGTGGAGTATCTATCTTCTACGCGGGCCATTTGTCTGTTCTCCTCCATTTATTTATTTATTCATGGGTTATTTATTTTATACTTTGGGTTGAATCCAATATTATTTTATTTATTTTGTTGCTCTGAGTTTTACAGTTTTGTCCATTTAGAGCTCTTTCAGTTGGCTCCCACGTCCCTTTGACATAACCTTTTCATTGTTTTATTTGATGGTTACTTTAGCATTTCTTTTCCTGCATCATAAGGTGCTACAGACTCATCTTGTGTATATTTTATGCCCCGATCCTAAAATCAACCATTTCTCCAGAAGCCCTGGTTCTTTTTCTGAAGAATGGTATTAGAAACCAAGATACGGACACTGGGTGTGCTTGCTGCTACTGAGGTATCGTTGCTTCTGCACACTCTCGGCTGAAAGAGCAAGGAAATGCATGTACGTGTTTATTTCTAACTTTTTAAAAATTCTGAAATAATTATGGACTTACAGGAAGTCCCTTAAATTTTTCACCCAGCTTGCTCCAGTGGTGACAACTTTTACCACGGTAGGACAACCAAATCTAGGAAATTGGTGTTGGTACAATACTATTGACTAGATTCCAAACCTTTTTTAAAATTTTATGAGATTTTACATGCATTCATTTGTGTGTGTGTGTGTGTGTGTGTTACACAGTTCTATGCAATTTGACCCATGTATAGATTTGTGAGCCACCACCACGGTCAGGATGCAGAGCTGTCCCATCAACACAAAGGAACTTCCTCGTGCTACCCTTCATAGTCGGACTCATACCCCATCCCCACCCTTGTCTCTGGCAACCGCTAATCTGCTCTCCATCTTCATAGTTTTGTCATCTTAAGGATGTTAAATAATTAGAATAATATACTATGTAATCTTTTAAAATTGGCTTTTTTTTTTTCACTAAGCATAATACCCTTAGGATCCATTCTAGTTTGTTCCTCTTTTTTTTTTTTTTTTTTAAGAGTCAAGGTTTTGCTGTCTCACCCAGGCTGGAGTGCAGTGGCATGATCATGGCTGACTGTAAGCTCAAACTCCTGGGCTCAAGCTATCCCCGGCCTCAGCCTCCCAAGTAGCTAGGACTACAGGTACGCACCACTGTGCCCAGATAATTTTATTTTTTAAATTTTTTGCAAAAATGGTATCTTGCTATGTTGCCCAGGCTGGTCTCACGCTCTTGGCCTCAAGTGGTCCTCCTATCTCAACTTCCCAAAGGACTGGAATTACAGGCATGAACCACCACACCCGGCCCAGTTTGTTCCTTTTTAATGCTGAGTAGTTTTCCATGGTGTGGATATACCAGAGTTTGTTCAACCATTCGCTCATTGAAGGATATTAGTATGTTTCCAGTTTTCAGCTGATACAAATAAAGTGGCCATGCACGTTCATGCAGTCTTTTTGTGTGAGCGTAAGTTTTAATGTCTCTGGGAAAAATGTCTGAGAGTGCAATTGCTGGGTTGTATTATAAGTGCATGAGTAGTTTTATAAACAATTGCCAAACTGGATTCCAGAGTGGCTAGACCATTTTACATCCCCACCAACAATTCCCACCAGATCCACCTTCTCTGCATCCTTTCTAGTATTTGATCTTATCTTTTTGTCTTTTTTAACTTTAGCCACTCTGATAGGTATGTAGTGATACCTTGTGGTTTTAATTTGTGTTTCCCTACTGAAGAATGACATTGAACATCTTTTCTTGTGCTTATTTTCTATCCAGATCTCCTCTTCAGTGTTTGTGTCTTTTACTGTTGCATTTGGAGCCTCTTATGTGTATTCCAAATATAAGGCCATTGCCAGATGAGTGGCTTGGTAATATTTTCTCTCAGTCTGCAGCTTGTTTTGTTATCCTCTTCGTAGGGCATTTCACAGAGCAAATGTTTCTAATGTGAAGAGGTCCAATTTATCAGTGTTTTATGGATGATTCTTTTGGCATCATATATAAGAATTCTTCATATCCAAGAACTCCTAGGTCTTGATGGTTTTCTCTTATGTTTAATTATAATAGTTTTACATCTGTATGTTTTACATATAAATTCGTACTTGCTAACAATGATTTTGCAGACTAATATATTTTATCTATCTTCCATTATCTTGTTTTATGCATCATTGAATTTACTTCCTTAAGGTTCTTTTTGATTTTTTTCTTCTTTTCTGCCTTCCTATGACTTTGCTGATATGCATAATACATTTGGGCTATATAATTGTAATGTTTAAAATAATTAAATGAATTTTCTTTATTATCAATATTAATAAAAAAACTAAATCTATTAACTTTGTTCTATATAAAACTTAGCCTGTTCTTATTTTTTCACTCTCCACTAAATTATTATTATTCATATAGTGTATCTTCTAAGAACAGACTTTTTGACATTTGTATTACATCTCATAGCTATAGCAATTAATTATATAATTCTGTATTTACTTAGTTTTATTGCTCATTGGTAATTCTATTTTAAAACAACTATGATTTTAATCACTTCATTCATTTCCATTTATCATTATTCATTATTTCCTCAATTCTTTGGGTAATTTTAATTCATAAGAGATAAATTGGTGGTAAAATTTCTGCACCACATCTAAAAATAACTTTTTGTGACCCTCACATATGAATGCTAACTCTTGGAGATACAGAATTCTTAGTTCTCTATTTTTTTCTTTTGCTTTGTTCTTGGTTTTAATATTCTGTAGACAGTCTATGATTTTCTGATATTTGGTGATGTGGAAGAGAAAACGGAGGATTTGGGAAGAGCGTCAGATGAGAATTCTTAAGTAAGCAAGAGAACCGAGTGCCAAGAAATGAAAGGAAGCAAAGAGATTCAAGAAGGAAAACTAAATCAATAATTAAATGTTGCCCCAAAGGTCAAGTAGGTTGATCACTGAGAAAAGTTATTGGATTTGCAATTAGAAAATAATTGTAACCTTTGAAAGAGCAATTGCAAGGAAATGGAGAAGGTGAGAGACTGTGTCTTAGAGCTGGGAAGGGCCTTAGGGATCATCCAGTCTGGAGTCTTCACCTTCCTGTCCAGAACGTAAGAGAAGAGAGCTGTCCAAGGTCATAAAGCGAGTTAATGATACCAGCAACAGGTGCTGTGGGTACAGAGTAATAGACACTCCTGGTTCAGTGCTCCCTTTACGTGTGACAACAACAGAAAATAAGGCAGAACATAGAGACACAACCTTCGGCCGACTATAGATACACATATTTTAGATGCAATGAAACACAGAGCTCAACTCACTTCCAGATAGAGCAGGTAACTTATCTTAGGTGCTTGCCAGTGTCTATTTCACCATTCCCTTTGATATTTTACTGTTTAATTTTCCCATTTTATATCATACTTAATTTTATATGACATCTTAAATCCCACTGAAAGTCGAAAAGCTATAATCCGTTCCCCCCCGCCCCCAACACACTCACACCAATAAAAGTGGAAATAAGAAACTACGTCAAGCCAAAGGAGCCTGACTATTGTCATCCCAGGGCCTTTGACAGTGATGGATCTGGTGCTGTCCTGCAGGCCACAGAGGGCCCGGGGTCAGCGATCTTCTCTGCCGACTCTCCCAGCCGCTCCGGTTCTGAGCTGCCCCAAGCCAGCTAGTGAGTGACTGGGACCGCCAGCCGTTAACATTTTTCAGTCTTTTGCAGTGTACTGTAATTTATCCTTGTCATTTAGATCCAGGCAGTGGTCTTTAGCTTATTTCTGAGATCTTATTACATTTTTTATTCATAGAGAAGTAAGGTTTAGGTATCGGAGATCAATAGCAGCCTGTACATTACTAATAAGAAAGATGTTGTGTGAAGACCGACTGGTGTCTCGGATTTGCTCGGCAGCTGGGTGCATTTCAGACAGGAAAGACGCCCTGCTTGTATCTCACTCCGTCTGTCTAGTTCACGTGCACTCCTCACCCCTCCTGGGAGTGTGGTCTCTGGCACTGACATATCAGTGAACACCTTGGGTTGGTACAGCCAGACCTCAAAATGGGGAAGAAGTGTGATTATTGGAAGAGGTCCCGAGAAGCAAGAGGTCTGGACTTCCATTGGTTCCTTGGATTCCTATTTTGGCGCAGGCTGTCTCGGCTCCGTCAATGTCAACACTATCGACAGGAATGACAACACTAGTGGAGTGCCTTTCCATTTGCTAAAATCTTTTTCACATACATTCAAGGTCAGGCTTTCCTTTCTCAAACTTCTGTTGTCGTCTAGCACCAACAGCTACGACTTGATATTCGTGCTGCTCTCACACCCTAAGTCATCTTAGTGCATGAAGTACTCCAGTGTTCGCCCAACTCAAAACAATATTTTTTTTATCTCTTCTAGCACTGGCCAGAGAAAGCAGAGGCAAATCACGGAGGCTGAGAGCGGTCAGTGCTCCTGGGGTAGGAAGGGCAAGGATCAGGAAGCATCCTGACTGCTCTGTTCCCAAGTTCATTGTCAACCGGGAGGGTGCCCTCTGTTATTGTGCCATAACAACCTGACTCTACGGCTGAGGAAAATCCTTCAGAATTGTCTGTGACTCTCTCATTGGCCTGGGACCAGACCAGGCCATGAGACAACTTCCTCAGTCCTCCTGTTAAATTATTCATGAGGCATTTGACAAAACTGACCACATCCGTCTGGACACCAACTTCCCTCTCTAATGGCTTCTGAAATCCACTCTCAGGGCTCAGTACATAGATGTTCAATAAATTACAGTTCCTAAATGTCATCTTTTTAGTTATTATCTTCCTCCTGCACCATACCTCTACGGAAGATTCTATTTCTCTTATTATCCTTTTCTGACTTTCCAAGTATGAACTCGGAGTCCAAAAAACAGTAAGAATCCAAAGCTTAGTGGTTGCCAAAGGCCAACCCTGAGTAAGACTTTCTGGTCCCAACACAACTTATTCTAACTACTGGACCACCCTCTTCTCCTGGGTGGATGTTCAAAATAAGCAGAGTGGAGGAAAACACAACTCCAGGATTTCTTAACAGCAATGAGATAGCAGTTCCCATTTGAATTGCCTACATTTTTATTTCTTTCCCAACTCTTCTCACTTCCAAAATTATTCTCCAAAAAGTCCTCACCATTAGATGCTGAAATCTCTATTTTTTGATCACTCTCCAAGGATTTATTAAGCATAATCTGTGTTCTCAACATTGAGCAAAATTGGAGAGAAGAAACATCAGACATGAGTCTTGCTCACAATTTGTCTTGGAGATCATATAATTTCAACAATATAAGGATGAGAAAACAGGCTTGCAAAGTAACTTGTCTAAGGTCAAACAACTAGTAATCGCAGAACTGGGGCTTGAAGGTAGGTTTTACTAACTCTAAGTCCTTAACCAAGGTAGGCAACAGTAATAACAAAATTCAAAGTAGAGAGAGATAGTTGGAATCGGAGTAGTCAGGGAAGGCTTCCTGGGGGAAGAGGGAATCACCATCAGGGCCCTAAAGATCTCTGGGTTTTGAACTGGGGGCAGGACAGGAAGAGAGTGTTCCAGGGGGAGGGGACACCATGAACAAATGCACAGAGACAGGAATGTGCAGTGTCCACAGGGAAAAACGACGGGAGAAGAGTCAACAGTGGGCAAAGGTTGGACAGGTGCGTAAGAGCAGCCCGCGGCCAGTGACCTTCCTTCCTCCTGAGCCCAAGCAAGTGCAGCCCTCGCCTCTGCACTCGCCCAGTCTGGGCAGACAAAGCCCTGGCAGCCCCTCACGTCCCCCAGCCTGCCTCCCCTTCCGAACACTGACCCAGGAGCAGCACGGACATGTTTTCCAAAGTCTCATCAGCCTCAACAATAGTTCAAGCTAATCGCCATAATTAATGGAGAGACAAGGCTGTGACTGGGAGAATCGCAAATGGGAATAATCGAATGTGATTGGGTCTGGAGCAGCCTCTATTCAGGAAAGCTGGAGGGGACAAGTCCACTCATTCTCTGTTCCTTCCATTCCTCCTCACTGGGCTCCGCCACCCCCCAGCCCCCGTCAGGCAGCGCAAATACGAGGAGGGACAGTCTCATCAAATCAGATTCCATCCGCAAAGCAGGCAGCGACCTCTCCCAGAGAATTACTGTTATTAGACTTAATTATATAATAATAGTCACACAATGGCCTGGACCCCTCCTCTCCTCTGGCAACACCCACAGGCTGGCAGTGGCAACATGCTTAGAATGGAACTATAGTTTCCCTCCCCCCAAATCGCTTTCCTTTCTTTCCCCCTCCCTTGACTGTTCTGGATTTCCCCAATGTCTCTTGCCCTTTCCCCCCACCTCTTTTTCTGCACCATGCTTTTTCATCTTCCCTTTCGTCTCAACCCCTCTTTCTCTCTCCACTTCTTTTAGCTTCTCTCTCCTGCCTCCCCATGCTCCTCTCCGTCTTTTGCAACATTTGATATGAAAAACAGGCTTCGGGAAAGCCACGGATACCTGAACAGGTCTTCTGCACCCATCTCTTTTCTGCAGAACAAATGCACAGAGACGAGAATGCGCAGTGTCTGGCCGCCTTCTAGCATTTGTGCCGGAGAAAAATGTGCTCATCTGTGGGGCTTCCTTTTCTCTGGGCAGCATTTTAGCAAATGCTTTACCATTTTTATTCTAACATGACATCTCCAAGTCTTCATGAGATAATCTTTCCTTCCTTCTTTCCTTCCTTCCCTCCTTCTTCCTTCCTTCTTTTTTTTTTTACTTTCAACATTTACTGAATCCCCAAAGTGCACCAGGCACATGTAAGTATGGAAATGGTAGAGCACAGGGCTAATGCAGGTCTACTCCACCTCTGAACTTACTATCTTTCTGCCAAATTGGCTTTTTTCCCCCCAGACACATCATTCAGATAAGTGGTTCTGACACCCTAGTGGGCCTTACATGTTGAGGTTTTCTTTTTCTTCTTCCTTATTTCCTAGATACAACTTGTCAACAAGCTGGACTACAATATACATTTTCTACATTTAAAATCCCTAATATTCCCATCACCTCCAGCCCCACTTCCGCTAACCAAGCCTGTCTCATTCGCTTCAGACCTGTGGTCTCCCAACAGCTTCCGGAGACCAGGACCGAATTCCAGCCAGAGCCAAGGGCCGAGTTCTGAGAATCTCCTAGAGTGAGACTTCTTGGTGCCCAATGCAGGTGAGCTTAATGATAGCTGTTGATTTTTTTCCCCTCACTCTGGAGAAAAATCAGGAAAAATATTGTTGTAATTATACAACGACAAATGGCATACTTCGAAATGCAATCTATTCCGGTTGACCACAACAACAGAGATCGTGTGGATTAGACTCCGTACCCATCTTTGGACCCCCACCCAGACACGCCCTGAGGACCTGAGAGTCTCATTAGGCACATGAGGGTAACAATTGATGGAACAGAAAGGAGTTAAATAGAAATAGAAAAAAAATTAGAGGGAAGGGGCCAGGCTTCACTTTTATGTAAAGCTAACAACTTTTTAGAGCATGGGGGAAAGGAAGGAACAGAGAGAAAGAGGAGTAAAGTCGGGCCAACATAAAGGTTGACCCACACGGCTGTGTTGGCACTTCATTAAGATGAGTAAACATTTGGAGTTTGGAGCTTTCGTAGCAGGAAGGATGATTTATTTCCCCTTTCATTTATATATGCAACCCAGGGGTCAGCAAGATTTTTGGAATTCATATTACATACCTTTCTAGATATTTCAGCAATAATCTTCAAACACCATACCTCCGCCGGCTTCTGTTTGTAAGAGGCAGAATGGAATTGTGAAAAGAGCACAGGATTTAGAATCCGAAGACCTGGCTTCATGGCATTACCAGTGAACGCGGCTTGTGAATTCCTTCTGTATGAGGAGGATTGTAATAATGAAGATGAAAGTAACACATAAGATTATATTCCTGCTAATGCCTGGATTTTGCCTTACAGGTCTGTTGTGAAGATTGTATAATAAAATATGTGACAAAATGCTCCGTAAACTGTTCATTACTGTGCATGGCTATCATGTTGCATTCCTTACAGTGTCAGCTCTGCAGGGGCTGGGCACATACAAAGTGCACAGTAAATCCATGTGGACTGGCTGACACCCGCTTCTCTCACGTAATGTAGAAGAGAATGATTATGCATTAAATAACTGTCTCTAGTCACACGGAGGTCACATCCCATAGAGAATGATGAAGAGGTCTCCATCCCCCAGGAAGTGAGACCCCAAGAGAGTCGGTGCAAAGGACAGCATGAGGATTGGGACCAGGCACACCTCTGCCTGCAGCCATCCCACGTTGACCTGTCTCCTTCAGCTGAAACACGCCCCTCCACTCCGAGGGAGGCGCTAGAGTTTGTGCTTTTGCAGCCCCGCATGCCGGTGCACGCCTCACTCTGCAGTGAATCAGCCTCCTGCACATTGTCTGAAATGTGCACTCTGTAAGACGGGGACAGGAGCTCGTGCACCTTGGCACTGACTCCTTGTCTGGTCTAGGGTCTGCCCAAGTGTTGCACGGAATTCCATAAACGGCATCTTGGCAATGAAATTTTTGCTAAACAAGCCATGAAGAGGGTGGAAACCTGTCCTCCTTCCCTTGAAACCTAGAGTGATGTGCTGTCCCTGCGATGTGTGCCAGGTGTGATGGACCACAGTGCACGTGTTACCTCCTCTGGGAGCCAAAGGGCTGGCGACTCCTTCTTTGGCGCTATCACTACAGTTTATTCTCCTTCCAGGTTGAAGCCATCATGCTGTTCTGCTTACAGACCTGGCACTCCTACTACACCATAGCCCTGTGGGGGTTGGGATGGGACTTTTCCATCCCAGAAGCCACCGAGTCTGGTCCCCTGCTTCCAGATGGGTTCAGACCGCCACATGCCTCCAGGCTGGGGCGTACCTTCAAGGTTCAGGGTCTACTGAAGGTTGCCTAAGAGATGCTCTTGTCTCCAAGATCTCCCAGAACGCCCTAGCAGCCTGTTTTCCATGACCAATTCCTCTGGGAAAGGCATTGCCTCTCCATTTATTCCAGAAGGAAAGCCTTTGATAGCAGAAAGGTAACAGGAAAGAAAGAAGCAGTTCCTGAGCTCCTATTATATACCAGACACTCGGCTAGCTACTATATGAAATCTCATGAAATTCTCACAGCAAATCTGAGGAGGCTGGTGTTGTGCCCATTCTACAGATGAGATAACCGAGCTCCACGGTGGTCCCAGGGTTAGTGGAATCAGGACTGGACAGCATCAGAGCTCCTGTTCTTTGTGCCATCCCTGTTGACCATCTCACACGGAGGACGCCTTAGAGGATGAGGGGAAACCCGACATCATTAGCTGCTGCTCCCTGGCCTGGGAATTAAAGTCAGGACCCAGGAAGTGTGTGTGTCTCTGTCTTCCTGAGGCTTAGAGGGCCCCCCCAGGGCAAGGATGAGAGGCCCAGCACTGGCCAGAGTGCCCCAGCAAAGCACTGCTTCTCCGTCTGGTTGGAAATCACCCAACATCCCCCTGGAACATTCTCCTGTAAGAACCCCCATTCAGCTCTAATTGTCTCTCCGAATCTAAAATTGTTGAGGTATATATATATTTTTTCCCTCCACTAGAAATAAACCGAGTTCCTGATGGGAATGAAATAGAAAATTGAGAGATGTTAACTACTTTGAAATATACTATTTATTATGCCATGAATTGTATTTCGTTGCTGAGATTCTTCTGTCATTATGTGATTTTTGGAGAGGGTTGGGCTCTTTTTTACACAAGTTTTACACATGTTTTTTTCCCCCTGTTCTCCGGGGAGCTCGTAGTACTTAAAACTGTGTTGTATAATAGATAGTATAATCACTGTAAATTAAATGTGCCTCTGCCGGAGCTGTGTTTTATGTTAATGCCATTGTGTGGTGGCAGCTGCTTGGGAAGGAAGCTATAGATTGGCAGGGGACGTGGGTTTCCAGCTTAGCCAAGTACCCACAGCCACAGGGCCTGTGCTACAAGTGGTGCGTTTTCCCAGGAAGGAGCCAGTGCTTCGGAAGAGGGCAGAGAGGTCAGGGGTGGCATAGGGGAACTGTGACCTGGGCTGGGAAAGACACCACTGATTCCCAGAACAATGGGCAAGGAGACCTTTCCTAGGGACCATCAGAAAATAGGGTTGGGGAGGGATCCAGGTCTAGCCAAGTCCAGGCCATATCTATTTGTCGGTCAGCTTGGGCTGCCATGAAACACCAGACACTGGGTGGCTCAAATGACAGATGTTTATTTCTCACTGTTCTAGAGGCTGGGAAGTCCCAGATCATGGTGCCAGCCTATTGAGCTGCTGGTGAGGGCTCCCTTCCTGGCTTGTAGAGGCCACCTCTTGTCATGTCCCCACATGGGGATGGGGAGAAAGGAGTGACAGAGAGAGAGAGAGAGAGAGAGAGAGATCTGGTGTCTCTTCCTATAAGGACACTAATCCTATCAGATCCGGGCCCCACCCTTAGGACCTCATTTAACCTTAATTACCCCCATAAAGTCCCTCCCTCCAAATATAGTCACATGAGGGCTGGGGCTTCAACATAGAAATTTGGTTGGAGGAGAGCACACACACGTTCCGGCCGTAGCAGTATGATTTTATTTTTATTAAAAGTGCATACGTCTGTATACATTATATCTATTTGCCCTTGGAGGGATAGACAACAAGACATGGGCAGTTTTTCTTTTCTTCTTTTTGCCCCTCGGTATAATCTAACTCATCTGCAGTGAGTATGTTTCAGTGGTTGATTAACAAACAAAGGTGAAAATCACTTTAGCCCCTTTGCCTCGGTGGCCCCAGCGCCCGGCAAAGGCTGTGGGCAAGATGGCCGCGACTGTGCCCAACTCCACCGACGCCTGCTTCCGCTAGCCGTCCTTTAGGTGTGGGGCCGTCCCTCCTTCCCTGCACTTTTCAGACTCCGATGCCACTTGGAGACCAGGGGCTGATGCCTCCAGGGCAGGACTAAGATAAGCAACAGGCTGCCGAGCAATTGATATGCAAGAACGAGCTGCTGCAGCCTTTGTATCAGAGCCTCGCAAAAGCAATTCTCTGCAGTTGATATAAAAAGGTGTCAGTTCTGGTTTAAGTACTGTATTACCAGCAAAGATTTATCTGCCTGGAAGCCAGGCCTCTCGCCACCAGGCGAATAAACAGCTCCCCTTCTTATCTGTCTCACGGAGCACAATATTTCTCTCATTGTTTCTGCCTCCAAAAGGACTTTTTCTTGGCTTTTTCCTGTTTGCCTCCAGCAATTTGCAAGCACTGTTACTCAAGCCCAGTGAAAATGGGAGATGCCCCGTCGTGGCCACGCCCTTCCTCACCTGATCTTTGGACAGGCTGCACAGGGAGGACAAAGGTAGCAAGAGGGTCTTGCAAACTGGGAGCAAGTGGGAGCATTGGGCTCTGATGCTGAGGAACCAAATGTAGATGCAGAGGGGGAAGGAAAATCCCTTTGCCCTAAAAGGTTGATGAGAGCTTGGCTGGTTTAGGGAGAAAAAATCCTTTGGAATTGGCTGACCACTGCACCTGGCAGTATTCTTACTGAGATATCAGAGGGGGGTAAGGCCAGACCCGTACTTGTCACTTTGAGGATAGAATGGAGATGTGGGGACATTTACCATCTATTGGCCACGGGACTCTCTTCTCAGAGTCACAAAACTACGAAATGCCGAGGCTGGGATTGTAGGAGCCCTGTCTGTGTTCCCTCTGCGACTTAGATGAATCACGTAGCCACTCTGAACCTCAGTTTCTTTTCCTGAAAAATGAAGATGCTGAGAATATCGCTTCTATCTCATGTGGGTGTTGCGAGGATCAAAGGCTATAAAACACCAGAGTTTAAATGTTGCTCGTGTGTGTGTGTGTGTGTACATACGTGTGTGCATGTGTGTGTGTGTGTGTGCTTGTAGAGTACGTCTGTTCACTGCAGTTTGAAACCGGAATAAGGAGCTGTGTCTTTCATCCTCTAAGTCGTAGCAGATTTAATTGGCACGTGTTCCTGGGAGGTGTGATGTGTAGAGAGGCTTCAACTCTGCTCAGGTGTAGTGACGAAATCAGGTCCTCTGCTGAAAGCAGTGTGCCAGGTGAGAGGGCTGAGTGCCTGCGGGATGGGGAGGAGAGATGGAGTTTCCGGAGAGATAAAGCTTACTGACCTGGCAGGTGTGGGAAGAGGGACTGAAGGCAAAATTCCCTGCCTGTAGACTTGTTTGGGGCTGCCTGAGTGGTTCTCAGATTTTCTGCACCGCTTTAGCCAAACACAGTGTCCCGGGAAGCTGGAGCGTGTGGCATTAGCCCTTAAGCGCCCACCGTGGGGGCAGCAAACTTCAAAGGCAATGTGGTCCCCACAGTTCTTTCCCATATAGGCTGCTGCGGTGTGCTGTTAGTACTGATGCCCTGGGCCCTGTCACAGCAGGCACGGCTGGCTGGCTGGCCGGCGGACAGTGTGCAAACTGCAGATAGCCACCAAGGGCGGGGGTGGGGGGGGCTCCCAGGCGCCTTCAGCCTAACCCGCAGGAACTCTCATCAATGTGGCTGAATAAGCACAGGCGGGCCACTCCCCAGGGTGGCTGCCGGGCTGCCAAATGACTTCCACCCCTGCTTCACAGTCCATCCCACCCCTGCCAGGAGCACAGGGCCCGTGTTCCAGCAGGGGTGCAGCTCAGGGCATAAGGACACACAGAAACATTGCGCACAGCAAACTCCTGTCTCAGAAACTTGGGCAGGGGCCAGCCCTCCATCAAGGCACTGCCTCTTCTGAAGCCCCCAAAATAGTATTGTTAATACTGCTTAGATTAAAACCCACTTACTCTTACAGGTTTCCTTATGGCTAAGATACTCCATGGCTTACACCAACTGACCACAGCAGTTGGGTTTTCCTAAGGACTCTGACCTCTGAGAATATTGGTGAGTATGAACTTCACAGGGGATAAAAATAACCTTACTAGGCCACCCTCTGGCCTGTCTTTCACTTATAAGCTTCATTCCAAACAGATCTTGTTGTCCAATACTACCTTGCTCTTCCTGAGACAGGTTTGGAGGAGCTGGGCGTCTTCCTGGGCCCCAATATCCGAATGGCCTTTGAATTCTCGGTGAAGGCTGCGTCTCTGCGTCGGGCGTGGGGAGTGGGCTGACCTGCAACAGTGGGGCTGTAACTAACCAGGCACAGCTGTCTATATTCAACCTATGTACTGATTCCTCCATCCCCCAGACGCTTACTGAAACCCGTTATGTGCTGACACTGCGCTAAACACTGGGCGTATAGAAGTTAATCAGCAATTTTCTGGCCCTCAATGAAAACACAGTCCACCGAAGAGTTGTACAGAAAGAATGCAATGGAGCCGTGCCCGGCGTAGAGCGGAGATCCCAAGAAGGTGGCCTGAGCCACGATGCCTGCCTCTCCCCACTCCCCCCGGGCTACATCTCTGATGAAATATTGGCAGACAACAAAAGGAAGTACCAGTTTCCAGGTCTGGAGGGCAGCGTAAGAACAGAGGCACAGTTCTGTGTGTTGAGATCAGGAAATGGACGTAACCTTGAGTGGTTGGAACACAGACGGAGAAAGGGAGTAGGTGGATGTGTGTGGGCCGGGGGGTGGTGTGGGCACCACCAGCAGGAATGGGAACCTGAGAGGGGTTGTGGTTTCAGGAGATGGCAAAGACGCGCAGCCCTCTTGGGTGACCACCCAAAGGTCATCTCACTCCTCCACTTCTTTCTCACCAACATCATAGAGCAGCCAAGTGCTGGTGGTGAGATTTGGCAATCACGGTTTTTCCATTCCTCTCGCCAATGAGTGGTTCCGACAGGGCATATAATGTGATTCTATCCAATGAGACATGCGTTATCCTGGAGGTCAACCGGAATGGATTTTCCTGGCTCTTTAAAAGAGCTGTTCAAAGAGGAACAGTCCCTTTTCCTGCCTTTTGATATTGCATCTTCACACATCATCTGGAAAGGCTGTGGTTGTCTCAGATCCCAAAGGGGAACCAGTCAAAAAAATCAAGTCAATACCCTCAGGATGGAAAAATAAACAGATGGGAAGAACCTGGTTCCTTGATGCCACCAAATACACTAAACCCAGAACTACCTTGTTCCCACATGTATTGGTGAGTAAAATAATAAAAATGTCATGACTATTAAAGCTATTTTTAGTTCAGACTTCCATTACCTGCAGCCAAAAGCATCCTAACTGTTACACAAAGGGAGGAAAAGGGGTGATAGCTCCAGCCAGGCGTGTTGAGTGTGAGATAAATGGATATCTACAGTGAGCAGTTTTTAGTGAAAAATGGGAGCTCCACGTAGATAGAGACCTGACATCTGTGTAGAGGTGTCATTGGAAACCCCAGGTGGTGAAAGGTGACACAGCCAACACGCTGCACTGACTGCCATCGAGAGGACAGCTCAGTGGTGTTGAACCCTGCAGAGGGGTTGAAAGAGACTGTTGCTTGGCCAATGGCTGGTGGCCATCGGCTCCTTAGTGCGGAGTATAGACGTTGCATTGCAATGATTAAGGAGGTGGGGTGAGGGCTGGAGAGAAAATGATGCAGAAAAAGAATCCTACATTTTCACAAGTCTGTCAGTGAAGGAAAGGAGAGAGCTTAAATGATAGCTTAAGAGAACAGCGGTTCTGAGGAAAGAGACTTTAAGGATGGAGCTATCTGAGCGTGTGAGTAGGCAGGGACAGAAGCCAGGGAGATCCTGTGTGTTAAAGGGAAGGGGGACACAGCTCAGTGGCAGGAGCATGGCAGATGGAGGGACAGCTCCTCCTCAGAGCTCCAGGGGGAGTGGAGAGTCGGGAGACCTGGAGAAAGACTCTGAGATGCAGAGGAAGGAGGGCGCAGGCCTTCGGCATGTGGAAGGCGTGTTTGCACGCAGGATCATAGCTGGTCCCACCCACAACCCATACACTGGGGGCTGCCATTGTCTCCACTTTATAGGGGAAGAGCCTGAGTTTGGGGAAGGCCCCACCGGGAAATTGTAGCTCTCATGACCTCTGCCGCATGTCAGAGCAGTGGGGGCAACAGTTGCAGGAAAACAAGCTCAGGGCTCCCCCTGATTCTGCATCCTGGTGAGTTGTATAATTATTTCATCATATATTACAATGTAATAATCATAGAAATAAATTGCACAATAAATGTAAGGCCCTTGAATCATCCCGAAACCATCCTCCCACCACCACCCCGCCAGTTCATGGAAAAATTGTCTTCCATGAAACCGGTCCCTGGTGCCAAAAAGGTTGGGGACCACTGCTCTAAGGGAGAGGTGGCTCCACCTCCCAAGCACTCAACAAGTTGTAAGCCGGATGCCAGCAAGTTGAAAAGCCCAGACGTGGATCAACAAAGTGAAAAAAGGAGCATTTTTATAATGATTATTTCCCTACATCATCATCATCATCATCATTATTTCTCTTCACCTCCCGGCTTTCATCTGCCGTGGAAAGTCAACACAAGAGCTACATTCTCAGTAGTCATCATCCTTGTTCTCAAACAGAAAGAGAAAAAAAAAAGCTCTCCGCTCTGCCGTCTGTCAGCCCCCAAAGCACGAGGAGCCAGGGGCTGTACCTTCCTCCACCTCGTGTGTCTGCCCGGCCCGTATATTTTACATGCCTGCACAACGCGTTTTATGAGACATATAAAAGCCAGTCGGGAATTATCTCCTTCCCTTGTACGGGCTGTCTCTTTTTGGGGGAGAGATAACAGAGACCTATTTCATTTTGCTGCTTGCTACTGGATGCGCTGCCATAAATTGAGAAAAGAAGCTCTTTTTGAAAAATGCTTTCTTTGACCCCATTGTCACCGGGAAACCGCAGTGAGAGGAATGCCATTCTCTGTAGGATCTCGGTTTGGAGCAGAGCAAGTGGGGGGGAGACAGTGGTTCTTTCCCGCTCTTCTGTTCTGTCTTCCTGCTCCCTCCACGTTTGTTCAGGAGTGAAGTTCTCTGGCAGCCAAGAGGACATGATGAACGCGGGAAGCGCAGTCCTGGCTTATCTGAACACCGCCACCCCGCCCTCGCCCCTGCTCCCCGCAGACCGGGGTGCAGACCTCCGTGGGGATGCACTCACCCCTCCCAGCCGCGTGCCAGGCACGCTCCGCACGTTATCAAATATGCACCACCCATATTTCATTATCGGGTCGTATGCAGCCCGGTCCACGCCTGGGTGAGCCTAGAAATTAAACTGTACTTTCACCTCTGAAGAATGTTGTCCCTGCCGGTGCTGAAGGGGAGAGATTGCCGGGCCACTGGGTTATCGAGTGACGAGTGGGGAGAGCCGCATCTTCAGGATGCAGGAGCCTCCGTTGGCCCCGGCGGGAGGTCTGTTCACACTCCACCTTGCCGGAGCGGCGCATGCTGGCGTGCAGAGTGCACAGGCATCCTCACCACGCAAAAGGTGCACCTGCAGCCCCCTGTGGCGCTTGGAATTTCTCCTTATAAGACACATTTCTTTGTATCCCTTGCTGCCCTTTCTGGGCAACCTGCATTAAAATCCAAATACTCAGTCCGTTCTACCCTGCACCTACCTAGTTGGTTATCCATGTTGTCTCTGATCACATAGTGTACATGAATTTATCAAGAGCTTCCCTTTCTAAAGGAAATAATTCAAAACTGTTCAATGACCTTGTATATTTGAAGAGGATGGGTAAATGCTACCCCCCAAGAAAATGCAAACAAACAAAAAATGAGATAGAAAACACACTGAGTTAGCATCATGGTTTTACTGGGACTGACCGTATCCACAGAGCATCGTTCTTGTGCCTTGTGGACCAAGCACTGTGGGGAGAAGGATGTGAGGGTGGGGGTGGTGGGGGAAGGGGCTGATGCCCGCTTGTCCCCCAGGCCCCCTGAGCCAGCCAGAGCCGAGAGGACTGGGAAGGAGCAAAGCAGACAGGACCTGAGAGTTCTTTTCAAAATCTAAGTGTGATTATATTACTCATCTGCTCAAAATCTTCCAGTGGCTTTCAAATACTTAGACTCCAATCCCAAGCCCACCTTGGTTTGGTTCCTGGCAACTCCCTGCACTCCTCTGCCTCCATTCTCCACCCCCCCAGCCCCATGCACTGCACTTCAGCCTCACGAGCCTTTTCAATGTGACTAGAACCCTCCACGCAAGAGCCTGTCTCAGGAACCACGGCAGAGATGCATCAGAGAACACATCAGTGCTAACCCCGTCTTCCATGATGGCTTCTGGGCAGGAAGAATTCACACCAGGAAGTACCAGGACTGTCTTGAGAACACTGGGACCTGGTTGATCAATTTTAGACATCTGACCATCTGGGAAAGGTATCAGGATCCATGCCCACCAGCATGTGTTTCTGGAGCCTTCATTCATTCCATCTTCTCCAGCTCTGACGGAGGAGCCCTGGGGACTCTGAGATGTGTACACGTGACAAAGGATCTGCTCTCAGCTTTACTGGAATATTAAGACTTAAGCATGTGAAACTTTAAGAGAAAAATAGATGCATGTGACATGTTCTAGAACAGATCACGAGAGATACAAGTGCATAAGAAGAGAAGAGTTTCGTTTTCCCTCCCTGGGAAGTCAGGAAGGGATTAATGGAAGATTAATAATTGAAGATGATCCATTAAATATGGGTAGGATTTAAAGAGTTAAAGAAATATCTAGAATGTTCTTATGAAATCAGGTATATTTTGCTTGATTTGCTCCATTTCACAGATGGGAGAGAGGACACCAAGCAGAAAGGCAGACCTGAAGCTGAGTCGTGACCTGGAAATCTGAGGATTTATCCATCTTGTTTACTGCAGGGGGTCTGGTCCTCTGTCTGGCTTACTCCCTGGGGAGGAACCTCTCACACTGAAGCCACACACATTTTCACGTAGCAGAGGACAGGATAAGCCTCCTCTTTCTCTAGCTCTGGGTAAGAGAATTCGCAGTTGATTTGCTAGCTTTCTGGGCTAGAGAAGAAGAGACAGCAGGATGAATGACCCTAAGATATGAGCTACTATGGCCAAGACAAGGTCCTGGGGTCAGCTCTGCTCTGCCCATCCATCCCAGAAAGCAGGATCTTCCATCCTTCCTGGATGGGTCATGATTGTTTGATCAGACACTCGGGGCCATCAAGGCCACCTCTTGATCTTACCCACAAAAGCCTTAGTGCCACAGGTGGATCATGGGGGACAATGTTTTTAATCCTTTACTTTGAGAATACTGATGGAAAGCTTTAGAAGGCTGATACCACGGTGAGCTTTCAGGGGTGTCTCAAGGGATGCCTGTGCATACGATATTCATCCCTGCTTTTATGAATGAACGCTGCTATGTCAGGTGGTTATAAGGAAGGAACAAATGTAGTTAATCATAGTTTTCATTTGATCAGATTTTATGAGATTTTGGTCATGGACTCTGCATTTCTCTGTATATTAATAGACAACTACAGAGTTAGGCAATAGGTATTGTATAAAGATAATAGACAGAGAGATAGATGGAAGATAGATGGCTCGTAGCCACATTTATGCATTCAGTAACTCAACCCTGTTTAACAGAAGGCGGTCTGTGCTTTCTGAGCAATTATACATGCAGACACAAACCACTGCAGTGGATGCCGAAGAGACATCGTGTCCCACCTGAATGCAGATAAGGTCTGTAGCCTACAGAAGCCCCAGTGGTCTGTGTCCACAGAGGACAGACAGCTACTGTTGCATCCCTGGGTGCAGAGTTCTTGGCCAAAGATCTGAGCATGCTGAGCTTCTTAGAGGCCACAGCTGCTGGAGGCCAGGATCTCATTAAACAGGCCCTGCCAACGTCTTGAAAGGCAGGACTCTGTGGCCTCCCGCCTCGAGGGATGCTGTGATTCTGAGTGTTTATTGACAGAAGCCAGGTATCTCCGCTCACACCTACTCTGGCTTCCTCAGATCTCCTAGCCAGCGTCCACCAGCCGGAAGGGAAACAGCTCAGTTTCTAAACTCTGAAAAGCCGCACGGGGTAATGAAAACCCAAGGCTTTCTTAAAGCCGGCTGGGGGTGTGGCTCTCTTCCCCTCCATCCCTTGTAAAGATCATGAAGGGGAGGGAAAGGGGGAGAAAGGCAGAAAGAACAACCTGCTAAGCCAGCTGAGGAATTCGGCCAGTGGCTAGCAAAGAGAAGAGGATGCTTTAGGAGACAGGGAATTTATTCACGGACACCTGTCAGAGACTGTCAGTCCCCTGGCTGAACTATCGTCTGAATTTTACTATGACATAAATCAGTTCCTCCTGGACTTAATAACTCTTCTTTATAGTTTCTTCCCACTCATAAATAAACCTCATTCCATATGTATATACCGCAAAAGGCCCACTTGATTTGCAGCACTATTCGTCGGAAAAGGTAGGTGCCAGCCCCATATTGTAAGGGGGCTTTCTTGTGGTCACCCCTTTAGGGAGAGCACTGGGGCGATGTCACCCTCAAAGAAGAAGGTTCCATTCTGAAATGGAACGCCCACTGGAAGCGTTGGGTAAGTCTGTCTGCCAAAGGTAGAGAAGATGGTGGAGAGATGATGTTTCCTCTTAAAGAGCCAGGAGCGGCTTTCAGGATAGGGCCAAGTGCCGCACAGCTGGAGGCCCAGATGTGAAGGCATTTACGCCTCTCCTTGCTGGGGGCCATGTCGGGCGTGGGCACCATGCGCCTGGCCCCTTTTGCTGGCAGATGTATGAGGCTGCAGATTCCAAGGAGGTGGGCCAGCTACCCACAGCCAGAGCCTTGGAGGTGCCCTGGAACGCTGCTACCAATTACCGGAATTAAACTGGGAGAGTCACTTACCTGTCCCATCACAGGGCTCTGCACGGGGCAGTGACCCTCAGCATTCCGACTTGCAACAACGCATCTTGGTTGGATTTTGGGACAACAGCTCCCATTCTCCCCTGATGTAGCAAGATAGCAAAATCCATATGCATTACAATATTCTCAGGGTTCTGTACTTTCTCATAATGTCCTCCATAAATATTCAAATTCTAAAAATGTAGTTGGAAAGGACGTTAGCAACCATCTTGTCCAATATCCTACCCAAAGAACCAAACACCTCCACATCAACCCTCGCAGATGGGCACCGGGGCCTGCCTCTCTCTCTCAGCGTGAGAATCGTACAGACATTCAGATGTTATTTCAACTGTGATGCTTTGGCTTTGAAATACATTTCGACTACGTTTGTTTCAACTATATTTTGAAATTTTATTAAGATCTGTGAACATTCTGTGAGAATTCATACTTTTAGGAGAAAATATATCAATAAAGCATTCAATGACATGGAGTGTGTGTCTAGAAATATGCCAAGTATTGTAATTACAAAAAAAAAAAAAAAAATCAAGCAAGTGAAAAATGTAAGACAAATTCTGTAACCCCCTGAGATAAGAGCACTGAAATTCCAAAATCTGTGTTCACACACACACACACACACACACACACACACAAATCAGATAATAATAAGTGTTGGCAAGGATGTGAAGAAATTGGAAACCACATACATTAAATGTAAAATGGTTCAGCCTCTGGGGAAAAGTTTGGCGTTTCCTCAAGAAGTTAAACATAGAATTACCATATGGTTCAACAATTCCACCCGTTGGGTATAACCAAAAGAATTGAAAACAGGTACTCAGACAAATGCATCTACACATACCTTCATAGCAGCACTATTCAAAATAGCAATAAAGGGTGGAAATAGCCCAAGTGTTCATCAACAGATGAACAGATAAACGAACAGTGGTAGAAACATATAGTGAGACGTTTTCAGCCATAAAAAGAATGAAAGACTAATATATGCTACAACGTGGACAGACGTCAGAAACATTATGCTAAGTGAAGGAAGCCAGACACAAAACGGTATGTATTATATAATTCCATTTCTATAAAATATCCAGAATAGGCAAATCCATAGAATCAAAAAGCAGATGGGTGGTTGCCAGGGTGAGGGGAGAATGAGGAGCAAATGCGTAATGGGGACGTGGCTTCCTTTTGGGGTGATAGAAATGTTTTTGAGCTAAGTAGAGGTGGTGGTTGGACATGGCAAATGTACAACACGTCCCCAAATTGTTCACTTGGTAATGCTTAATTTTATATTTTGTAAACGTCACCTCCATTTTAAAACATTTCTTTAAAAAGATCTATATTCAAGTCCCAGCTCTAAGGATTAATCTTCCATGTGTCTTTGAGCAAGTTGCTTGACCTCTCTGGGCCTAAGTTTTCCCACCTACGTGTAACCCAGGTAAAGCTGACGTGCCCTGTGGCCAGTCCCAGCACCACGTCATATCCGCAATCACCACCAGACTGACAGCCCACGAGAACTGATCAACACGTTAGTATTAACATAATATTTCTAAATTAAAACAATCAATAGAAACTGCATCTGAGAAATTCTATCTCCTACAATCCAACAAAATGACTGTTTAAAGAAAAGTATCTTCCTTTCCCACCCCCAACACACAAAATCACTAGCAGACACCAAACAAGGTTACGACAGAAAAAAGATCCACCATCTGTTTTTGTAAATAAAGTTTTATTGGAACACAGACACACCTATTTGCTGATGGATCCTCTGCTGCTGCTTTCATGCTATACTGGCTGAGTTGAGGAGTTGCAACTAAGGCCCACAAAGCCTAAAATATTGTAATATTTGGCCATTTACATAAAGAGTTTACCAACCCCTGTTATAGATTAAACTAATAAGAAACTGCCAGTAAAACAAGAACTCCCAGATAATATAATAAAACAACAAAATGACATAGAAAGTGAGATTGAAGCCCTAAAGGGAGGAGAAAAAAAAAATTGGAACAAAAACATTATTTGTAACCAATAAATACATTTGAAAAGCTAGGAACACAACAGCCCTCTCTGGAAACCAAATTACTGCCGTAGAAAAGTAGTTTAGATAATCATTGTGAATGCAGATGACAAAAAAATTAAATTAAATTAAATTTTAAAAAGAGAGACAGAGAGATTGAATGGGCAGATGTCACTTAAAATAACAACTCTCACCCCTTAATGGGTTTTAATCTCCCTTTTTCAACTTAGCAGAATCTTTTAGGACAAGCTCTCGCCTATGGTGACAACAAAATTATTTGAAGTTCAGAGATTCTTCCCATTTAACATCAGAGATTCTTTTTCTTCTGTTAAATTCTAGTAAAATCAAATTAAATTTATTTTAAA
>CM052451.1:14640509-14657411 GCA_028533085.1 Varecia variegata
ATCTCAAACATGCTCAAGATATGATTAATTTTATTAATCCTTGTGGACATCTGGCATCCAGGTTAAAAAAGAAAAAAATTATCCTCTGGTATCTCTACGCCAGCAAGCAACCCATGCCTAAATCAGCGTGGGGTGATCGTGACCATGGCCGTGGCCAGCGCCTGCCCGCTCCCCCTGCCGCCATATTGAACTATTCAAAATGATCCTCCCCGGAGAGCAGCAGTAACTCAGACGGAGCAGGTCCATCACTCACAGGGGTGGGCCCAGCCTCCAGGGTTCGTATGTCTCTTGCCAGAGCCAGCATTTCTTCCCCAAGCTCTCACTCATCCTCCGCACAATTTATTTCTCCAGAGCGCCCTTCATACACATCAGCACTGCCGCCTTTCCCCGGAGAGTCAATCACAGATGCCAGGAGGAAGGGAAGTTTCCTTAGGGGAGATTTAAAGAGTAGCTCAGACTCCAGGCTGGGGGCTGAGAGCCGAGAGAAAAGGGGTAGCGCTGGAGCAAGGGGAGACCGGGGTTGGACCCCGAGAAGGGCCCCGGTCACCGCGGGCAGAGAAGGAAGCTGAAGTTGGGCATTCAGAGGAGAGAGGTGAGAGCTCCACTAGAGATACTTGGTTTTCCCAGGGTGCAGGAAAGAGCTAAGTACGAGGATGGTCTTCCAGGGGGGCTGTGTAGCCCTTTCACTAGGTGTAGTGTCCCGCATCTATCTTGTGTGTGACAGGCCAGTCACGAGAGCAAGGCAAGGCTCAGCCCATGCTCAATGCAGAGGGCTATTTGGGACAGGTCTTTGATGTCTTTTCAAACACTAATATTAATTACTCTTTTCAACACTTCCCAATTTGCCTGGGAATCTGACTCAGTCTTGATAATGATCATCGGTAGCTCCTGTTACTCTGGCATCTTGCAACTGGTTGGGCTTTTTTCCCCCCCATAAGAGGTTTAATTTATGTCCAATAAATGCAGCCACTCTAAGAGTACCAATCAATGAACAGTTTTCTGTCATCAGTGTCTTATATAAATATCACGTGGAGTGAATCAGGCACGGATTTCCCGAAAGAGAGTCTCTCTCTAGACGCCCATTATAATTAGCCTCCTGCCTTTGCTATCAATTAATCAAAACCCAGCTATTATTTTATATTTAATTTCTTCAACACATTTATTGAGGTGTAATTGACACACAATAAACTGCACAACATACTTAAGTGAACAGTCTGATGAGATTGGAATGGGGTACACCCGCGAAACAGTCACCGCCATTGAGATAATGAATATAAACATCACACCCCCAGATTTTTCTCCTCCTTGCTCCTCCTCACTCCACCCCTCCCACCATCCCCAAGGAACACACGATCTGCTTTCTATTGTCGTAGATTAGATTCTACATTCCAATCTATATTTTATATAGATGGGATCATACATTACATGCTTTTTTTAGTCTGGTGTTTTCATTAGCATGTGGCTGAGCAATATTCCACTATGTGATAGACTGAAATTGGATTATTCGTGCACCTGCTGATGGACACATAGACAGTTGTCATTTTGGGGGCTGTTGCAAATAGAGTTGCTATGAACATTTGTGCATAAGTCTTTGTATGGACATATATTTTCCTTTCTTATGAGTAAATACCTAAGAGCAAAATGGCCAGATCATACGACATGTGTCTGGTTTTTTTGTTAAACTTCCCACTGTTTTCCAAAGAGATGTTGCCATTTTATATATTCCCAACAGCAATGTATGAGAGTTCCAGTTGCCCCACCTGCTCCCCAACATTTGGCGAGAGTCGTCTGTTTACGCTATTGTAATGGATGTGTAGTGGTATTTTATTTTGGTTTTAACTTGTAGTTAATACATAGTGTTGGTAGAAGTATAATGGATTTTCATTGTGTTTTTAATTTGCATTTCCCTAATGATTAAAATCATTCAGCAACTTGGCAGTTGCTTTTTCTTCCTATCTGTATATCTCTTTGGTAAAGTGTCTGTTCAAATCTCTTATCAGTTTTTAAAAATTTGTCTATTTGTTTTCTTATTATTAAGTTTGGAGAGCACTTTATATATTTATTTGGAATACAAGTCCTTTATCAGATACATACTTTGTAAATATTTTCTCCCAGTTGGTGGCTTGCCTTTGTATTCTCTTAATTGAGTCTTGCAAATAACATAAGTTTTTAATTTTGAGGAAGTCCAATTTATTAATTTGTTATTTTATAGATCAGGCTTTTGGTGCCATACTTAAGATATTATTGCTTAACCCTAAGTCACAAAGACTTTCCCAAGGTTTTCTCCCAGAAGTTTAACATTTTTAGGGTTTATATTTAGGTTTATGATCCATTTTGACTTAATTTGTTAATATGAAAAGAGGTATGGATCCAAGTTTGTTTTCCTGCAAATGAACATTCAAATGTTCCAGCACTATGTATTGACAAGATTATTCTTTTACTACAGAATTGACTTTGTAACTTTATTTTAAAAATCATCAGTTCATATATGTACAGGTCTATTTCTAGACTCTCTATTTTGTCCAATTGAACTATTTGTCTAGCTTTACACCAATACCACATTGTTCAGATTACTGCAGCTTTATAATAAATCTTGAAGTCAGATAGTGTTAGTCTTTCAACTTTTCCAAAGTCATTTTCGCTATTCTAGATACTTTGCATCTCTAAATGAATTTTAGACTTGGATTTTCAATTTCTATCAAAAAACTTGCTGGGATTTTTATTGGAATTACATTGAATCTAAAGATCAATTTGGGGAGAGATGGCATCTTAATGATATTGATCTGCCAATTTATAAACAATATATGTCTCTCCACTAAATTAGAACTTACTTGTGGGTTAGATGTGTTTCCTGAAGACAGCAGACACTTGGCTTGTGTGTATTTATCCATCCGGCCAGCCTATGGGCCTCTCTGACTTCTCTGACTGCCCAAGAAGAGAAGCAGTGTCTTTGAGCTTCCTTAATGTGGTCGCCCTGCTCCCTGGAGCTAGCGGTGCTTTGCTTACCTTCCCCCCTCTTCCCTTCCCCTTCTGTGCTCTGGAGGCTACGTCTGCTCATGCAGACTCACTAACAAAGATTCCCGCATGAGCTGAAATTCTCCCAGACCCACTTACCAAGCTTTGCTTCCTGGTACCGGAGTGTATGCACCTGGAGGACAGAGAGCATCCTCTTTATATGCCAAAAAATTTCCTACGTGCTGGCAATGGCTCTCCCTAGTACCCTGGCCCATTGCATGTCCAGGAATTCCTTGAAAGTAGAAGCTGCTTTGGTCCTCTTCGTACCCTCATGGAGGATTCTCACTCAAAGCCTGGCTCGTGGTCCACAGCCCTTGTTGCATGGCCTCAGCAGCATCCTAGTTGGTGGGGGAATCTGATTGTTCTCCTCTTCCTTACCTCCGTGCATGAGCTGCTGTTAACTCATTCCTTGCCTTTCTGCCTCTAGGACCCTGACAGTTTTTATCATTCACTGGTTTCCCTTTGCTTTAGCCTCCTTCCTCCCTCCCCAGAGGTGGGGGTGGGTGCATCTGTTTCCACGATCTCCCATCTCGGATGGCAATCAGTGTTCCACCAGACGTGGCTTCCCGTATCCTCGACTTTATCTTAATAAATAATCCACCCTATTTAGCAGAAATCATTGCATCTTTGTTTAGGGATTAGGACTGGAGATATATTTAAACTGCACTCAGTGCTGGTAATCCTGAAGGGGCTGAAGCAATTCTGATAGCACGACGGGGCCACAGCAGTTAGTGCACTGGCTCAGCTGCAGATGTTATTAAAGCAGCTGTCTGTGCGCAGCACAGGGCAGATAAGCAGTGATCAGTATGCACGTGGACATGTGCACACAGGCTCGCTCTGACATGCGTGGGTGCCTGCACACACATGTGCCCCCACACTCCAAATGCATGAACTCATGCATGCTTTCAAGTCTATGCAAATTCATATAAGCCTGCACATGCACCGGCATATGTGAGACATGTCTGTTCATGCAAATGTAAGCACATATATCCATTTGTGCAATTTTGCAAATGAATATGGAGCCATGTCCATGTACATACACCCAAGTGACCACCTCCCTACAATTTCGGTGGCACAAACATGCAAACAAACAGCTGCTCTGCAGCCCTCTGGCAGAGCATACGGTGCTGAGGATGTAAGTCACTGGGCTCCACACGCACAGTCTGCAAGAAGCTCTGGGTGTCTTACGGATGCTTCTTCTTGCTTTTGCGGACAGTGGTCTCTATCTCCTGGGTGTTTTAACGGAGTCTTCCTTGACCACCTTATGATGCCAGGAATTACTTGAAAACCCTACTAGAGCCTGATCAATTCAGCTTCCCTTTGCCCCAGGAGCTAAGACACCACTAACAGCATTAAAACATCTGAACTGGCTGCCCACAGTCTGCTGCATGGCCACTGCCCCAACCGCTAGTGGCTTTGATGTTTCATTCATTCGTTCATTCATTCATTCTCTCAACAGGTATTTCTTGAGCTCCTGCTGGCCACCCAGACCTGGACAATGAGTTGAATAGGATACAAGTGGCTTTAAGACTTATTTCTTTCCAGATCTTGTGGGAATACAAGCCCTACCTACACAAATCGGTTATATAAGAGTAAAAGTTATATGACGGTACAATAAAATGCTAAGGGTCCAAATGAGCATGTGTGAGGGGTCCCTGAGACCACATTTGGATATTCATTAGGAGTGTGCATATAATCGTGCTCTTAGTTAATACTCATTATGACGACGTAGTAAGAGTACACAGCTGGATCATAAGGGAAAAAGGCACAGGCAGTCTGGAAGAATCCACGTGCGGGCTTCCTTATGCTCTCTCCCGTCCTCAGCAACAATACTGCAGTAACATGTGTGTGATGTTTCTGCCCAGGGAAGCCCCGTAGAGACTCGGTGCCAAGGCTGTTATTAGGGCTGGTCACGTAGGCCCAATCTGCCTAGCATGTCCCAAAGCTCCAGCCTCCCAGAAGGAGAGCAGGTGTTCTGCATAAACACAGTGCAGGCACGGTGAGCCACCCTATCATTTAGGGGACGTAGTGTATCAGTACAGGGTACTATTTACCGGCCACCCTCCCGGAGGCCAGCTGAGAACCTTGCAAGCAGGCCTTCTACCGAGAGCGGTGTCAGGCCTGCTCCGTTAGCTCTTCTCTGACAGAGCAGGAAGGAAAGGTGAACAGTGCTAGAAAGAAACATGCCAGCATGAGCCAGGAAGCCCACTGGAGCAGGGGGTTCTTGAACTGGGTCTTTCAAGAGCCAGGATGGTTGCCTTTGAGCAGGCAGAGAGGACTGGACGTGGAGAAGGATTCGGCAGCTCGGCTCAAAGGGAGAACAAGAAGGGAAACAAGGAGAAAAGACCAGGAAGGACAGGTTTCTCGACCGGTGCATCAAAAATTAATGTGCTATCTGCTATGAGCTAGAAACTCTACTGGGTGCTGGGAATTTAGATCCAGTCCTTAAAGAAAATTGTAAACCAAAAAGGGAAATAGACAAGTAGCTCAGGATTTCAATAGCAGGATCAGAGGAGAAGAACCCAGATGCATCTTAGGAAATCCTTCAACACTCAAAGCTAGCTGAGACCTGGAGATTGAGTGAGGAGTTTGCCAGGTGAAGATGGACGCGAGGGAGAATATTGTTCTGAGACTGCATGTGCAGAGACCTAGAGGTGAGAGTGAACACAGTGAGCCCAACGCTCTGTACCAAATTATTGCTCCTGCACTACAAAAGTGTGTTTTTGTGTGTGTTTGTTTTGTTTGGTTGCTATAACAAAATTCCAACTGCAGGGCAGGTTCACATTCATTTACGTAGCTGCTTATATTGTCGAATGTCCATCAGATATGTAACTACGGCAGGTCTTCGAGTAACACCATTTCGTTTTAATGTTTGTTGATGACAAAAAAAAATCAGTCTGTGTCTGGGTGAGTTTGCACATTCTCCGCATCCCTGAATGGGCCTTTCCCTGGGCACTTCAGTTTCCCACCACCCCTCAAAGATGTGTAGTTGGTGGATTATGGGCGTGGCTGAAGATGGGGTGCTCAGGCTGGGGCGGGGGGGCAGGGTGTGAGGAATGCAGATGGACTTGATAGGGACCCGCTGCTTTCATCCCCTGGGGAAGGCCAAGGTTGGGTGCAGAGGCCAGGGCAGCAGGAGGAGCAAGTGTGTTGCAGTCAAGTGGCCACAGCTGTAGCATGAGGAGGCAGAGCAGCAGGAACAGGGAGCCAGGAGGCCATTAAACCATAGAGATACACACAGAGTCCGCCTCATTCACAGTTCTGCTGGGGGCCAGGCCTGAATGGACTTCTCTGCACCCAGGAAGAACAGACACTGGAAGCAGATCTCTTTAGCAGGAGAGAGCCGTGCCAGCATCGCTTCCCACCGACACCCAGCCTCACTGACACCAGGAGCTCAGGAACCACAGAAGCCTGAAACGCGTTCCACTCCATCGCTGCTCCCGGAGGCTGCGGGAGCTAAGATGATGCTCTGTTATGGCAAACCATAAGCCCTCTCCAGCTCCAGAGGGTTAAATGGGGCGAAGGAGGGAGGAGGGAGAGGTCCCAGGGCCTAGGAATATGATGGCAAAGCCCTGCTTGCTGGCTTCTCCGTGGCCCTGGTGGGCACGCGTCCACCCCACTCCCTGATAGGGATTAGCACGGCTCTGTTTGCATAGATGCAACTCCCCAGCAGATGGTGAATCAGACCTTGATGTCTCTGTGTGCGCTTTGTACATTTTACTTGTTGGTAATGAATTTACAAATCCTTTAAGTACGGAAAACAGAGCCTTCCCACGAGCTGAACAGATGGGAGAAAAGGCTTTCTATAGGCTTTTCAAAGTGGCCCTTTTTTTCACCCCCTCCTGGCTTAATATCTCTCTCTACGTCTACAAATGCTTTATTAGCTGGGGGTCAGAGAGAACCTTCCCTGCCTTACTTTCGCTGGTTCCCAGGAAAATACGAGGCAGGCCTGTCCCAGCCAGGAACCCACTAGCGAGATGGCATTGGGCCCTGGCCAAGAACCTTGGGCATCCTACATCCCAGAGTGCAGTATATCTCCTGGAGGGGAGGGAGGAAGCAGAACCTCTTGCAAAGCTGCTCCTGACTTCCCTAGCAGGGCAAGAGGCCCAGAGCTTCCTCCTGAGCAGCTGGAGTGGGGTGGATTGGATGGGTTCTGGTTGTGAGCCTGTAGGAGACAGCATTTATGGCCCAGATGTTATATCTCTTCCTGATCCATCCCCTTTGCCATGTGACTTGGCAGTGCACACCCACCTCGGAAGGGGTCCCCTACCCTGTCCCCTGACTCTAGAATCAGCCATGTGACTTGCTTTAGCCGAGGGAATATCAGCAGAACTGAAGCAAGCAAAGGATTAGTGACGGTTCATTTTATGTGTCAACTTGACTAGGCTAAGGGATGCCCAGATAGCTGGCAAAACATTATTTCCGGGTGAACTGGGAGGGTGTTTCTAGAGAGATTAACATTTGACTTGGCAGACTGAGTAAAGCAGATTGCCCTCCCTAATGCAGGTGGGCATCACCCAATCCACTGAGGGCCCAAAGAGGACAAAAAGATGCAAGAGTGGCATATTTTCTCTCTGCTTGAGCTGGCACACCCATCTCCCCCTGCCCTCAGACTTCAGTACTCCCGGTTCTCAGGCCTCTGGACTCAGACTGGGACTTACACCATTGGCCCTTGGCTCTCAGGCCTTTGGGTTTGGACTGGAACTACACCACCAGTTTCCCTGGGTCTGCAGCTTGCAGAGTGCAGGCCATGGGACTTCTTGGCCTCCATAGTCATATGAGCCAATGGCTAAAAATAAGTCTGTTTCTGTAAATCTATATATACCCTACTGGTTTTGTTTCTCTGGAGAACCCTGACTCATACGGGCTTCAAATGGACTTGTCCATTGAAGCGTGTTTTCTTGCTCCATGAGAAGGACATGCCTGGGCAAGCTTGCTGACCCCAGGCAGAGGAGGAAACACATGGAACCGAGCCAATCCCCTGGCAGCTAACACATGGTCCCAACAGGCAAATCGGGTGGCCAAGAGTGTGGGTGATGGGCTTACTCCCACACAGCATCTCCAGCGCACAGCACTCATCTGGAAGAAACAATAATGACACAAGTGGTATGATTTACTGAATTTATACTAAACAAAGGGGTAAGGATTATACTAATCTCATCTCATAGAGTTGTTTCGAAGATTGAGATGATAAAGCATTTTAAGTTTATTGTCCCACTTAATCTTTGGCCCACAGTCTTTGACCTGTGACAAGCAGTAAATAAATGTCATTTATTGCATTATTTATATGCATTCATTTTCATCATTAAAACCACCCTCAAGTTCAATATTATTATTTTATTTTACAGATAAGGATGTTGAAGCACAGAGTAGTTAGTTGATACGGCCAAAATCACACAGCCGGATAAGTAGAAGAGCTAGGATTGAAAATCACCTCCATTTAACCATGGAAATATTATGATTAAAGAAAAATACAAAACAAGTTCAGGATAAGCACATATCCAGACTTAGGGCACACAGCAAATGCTGAAAATACCATAAGGGAGAAAATACATTGGTATAGAGCAGATTTTCTCAATCTTGGCATTATGACATTTTGCACTGGGTAATTATTTGTCATATGAGGACTGTCCTGTGCATTGCAGGATATTTAGCAGCAGGATTGGTTCTTTCTGAGGGCTCTGAAAGAGAATCTGTGTCACACCTCTGTCCTAGCTTCTGGTGGTTGCTGGTAATTCTCAGCTTTCTTTGGCCTGTGATGCATCACTCCCATCCCTGCCTTTCTTGTCACTTGGCATTGTTCCTGCTGTCTCTTATCCTCTTCTGATAAGGACACCAGTCATATTGGATTAAGGGCCCACCCTATTCCATTATGACCTCATCTTAACTAACTCCATCTGCAATGACCCTATTTCCAAAGAAGGTCACCTTCTGAGGTACTGAGGGCTAGGACTTCAACATATCTTTTGGGGGGATGCCATTCAACTCCTAACAATAACCAATCTATGAGATCTCATGGACCTCCCAGGTGATCTCTCCACCCAATCTATCCTCTTCAGGGACCCATCCCCTGGTAACCCCTGGAGGAATGGGAAGAATGGGGCCAACAGAGATCATAGCTCTGTAACCCTGGAACCTCATAACACCTCTTCCATCAATTTGTGCCCATGAGATTTAGCTGCAGCCCCGCCATATGCAACAGAGTTGTTCTCCTGCCACAGCAGGGCTGCTTTCCATGGCTCTATCCATCCACTGCTCCCCAGGTCCCCTGTTACCACCCATGACCTGCATCTCTAGAATCATGACCAGAGAGCTCAGTTCCATCTGACCCCATGAAGGGGGTTTTGCATGTCTGGATGGCAAGAGCCTACGAGAAGATGCAACCTTTGTTCTGGCAGCACAATGTGCCTTGCAGGAACCTCAGACCTACTTAAATTAAAAGGCTCCCCCGATACCATGCATGCAAAAGTCAGGATATTATGTCAAACTTCTAACTGCCTTGAAGGGGACAATGGGTACATGGTGGGGAAAAGAAAGGAGAGGAAGGAATGAAGGAAACCCCAGGAAAGCAGGTTGGGGTGGAAGGTGGGAGGGGGAAGGATGAACCTTGCAAAGAAAGAAATAGCAACCCTAGGCAAAATCAGTGGAACAACTCAGAGGCTGACCTGGGGAGAATGGGATGAGGGAGAGTCAATGACAGATGTCCACAACAGGGCAGGGGCTGGCACAGTGACACCCGTGACGATGGCAGGGAGAAATACCACTAGCTTGCACACCTGGAGCCCCACTGTCTGAAACACAACTTTTCTTCATGGTCTTTGCAAGGAAAAATCATGGTAAGAACAGCTAAGTAGTCAGATCTAAAAATTTTGCAGATTGTGGCATGTCAAAATGGCCCTGTGGCCAGGGAACTTATAGTATTACCAACCGAGAGACACATCCAGGAGGAGTCAACTTTAATACATATTGAGGAGATTGCACTGGCTGGAGGCTGTACAATCCTGGGTCTACACCACCCGCCTGAGCCTCCCTGGCCTCATCCGTGAAATGGGAGGATGTGATGACCTCAGAAGTCCTCTTCCAAACTCAGTGATCCTGCATTAGTCCCCAGGGATAGAAACTGAGAGGAATTTTCCTTCTAGTGCTTTTTGCAACCTACTGCCTCTTTTGCTTCCTTCCATCAAACCTCCCACCTTGCTGAACCAACTGTGGCTTTCTCGTTAGAGCTCCAACCTCATAAATGCCTCCATGGCCAGCCATTGATTTCCTAAAAATGTAATATGCACACAAACACCACATGTAGAACCCCACAACGATTGAATTCTTCTCTGCCCAAAACCAATTGTAAAAGTGTACGTGAAATCACAATCGTGCTAAACGGCACATAATGAGGTGATTGTGCTAAGTGAGCATCTGATTTAAGAAGCGGCTCAGCGGTGCAGGGCTGCGTCCCACCATCTAATCAGGCTGCGGCAGGAAATGTGCCGGCTTCCAAGTGAGCAGACGGCACCGGAGGGGAGGTGCCTGCCAGGCTGGGGGTGCGGGAAGGCGTGCGCTGGGCTCACAAGTGGGGAGACACCCCCTGATTCAGGCCCACTCCTTCTCTAACCTCTTCCCCCTGCCACTAGGAAAATGGAAATTGGTAGAGGACAGGGAGAGAGCAAGAAAGAGAAAGCACAAACAAATGGGAGGGCTGAAGGGTAGACACAGAGGAAGGGAGGGTGTGCAGACAGGCGAGCTACCCTGAGACCCAAGTTTATCCACAGGACTGACCTTAGCGAGAGGCACAGCACGGCCCTGAGGGCATCAGTTGGCTCAGTTTCTCCTTGCCTTCCATCCGGTTCCTGAAGTGAGTCCCAGCAGGAGATGGAGGAGAACACAGGGGCGCGGGTAGCATCTGCCATTGCTGCTGTCTGTAGCTCGTCGAGGACACCTGGGGGGGGGTCTGCCTTGGAAGGTCGGTGACAGCACATCACATGCCCAGGGTGTCACCCCTGTCAAGCACAGCCAATGTTCTCCAGCCCCAAGTTAGCCATCCCTGGGGTGAGTGCCGTTGGCCCAGGGCAGAAAGACAGGTCTGAGAACTCTGGCAGGCAATTGGATTCTGATTAAATGATCCCTGCATTCTTGAGGAAGTTGTTGCTACATCTTTAGCCCAAGGCGATATTGACCGTCATCGCTACACCCCAAGGCTGAACGCTTTTCCAGGAGGGTTTCTGGCAAAGATCAATTTCACTCGCCCTCCTTTTCCTACTCCCCGTTGCTGTGGGGGCCAGGGGGGGTGGCAGCATTTAATTTATCATCTAAATGGGGATAGTCTTAAGAGTAAAAGGAGGCGCTGCCTGGACACGGTGCCAGGCCAGCAGGCATATCGGTGAGGGAAACAAGCCAGGCAAGTCGGAACACAGGGTCCCCCAGCTAAGGAGCCCCCACATCCAGCCCCAGTTCCCAGGCCTCTGGCTGAGCCCCTGTCTTGATGGGGGAGGCCGTCCCTGTGCCCCGATGCCATCGCAGAGGAGCTGATTCCAGATGAGGACAAGCAGGGGAGAGACAAGGTCTCAGGGGAAACGGCTCCTTTTCTGCATAAATGTCCTTCCAGGAAGGAAAGAATCCAAGAAGCCACTTCAGAGATGGTGCTGGAGGGTGAAAAGAGGGAAGAACACAAAACACTCAGACTGATGCCTCCCCGCTGCTCTCCAAATAGATGTTGCTGTCCTTCCAAATCCAACTCACATTCCTCCTCCTCTGTGCGGCCCACCCAAACCAGCCAGACGCCAGGCATCCTCCTCCTCCGCTCTCGGTAGCTTTTACTCTTTAGACCGGGGGGCGTTATGATTTCCCTTGCCATATAACATGCCCCACCCAGCCCTCTGAGCATCTAACCCCAAGTGTACCTTCTAGCCTCTCTCTCGGGGGGCAAGGCAGGTGTAAAGCTACATTTTTGTAATATGGAGTGTGTGGCTGTGTGTAAAATATATATATACAGTGTATTATATATTCCACTAAATTTATATATCCTCCTAAATATATACAATATAAACATGTCCATATATATACACATATATACATACATATTTATATAAAAATGACAGGAAGAACGGATGTTTAGATGGAGAGATAAACCTACTGAATATAAATGTATCTGAAAATAATCAAGGAGATATATTCCCAGAGAACAAGAAGTCATTTACCTCGTGGAGTCGTGGGACTTTCCCCGTGGAAGTTTATAGGCTGGGGAGGGGCGGACACCTGTGCATTTTGCATCCAGACCCTTTGTTTGGGGACTGCACTGTGAGGATCGTAAAGCCTGTCCCGCCTTAGAGGTGGGTGGACACGGAGAGAAAGTAAGAGCAGAGGAGGCAGGGTGTCCAGCACTGGGCTCCTCGCTCTTTACCAGTGTGAGTAGTGGTCTTGGCCGTGGATCCGTCAGTACCCACCTCTGCAGCTTTCCCTTGTTGATTTCTGCCGGCTCCGGCTCCTTTGCCGGTCAACTGCTTGGAGACAGAACTGGACCCGAGACCGGCGAACATTCCTTTTCAGATTTTTAAGATTCTGGGGATGCTGTTCCAGGGATCTCCTGTTCATTTAGAGACTTTCTTTTTCAAGCTTCCTTTCTCACCCTGTCCATAAAAAGCAATGCCTATGCTTGCATTCCCATCTCGAAAGCCTTCTTCCAGGGTTAAGTTACTAATTAGAAATTGTTTATACCCCAAACCATACGCATGCATCCTGCTGCTTGGCATGTTGTTCTCACGAGCACCCTGGTGCCTCTGCTGCTCGTTAAATGTCCCCATCACTCCAGCTCTCTGCACCAACTCTGACAGGCACCCACCGCCCCTCCAGTCCTCTGTCGGAGCAGCTCTCATAATCAGGGTGTGCCGCAACTCGGTTACCTTGGCTCCATCCATCTTCCCAAAGGCCCTTTGTCACTGGTCAGCACTACGCTGGGGAAAATCATAATTGAGATGCCTTCCTCCACTCCTCCAGGGAGGGGAGAGCTGGGTCAGTGATCCCAGAAGGACGGAGTCGTCCGTGAACCATGCAAGGAGCCTCAGAAAGCTACAGAGACCTCAAGATAACACCCACCCCTTACCCCCTACACAGCCTCATCAGAATAAGCCAACAGAATTTTTACAAATCTACTTGGTAATCTCCATGAATCAAGTGCCTGATGAGGATGTATCTGCTGTGGCTCTAGCCCCAACTGTTGTCTCTTTGGTGTGACTTCTTCTCAATTACAAGAACAGCTTTAGTCAGGTGTAAAACAAGAGCCAAGGAGGTGGACCCAGAGATTGGAGAAAAGGAGAAGGTCTGACAGGGATTGCCGGAACAATTAAACCCATCGCTGCTCTTCCAGTGTACAGATTGGGATCACCTGCCCAGGGTGTGCCTGGCTCACTCCATCCCTCCCCCTGCAGGCTGATTAAGGATTCCAGGTGACTGACTGATGTTTCCGGATGCGCATAAAGTAAACTCCCTCCTCTGCAAGCCGTTTCACATAACAGCTTCCCGAATAAAGCACGAGGCAATGTTGCCCTAGCACATCTGTTTTGTCATAGATCTCCAGCAAATCCTGGGAAAACAGAAGAAGCAGAGGTGACATTGGCCCCACATGTACCCATCATATTTCTGTGAAAGGGCTCGATGCTTCAAGGCTTGGTCCCAACCGCTCAGCTGGATTTGCTGCAGAATTAAGTACGGAGTGGTTTAATTTATTTCTTGAGCAAACACTCACAGAGTGAATGTGCCACGCATTGGGTTAGGTATCGGTTTGAAGGACCAGACAAGACCAACCTGGGACCATATAGGACCAGGTGAGACTCCAGACTGGACATAAGAATAAGTGGCTCTCATGGAAAGAGACCGTCTGAATCGGAGACATTAGGTGAGACTTCCTTAGCCTGTTTGCTGATTATCTGCAGAAGGGAATGAAGAAACCTGCAAGGAAGTAAGGATTTTCCTGAAATAGCAAAAGGAGTCACTGTCTATCTGTAAATGATGGGATCTCAGAAAACCTGTCCAAGGTAATAGTCCTGATCTACCCCACAGTCTTTGTTTTATAATCATAGAGTTTGCCATTCCCAAATACCTCCCATTCTGACTTGTTTGCCTTTTGCACGAAACATCTCTCAGTTAATCATAGTAAAAATATTTCATGAGGTTATTTTTAAGAAAAACCAACCAAACTGGTATAGAGGAAAGTAAAAGAATCATATCATTTTCTTCAATTATATGTGTATAGATTTGAAAACCTGAAAGAAATGGCTAATTTTCTATGAAAATGTAAATTACCAAAATTGACCATAGAGGAAATAAACAACTTGAACATTACCGAAGGAGAAATTTGGTTTTTTAAAAAAATGTCAAGAAGTTCCTGCAAGGGAAAAAAATAAAGCAAAAGAGTTTCATGGAATAATTATGTCTAATGTGTAAGTAACACATATCTCCAGTGCTATTTTAAACTGTTCCAGAACACAGAAACAAAGGATCACTTCCAAATTACTTTTATAAAGTTAGAATAGCATTGATTATAAAACCTGACAAGTCAAGCACAAAATAAACTACAAACTACTTTCGCTCAATGAATATCATTATATATATCCTGAATGAAATATTAACATAAAAAATCAGGCAAAAGATTAAAAGAATAATCAATCACAACTAAGTAGTGTTTATTGCAAGAATGCAAGGATAGTCTGACTCTATTAATGTAATTGGCTATATTATTAGATCAAAGGAGAACCTCCATAAATGCTGAAGAGCCTTTTGAAAAAATTAAACATTCTATCTTAAGTAAAAAAATAGTTTTATACATAAACACTTCTTCATTATGATAAAACTTCATATGTCTCATACCAAAAGCTTCATGCTAAATGGGAAAACATGTTAGAAGCATGCCGATTAATATCAGGAACTAAATAATGAATGTTCAATATTGCTACTAGCACTTAATATTTTTAAGGTATTATTCAATGCAACATAAAAATAAAAAGTATGGGAGTGGGGAGGAGGGAATGGGCATATACTCACCTGATGGGTGCAGTGCACACCGTCTGGGGCATGGACACGCCTGAAGCTCTGACTCGAGGGTGGGGGGCAAGGGCAATATACATAACCTAAACATTTGTACCCCCATAATATGCTGAAGTAAAAAAAAATTTAAAAAGATATACATTTTAGGAAGAAAAAAAATAAAACTCACTGATCTCAGATGACATAATTGTCTATGTAGTAAATCAGAAAGAATCAACAGAAAAAATCCTGAAATTAATAAGTGGTTATAGCAAGATTGCAGGATACAAGGTTAATATATAAAAGTTAATTGCTTTCCTGTATACTATAGAGTCAATGCAATCCTAATCAAAATCCCAGCAAGCTATTTTTGTGGATATCAAAGAACTGATTCTAAAGTTTATGTGGAGAGGCAAAAGACCCAGAATAGCCATCATGATATTAAAAGAGAAGAACAAAGTTTGAGAACTGACATCACTAGAGTTCAAGACTTACTATAAAACCACAGTTAATCAAGACAATGTTGTATTGGTGAATCAGTAGGCAAATGGATTAATGGAACAGAATAGAGAGCCCAGAAATAGACCCACATAAATATAGTCAACTGATCTTTGACAAAGGAGTGAAAGTAATACAACGGGAAAATATAGTCTTTTCAACAAATGGTGCTACAACAAGAGAACATCCATCCACAGGCAAAAAATTGAATCTAGACACAGATCTTAAAACATTCAGAAAAAAATTAACTCCAAATGGATCATAAGCCTAAGTGTTCAATGAAAACTATAAAACTCCTAGAAAGTAACAGGAGAACTTGGATATTGTTATGTCTTTTTAGATACAACACCAAAGGCATGGCCCATGAAAGAAATAATTAACAAGATGGACTTCACTAAAATTAAAAACTTCTGCTCTGCAAAAGACAATGTCAAGAGGATAAGAAGACAAACTACAGATTGGGGGAAAATATTTGCAAGAGAAATAAATAATAAAGGACTGTTACCCAAAATATACAAAGAACCCTTAAAACTCAATAAGAAGAAAACAAATGACTCAATTAAAAATAAGCCCAAAACCTTAACAGACACCTGAACTCACCAAAGATGTACAGATGGAGAATAAGCATATGAAAAGAAATTCCATATCAGAGGTCATCAGGGAAATGGTAATTAAAACAATGAGCTGCCACTTCACAACTATTAGAACGGCCAAAATCCGGAAGGCTGACACCACCAAATGTTGATGAGGATGTGGAACAACAGGAATATTCATTCACTGCTGGTCGTAATGCAAAATGGGACAGCCACTCTGGAAGACAGTTTGCCAGTTTCTTCTAAAGCTAGCCACACTTCTACCATATAATCAGCAATCGCACTCCTTCATAGCTACCCAAAAGAGTTGAAAATTTATGTTCACACAAAAACCTGCACACAGATGTTGATAGCAGTTTTATTCATAATGGCCCGAACTTGGAAGCAACAAAGCTGTCCTTCGGTAGGTGAACGGATAAATAAACTGTGATACGTGCAGACAATGGAACTCAGTGCTAAAAAGAAATGAGCTATCAAGCCATGAAAAAAACATGAAGAAGCTTTAAGTGCATATTATGAAGTGAAAGAAGCCAATCTGAAAAGGCTACATACTGTATGATTCCAACTTACGACAGTCTGGAAAAGGCAAAATTATGGAGATAGTAAAAAGATCGGTGGTTGCCAGGGGTTGTGGGTGGGGAAGGGATGAATGGGGGGAGGACAGAGGATTTTTAGGGCAGTGGAAACACTCTGTGTGACAATGCATGACAATACTAAGAATAACAAAATGGAGAATGCATTTGTCCAAACCCATAAAATGTACAACACCAAGAGTGAACCCTAC
>CM052451.1:14657911-14704996 GCA_028533085.1 Varecia variegata
CCCGGCCTGGCGGAGCCCAGTTAGGTGAGATGCCTGTTCCTGCCTTGATCACCTCCCCTCACCCCCAAACAGGGCAGCCAAAAAAGCCAGGCAAGAATCAGGCATCAGACGCAATCAGAAGGTGTCAGTTAAATAGCAGCGGACAACATCGGCGTCGGGATGCCGAGAGACCCTCCCTGGCTCACCCAGGCCACTGGGCAGGGAGGCCCCAGGAGGCCCGAGCGATGGTGCCGTGACCTCAGCTCTACACAAGGCCCCTGTCCTGGGTGGGGGAGGGTTACAGTATTCATTTTGGGGGTGGACTCTTTTTTTCTTTTTTTCCCAGCCCCTCTTTTGATCTCTTTGGTGCAGTGCTGCTGTTAACAGAAAATACAAAGCGTGTGCAATTCCTGCTCCAGAAAGGAAGCCTTTGAAGAGCAGGCAGTGATCAGAATAGGGAGAGAGGAACAGAGCGGGCAGGGGCTGGCCGGGGACATGGGAAGGGCTCCCAGGTGGGGAGGGCAGGCTTTGATCCCCGCACAGGCAGGGCCTTCTGGGGTTCCTTTACTTCGTTGTTGATGAGGCAGAGTTCTGCAAGGTGTGAAGTGCTTGAGGGAAGGATGTGAAGAGAGTCCTTAAAATTATAGAATCTGAGGCCAGTGACCTCCTCTGCCCCTGTCCCCAAGGGGCATCACCTGGAGCAGGCTGGCTGAGGACGTGAGAGGGACCTTCCCGCACCCACCCTTCCTTCCCCAAACATCTGCACACCGGCACCCCTGCTCACCTGCTCTCACGTGTTCTCCCATGTTCTCACGTGCTCAGCCACACACACACACACACTCATGCTATCTCACACCGGTTTGCACACACACAGACACACTCACACAAACACACACACTGGGGTCAGCCCTGACAAGATGGTTTTGGCAACACGATAACAACAGCTGCTGCACTCCTTTGCTGGGGTCTCTGTCCTGTCCTTCCTCCCAGCCCCCAGGGCCCTGCCCTCAGCACCTCCACCCGCCCACCCCCTGCTTCCTGCAGGCCCCAGGCCTCCCACCCTGCCCCGTGCTTGCTCCCGAATTCTCCACCCCCGTCCTCACCACCTGCCCTCCGCTGGCCACACTAATCCCTTAAGCCGAGGCGATAGCGACTAATGACAGCTCATTACTCGGTGGGTCGTGGTGAGATCCAAACTCGAATGCAAGACAGGCCCTAGTGCCCAGGATGGCAGCTGCAACGGTGCAGAGCGCCGGGAACAGCCGGCGCAGAGACGGCTGCAGGAAGTGAGGTGTGGGGGGTTTCTCTGTTTCAGATGACAGCAAGTGTCCCATAGACCATGACCTTGGCCATTGAGGGGGTGACCCCACTGCCCCTCCCCTTAGAATTTGTGGACTTCTGAAGAGGGATCCCAACCGCCAGGCCTAGGAGGGCATCTTGGCCGTGCTGGCGCCACTGGAGGAGATCTCTGGGTGTGCTCGGAAGTTTTCCCAGCTCTGGAGGCTCCGCCCATCAGAAAGGCACCCCCTCCACCCTCACCCCTCCATGGAACAAGCGTTTCCCGACACGATGCATGTCTCAGGCACAGCCAGCTTGAGAGAGTACCTGGGACCTCCCGCTGGGGCTAAACTGCATTGATAGGTGTGTATGTTCTCAGCACATGGGTCATGAGTGACGCTGAAAAATGCTACCCCCCTTGCTGGACCCTTCAGCCCCGTCCAAACTCAAACCGGCAGGGCTCTGTGCTCCGATTCAGTTAGTGCTGCAGAGTTCTTAGGGCAATGCATTGTCCTTAACACAATGCAGTGTTCTTAGGGCAATGCATTGTTCTTAACACAATGCAGAGTTCTTAGGGCAATGCATTGTCCTTGACCTGCCAAGTCCTAGGTCCGCCTCTCTCCCTGCTCTCACCCTGCACCCACTGCCTCTGAGTCACATGTGTCCTTTCCTCCCATCCTTAGGAAGAGGACTCAGCCCTTACCCTCGGGCTGTCACAGGGTGGGAAATAGAGCGGAATGGATGAAGGCACAAGCTTCATCCACCCCCACCCCCACTGCCATGTACTGGCCTTTGTCTGGTTAAGACCCTTCGCAAGTCGCTTAACTGCTCTACCTCTCAGTTTTGTCTGTTGTAAAGTGGGTTTGTGACTCTCAGATTTAGAACTCTAGGGCAGAGCGCTATGTCAAGTGGACACACTACTTGACATCTCTACTTGGATGTCACACAGCAGGTCAAAAGCTCCACTTCTGATCTTCCACTCCAAGCCAGGTCCTCTCCTGGCCTCCCAGCTCAGTGAGCACCAGCTGCGTCTTCCCCCCTGCTCAATCCAGAGCTGTCAGACTTGCCTTCCCCACCCCGGAATCCAGTCTCCCAGGAGGACCCTCAAAACATACCCACGAAACCACCACTGCCCGCCTGACTCGCCACCACCTTGCTCCAAGCCACCAGCCCCTCTACTGGACCAGCCCCCCCCAGTACAGCCGCAGGAAGGCAGCGGAGTGAACCGATGAGAATGTAAGTCATTGGTGCCCCTCAAATCCTGCAGAGTGAGAACCAAAACCTTCCTAGTGGCCCCAAGACTCTGCCTTCGCAGCCTGGCTGCCATTCCAGCCTCACCTGCCCCTGCTTTCTCACTGGTCCGTGCCATTCCAGCCACACCAGCTAAACCTCATTGTTCCTTGAACTTACCAAGCACTCTGCATCTTCAAGCCCTTTGCACGTGTGGTAGCTTCTGTCTGGAAAGCACTTGCCCCCGATAAACACATGGAGACACATCCTTCACCTGCTCCACGACTGTGCTCAGATGTCACCTTGCCAGTCAGCCCTTCCTGGACCCCAGCCCTGGCACACCCGCTCTGCCCTCCCCACTTCTGTATTCTCCACGGTCCCTACCACCATCTAGCCCAGTATCTTTCTTTTACTTGTTTATTTTACTTACTGTCTGTCTCCCTTGCTTGCACCAATCCCTATGAGGGCACAGTTTGGGGTTTGTTTTGGTCACAGATATATACCCAGAGATTAGAACAGTGCCTGGCACACAGTTGGAACATAATACGCCTCTGTTGAATGAATGAATGAATGAATGAGTGGGTGGTATTCACTAAGCACATCCTAGGTGTCAGGCACTCTGGAAGCACCTTCCGTGCGTTAACCCTGACTCCTTGATGTGGAGACTTTTGTAGTCCCCATGCTATAAGAGCTTGACTTGCTGGGAAAAATCAAGGAGATAATGTATGCAAAGTGCGAGGCTCCTAGTAAATAATAAATGGTGACAATTGCTATTATGATCAACATCAACCACGTCGGGTCATCTGCACCCATGTACTGGTACTGAGCCCTTCCCTGGTGCCGGCCCTGTGCTGGGCTCCTGGGGCTGACGCTGGGGCTTGGTGGGGGGGAAGGAGGGGTCTGCCTAGAAAGGGTCCCCAATCAGCCCAGCTGGGGGCCCTTGACCAGGCGAGGAGCACAGCCCATCAGCAGCTCAGGTGCTCGGGGCCATTGCTCCGTGTCCGGCTGGGCGAGGGTCTGGGCGAAGTCCACAGCGGGATGGGAAAACCGTCTGGCACGAGGCTGGGGGAGGAGTCACTGCCAGGCTGTTGAGATGGGGGGCGGTTAGCACCTGCCATGCTACTCCCTCCCCAGTCTTCCCTCCTTGTGTGACTCTGCAGGAGGAGTCCCTTGCTCTGCCTCGGCCTCAGTTCCTCACTGGCCAAGGTGAGGGGGACCGCACCCCGGCATCCCAGCAGTCTCCCTCAGCTCCCAGTGGCTGCCTCTCTGCCCCAGAGGCACCAGAGCAGGCAAAATACCCCACGTGGCTGCCTGCCCAGTGGGTGGGACGAAAGGGAGGCTGCAGACCCCTCTCTCCATCTCCCCTGCACCTCTGCAGGCCGGCAGGGCCCAGCTGGTGCTTCCCTGGAGGCCGCCCGCGTGCCAGACTCCCCCAAAGTGCTGACTCTTCTGCGTCTCCCTGCTCATTTTCTATGCATTGAACTTCAAACGCCAGAGAGGCGCTCAGGCAGCAAGACGGGTGGATTTGCCGTTATATTCTCTCTCGCTCCTTTCTCCCTCCATCTCCCCCAAGACAGGATTATGGGTTGCACCTATTAATTCTTGTCTGGAAGCAACAGGCCAACCTTTTCTCTTTGTGGAGTTTTATGACCTGCTCTGCTGCAATGGAGGAGGCAGGAAGCCATTCCTCTCACCCAAGCAGCATCGGGACAAAGGCGAGTCCTCTGAGTTAACTAGCTCAGAAGGGACCTGCTGGCTTCTCTCCAAGGGCGGCAGTACATGAGGAGGAGGGGAAGGTGTGTGTGCCTGGCACGCAGGAACCTCCTAGGGGGTGACACCTGGAAATCTTCCTCTCCTAATCTGTTCCCCAAGGACAAACAAAGCAACCAAAATAAAATTGTGCTCAGTGAACTCCTTTATTCATCCATCTGCTTTTGACTAAGTGCATCCCAAGTTCCAGGCACGGTGCGAGGCCCCAGGGTGCGGAGACAAACAGCTCAGCCTGGAAGTGGACGACTGGGCACCAGGCAGTGAAATTACCACTTTAAGTTCTCTGATTGTAGGAAGCACAGGAGGCATCAAACTCTGCCGGGAGAGTCAAGCAGGCTGCTCTCCGGAAGCCATGCCTGAGTGGACTGTTGAAAGCTTTTAAGTAAGAAACATAAGAGGGAATAAAATATACACAGGTTAAGCAACTTATTATACAACACAGATTACCTTTCTCCAATCACATGTACTTCCATATGGCTGAAAAGAGCAGTCGCTAGCTAATATGGGCAAGAAACAAGGGAAGATTAATAACAGGCGTGGGACCTTGGACATCACCAAAAAAGTTGTGGCCCCGTTGGGAGGAGGGGCCCGAGGTCACCCAGCCAGCGAGCAGAAGGACCATCACTTGCTTCCAAAGCCCCCCCTGGCTGAACGACCTCTCAAAGGAAGGAAAGCAGACAGCCATTCATCATCAACATCAGGCCCTGCAGAGAGTTTGAACTGGGAGTGCATCTCAGTTCATCTTCAAGATGAGTCTACAGAGTCCAAACACCCATTTCACAGGTGAGGAAAGAACATGAGAAGAGACAAGGATGCAGGACATGGGGGTGGTGCTGTGTGTGGAACAGCCAATAGGAGCAGTAAATAGTGAGCATGTCGGGTGGCTCACCCTGGAGCTTGGGAAGATACCCCTCTCCCTGTCTGTCCTTGGCTTTCTCATCCGAGCACCAGAGAGTTGGACTAAGTGACCTCTGAGTTCAGTTGCTCAATTCCAGCTCTGTTTTCACTCTCAGCATAACGCATGTCCCTGGCAAAGCCACCTGCAGCTGGAGGAGGATGCGCGAAACATTCCTGTGGGACCACAGCTCTCCCTGGAGTCGCACCTGGGCTCCATGGCCCCAGCTCCCCCAGACATCTCACCCACAATGTGGCCCCCACGGAGATTTTAAGACAGATCCTATAGGAACTTGTAACGTCATTATCACTTGCTGGATGGGTGGCACAGACCGCCCACCTCCTAGGACATCCGCCTGGGCTGTGTGCTCAAGGCTTGGAGCCTGGGGCTGGGGGAGGAAGAGAAACTGAGAGTTTGGGAGGAGGAGGAGTCAAACTGCAAAGAAAACCAAGACAGCCTGAAAAGTATTTTTTCCGGGGCTGTTCTCTGTGGTCCGGGAGTGCAGGCAGTTCTTCTGCATCTTCCCAAGAGAAAACATGCTTGTCATGCCCCTTTCAAGAAAGCACGGGCACCTATAATCAGAAGGTCACAGATTTTGCTGTCTTTTTAGCGTCCCAAGAGGAGGCAGGGTGATCCGCTGCAGTGGTTTCCAGCTGTGTGTTTGAGCAGGGGGCCTCTGAGCTCTGGCAGGTACAGTGGAGCCAGGCCTGCAGAGAAGGCCCCAGCGGGCTACTTGGAGGTGTCCCTTGCAAACAACAAAGCAGACAACCCACAAAAGCCAAGTTGTCATTCGTGTTTGTTGTAGATGCTCTCCACATTCCAGATGTTTAAGATATGGGTATGTCTCTCTCCAGGCCATCCCCCGTTAGGGTCACAAGACTGCTGCCGCTTACTGAGGCAGAGATGGAATCCACTCATTCTTGTCATCTTTTGAAAAATTAGGAGATCATTCCCAGGAGCTCTCCGGCCCCTGCACCCCTCCTCGGCCAGGATGCCTGACACACACAAGTTGCACCTAGTGTCTGGTCCAGGATGGCGTGGGGCATGTGACCCTGAGCCGTATGACTGAGCGGAGAAGTGTGGGTGCCCAAACCCAGCCCAGACTCTGTTAGGAAGGGGACAGGGGGTGACTGCATAGACAACGGGTGAGGTGGGCTAAAGAGGGCCGGGCTTCCCTGGGGCTTGGGGGACTTGGCATCTCACCTGGCTCTGCCACTAATCGGTTTCATCTGCTCGGGCTCCCCGCCAGCCACTTGCCTTTTTCTCTTTTATCCTGCCGGCCTCTGGCGTAAATCCTAATTTAGGTCAATGTCCTTTCCCAGGTGGGGAGAGATGTGAGTCTGAGCTCCAGACCAAGTGAGAGGACACGCTTCTGTCCAGGGCCCTGGTGTCTCCTAGAGAACACGTCTCACTGTCTGGGTGCCCAGGGCAGTCAGGCTGGAGGGTCATGCGTGACGGCACAGGTGACAGGGACACTGGTCATTGGAGGTTTCCCTGTGTGGACACTGCACATGCTGTGTGACAGCATTCCCCCTTTCTAGCTGTGTGAGTTACTCAATCTCTGCAGTGCCTCAATTTCCGTATATGTATAATGTGTGTGTGTGTACACACATATGTGGGCATATATATGTGTATATATTATGTGTACATATTTATTATATACACACATATATAATAGCAACATCGTAGGACCATATGAGAGCTATCTGGGTTCCTACATATAAAACAGTTAGCACATGGTAAGTTCTCAAATGAGAGTTCCTCACCATCAGCATCACCATCACCATCATCATCATCATCACCATCATCACAATTATGTACAAATCAACAGTCTCAGGGTGCCAAAGCAGGCTGCCTTCAAGGCGAGGGGCTGGACGGGCTGACTCCAGACGGGTTTCATGCCCAGGGAGTCGGCTGACCTCCCAGGGAGGGAGGGGATGGACTCACGCTTGGATTCTCCTCATCCCAGAAGCTCCAGCGGTGGGAGCAGAAACACCCCGGAGCTGATAAACTGGGCGATTCCTCGAAGGCTTGCAGTTTGCAGATGGAAAACTAACATCATTCCGTTAATCACGTTGACCACCCAACACCCTCATTTACCCCCCCACACCAAGTTACTTCTCCTGACCCCCCAGATGCTGCCACCTGCCTTTAGTGCCCTCCCACTGCCCTGCCCATCCCCCAAGCTGAACATGCGGCTCAAGCTGCTTGTGCCCTGCAGGAAGTGCCACCAGGGCAAGGAAGGCACCCCAGGGACATTTCCTCTCGGCTCCAGGACCCGCCCTGGAAAGACAGCGAGTAGGTGGGAGCAGGCGGAGAACTGGCTTTCTGTACTTGCTCACAAGACGACATCAGGCTGCCCACCTGGTGCTGCCGTCTGGCTGATCTGGGGACGGGAGAGCCGGGACACCGGCATGCTGCCCCCTGCGACGGCTCTGATCGGGAGTCAGCGACCTGTGCAGTTTTCATAGCACAGTTTTCATGGCACCACGTGTGCTCCACACGCAGTCTGGGGCCATTGCTGGCATATCCTCCCTGCAGAATTCCCTGCCCAACCAAATTACCTCTCTGTTCATTGTCACCACCCCTCTTTGAGATGCCATTATGCCATTTCTCAGGCAAGGAAACCAAATGTGCTTAACTCAAGGAGCCTATCATTTTGGTTCTAAGCCACACGTATTTCACCTGTTAATATTTTTCTCTCCCACTCCATCCTCTAGGGAAGAAACCAGGCATTATCCAATCAATGATCTATGTTGCAGCTAATGGCAACCTAGCATCGCAGCTCAAGGGAGGCACCAGTGTTTCACGACAGGGACTCGGACTATGCCTGTCTGACTTCAGGGGCTGTGCTATCTACACGTCACTATACGGCCTCGCCATTGTCTCCATTAGCATTAGCGGAGGGCACAGGTGAGGGTGGGCGTGGCTTCTCAGGCTCAGGGCCTCTCCCGGTCATGGCTCTTGCTGTGACCCGATATTTGTCCCCACAAAATTCATATATTGAAAGGCTCACCCCCAAGGTGATGATATTAGAAGGTCGGGCCTTGGGAGGTCACTAGTCCATGAGGGTGGAGCCCTCATGAGTGAAGTTAGTGCCCTTATAAAATGACCCAAGACAGGTCCCTTGCTGTTTCCACCCTGTGAGGACCCAGCAGGAAGACACTGTCTGTGCACCAGGAAGTGGACCCTCACCAGACACCAAACCTGCTGGTACTTTGATCTTGGACTTCTCAGCCTTTAGAACTGTGAGAAATACATCCCTGATGTTTATAAGCCCCCCGGGCCATGGTATTCAGAGGCAGCAGCATGAAGGAACTAAAACAGCTCTTGCACACTCAGATAACCTCAGATAACCTAGGAATGACGTTTGGCCAGTGGCTGCTAGAACTTTTCTAGCTTTTTTTTTTAAGACCAGTGTCCATTTTGGTTAGTGCTAAGCCAATTGTTAAATATTGTCAATATAACACCTGGATCTGCACCCAGGGCTCACAAGACGATGGATGCATAAAAGCAGGCCTGTTGTATACGTAGAACATTACTATGCCCTTATTTGGAGTCTGGGAAGTCCAAGATCAAGGCACCAGCAAATTCAGCTGCTGGTGGGGGCTTGTTTCTCATAGACAGTGCCTTCTGGCTGCTTCATCACGTGATGGAGGGGCAGACAGGCTCCCTCGGGCCTCTTTTATATAAGGGCAAAGCCTCCCTAGCTCATTTCCATTTTTAAAAAATAAATACACAGAAAATAAAAGCCCTTTTTTCCCCCCTGAGGACCTGCCCTGGACTAGGTGTTTTTATGTATCTTATCTCATTTAGTCCCGGTGATATCAACTCAGCACAGATTAATAACGTGGAAAAATGAGAGAACTGGGAAAAGCCCAGGGTGCGGTTTTTGCTGTCGAGGCAAACACAGCTGTAAAGATTCAGAACCGGATGTGTCTTGCAGAAGCGAGAAAAGGCCTGGTGTTAGAATCCTGCAGACCCGAGCTAGAATCTTGGCCTTGGCACTCACACTATCAGCGTGGGCGAGGCACAGCCTCTTTGTACAACTATCCCATCTATAAAAAAAAAAGAAAAACTATTACAATATCTCCCTTGGAGGATATGTGAGGGGTCCATAAGCTAAGAGGTGCTAAAGAGCCCAGCACAGCTCTTCAAACACAAAGGATGTCCATGACCCATGGCTGGGTTAGGTTTTTTTTTTCCTTTTTTTTTTTCCCCATAAGCATTTCTTCCATTTGGTGGGACTTTTATTCTGTCCATGGTAACAACTATTTTCTTCTTCAGTAGCCCTTTACCATATGTTTTTTACAATAAACTTTAAAATTTTAGAACAGTTTTAGATGTACAAAAATGTCAGAAAGATACCACGGAGCTTCCATCTACCCCACACCTAGTTTCCCCTGTTATTAAAATCTTACCGTACATTAGTCATCACTAATGAACCAATATCAAAACATGATTAACCGAAGTCCACAGTTTACTCAGATTTTATTAGATTTTACCTAATATCCTGTTTTTTCTGGTTTTATCGCCTCCAGGATAACACCCTATAATTAGTCATCTTATCTTCTTAGGCTCCTCTGGGCTGTGACAATTTCTCAGACTTGCCTCCTCTTTGATGACTTTGACAGTTTTGAGGAATAACAGGTATTTTGTAGCAGCTTCCTCCACTGGGATTTGTCTGGTGTTTTTCTCATGATCAGACTAAGGATCTGGGTCTGGGGGCGGAAGATCACGGAGCCGAAGAGACACCGCCATCCCAGCGCATCAAGGCTACTCGCGACAACGTGACTCGTCCCTGCTGATGTGGACCTTGGTCACCAGGGTGGGGCCAGGTTTCTCCACTCTCAAGTTATGTTTTCCCTCCTTCCTCATTAGCTGTTCTTTAAAGAATCTTCCCTGTTTGCAGTAGGCAGGACGTCCCCCGATGAAACAAACAGCAAATACTATAATACATTCGCACGTCTAAAGTGAGCAACAGGAAGCTAATAAATTCAAGGCGATAGAGCTGGCGGGGGGCAGGTCACACAAAACCCCATGGGGGATGACGCCTTAAATTAGGGTCTTCATGGCGAGGTCACTAGCATATGGGCTGGAGGTGAGGAGCAGGGGACGTGCTCTGGGTGTAGGAAATGCCACGTGCCAAGGCAGGGAGCACAAACGAGCATGCATGTCCTGGGTCAGGATGTAGCCCATTCCGTCCCCCTGGGGGTGCACGGTCAGGGAACGGCCAGGGCTGAGTGAAGGCACTTTAGAAATATGGTAGGAGCATCTTCTTACATATTCTTTGAGCCTTGTCATTCCATAAGGGAGCAGAGCTAAAATACGGATTCAGTAAGCAGGGGAGTAAAGGGAGCTCCAGAACTGAGCCCCTGTGCCCACCTCCATGAGAGATTTTAGCTGAGACCCTCTGCCCGGACCCCAGCCCAACCTCAAAGCTGCAGGAGGCTCCGTGTGCCAGGATCTTGCAGCAGCAAAGACAGGTGAAGAAGGCAAGTCCTCATACACCCAGCCACCTGCCTCCAGTGCATGTGCATGTTTGTGGTTACAGAGGTCTGGGCCCACACCCAGTATTCCCCATGGGTTTACACACATGTTCACACATGGGTGCAAGCTGAACTCCATTTGTCAGCACACGCATGCGTGTGAGCATATGCCCGTGGGTACATACATGCATGTTGCACAAAGCTGCAGCTATTCAAGCTGATAACCCAACTCTGAAGACCCCATCAAAGTGCAGCGGGGATTCTTGGCACCCACCCACCTTGCCAGCTCAGCGCCCACTGCTGGAGCAGGGGAGGCTATTCATCTTTGTTCCCTGTGTCTCCACCTCCATCAGCTGCTTCGCTACCCCCAGGTGGGCCAGGCTTGGGGATTGGCCCACGGTGCAAGCTTTCTCGAGGGAAGTTGCAGAAGAGAACACCAGTAAATACTTAATCTCTGACTGGCTGAAGGTGCTGACAATCAGTTTATGGGGGGAAATGTGCTGCTTGTAGACTCTGGGAACTAGTTCATTTCCATGTGCTTAGGAGAGGGACAAGGGGACTGCCACAGGCCAGAAGATGTTGGTTTAAAAAAAAAAAAAATGAAAGCCCTTTCTTCTTTCCTCTGTCCTGTGGTCCATAAAGGCAGAGTCTTGCATTCTTCAAGGAGAGGGGTGTGGGTGGCCCTGGCGGGCCCTACGCTGTGTTCAGGGCAGGGAGAAGCCAGAGGCCAGGACTGAAGTCCCCACTGTGCCCCAGGATGGACGCAGCCCACGCTGGCAGGGACCAGCTACAGCCAGGCACAGCCAAGCTTTGGAGTCACAGATGGCTGAATTCAAACCCAAGCTCTACCACTCGTTGCCTGGGAGATCCCTGGGCATCTTAAATAATCTCTCTGAACCTTGGGGTCTTTAGTGCATGGTAGGTGGAACAGAACAGTCAAGAGCATCAGTGCGAGAGCCACCTGCCTTGTTTGATTACAAGCTCTTTCTCTAGTCTGGGGGAAGTCGCACGCCCTTTCTGTGCTACAGTTTTGTCATCTGGAAATTGCCTGGTCCATCATAATTGCTCAATAAATGCTACCTATTTATTATGTATAAAATAATTAATTGCATACCTCGCAATGAACACAACTTTAACAAGAAAAGGTTGGTAATTATTTAGCCTCAGAACATGAGTACTCCGGGGATCACCTTCCTTTCGGAAAGCAGATGCAGTAGGATGCTTGGCTAGAGGCCCTCCAAAAGTCACTCCGTTTGTCCGTGTGTATAAATAATGGCCACCACTTACTGAAGGAATTGCTCTAGACACACAACCATCCTGCCAGGCTAGTGTGCATCGAGCTTTGAGAGAGATTGACGCCCATCTCTGGACTCCGACCAGTTGGGGAAGAGAGTGACAGCACATCAGCGTATCAGCTCTACGAATGGTCAGGCTGTGCTGACCTTGGACCAACATGGGGTCCACATGTGGCCAAAATGGGGCCTTTTGTTAGTTCCTCCTACCCAGAGAAGTGGTTCTTCCCAGCAGACTGTTGTTAGCCAGCCCCTGGAGCCCCTGGCAGCAGGAAGAGGTCCCCAGGCCCATGCAAAGGGACCACACGGCTCATTGCATGGGAGCAGGGCTCAGAAAAGAGAATGGGCTCCTCTTCTGAGAAAGATGAACTCAAAGGTCACACGTGAGGAGGAATCTTTGTCCTAATCTCTCTCTAGCCGGGGGAATAGTGAGGGTAAACAGAAAAATCAAGGGTGCATTTCCAATCTTGTATCCTCTCGGGAAAACGTGCAAGTTGGCAGTAGACGTCTGCCTGAAAAGCATGGCTGCTCTGCGCCGAAGGTGTGCAAAACAGTATTCAGGGAGGCCAAGCGACTTGCCTAGGACTTTACACGAGCAGAGTCAACGCGGACACCCAGCTGCCTGGCCACCAGCACCGTGCTCATCCCGTCACCCCACACTGCACATCTGGGTCATGCAACGTGGTCTACGTGCTGACCCGGGCTCTTTCCCTCTGTCCTAGGCTGCTTGCTGGGCAGAGCGACTTGGGTCTCTCTGGCCCAGACCCGCTGACTACTTGACCTCTTCACTTGACTGCAGTGCTCCTCTGCACGCCGCTCTGTAGGGAGGTGACACTTTTAGACAGTGATGACTAACCGCCCTAACAAGTGCTACGGGCTTTTAAAAATAGCCCAGAAAGCCTTGGGCACACGCGGAAAGGGCAGAGTGACACCCTGAGTATCTCAAAGATGGACTCACAAGGAAGGCAGAAGCTGTGACCCTTCCCCACCCCACGAGGCTGCAGGAACGTCGGGGGCCACAGTGTGGAGCGTGGAGCCACAGAAGGGTCCTCTGCCTACGTTTGTCAGACAAGTGGCCGTCGGCAGGGAGTGCTGCCCAGGTGGGGGCCTGCATGGATGAACATGCCCAGCCCCGGAAGGAAACCCCGCTGCCGTGACAACGGGGCACTACCATGGGGAGAGAATGAGGAAGGACAGAGCCAGAGCAGCCAACCAGGGAAACAAAGCTGGGGATGGATGCGTAGAGAGATTAGCCTTTGTTTCAATCCCCTCCCTAGGCAGGGGCTCATGGGGCCATTGTGAATCCCAGATGTCCCCAGCTGACAGTGGGTTCTCCCTGAGGGCTGCGGGCACCCTGGAATTCAGGTGTGCAAAGTCAATACTTGAGAGCTGAGGACAGGGGCCAAGCATGACAGAACAAGAGGACCCCAAAACAAGGAGGTTCGTGGAAGGCTGGTACTGGAAACTGGGGCGAAAGCTAGGGGTGTAAGAGCCAGGAGAGGGGATTGGGAAGAGCTTGTCTGGGAAAATAGCTACAGCAGCCAAGTTTTCATTGTGTAGGACAGTCCCCAGCCCTGCAGCCTGGAGCCCCACGTTGAGGTAGCCACAATCCCCTCACACACATTAAAACTATTCCTGGGGGAACATTAGTCTTCCCATTGAGGGTCAATAGTCTAATCCATGGGAATTCTGGTGACGCAATCGCCACACTCCACTGCAACAGAGTAGCCACCCCTCCTCCCATAGAGATGGAAGGGAAATATTGAGAGTGGAGAATACGTATCAGAGGGAATGGCCTGAAAAAAAAAAAAAAGCAGAAATATTTTCTGTCTCTTTAACACATCCTGCAACCCTTTTTGAGAACTAAAGCCTATATCCCTGCCTTAGGCCAGTGGTTGGGAGGGGCAGGGTAGGTCTTTTGTTATTTGTGCTAAAGGAGATGGCCCAGCCCCTAGCCAGGTAAAGGACCGGATAAAGGGAGGTTCTGGGCGGAGGTCAGGAGATTGTCTTCCCCAGAGATGGGATGATCAGAATCATCAACTGTAATTGAACAGTAATTGCCTAAAGCTGAGAATCCATCCTTTAAAAGCTCTGTATTTCTGCTTATGATTAGGACGATGGCATTTCAGACGCGAGTCTCCATCCTCCTTCTTTGCCAGCAAAGTAATACAATTTCTTTCCTTCTCCCTGAAATACTTGTTCTCGCTCTTCTGATGCAGCCTCAAGGACAAGTGGCTGAGCTTTCAGTAATGCAAACCACGATGGCTTCAACACCGCTGTCAAAACTGGAGCCCTGGGGCTGGCGCTTGTCCTGTGAGCACAGCCCAGTGCACGGGGAAGGTGCTGGCGTCAGCTACTTGTGCTTTCATCCTAGCGGGATCTCCATGCTCATACCTGTTTCCCACCTTCCAGCCTTCCCTGTCCCTCCTGACCTTGAACACATAAACTCCTGCAGGTGGAAACACCCCTCTGGCTTTTCCTGTGACTAAAGGTCTTCACTGCCGCTGCCACTCACCATGCTAGGGACACCTGCCTGGCTCCTCCTCACCCCTGCCTCTTGGATCCTTGCGATTTCACAGGTGGGAAATTTTCTCTGAGTCCTCTCTAAACAGACTTCTGATTAAACTGGAGAAGTAAGGCGATGAACACCAATACAAAGATTTTCATATTTTTATTATAAATAGCCCAAATATTGGGTCCCATTTCCAGTTTAAATGGGTAAGCCATAATATTGATGGTTTGCAACAGATGCAAGATGAATGGAGCTTCTCTACCAGCTAGCAGAACCACTTTTAATGGGGAATATATCGAAGCTATAAATTCCTGCAGACAGGATTGCTATGCAATAGCATAATATATCTTCTATTCAATCTTTTATACATTATGTTTTGTCCTGCATTCCAGTGGATATATTTATGGATCTGAAGCTTTGCTGTGAAGAAGCACCAAGCACCCCCTCTTTCCCTTCTGTAACGTTTCTGCAGCCTCCAGAGACAGCCCTCGCTTGTTCTCGTTATGTATAAAAGAGCTGGAGTATGAACACTTTGTCCTCATGGGTGAGTGTCTTCTCTGGGAAGGAGGCCTTGTGGCCTCAAACTTTTCTGGGATCTCAGTGCCCACTGGGAGCCAGAGATGCCAGGGAAATGAATGGGTGCTCCTAAGTAGAGAAACCGACCACTTGCCCTGTCTCCTGGCACAGCAGTTGGTGGCCTCTGGCTCCAGGCACAATTTTATATCATAGAGAAAGGAAGCAAACATGCTCCTGCCAGTCTACTTTTATGGCAGTGGTGGTGGTTTCTCCCACTGCTGAGTTCAAGACTCAACAGTAGCTCCTGTAAACTAAGTCTCTGACTCACGACCGGCACCTCTGTTAGCCCGGTGGGACCAACATGTGGCCGACAGCATAGCCAGAGGGCAGAGTGGCTACTGCAGGCCAGCAGTCTTTGAGGTAGCTCGACCCTGCCTCTGGGTTTGCCACTCCCAGCTGGGCATTATTTTAAAACCCCGGCTCCTTTATCTGTAAAAATGAGGATAATGGTACTTCCAGCGGTGTGCTGTAAATATTTAATGACCCCATTGTGTTTATTACCTTTGTTGTTAATGTAATCTGTTTAATTGTTAAGTTTATATAATTTTATTTTTAGTAACAGCTTTGTTTAACAACTAGCTCCCCGGACTTCTGAATATTTAACGGTCAGCCCTCCCCAGCCAGCCCCAGCAACCCCCTGTACCCCACAGAGCATGGTGATGAAGGCTCAAACTTGGAGGGCCACCACCCATGCGACTAGCTAAGGCCTGGCGTGGAGGAATCTTTTACTTGGTGACAGTTGTCAACCACAGTAATAATGACAATGACAGAGGAAGAGGGTGAAGTGAATACCGAGAGGTGATTTAGACCCTCTTCAGCACAGAGACCTGATGGAGAAAGACCAGTGACACCTTTCAGGGGCAGAGCTTCACCAGGTGTCTTCGTAACTTGGATTCCACTAACTGCATCAGGAATTCTCCAGACATCACACGCAGCTCTTTTCAGCGCGAGGGTGGGGGATCCGTTCCAAAGCTCCGCTGAAGGGATCCTTCCAGAACTCACCATTCCCTGATCCACAGCTCCCCTCTCTCTGCGGAAAACAACGGGAGCAGACTGTGAGCGGATCTGCACAGCGAGCTTGGGTTCCACCAAGGGAGACCTGGAGTGATTACAGGCTGGATGACAAGGATAAATGAATGGAGCTTTTGCTCCTCCGGTAAAGTGTGGCTCATGTGAACACCTACCTCACAGGGTTGTTGTGAGGATTAATTGAGATAATCCACCTAAAGTGATTAGCCCAACAGTGTTTGCTGTTGCTGCTGTTGTTCCTGTTAGGCCTGAGGAAACCTAATCTAATGGGGTAGGTGTTTGGCAACTGCTTAGAAACAGTGATTAAGTGCCTGACAAGCTTTTATCTTCCCTGCATTGTGAACCCAAGAGATTCCACCCTCCCCTCTTTCTAGACTTCCTATTTTCTTTCCACTGTATTTATAAATAGAAATAAAAGCTCCTTGACCTAGAGATCCACAGTCATGAATTTTCGATGTGGCATTCATGAAAGAGGCATTCCAAGGATGGTTAGCTCACCCTACTGTGGCAGTCAACCAATTCTAGAAGCTTCCAGCTCACCACAAAATCAGAGATGGTATTGTCTGCTCCACCCTTCCCCCCTCCCCTTCTCCTCCCTCTCCCCCTCTTCCTCCTCCTCCCTTCCCGGCTCCTGTGACTGCACAGGACCTGCAGTCGGCAGTCCTGCTCTGACAACAGCTCAGCCACTTGTTGACCAGAGGAGCTGAAGAAGCCACCGCACCGGTCTGGACCTCAGCATCCTCAGGTGTAAATGGGAACGGCAATCTCTAACTCAGCTCGTCTACAAAACCAGGCACTTCCTCGTTTTTTCCATGGGGACACGCTATACTTTGTCTTGGACTATTATTTCTATTTTACTTAGGGGCATTTTATGCCGTTTCTTATCCTACACAAAGGTCTGTTCATTCTTATCCTAATAGCGGTTTTCATTTTCGCATCCACTCATACCCGTGCTCTTTCATTTTCCTCTCCTTTTTGTGCAAAATTCCCTCTGGTCAGTTCTTAAATCCAAACTTATGCATTCTCGGTGGAAGTAAACATCTGACTACTTCATGAGGATTTATAGCATGGTCATTGCCAAGCATTTATGCAGAGAAGTAAGTACCATTTCATACACATTTTTAAAATTCCAAAGGTACAAAATGTGAAAGTGAGTGTCTCTCTCTCCTGACCCAGGTCCACAGTTTCCCTCCCCCAGAGCACCTAGTGTTAGCTGTTTCTTGTGTGTCTTTCTAGAGACATCCTATGCATTTCTAAGCAGGCAGAGTGATAGAGGGATGGATAGACAGATAAATAGATAGAGAAATAGATGAGAGAGAGGTAGGTGAATGGATCAATAGATAGATCAATAGGTGGATAAATTCGTCACTTTTTCTCGCATAAATGGTTGCATACCACTATACCCATTGTGTTGCACTCTTTCATGGAAACACTCCCAGGTCAGTACTTGAAAGCTGCTACATTCCTCTGAGTGGAGACAGATCCTTCAACTGTATGGTGATCCTGATTATTTATAAGTGACATTTGTTATCCACAATGTTTCCTTATTACATGCAACAGCATGTTAAATAACCTGATGCAGACAATATCGTGCACATGCGCAAATGCAGGTGCAGGATAAACTCCTAGAAGTTGAATCAGTGAGCGAAAGGATATGTACATTTAATGTTGATAAAGGGTGTATTCCCACCAGCAATAGTTAGGAATCCCTATTACTCACAACCTGCCCAGTACGTTGCATCATCAAACTTTTTGATTTTTCTCAATATAACAGGTATTATAGCTTTAATTTGTTTTTTTCTTGTCATATGTAAGATTGAACATATTTTAATATTTAGGGGTCATTTGTATAATATTCCTTTTGTATGGATTCTTCATATATCTTCTTCTCTTATTTGCCTTGCACTACTAGGATTTTGCTTTTGCTTTAGGTGTTTAGGCACATATTATACATGTGATATGGTGATGTGTTATCAATACATTCTTCTCTTTATTTTTACTTTATTTATTATATTTATTCCATGAAGAAATTTGTTTTAATTGTATAGCCCAATTTTCCAGTCTTTTTTTTCTAGTCTTTTTCTTTGAATTTAGTGTTAAGCTCTAAAAGACCTTTCCCACTCTGAGATGATTAACAACCACCACAGAAAATTCTCAGGAATTTTTTTGATATCTTTTTGGTACTTCTTGGTTCATTGCAATTTACTTCAAAGCAAGGAGTAATTTAGAAATCAGACTTGTTTTCCAGATAACCACATAGTCGTTCCAACACTATTTGTTGAAGAGTTTAATGCCATTTATTTCAAATGTACCTACAGCAAAAAAGAGAGGCAGCATAGCACAGCAGTTAAGAACATGACTGCAGGGGTTCAAATGTCAGGTCAGCACACAGAGCAAAGTCCCTGTGTGCCTGCTGTCATTGCTATTATTGCACACTGTCTCCCCCGATGCATTTGGTGCTAGTGTTGGACCTTCTACTCTGGTCCATTGATCTTTCCGGTCACATGTCAGTGCCACACTCTTCTAATGATTGCAGCTTTGCAATGTCTTCATGCTTTGTGTTATAATTTTGGTTAATATTAGAACCAGTACCTTTCTCCCATTATAAAAGTATCTGTGGCCATTATATGCTCTAACTGGTTATTTGCATATCATATATATATATGAAGACTTCTGAAATATGAATGGTGTTTTCTCCCAGCCTCCTTACCGAATTCTCTTATAGTTTGTAACTGTTTTAAGTTGATTCACTTGGATTTACAGGTATAAATTCATGCAATCTGTGATTACTAATAACGTTACCTCTTTCTTTCCAGTATTTATACCACTTGTTTCCTTCTCTTATTTAATTACATTGGCAAATACCTCCAATAGTGGACTTGTTTTCTATCTTGATCCTGACTTTAGTATGAATGTTTAGAAGTGATACACCATTATGCATAATCCTGGCTTGAGGATAAAGATAGATACATTCCATCACATTAAGTAAACTTCTGTCTAGTCTACTATATTAACACTTTTATCATGAAATTTGCATTTTAGACTAAATGCTTTTTCATAGTGTTTTTATTTCTATCTGTAAATGCTTTGAGTTATACTCATGACTCCACTCTACAGCTAGGTATTGAGTGTCTGTTGTATACGAGGCATTCTTCTAAGCTTTAGGAATTCAACAGTAAATACATAAAATTGGTCTGTGCCCTCATGAAGCTTCCTTTGTACTCAGGGAGACTTTCAATGCTCGAACAAAGAGATGTGTGATGTGTTCTCAAGTATAATGTCAGTGCAGTTACACTATTAGACTACTTAATATTGCATTACCCTTGCATTCTGGGATGGACTAGGTTTTCATGATTGAAAATATCCAAAAGCTTTTGGATCTTCCTACAATTTTATCGAGGAACCAGAAAGGGAATTTCAGCAAACATCCTTGCAGGCAGTGATTGAAAAAAAAAAATCATTTGTGTGCCCCGTAGGTCAGACAATTCAATAAACTGATTACATAGATTTTTTTTTTCACCGCATTCCATTAGAAATAACAAAAAAACAATCATAATTAGAGAATGGCTAAAAGGTTGTTTCCAAAAGCGTAATTTATATGCAAACAAGGAGAACATGGAGTCACTTGGAGGGAAAGGCTAGAAAAGACAGGATGAGAAACAGCTTCCCAGTCCCTTGCCCCTTCCCTTTGACATGGAACATCCGCACGCTCGATGCCCTGCCTCCCAATCACTCCATGGCAAATTCTTTGTCATCCACCCGCCAGAGAGTCACCTCTGCTGAGCAGCCTGTCCTAATTTCCCCTGTGTTGTCTCTCTAACCTTTTTGGTCCCCGTGGTCCCATGCTTCCATCTCTCTTTACCGTCGTCACTAATGCTTTAGCTCGGACGCCCTTGGTGATGAAAGCAAATGCCCTGTTTCCACGTCCTCGTGCAGCCCTCTCCTCTCCTGACTCGGGGCTCGGCCAGAGGACTTACTTTGGCAAATGTGTGGAACACAGATGTTATGCAAGTAGAGACTTAAAAAGTGTTTGTGCATCGGGGCTGGCATTGTCTTTTGTTCTGTAGAACCCTGAGACGACCACGCGAAGAGTCCCGCCTGTGCTGGAGGCTGAGACGACCATGTGGCTCAGAGACAAGCCACCCGGCTGAGGCTCCTGCAGCAAAAAGCCTGCTGCTGCCACTGCCTGCCCCGGGGGCCAGGCCACTCGACCCCCCAGGCCCCACCAAGCTGCCCGCAGAGACCAGCCAAGCCAACCCAGACGGGAAGAAGCGCCTAGCTGCCCCACAGAGTTGTGAGAAATAACAAATGTCTGTTGTTTTAAGCTACAAAGTTTTGGGGTGGTTTCTTGCACAGCAAAAGGTGACTGCTAGGATACCTGCCCCTGTTACTCCGTTGCCACCGCTTTGTAGGTCAAGATTGTGCCTTAGTCACTGAGCGAAGGGTCTGGCACAGTGCCGAGCACACGTCTGCCTGATGGATATTTTTTAAATCAAAATTCTGGTCTCAGAAGGAGAGACTCTGCACCCTGCCCTGTGCCATATCCGCCAACCTACTTCCACCAGCCACGTTTTGTCCCTGTGGCTGCTACCTTTTCATGGCTGCTTTGTTTAAATGCTGTCCCCATCAGACTGTAAACTGTGAAAGCAAGGACCTCCTTTGTGTTTGCTCACTGCTGTGTCATTCAGCCCCTACCACAGTGATGTGATGGGCCTTTGGCAAGTGTCTGTTGAATAGATGAACCAAGGCAGGTTGGCATTTGCTTTAGCCAATGATGTGGCCTGGTACAGGGGTAGGAATCATCTCTCTCTGCCACACATAACCTCATAGCCCCTGTGCTCTCCACGGCATTGCCAATGGGCATGCGCCCCACTCCCCACAAAGGGGACATGTGTGTGGAGCAGAGAACCAGGTCTGGGAGGTTCTGGGGACATTCTTAGAGGTCATTCAACAGGTCATCTGCTGAACTGGGCAGGTAGTCACATGCACAATGCACAGATGTCCCCAGTGGGTGCTAATTTAGAAAGTCTCCTGGTTGAGGGAACAGCAGTGGCCTAAGAACCCTGACACAGGAGACCTGGCCCTTGATCTGACATGTGACCTATTTCTACTGACCCAACTTCTCTGGGCCACAGGGTCCCCCCGTGCCAGCCTAACTATTTACTATGTTCAAAGGAACATAGTAAATAATATGAAATTGCTTTCAGAAAATAACAGCTAAAGAGACCACCTTCGACTCATAAACAGGCTGCGTTCCACACGGTTATGTTTCAGAAGGTTGTTGGGAAGCGAGTAGTACATTTTCCCACAGAAACCATATTGAAATGATGGTTAGGCTCCCTGGCTCCCACTCAAAAGCCTATTTAAACCATAATGCAGCTGAAATAACATATATTTGCAAAGAAAAATGACAGGAAAAATACTGTTGCAATACTGGTAATTAAAACAGAAAAAAAATAATACCGCGGAATAAGGAGCGGTGTGTCTGATTCATTTTAAATGCTGGTGCTTGAAGAAAAGTGGATTTAATTAGAAAAGGAGAAGGTGGTGGGAGGTTTTGTGGAGACCTAAAGGCATCTTTCAGTTAGAACTTCCGATGCCCAAATGTGGCCACTGTTTTCCCCTAAATTGTAGAGTTGCCCCATTCTCAATTCTGCATCCTAGGTGTGCACCTTCTGCTATCATTTAGCATATATTTGGAGTCACAACTGAAATGAGAAAAAAGGGAGAGAAGATTCATCTGGCTGAGAGCTGAAAGAGAAGAAAGGCAGACGAAGGAAGAGATGACTAAGCCTGGGAGCAGCTAAGCAACATTTTTGAGGCTTAGTGTGCACATCACTAGGTGATTTTTCTATGTCTACTCACTTTTTTCCCTACCCCAACCTGCGGAAAAAAAAAAAATCCCATTTTACAACTGAAATGCTGAGATTGGAAGGGAAAGTGATTTTGCCAACAGATTTGGTGATGGAGCCAGAGGTCAGTCTTAGGGCAGCTTGACTCTAAAGCCATGTTCTTTACTCTTCACTTGGCTGTGGAGATGGGGGACAGAGGGGAAGGGAAGTGCTGTTTCTATGGGGATGGTGAGGAGGCCACCAAAGCTCCCTACAAGGTGTCAGGGCCACCATCCCACAGGACACCTGGTTGTCAACCAGGGCAAGGGGTTGAGGAGGCTGCAGCCTTGGGTGAGGACGAAAAATGTGCAGATGACCATCTGAGACATATCAGGTGTTGAAAGCAGGGCTCATGACTCCAAGATGAGCTGATACAAATGCACGGTACTTATCTTAGTCCATTAGAGCTGCCCTAACAAAATGCACTGTGTGTCTTCTAAACAACAGAACTATATTGCTTACAGTTCTGGGGGCTGGGAAGTCCAAGATCAAGGCACCGCTAGATTTGGTATCTGGTGAGAACTTGCTCCTCCAGTTCACAGATGGTGCCTTCTCACTGTGTCCTCAACATGGGAAGGGGCAAACAAGCTGCCGGGGGCCACTCTTATAAGGGCACTAATCCCATTTATGAGGGATCCGTACCCACAACCTGGGCATCTCCTAAAGGCCCTGCCTCTTAATACCATCCCCTTGGGGGGCAGGATTTCAACATATGAATTTTGGGAGGACATAAACATTCAGCCATAGCAGCACTATTAGCCAAATGGATACAGTCTCTACCTGTAAGAAACTGAAGCCCAAAATGAATGACCCACAATGAGATTAAATTCCTAAAGGGATGGGGAAGAGAACGATCTCAAAACAAAGCACAAAAAGCTAAAGGAGAGAAGTTAATAAATAAATAAAGTGAAATTAATCACAGAATATGTGCTGAGTGGAAAATGCACCTTGCAAGGAAGACACTTTCTCCTCGGGTAAACAACTGGGGAGAGTGCGCAGGGAAGAAGAGAAACTTCGCAAATTATCATTTTCTTTCATGTTGATCAACCCAGGGGTTCTCGCTCATAAAATTAAAGGAAATAAAATTAAACTGTAACCAGCTCCCTTGGGCTCCTCGGAAGTGCTCACACGACACGGAGGGGGCCGTGGGGACGGAAGCACATTAAGCTCCTTCCATTATATTGCTGCACTTCCACACCTAGATTTTGATGCTGAGTTACAGGATCAGCAAGAATAGCAACATCTCCCAGACACAGGGGTGCCCGTTGCCTCAGAACCACCCACCTTGACCCCGGGCACCACCTCAGAGATGAGGGCAGCTCTCACTTCCTTCCGTGGCCACATCCCTTCCACTCAGCCCGTCAAGCATGCACATTGCCTATTTGCTCTGTGTCAGTGGCACAAAAATGCCACTGGGTATGCAGATGTCCCAGGCATGGTGTCTACCCTCAAGGAATCTGTGACCCAGTTGCAGAGAAAAGGCCAACATGGGGAACACCCAGAGAACAATTTTAAGACGAATTCTGTGTGCTTGCCACTGAACTCTACAACCTGCATCACTCTCCTTCTCCTCTTTCCCCAATTTCCTTGGATTTTCATGGAGAGCCCCATATTTCCAAGGCATTGTGTCAATCTCTGACCTATGGATTTCCTATCTGGAATCGATGTCAAAAATGGAGATCATAATTAAACCTAGCTCTTAACTTGGCAAGTTAATTGTGTTAAGTAGATCATTTATTTGTTTTAAAAAGTGATTTATCAAATGTAAATATTATCTGTTATCATTGCTGGGTCAAAGGTGATGTGAAAAGTGGAGCAGAAATGGGGCTGTTTGGCCATTTCTGGCATTTGCGCTTAACACCAAGTTAGGTATACACTCTGAGGGAGAAACCTTTGACCAAACAACTAGAAAATGAGCATGAGCCTCTGACAAGTCAGTGTCACTCTTCTCTCTTAAATAGCACTGGCTCTTCTAGGTCTGGAATGGAAGGTAATACCTGCTTTCTTTTGCTATTTTTCTTCCTTATGCTTTTATCACTCTTTGTCTCTCTCTTTCTCTCTCCACTGCCCCCTATAAGTGTAAACGTGTGATTGACTGGGAAATACAGACCAGAGAAAAAGGAGGAAGCATGGTTTTAGCGGAGCAAATAGAGATTGATTATCCAGGACCCACTAACTGCCAAGCACTGAAGGAAGCATTTTACAAGCGTCATCGAACTGAATTCTCCTCTGCTCATTTGACATTATTTCCCCCCATGTATGGAAGAAGAAATCCAGCCTCTGAAACCCCAAGTGACCTGCCCTGCACCACACAACTGGTAGGTGGCAGGAATGAGATCGGAAGCAAATCTGTTTGCCTTCAAAGCCCATGCTCTTGTTCAACCCAAACTTCCCTCCGAGCCCTTGCTTCGATTGGCAGGTCAGAGCTCTCTGCGTAAGAGTCTCTGGCTATTCTACTTGAGTGTCTCCTCTCTCACTCAGAGAGAAGAGGTGTGTGTGTTGAGGGGATAGATTTATTATGGGAATTGGCTCACGTGATTATGGAGACTGAGAAGTCTTTCAAACGTCTTACGCTCTCCGTAAGCTAGAGAACCAAGAAAGCCAGTGGTGCAACTTAGTCCAAGTCCAAAGGCATGAGAACCAGGAGTTCCAATGTCCACATCTAAGAGCAGGAGAAGATAAACGTCTCAGCTCAACTAGAGAGAGGGGATTTGCCCTTCCTCTGCTTTTAGTTCTATTCAAGACTTCAGATGATTGGACGATGCCCACCCACATGGGTGAGGAGGGGGATCTTTTTGACTCAGTTTACCAATTAAAATGCTCATCTCTTCCTGAAACACCCTCACTGACACACCCAGAAATCATGTTTTACCTGCTAGCTGGGAATCCCTTGGATCAGTCAAGTTGACACAAAAAATTAACCACGACAAGTCCCAAGCTCAGGATGTCTCACCAAAACAATATTCAGGGGTATCAGCTGCTCCACACAGAAAGAAATCAAATTTAAGCTTCTGTGGTCCTGGGGCTGAGTGGCAGAGAGGGATGGTTCTCTCTCCCACATCTGTCTCAGCCTGTCTGTACACCAAAGCACAGTTGGAAGTCCTTTGGGGCCCCATGACATCCTTCTTCCCAACCTGTGATTCTCAAGTCTCCAAGACTGCTCCCATGCAAGAATGCCTCCTCGCCTCCCAGACGCCTGATTCTTAAGGACATCGGTCATTAAAGATGATGGCTTTTGGAGATCCTCTAGTCCAGAGGGTCTTAGACATGGCCAAGCATGCCCAGCCCCTGGGGAGTTCTTAAAATAGGTAAAGGCTACATAGGGCTCCATCTCTCGTTCTTAGACAGTAGATTTGAAGTTTAGAAAATTTTCTTTTCAAAGCCTCCTGAGTAATTCTGATGATCAACCCAATGCAGGCACCGTTATGGGTTCAATTGTGTCCCCCCAAAATTCGTATGTTGAAGTCCTAATCCCCAGGATGTCAAAATGTGACTGTATTTACAGATACGGTCCTTAAAGAGGTAATTAAGTTAAACTGAGGTTATTCTGGTGGGCCCTAATCCAATATGACTTGTCCTTACAAGAAGAGAAAGTTAGGACACACACAGGTAGAGAAGAAAGACCACGTGAAAACAAAGAGGAGAAGACAGCCAGCTACCAGCCAAGGAGAGGGGCCTGGGGAGAAACTAACCTTGCTGACACCTCAAATTTGAACTCCCAGAACTCCAGAACTCCAGAAATAAATTTCTATTGTTTAAGGCACCAGACCTGTGGTATTTCGTTACAGCAGCCCTGATGAACTAACGCAGGAACTTCAAAGATAATCCAACCTTCTCGTGGTAAAGATGAGGAAACTGAGGTCTAAGGAGGTCAGGTGATTTACCTAAGGTCACTGAGCGAGTTAGTGGTGGGGCTGAGGCTCATGACGGGGTGTGCTGACCTTCTGGGACCCTGTATTGATGCTAGAGCCCAGAACCCTTCCCTGAGGACTGGTGGTGTCATACTGTGACCTCACTTCTGGGAGCTTCCATGGCGCTAACCTTAGGCAGCCTCTGTTCTGCACGGGACAGGGTCATGTTTGCATTGATAATCATCTGGCCTTCCCTTGAGCGATGCCACTAAGGTATTTGGAAGGTGCTGGACTCAAGGTACAAGTGTTTCAAAAAGTAACAACACATGGATTGACCTGAAAATGGTAGGTGGGAGGGATAAGGCGATGGAGAATCTGTCTTCCTCCACAGAGACTTTGAAAAGGAGTGTGAGAGCCACTGAGTCCTGTGGTCTGACCCGGTATTCACTGTAGAATTGGTACTCACTGTACTCAGAAGGGGCTACTTTCCATATCCTTCCTTTGGAAAAGTCATTCTCCAATCAGAGAACACAGTCCCAATTCTGTCACTAATTTTCCCTGTGATCTTGAGCTCATCACTTAGATTACTCAGGCACTCATTTCCTCATATGTAGAATGGGGGAGAAAAATAAATGCCTGCCTTACCTATTTCATAGACATACAGTGAATATCAAATGAGATAATGTACAAGAAAGCACTTGGAAAAATATAAAAATGTTATTGAAATATGAAATGTGACAAATCCTTCATCCTCAAAAAATATGCGTGGATCAGAATGAATTTCTGTCTGGAGGAGGCAGCCACAATCACAATAGAAATGTGAGATCTGATTGATAGGCAGGCTACATGAGTGGCTTTCAAATTTGGGGAGGGAATTTTGGTGCATAATGTAAAGAACATAAGACTAGAAGGCTGAGGATGAGGTTCCGTACCCAGCCCCATCAGGAACAACCTGTGCGATCTTATACAAGGCTCGAACTTCTCCAAGGCTATGTCTCCTCATGCCAAAGACGAAAATAGTAATGCCCACGTCATCTTCCAAAGAAGCTTATTGTAAAAGTCCAGTGAGATTATATATAAATCAGAGTGCTATGCAAACAGATAATATACCTAACTTTAAAAGACTAACATGCGAAATAAACCAGATTACAAACTGAGTAGGACAGAACAGAGATGTTAGGGAGAAATGGCAGGTAAGAAAGATTCCAGCTGGAGGAGCTCCAAGTTTAGCCAAGGGGTGTTCTGACTAGAAAGTCAGTTAGAGAGTATCAGAAAGAACTTGAAAGTAGGGAATTACCCAGGTAAGCAGAAGCAGACCAACCAATGGAGAAAATATAAATTCAGAGAAGTGTCTGCAAGGAACGATTGTGTGACTTTAAGAATTATATTACCAGGAGGTTGAGTGGAGCAAAGCTAAGCCTTTTTATAAGTGTGATTCCTGAAGAAAACATGCAGTAAGGTCTATATTTCCTTAGTAAACAGAGCAACTGTGAAGAAGAGCTGTAGCTTACACCATGGATAGATGCTGAAAACCTTGACGTGAGACAGAAACTGAAAATCTCATCAGTTCTTTCCCTTGTGTCAAACTGAATTGGGCAATGAGCCTCTGTATTTGTAAATTGGCCACCTATCCATACAGTTCATCTCTTGATGGCTCCAAACATTCTTGTCACATGGTTTTGATAACCAGCTATTTAAACGTGTGGCACTCTGAACATATTAAGTAAGGGGGAGAAATTAGCAGGAACAGGGGTATGCTTTGCACCTAGTAGGCATTTATTAAATGCTCAACTGTCAGAACAACTCTGAAAATCTTAAAAGTAGAAACCTGTAAGGTTCATCAATAAGGAAATTGAAGCTCATAATTGATAAAAGACAATGTTTAAACCAAGGATCAGGCTCAGCTTAGATTTAAAAAGCCCTGGAAAATGGTAGCATCTCATGATAGAGTTTCATTTCTCTTTTAAGTATAAGAAATCCAGAGGTAGCATTCAGGGCGTATCATGAGAGATCTATAGTCATCAGAGACCGAGCTCCTTCTAGCTTTCTTCCACTATCTCTAAGATGTGGTCCTCATCTTCACGGTTCTAGAAAACTGCCAGAGCTCCAGTCATCACCTTTATGATCCAAGGAGCCAAGTGGAAAAGAGGAAGAAGCGAGACCCTGCCCCTCTTTGGAAGAGGCTCCTTGGAAGCCCCATTCCAGACTTCTCCGCTTACAGCTCATTGGCTAGAACTGAAACACACACAGCCTTACTTAGTCACACGGGATTCTGGGAAATGTGGTCTTGTATCTGGGAAACAATGTGTCCAGTTGAAAACTGGGCTTTGTTACTCTACAAGGGAAAATATGACTATTAAGAAGAAACCCGGAGTCTCTACCACGCCACAGCTTACTAATTCCAAAGTCTATGTTCTTTGTCAGTAGCAGAAAATCCCTAAAAGTCATCTGTTTGAGGACTTCCCACACATATTTGGACACATGTGGTGTCAGCTCAATCTAGTCCTGCTGCTAAATGGGAAAATAAAAGCAACATATTTTTGTCGCTGTTCCTATTGCTGTTATTCAGGCGACAATTGGGCTCCGTGAACAAAGGGTGCAGTGCACATTGAAGAGAAACCCAGGAAGTTTCCCTGTGTCTGCTCTACTAAGAGATGAATTTTATGTATTGTCATGAAAATTATGGACAGAATGTTTCCGATATAAATGTAATTTGCATGGAGAAATACCAAGACTGGAAAAAGAATGGCTGAAATCTGAGTTAAATTGTATTCCATCCATTGGCCTTTGATCTTGCTGAACTGAACATTTCAAAAAGGAAACAGCAGAGACAAATTTTACAGCGTCGTGAAAACAGCTCTAGCTATATTTTACAACTGTAAATGATCATGAGGAAGTACCACGATTGCAACAAAGCACCTTATAATCACATATGCAGCTGACATTCGGGAAACTGGGGTGAGCAAACCAAATGCCTGTTGTGTTCACGCACTGCATCATTTGCAAAGCTGTGGCAGCCAGTGAGGTCTGGGCTGGCTGTGTCCTTGTCCAGCCCGGAGCTCACTGCATCCCTCAGCACGGTTCCAGAAGCTTCTCTTGGCCTAGTTCTGTGCCATTCTAAGCCAGCCTAGAGGAAGTCTTTCTGGAGTGTAGACAGGGAACCAGAAAACTGGGGAGGGTCCCAACCTTAGCTGTGCCCCAAACCCAGTCACCCTGTGCATGTCACTTCCCTTGCCTGGACCTCAATGTCCTCATGCATAAAATAAGCTCACAGACCAGTTAACCAGGGACCCTTTCAGCTTCATATTTCATGAACACTGAAGCGATGACAGTGGGAATTTTTGAGGAACGGAAGCAGTGAAACGGGAGAAGCAGGAAGTGACTAAATCATTCTAGTTCTTTTTAAAAAATTTTTCCCATCAAACAGGCGAATTTGTTTGAGAATTCTCATCCAATATTCCATTTAATCCCACAAGAACAGCCAGGCATCGACTGCTGTTTGAATCAGCCACACTTGGAGCCCTGGGTGGGAAGACTTATGCCACCCTGGAAGATGCAGAAGGTATCAAAACACAGGCATAGTGTTGTGAGCCTGTTAAGAGCCTGGAATCTTGACTCAGACAGACCTGAGTTCAAGTTCCAGATCAGCTGCTTCCTGTCTGTGGTCCCTGGGCAGGTTTCCTAAGCTTTCCGCCTCTTAATTTCCAGGTCTCCAAAGGGGAAACATTTAATAATAATAGTCCCTATCACAGAATTGTTAGAGTGAATAACAAAATACATATAAAGCTCCTAGCACAGTGTCTGACACGTGCTAGACATTGAAAAATTATTAGCTATTATTAGAAACCTTTACAATATGTAGCAACAGAACAAATCCTGTTCCCTGGGAATTTGGAGTTAGTGAGCCTGTTTAAGTCTATGCCTTAAACCTCAGGTGATCCAAATGCATTAAAATGTTTTATCCCCAGTCTAGTAGGAAGTTGTCCCCTGTTCCACCAAATAATTGAAAACCCGGAACAGAAGCAGTGTGTGGGTGCAGGGGAGGGGAGTGGGTGTGTGTAATTCAGTGAAAGAGGCAAAAGAAAGGAATGCTGTTCTCTAAGAAAAGGAAGAGAGGGCAGCTTTCCAACCACAGTAGGTATGACCTTGTCTCCTATCTTTCCAGGATTTTCTGTTTCCTTGCACTTACAGCTACATCCTGGAGGAACCAGCTACCTACAGACGTTACCTGGACACATAACATAAAGCTCATCTTAATCAATGGGAGTGACACTGCTGAAAATCTGGTGATTTTCATCTGGAGCTGACAACACAGTAATTTATATTCCACACAGCGTAACCAAAGAGCTTGTTATGCAAACACAGGCCACTGATTTGACAAATCTCCTGGAAACAGAATTAATGTCTGTATTCTGTGCAAAGATGTAATTTATTTTAATATTTTAAAGAGATAACATATATCTATCTATCTCTATATATTCAGAGAGTGAGATATACACACATGGAGAGATGCGTATATTTAAATAGAGCCGAGCCAGGGGGCTGGGGCTGGCGTGTTGCTGCATTCAGAGGTCTAAGAACTACAATAGAAATGGCATTTCTGATTACTGCCAGCATCTTTCATTGGGTGTATTTCTTTTTCTATTCCTGGTGATAATATAAATATTATTCTTTTGTGAAAATGCGTTATTTATGGTGTCAGAGCGAGGAATGCATTCCGTGGTAATTGAGGTTTTTTTGACGGAGAGCAAGTTGAGCTCTACCCAACTAGAGGAAAAGTTTTAATTGGGTGGAAGTCTCCACTGGGTATTTCCGGGCCATCCTATTTTCTTTTCTTAAAGAGAAAGTGTTTGTTCCAGGAAAGATCAGTGCCGGCTGGTTACAAAAGATCAGCTCTGAGGGTTGGGGGTGAGTATGATCCTGACACCCCACCAAAGCATGAGACCAACCGAGTTTGGGGCGCAGTTCAAGAGGGAAGCATTTTAATAATTGCCCTTGGAAAAAGTTATCACCCCTCTTTTGGGAATGGGGCGCTCTAGATGCTGGTGTCCTAAGCTTGGATGGGTATTGGACTTTGGAAGAAGACCAATGCACTGTTCTTCTCCAATGGGAAAAGAGAAAAGAAGCACCTTCCCACCCAATCCTTGCAGCACTGTCCCCTCTTTATACTCACCTCCCACTTCAGTTTCAAAACCCGGATTTAAGGAATTCAGACCACTCTATCCTTTGTCCTGATCACTCCCTCCTCCCTAGCCTGAACCCCCTTGTGGAGCAACCTAATCAAACCTGCCGCATCTGGTGTGGATGCTTAGCTAAGGGGCCTAAGCAAGAAATCAATGTTCCATGGCCCAAGGGATGCATTTTGCTGTTTCTCCGTTAATGTCATGTCAGGAATGTCACCAGGAAGCCAGGCTGCTTAAGAGAGCGTCAGTTCACATTTGGAGAAGCCCCTGACAGCACCCAGGTAGGAGCTCGGAGGACAGTCCCAAATAGAGGGAGGTGCCGGAGTGGACAAAGGGCCTCCTGAGCTCCCCCGGGTTCTGCTGGAAGGAGAAGCCAAAGAGAGGGGAGCCAGGGGCTGGCCCTCCCCCATGGCGGGAGTGGGCGGTGGAGCCCCCCAGCAGAGACCCCATGTGTACCCCATGTGTAACCCCAGGGGCTAGCCATGCCATGTCAGATCCACCCTGCCCCACCCCCATTCTGTCCAGGTGTTCTGGGAAACAGGTAAACCTCTGGAAAAGAAGACAGGTTTTTCCTGACCATGAGGTGCCCTGGGGTGACCAAACCTCAGAGAGCAGCCTTGAGGCCAAGCTCCGTCTGTCCCGTTCCTCCACCTGCTGCCCTGCAGGCTGACCGGGATCATCACGCACTCCCTGCCCCTGCTTGCCCAGTGCTTGCACCCTGCCTCTCAGCCTCTCACCCAGCCTTGCACCCTGCCTCTCAGCCAGCCCCTCAGCCTCTCACTGCTGACTGACCTCTGACCCCTCGTAGAGCTCTGGCCCCCACTAGCCACACTGGCAGACACGTCCACATCCCAGAATTCAGACCTGGATTTAACTGACAGTTCTGCAGCAGCTGCTGACCTGCGACAGTGCACCGGGTACTCTGTGCCTTAACCAATGAATCACAAGGCCTGGCTTTCAGGCCTGGTTCTGCTGGCTGTTGTGACCTTAAGCGGGTCAGTTATTAGCCGCCCAGGGCAAATGTCATCTCCTCATTTAAGCTTTTGCAGATAAGGCAATATTCGACGTTCTTTCGTCTCCGCTCCTTCAACACTCATGACTTCCAGACATCAGCAATGCCTCCTACCACTGCCACCTGCCTCTTCATCCACCTCTCCATCCTCTTTGAGCTCCTTAGGAGCAGTGGTGGGTCAGTTTAGAGCTGTGAACTCAACACCAAGCCCAGCACTTACCTGGCTGTGGTTGACACTTAGCAAGCGCTGGTGGAACGCATGAATGAACTCAAGGAAGAAAGCAGAGAGAGATGGCCACTCCATCTGGCTTTTTGCTGGCTTCTTTTTAAATCCCCTAGGCATGCTAGGATGGGGAGGGAGGTATAGATGCAGAAATGGCCAAACTTGGGTTTTGAGCTAAGTGTTCGTGTTTCCAATTCACGGCTCATGGAGGAAATTTGAGAGCTTAGCTGAATATACCAAACATCCCCTACACTATAGCAAACCAGGGATGAATAGCATTTTAGACAAAGTATAGAGCCTGAATCTAAAATGACTCAAACCAAGTCACTTAAAACCACGCAGAAATGATCACTCCCTAGAGCATCCTCCCGCTAAGGGATGCCTGTGATGACAGCAGCCCCCAGCTTCCTCTCTCTGGGGGTGGTCATCCATTACACTGCACAGAGAATAAGCCTAATTTGCATGGTTGTGGTTGTTCAAATGCTCGGTCAGGATTGTAGGAGGGCCCAGCCAGGCCTGTGGGGTCTTTCCTTACTAGGTCAGCAGCATCCCAGGTCCCAGTGGCTGGAAGGTAGCTGTCTCCTTTTTGCATGAGAAAACCTGCAAAGACCAACTCTGGATTGCACTGAGGGTAGGATAAATAAACAAATGGATCTCTGCCCCCTGCGAGGAGTCACTCTATTTCAGCAGCATTTGCATTTTCCACTGGAACAGTCTGGAAGGCTCCCCCGTGTTCACAAAACCATGCAGCAACAGAAGAAGTGGACTTTTTGTTCAAAGGGGTTTTCTTCTTTCCTGCCCCACTGCCCTGTACCTCACCCGGTCCCAGAGACATCAGAAATTCTCCCAAACCTTTCTGGACTACACTAGAGCTGTAAATCTCACATGTCGGGGGTTTGACGGTAGAGACATTTGCCCGGAATAGAAGCAGGGCTCCAAATTGGACCCGCAAGGTGCGTTGCCAAGGGGGAGGGCACGGGAGGTGAGTGAGAGCCAAAACTAAACACATCTTTGCTACAGGGATGAGCAGAGGAGATTTTTCTCAAAGCAACAAGGAAAGAAAAAAAAAAATCCCTTCAGGTTGAAAAGATGAAGGTGGAATTTGCCATGCAAGAGGGCTTCTAATAGACAGTTTTTATCTTGACAGTGGTGTCCTCTTCACATATATTTACTTTCTAATTACCCAGGACTGTGTAATTAACCTGTCACCAGACAGTGCTTGCCACACTAATGAATGGATAAGAATTCCGAGTATTATTAACCAGCCCCGTGGAGGTAAGGTGATCCTTGCTCTGATGACTCAGTTGACATGTTTCCCTTGCATAGCTCTTTCTCCCTCACCCCTGTTTCTCTACTGGGGCATCAGCCCAAAGGAAATTCCTTTTTGATATGAAGGTGTCTTAGGGCTGCCGCTCACGCTGGAGAATGTTAGATGCCTTGAGTGGGGCAGGCCGTGACACGAGGAGGGTGACGGAATCAGTGTTCGACATGCAGGGCTTTCCCCCAGGACTTCGGCCTCTGACTGAGGATGACAGAGAGCAGGATGAGTGTGGCAGGAGAGGGGACGGTGGGAGCTAGAACTGGGGCGTGATTCTCCCAGGGGTACAGGAGTCAGAGCAACGAAACCAGCCCAGCCAGACACTGGAGCCCTGTGGTGGGTGTATATTAACCGCATCTTTTATTTACTGTACTTTAACACTTGACATCTAGAACCTCGTGGACCCTGGAGGGACTGCCGTTCCTGGAGGCGATATTAGTGAATAACTCACCCAGGAGCATGCCTTTCACATGCAAACCAACCAATCCAGAGCACCAAGCGCCACCTCCTTTATCATCCTATTGACTTGCGTGTTAGTACCTCAAATATAAGTGTTCAATTCCTACAATTGAGTTCAACAAGCAATTTCTAACTTTGCCCCATCGAGTTGTTTTCATCTGATTTTTTTCACTTTCTAGAAATCAAAAGGGAGAAGGGAGAGGGGCGTGTGGAGAGCTGCAATATCGGATATAGGTGATATTAGGGATGCTGTGTTAGGTTTCTGCTCCCAGACACTGGAATGTCCACTCTATGGGACTAGAGCCAGGGAAAGGGGCTTCCTGCTTCTTTGCCCAATCTGTGAGAAAGATCTCTCCAGGCGGACTATCTTGGCAGGGGTTTGACCTTCCCTTTTAAGAGGAAGTTTGGTAAAAGCAGGAGGCAGAGCTGGGAGGGGCCCAAGAGTGAAGAAGCTGCCCTTGTCACCCAATGGGCTCGTGTAGACCCCACTGCGGCCCTCTCCCGGGGACCCTGGGCCTCGTCATCCCTCCAGCTGTCCTCTCGACACTGCAGGTGGCCTTTCTGTCTTCCCATGTGAAGACACAGTGCTGTCCACATTATTCGATTTCTGCTCAGTATCAGTGAAGAGCCCCAAGTCTCCAGCAAAAGCCCAGATTCGTGACTGCAAGCTGCCTGCACCTGCTCCTGACCTGGAGTAACCATTCACTCCCCTGGAATGCATCCCATAATCTCCACCCCATCCCATCTGCACTGTCCCCATAAACACCGGCCAGACTGTGACGGAGGGACTAAGTCCGCAAGAAGCCTTTTCTTCTCTTTCTCTCTCCAGGTTGTTCTTTTCCCATTTATTGCTTCCCTCTGGAGTCAGACAGCCCTGGCTTGGAAGCCACAGCCCCCCATGTCCCTGCTGGGCCAGTCACTAAAGCTCTCTGAGTGTGATCTGCAGAGCTGAGGTGGTCACAGCCGCGTCACCTCGTGCACAGGGCGGGAGGGAATGAGACGTGCCTGCAGTGCCTGCCACCGTGCTTGGCCCGCAGGAGGTCGTCAGTAAACACCACCCTTTTCCCCAACCTCATCCTCCAACCTTCTCCTCCTACGTTTTTTAAAACACAGGGCTCTCCTTTAAATTCAGTCCCTGCGATGATCTCTGTGTAATACCTCCAAGGCCGCTGCCTCAGGTTTGTGTCGCCAATGCCCCCAAAGAGGGGCCAAGGCCAAAGACAGCTAAAGCTCCGGCCTCTTTGTTTCTGTTTTGGAAACATCTCTGGCCTTGAGGGACCAGCCGGGGGTTGGGTGGTGCACTGGGAAGGTGAGAGAGGAGCCAGGCTCAGTCCTGCAGAGATCAGCCCATAGAAATCAGGGTGCACAGAGCGTGTCACAGATCAGAGGGAAAAACCCCAACAAAGGATTGAGGAAAAGGCTGGCTGCTGCCTCTGGGGACATACTGCCAACAGTCAGCTGCTGCTCCGCGGTTCCTGGGCCCCTGGAGGCTGCCCTGGCTCCTGGGCCCTGAGACGTCAGGAAGGAGGTGTCGGCACTGCCCTAGCTAGAGGCCTGCCCTGGCACAGCTGTGCACCAGGCCAGGCCCTGGAGCCCTCAGTGGCTTTCTCCACCTCTGTCCTCAGCAGGTGTGCACTTCACCCACTGTCCCTTGTAGCTGATCTAACCCAGCACTGCCACCCTCGCCGTCAGCACCACCTCAGCCCCACACGGGCCAGCTGCCCCCGGCAGCAGCCAGCTTCCCCTCTGAGGGCTCCCCCTGTCTGTCCCTCCTTCTGTTCCCTGCCACCAGACTCCCTCTCTCCTAAATCCAAATCCCTCTCCACTAGGTGTCACATCTGAGAGAGGCCTGATAAATTAATCCCCACCAAAATGTCCTGGCTCAACTGACAGCAGCTTAATGTGCTTTTAGCTTAATGCAGTTTGGACCCTCCCCAGGGAGCCTGCGTGTTATCCGGGGGTTCCTGAAGACAGGGCGGGAGGGTCCTCAAAGGCGGAAATGACGCAGCCCCGCGGGCAGTGAGGCAGGCAGGAGACAAGCTTGAGAGAATGGGGGGTGTCCTGGGTCAGCCCCGCTAAGCCAGTGACCCATTTCTGAGCGTCCTGGGCACACCTCAGTCGTGCAGGGAAGCACCAAGACACTGGGGGGAGGAGAGGCTGGAAAGCAATAGTAGTGTTTTCTTTCATATTTAGCATTTGTTTATATGGTGGACCAGAGGTGGACAATACACAGGCTTCATATGAAAGATGAAAAGGAAGCCAATTCCCAGGACCCTCTCCCCAGTGACCACAAGATGCGCCCTCCCCAGAACAAAGAACCACATCATGTCCTATGAGAGATGTGTGACGTCATTTCCATCTCCCCTGTGCCCCACACCCAAGCCCAGTTGCAACTGGCACCCACAGCTGGACGGGCTGCCCTTCCCCAGATGGGGGTGCCCAGGGCTAGTCATGCACAGGTGCATGTGCCATGGTTGGGGAAGGAGCAGCTCCCAGGGTCATTGCAGGGGTGTGGAGGGAAGGGGAGTGGCAGGAGGGCAAAGAGCCCAGACTTCAGGCAGAAAGGAGAAGCTAATGAGCAGATCAGAGCTGGCAGGGCTGGGCAGTGGGCATTCATTTGCCATCACACTCATCACCAAGAGCCCTCTCCATGCATGATCTGCTTGCATCCACATTATCGTCTCCTTTGAGAACAGCTCCAAGCGTCTCCTATTTTCCAGGGCAGCCTCAACTTCAAATAAGAGGTCCATTATCCCTCCATGACATGATCAAGTATTAGCTGGTCAGATGGTATGATGTGTCCTAATTCTTGGCTCAGAAAATAGACTCAGTGAACCTCGCTAGCCATATGGTGGACTTGTCCCTCTGGCAGGACACAGGATCTCTAAGGAAGGACCCAGAAGTCCTTTCTTCATGCATTTTCCACCAGCCTTTTCCTCCCCAACCACATTTCTCAGAGGACACAAACCCCAGCACCTGAATATGCCCACCCTGAGCAGGATGAGGTGCACCAGTTCAAGATCCCCATTCTTCTCAGATCTGAATAGATGCTCCTTCTCCTCCCAGGCATCACTCACCTCCTGGGCTTCTCCTGTGACTCATGCTAAGGAAAGCCCTTCCCACTGAGCTGCCTCTCTGTTGCAAGCTCCTAGCTTCTTGCCCAAGCTCATTAGATTCAACCCAAGTCCACATTCTCTGTTGCACCTTCCCTCCCTGTTTCCCCGGCAGGCGGATCAGAGGTGACCTTTAAATGTCGCGTGCAAATGCCAGCTGATGCTAACTGGCTCCAAACTGCTGCACAGGCGCAGTGTTCCCGAAATCCAGCTGTATGGTAGAGCTCAGTCACAGGAGTGGGGAGGCTGGCTTTCTGGGGACAGGTCTGTGCCTGAAGCAGGGACTTGGCACTGCACTCAGCCAGAAAACCTGTCACCCATGGCCAAATTCTTGCTGTGCTGGGAGGGTGACGTCTATTATTAAATGTTAGAGTGGAGTAGTCCTTGGAGACCATCACCCTTTAAGGCTCCTGGAAGGAAACCGAGGTCTCAAGCAAAAATACCATTTTGAGAACCTAATATCTGCCAGGAACTCTGATAGGCACTTCTCCAACTCTGATATAGGGTTTTCTTTAACTGAATGAATGAACCAATGAATAATGGGTTGTCTTGGGTAATTCCCACAACAGCTTTGTAAGGTAGGCACCATTCCTATGTTAAAGATAAAGAAATGCATGCTCTGAGAAAGTTGATTGAGTTGTCTAAAGTCTACAGCTAATAAGAAATGAAGCCGGGATTCCAGTCTAGGGTTTCGAGACTCTAGAACAATTTCCAGTGGTCCCTCCTGCACCCTGTACTCTCCCATCATGTCATCAGGAGTAGTTCTGAAGCTTTCCTTTGCCCCAGGCCTCCTTATGGTTTTCCTGAGTCTCTGGTTTAGTTCAGCCATTATTTATTTGTCAGTTGGCATCCTCCTGTTCTACTGCCTGAGGGCTTCATTTCCCACTACCCAGCTTCTGTGTGTTTATCACAACAAATTGCCTGCAGGAAGAAGAGGAGGGAAGAGTAAGGGTGAGACCTTCACTCAAGAGACATCCATTGCTAGACTTGGATGACCAAGAGCTGTGGAGGATGTTGCATTTTGCCTCTTGCTGTCCTAGAAAGGGGAGGCCAAGACCCAGCAAGGGGACCCTAAAGAAGGCTCTGCAAGCGTGATAGAGGGAAAAGCACTGAGGGCTGGGGGATAGCTCTGCACCCCAGAAACAAGATCCCTGGGCCAGATTCCAGAGTTGCCCTGGCTGAATACAACTCGGTGTCCTTTCCTAAGTTTCTTATTAACTCAGCGAGGACCACTGGGACCCTCCATGGTCACCAGGCAACTTGTGCATAGGTACGAGAGAATTCCCAAACAGCACAAGCAGAAGCAGTACTTGGCTGATGACACACCCATGCCATCTTTGCCTCCAAATCATTCCATAGAGAAGAGTCCCAGCACCTGGTCCCACTTCCCTGCCCTCTTGGGAGGTCGGAAGAGTCACATGAAAAGGCCCCTAAGTGAAAGAAGTGACTTTTAAGGAAAAACAAATAATTTGATCATTTAAAGTATATCTTACCTTGGCGATAGTTGTCACATTTGACTACTTTTAGGTGTCATGAAGCTATCAAGGTTCACAGGATCTTTAGGTCCCTAACTTATAAAGAATCAATAAAACAGGAGTCAAACTGGAGTGAGTGAACTATCACAACTGACCAGGTTTTACAAGCAGCTCTCTTTGCATTCATTCATTCATTTTCTTCTTCAGGCATTTATCAAGCCATTCATTCATTAATCAATACCCACTGAACTCAGTTTTATATAGCTCTTTGGGAGAAAGAGAAGATAAAGAAGATACTGTGCCCACCATCAAGAAATGTGCAGTCCAAGACTGTAAATCCAAAACAATAAACACAGAATGTCACCCACCTAGACAATATAAAGAGTTGCTCATGAAATTACAGTCCGGTCAATGTGCATTCAGGGAGCCACTGGCCTCAGAGCTCCGGGGCTCTCCTGGAAGACCTGTCTCAATCGCATCTGCAGGTCCCCCGCTGTCTTGTCTCCACTCTTGGCCTTTGCCCTCTGCCTTTCATCTTTCCCTCAATAATATCAAGATGCTTTATAAAAATGTTCTCCAAACCCATGCACACCTATGCCCTCCTTACTACCAGAAGATCTCTTGAATTGAGAAGAAAATAATCAAAATAATGAGAAAAAACTCTTTTGATGACTACATCTTAGATGTTTGAATTGAGTGTTTGGGTAAACAACTGAGAGGACCCTTATCTGCCTGCTTATTAAGAGCCTACCGGGATGAGCGTTCAGAAGGCTGTCCTCATTAGAGGATGCCTCTTAGCATCCAGCCACTGGCAAAACAAACAAACAAACAAAGAAAATGTACAGGCAAGGAAAGTAGCATCATCTCCCAGGAAGTCTTAAACACGCTTGTGATTTTCTGATTTCATAAAATGTGATGAGAAGATTGAGACACATTTTATTTGAAGTAGTTGGCACAGCCCCAATAATAATTGCATGTTCGGCTCTTCATATTGGCTCGGTGGGTGACATGCTGTATATATTATATTTTCCATTTCCTTAGAGTGTGGCACATAGAGAAGCTGGAATAGATCTATTCTAATTTCCCCAGGATGTGTCTCTATTTCCAAGAGAGCATATATATGTGGGGCAGTGGAGAGAGAAGGGAAAAATTGATTCTGAGGAAAAAAAAAAAGGAGATAACAAAAAAATGTTCACCTGGTGAGGGAGTCTTCCCAAGGAAGTAGGAGCAAGTTAGAGCAGGATGGAAGAGACAAAGTTGCAGCCAGTAATGCTTGAAGTACAGTAAAGAGTGGGAAGTGAGAGTCTACATTGTAAATAAACAAGGTTTTCTAGGGAATCTTGGGTTCAAGTGTAGTAAGAGGAGTGTTATTTTAACTTAAGAATTTAGAATTGCTAATCCCAGAGGTATGGAAAGTAGAAGTTTAGCTTAGGAAGATCCTGTAAAAAGAATCCAAGAAGGACACTAACATCAGGTATCTGAAACCCAGCTGTGGACTGAGGACTCAATCTGGAAAGATTTTGCTTCCTTGGTTATTAAGGGAGATAATCATTCTAGTTACTCTGGATTAAAAGTAAAGATGAAAAAAGGAAGGGGGATAAACTTTGCTTTAGGGGATAGGGGACTTTCTATCCAGCATCTATTCCTCCTCTATTGATTTTTCCTGGGGGACTCTCTTTCCATTCTTAACTCCACCAGCTATTGGGTGAGGCTGACTCCATCCCCAGCCCAGACGTGAAGCACATGACTGTGGCCCCACCAATCAGCTCATCATGGATTGGGGGACACATGACTTCACCAAGCCAGTCAGCTCATCATGGATTGGGGGACACATGACTTCACCAAGTCAATCAGAGGGACTCTCAGGGCTCCTGTGGAGATACCAGAAGAAGCTTTCCCCTTCTCTCCAAACATTTGAAGTAGAAAGGAGATAAGGGTTGGAGCCACTTCAGTCAACTTTCAACCACAAGAGGACAGCTTGCCTGAGAATGGAGACAGTACTAAGAGAGCCAGAGATGAAGGAAATTTAAACCATGTGACATTGTTTGAGCTCCGACATCAAGCCACATCTGATGTCAGCCTTAGAACTGGACTTTTTAGTTACACTGTAGCCGGTTTGGGTTGGATTTTCCACTACTTTAAGTTGAATGAGAGCTGCCTCATACAAAAATTGAATAGAACTATTATAAAATGTAGTGCAAGTTGGGGCTCTTGCCAAGAAAATGGAACTTGTCTCCTATGACTTGGCTACTGGTGTTTACTGCACTCTGAGAATCTCTTGCATTTTAGTAAAATGATATGTGCCCTCTGGCTGTGCAATGGAGCTGGTTGGACCGGAGAGGACCAGGTAAGGTCATGGGGAATTGTGACACAGGTCTTGTGCCTCATCAGCTTGAACCTCAAAGGCCCAGCTTGGCAGCAGTGACAATTTCCCAAATAGCAAAAGACCCTTCTGCTTGAAGGTGACCTTGAGCCACCTTGCCAAGTGGCCCTCCTGGCAATGGTTCCAACAGTATCTCACTGGAATTCTCACAAGAAGAAAAATGAATCGTGTGAAGAATCCTGGTCCAGAAATTAGTCACCGTTGGTGTGCATCCCAGTTTCCCTAAAGGTGTGACTGTGCCCAAATCTCCAGACCTCTCTAGGTCTCAGTTTCTTCCTCTCTGCATGGGGGATGGCATCTTCCCTCCCTGTCTCAGAGGGTCATCCCAAAGATGCTACAGTGAGAGCACCACAGAAGGCCTGAAGCACTGCTTAACTAGGACACATTATTAGAAAAACTAGAAATCCCTTCCTGAGGACACACACGTCAACATTAGCTTCTCTTTTAGGTAATAAACAAACAAACAAATGCGTCGGTGGCATAATCACAGCTAAATTGGAAATGCTAGCATTATCCAGAACAAGCTATCTACCCAGAGAAGCTGAGAAGCTTCGGATGCACAAAATCATATTTCCCCAGGCATAGGATTAATTAAAACTATCAAGTGTTCCCAGCTTTTTGAAATTAACTTTGAAAGTGTTTGGTGTGAAGGGATAAAGAGAGAGGCTGGCGGGGGTGGGGATGGCACGAGGGTGGGGTTGTTAAGGGGAGACACATGCCAGGGCTGTGTGTTTACATTATTCTTAGGAGAAAAGGAAGCACAAAATGAAATTTTAAAGTTTGTTTAGGAAGGGACAGAAAAATAGAAATAGCTTGTCATTTGACCCTTACCCCCTGGGTGCATTTTGGGTCTTTCTTCTCTGATAGATGTGGTCTCAAGACCCACAGCAACAGGGACAAGGCCAGGTGGTACAGAGGTAGGTAGGGGACAGAGAGTTGGGAAAGGAGGGATCAATCATCTACCCTTTCTCTTGCCCTTTCTGGGCTTTGTTCTCATTTAATCTTCTTCTTCATGAATAAACTCACTTCTGGCACTTTCCTGATCTATTGGATGATGGTCATATCATGAACAGAAGCAATAATGATGTGCGCTATGAGTCCTGAAACTAGCTCTTGTTCCACCACTGATGAGCTGTGTGATCTCACCTGAGTCACCTGCTTCTTCCTAAGACTTACCTGTAAAATAGGGGGAGAGGAGAAAGGCGTTTCTTTGTCAAGAAGCCCAAGTGAGACGTTGACGTTGGAAGTGAATCACATAGCACACAAAAGATTACCATAATTGCACAATAAATCCATCCACATTTCACATTTGCTTGAACCAGTTTAAGCGAGTGAAGAGGGCACTACTAAACCCTGGTGGTGATGGAACAGATGACATCCTTCCTGTTGGAATTCTGTCTTTATATGCAGGGAAATGCATTTTCCTTGCCTTTTGCTGTCACTGTGATACAAACCCTCAAAAGCATATCCAGTTTCCTTTACCCTTACTTGGGTGAGCTTGAGTTCTCCTACTCACCAGCTGCTTGTCCCCCAGCTCCCGCAGATCTCAGAAGTGCAATGGGTCCCTAGAAGTACATCTGTCACCATTCCTATCTCCTCCCTCTGGGCCTGTACCTCAGAGGTTATAGGGCTTGTGCACTCCGCCTTATGAAATTAGGGAATCTGTTTCTTAATTGTGCACTAAATTCCCACTTACTTTTCCAGCCATATTGAATGTCTTCCCCTCTCCTTCCTAACAGAGTTTAGACTGTTCAGATTTCCTCCTCTCCTTCATTCAGCCTTGCTCTTCAGGGGAGGACAATCCTGTCACCTTCCCAGGTGCAAGGAGTTTGTCTTGATTGGTTGAAGCCAATCACGGTGGTCCTATTCCTCTTGCCAATGGTTGAGTCATGGACATATTAATTATAGTCAGTAAGAAATGAGGGGATGTTTATTGGAGGTTTCTGGGAAAACTTTCCTCCTTTTGAAAAAGAAACATAAGGAAAGGAGCCATTGTTTGCCCTTGAACATCTTCGGGTGTGAATATAACACCTAATCATGTGGGCAGCAAGGCAGAAACAAGCTCTTGTAGTGCAGAAAGCAGCTTTGGAACTGGGTAATGGGGAAAGGCTGGAAGAATGTGGAGGTGCATGCTAGAAAAAGCCCACACTGGCATGAACCGAGCATTAGGGGCAATTCTAGTGAGACAGAGAAAAGGAATCCTGCAGCAAAAGTCTCAGTCTTCTTAGAGATGAACTAAAGGGTCATGAACAGAAGGCAGAATTATGGATGGTGAAGTCCATTCTTAGGAGTGCTCTGTTAGAAATGAGAAACACACTATCATAAACTGGAGGAAAGGTGATCCTTGTAATAAAGTGGCAAAGAATTTGGCTGAACTGTGTTGGTGTCCCAGTGTTTTTGGTGGGAGAAACTTATCAGCAATGAATGAAGATATTTGGTGGAAGAAATATCTAAGCAAAGTGTTGAAGGTGAGACATGGCTTCTCTTGACTGCTTCTAGTAAAATGCAAGTCAAAAGAAATGAATTGAAGATGGAATGTATAATAAAAAGGGAAGAAGAACTTAAAGATTTGGAAAATTCTCAGCCTGTAAAACATGAGAAAATGTGTTCAGGAGAGAACAACAAGGATGTGGTCAAGTGAATGTTTGATAAGGAGATTAGTATGGCTAGAAAAAAGCCAGATGCTATGCATCAAGACAATGGAAGAATGACCCTGAAGGCTTTTCATAGATCTTTGGGGCTGTCCCACTGGTTGGTCTCAAGCTCAGATTGCCAGGGCTTTGGGGGCAGAACACTTTCAAGTCTCCATTTCTCATGTTCTGGTGCAGCACTCCTTGGTCACCCCAGCTGTCACTTGGGCCACCCCTCTGGAGGGCACAGGTGATAAATCTTTGTGTATTTTGTTATAGCAGCCTGAACAGACTAAGACAGGATTGTTCCCTATTTGGGGCTGGTCTGCAGGCAATCTTTGCCAACTCCAAGTCTTTAGTAAAAGCCTCACCCACAATGGCGGAAGGTTGGCCGCCACCCATTGGGTGAATTAAAAAGCGACAGAGCAGCCACATGGAGCAGGACCCAAGTGTGAACTGAGAATGCAGCAGGAACAGAATCCTGGGGTGAAAGTTGACCAGGGAAATTTAATCTCCATCTCCCCAACATATATACTCACCCCAATCAGAAATGCTGGGTTTCATGCAAAAAATTCCACAGTCCAAGGGAGGGACCCTCGTATCAGTTTATTTACATAATAAACGGAAGGGTGACCCAAGACTAGAGCACTTGGAAATACTCAAGTCAGATATTTAAATATAATACAAGTGATATGTACATACTATATATATGTGTGTGTGTATATATGTATGTGTATATGTACATAGATGTATAGATTATTTCTTTTAATTTTAAAACTAATTTGTAGTTTATTTGTTAACTACTAATTAACTATTAATACCACTAAGTTTTAAAAAAAAGTAGTTAATATACTTTTTCAACTCTAAATGAAATTCTAAATCTTCAGTAAAGATAATTAAGTAAAAACACAGAAGTGCTGTTTTCTTTCTTGACTTGTAAATATTGAACTTGGAGCCTCACTTAGCATTTTTTTACTACTGTCAGCTTTTTTAAGCTGTTAAATTCCAAGTGATAGTTCCTGCCAGTACTGCTTGCGTTTCACTCCAGCAGAGAGTCACAAGCTCTCATGCTCCCTGATGGGACGTTTTCCTTGGCCTTGGAGTGAGTTTGGTTTTTGTTTTTCCCTTTTTTGAAAACCTTTAAGAAATGCATTGTTTGGATGCCTCCCTTTTCCTTGCCTCTGCCTGTCTCAGCTCCCCGCTGCCCAGCGGGACCAGCAGATTCTCTCTGCCTGCAGCCCTCACTCTGCCCAGCCCTGCCAGGAACAGGAAGCACGTACTGAGCAGAGACTGGAGACCCGGGGCCTCAGCACCCCCTGATGCCCAGGAATCCATCTTATCACCCACGATCCCACATGCCACGTGCAAGGGAAGAAGCTTTGCTTCCTCAAACCCACAGGTTCCTCGGTGCACCTCATTCCCTGCCCTTCCATTGCACATGGCTGGGTTTCTGCCTCTTTTCCCCTGGGCAGCATTTCACTCCCCACCACAAGCAGTGGTGTGTCCATATCCCCAGCTTGCTTGCCTCACCTGGGTGTCTTCCATTCTTGTGAGCCCTTGGAGTTGTTTTCTGCTTCCTACGTTCCCTGCCAATGACTAGAAATGTGCTGGTGCTCAACATCCCAGATATCTGATGAGTTGGACTCTCCTCTCTGCCTGCTCAGGACACAGATCCCATGGAGTGGAGCCAGAGCTTGGCATGCTGGTGATGGCAGCCCCTGGGCATCCTCTGCTCCACCACCCTCCACAGATCCAGGCTCAACTCACCTCCTCCATCTCCGCCTCACCCAGCCAACTCTGCCCAGCTGGGATGGGCTCTTTCTGGACTCTCCCTCTAGGGCTCCCAGTCCTCCTCCTCTGCCGATTCCATCATCATCCTCAGATTGACACTGGGGAGATAATTGAGCAGACACAGTTTAGCAACTTAGCATTGTTCTGGCCTGACTTTCTTTTACACCCAGGCTGTTATTCAAAAGCAAATTTCAGCTGTTATGCATAGCATACATGTGTACATATGTGTTCAATAGACTTCTTCTCCACCCAGGCCCTGTTGCTTCATTTATCCAGATATTATACAGCCTTTGAGACTCAAATCATGAGTTGCCTCCCTTCTAAAGACGTCTCTCACCACGTGAAACTCTTTTGATATCTTCATTTCTTGCACCTACTATTGGTGACATCATGTAAACCTTGAATTCACCATAAGCCCTTCTGCACTTTCCCCAGATATTTTACATAAGTGTGTGTGTGTGTGTGTGTGTGTGCACACGCGCTCAAGACTATAAGCTCTCTGAAGGCAGGATTTATTCCTTACTTTCTTGTTTTCCCTTCCAGTAAAATGTTCTTTATATGATTATTTTCAAAGAAGGAAAGGCTTTGACTCAAAAGAATTAGGTGTGACCTTTTTTCCAGTGGGCAGACACTGAAATGTCCTGGAGGAAGAGAGATGAAGTGGAAAGAGCTGGGAACAGACTTGGGGAGGGCAGATGAGCTTCCTGGTCCTCAGAGGTTCCAGATCACCCTGTGCTCACGTTTTCTCCGAATCTCAGAGCCCAGGAAGCCTTTCAAGCACAAGATGGCTGCGTTCTCGCAGGGACGATTCTATGCCAAAAGCAAATCGCTGCCAAGGCCCCAGCTAAAGCCCCCAACCCACCATTATGTCGTCTCTACTGCAAATCAGGCAAGGATTGGAGCCAACGTGCCTCTTGTTGGGTAGAAAACAGATGGCTGGACCCGAGAAAGCTGACGAAGGAATCGCAAAACAAGTATCAATCAACCCAAGCAACTCGGCATTAGCAAACAGGCAGCTTCGCAGCTCTGGGCAGGGCTCTCTGGTGGCGTTTTTAGCGGCTTTCCTAATTAAGGATGAGCTGTGGAGCTCATCAGCCACCCTAAGTCCCCGTTAAATGTGGCAGGTGGCATCCGAGAGCCCCCTCCTACCATGACTTCCCAGTAGTGCTCAACAGGGGCACATCCGTGCCAGCCAAGGAGCTGTGAACAGAAACAGAATGGAAGAGGAATTTAAAGGGATATCACTCCCCAGAACAATGCCCTCCTGGCCTCACAGGCTGTGGCTCCCAGTCCGGCACTTCCATTGGTGGTTCGGGGAGCAGCTTGTCTCTCTGCCTAGATGTAGGTTCTCTCCTGCTACAGCTTTGGGGATTCCCACAGCACTTAGCACAATGCTAGAAACATTGACAAATGTTTTATTGAAATGTGGCCAGCTTGATCGATTGAGTTTTATTTAGATTACTACGTATTCCATATTCTAGCCCATTTTGTCTGTCCTACTTATCCATGCCTTTATCTCTGTCTACTTTTAATACTTTATGCATATTTCCATTGTTTCTGCTACATCTACCAAGTCCTTAAGGAAGACAGCAGGGAGGGGAAGGGACCTGGTGGGGTGGGGGTGCAAGTGGAGGGCCCGCCCCACCGACATGTGCATTCCGATCCATGTTCCAATGGAGATGCTGGCGTAAGAACTTGGAGACCTG
>CM052451.1:14705496-14742969 GCA_028533085.1 Varecia variegata
TGTAGGTGTACTGCCATCCAGTGGCAAAATGGGAAGTGCAGCCCAGTCGTGGTTCACATCCTCCTTCTAAGCCCCTGCTGAGAAGATTTGAGGACTTGTCAGTGGAAGGAAATGACCCAAAATAAATAAAAAATGGTGACCAGAAGAGATGGCTGGAAGCTTTGTTTAACCTCATAAGGAGAGATGCTGCCTTTATTATATCTGTATTTTTCTAAGAAGCACTGATATTTGTAACTGATTACCTCCTTCCCTTCCTTCCTGTCCCATCTCCATGATTGATGGACACAAGGTCTAGCTTAGGTATCAGGAGAAACCAAGTAGACTGAATCGGTCCATAATTCTTTCATCTAACTAAATGATGGAGTCTGAAATTCACTTCTCTGCCTTTTAAACAATATCATTTTAAATGAAGTATTATATTCCATCCATCATTATGAATTTCCAACTCCAGCTATTGGTCATGACTTATTTCAAATCTTAGAATAAGATCATTAGATTAGGGAGGCCCAGGACACATTTATAAAACAAATATTTTTTCATGGCAATTGTTAGTCTAAGTTTTGGAGATACAAACGTGAAAAGACCTGTTCTCTTCCCACAACTCAACAACAAAAAACAAACAACCTGATTAAAAAATGGGCAAAGGACTTGAAATAGATTTTCCTTTAAAGGAGCCATACAAATGGCCAATAAGCACATGAAAAGATGATCCATATCACTAATCAATAGGGAAATGCAAATCAAAACCACAATGAGATACCACCATCTTGCACCTGTTAGAATGGCTACTATCAAAAAAAAAAGAGGTATGGGCGAGGATGTGAAGAGATTGGAACTCTTGTGCACTGTTGGTGGGAATGTAAAATGTTGCAGTCCTTATGGAAAAAAGTGTGGTGATACCTTAAAAAATTAAAACTGAATTACCATATGATCCAACATTTCCACTTGTGGGTATGTATCCAAAAGAATTGAAAGCAGATCTTTAAGAGCTATTTGCACATCCATGTCCATGGTAGCATTATTCACAATAGCCAAAGGTGGAAGCAACCCAAGTGTCTATGGATGAATAAATAGATAAACAACGTGTGGCATAAACATACAATGGATTATCCAGCCTTAAAAAGACAGGAAATTCTGACACATGCTACAACACGGATGAACCTTGAGGACATGCTAAGTGAAACAGGCCAATCACGAAAAGACAAGTGCAATGTGATTCCACTTACACGGGGCACCCAGAGGAGTTGAATTCACAGAGACAGAAAATAGAATGGGGGTCGCCAGGGGCTGAGGGGAGAGGGGAGTGGGGAGATGCTGTTTAATGGGGACAGAGTTTCAGTTCTGGATGATGAAGAGTTCTAGAGTCTGGTCACACCACAATGTGAATATACTTAACTGTACATTTAAAAATGGCAAAGATGGGAAAATTTGCATTACACGGATTTTATCACAATTAAAAAAGAAAAAGACCAGTTCTCTGTCTTCAGACTGCTTGTGTTTTTGCACTAGTGAGGGGGACTCCCCACTCCGCCGTCTAAGGCCTGCTGCTGCTGTTCTGTTTAGGTGTTCCATCCCCGTACAGGTGGCTTGTCTTCTGTGCGGATGTAGCTTTTCTATTTTTTTCTATAAATGTGCTGGTCTGGAACTTCTTTAATTTACAGGCTAGAAACCAGAGGCTTAACGAGGGAGACTTGCTCAGTGTCAGAAAACACTGAGAGTATCAGTCCAGGAAGGCCCAGTGCATCCCACCAGCTTACGTGAAGACGCTGTTCTTTTTCAGCCAGAGATAGCCTCAGACTCACCAGGCTGGTAACAGTGATGTAGACAGAGCACCCAGTAACTGAGTTTGCAGACCAAAAAAAAAAAAAAAAATGGTCCTGAAGATTGGATTACTCTTGTCACTATCTTTATAATGACAATATGCTACATGGGAAGAATCACTACAATTAGAAGATTCCTTGGCCTATATCATACTGGCATTAAAATAAATAAATCACCAAAGCAGTGTTACATACTAGAAAGCCCAGAAATAGAACGTAGCACACATAGGATTTTAGTATCCAATAAAGGTGGCATTTCCAACCAGTGGGGAGATGATGGATTTATTTCATAAATGAAGTTAGGGTAATTTGTTAACTGTTTGTGAAATACAGTTGCTTTACTTTATAGTCTTCACACTGTAAACAAATATAAACTCCAAATGGATAAAAGCACTAAAAATTTTTTATTAAAAAAACATAAAAGACCTAGAAGAAAATACAAGTGAATATTTATTTATCTGCTCTCATGTAGAAAAGGCACTTCTAAGCATAAAAGTAAAGGAAGAAACTGTAAAAACAAAATTATAAGCTTGACTACATAAACATTTGAAGATTTCTCACGATCTAAAGATACCACAAACAAAATTAAAAGGGAACAACAAGCCATAAAGAAATAGAGAAAAAGCCAGGGCCAGGCATACAGCAGTGAACAGAACACATGAGATCTCTACCTTCATGGAGTTTTCAACCCAGTGGAGAAGACAAACATTAGAATCAGGACCACCCTCAAATAAACACTACACATTGCAAATATTGATAAGTCCCTTGAAACCAAAGAATGGAAAGTCATACTGAGATCTCAAGTTAGATGGAACAGTCAAGGAAGATCTCTCTGAAAGTGTTAATTTGTCTGCGGGCTACAAAAATGAGTAGGGGTGGGGTGGAGGGTGGGAAGCAAAGGACTCAGACCAAGGGACAACCTTGGCTCTGTGTGTCAGAAGCAGCAAGGAGGGCGAAGTGTCTGGGGCACACAGTTGAGGTGGGAGAATTGCAAGAGGAATGCTTGCAATTCCTGTAAACAGGATATGTAAGCTGACTTAAGAATTTTGCATTTTTAATTTCAATTACAGGGTTAGCCTTTGAATGGTTCCAATAAATCCATAAGACAAGCATTCTACCCTAACACACAAATGGGCACAGTGGGAAATTTACAAAACAGGAAATATCAATGACGTTGTAAGAGACAGAGGTAGTTAAGGCAGAAAGTTGACGAGGGCTGAGAGAACAGAAAGGGACCACAAATGGGCCCAAGGGATGTTTTAGGGGTGATGTTTTAGGGATTCAAAGTCCATGTGTCTCCCAGTAATCAGACAAGCACTGCCCGTGATTTTCTGAGTCTTCCTATGTTCTCATTCTCCACCAGCCCTTTCTGAGGAACACCTTTCTTTCAACATGTTAATATTTTCATTCAAGTTATACTCATGTGTGACTGACCTGGGAATTTTTTTGTATGCCATTACTAAAATCCTTCTTGAGTTGATACTATCTTTAACACGAAGAGGGATAGCTAACTTCTAAGGTTTTTCATTAAGATACTTTATTTTAGGACTAACTGAAACACCACCTTCTCCTTGTCTACATAATCCACAGATATGGTTACATATAAGTTCCAAATTCCAATCCAGATTTTTAAAGCTAAGCCATATACTAGAGGGGAAAAGGAAATTATTCTAACCCTATTAGAAGAAGAAAAAATTCCCCCAGCATGAAGTATCACAAACTTCAGACATAAATTCAAATTCCTCAATACTCTTTTATTCATTTAATGAAAAGCAGCTACACGGCCACTACTTGAAAAGTACTGTCCTGACCCCATAATGATGGAGGATAAAGAGCAAACACGAAGAAAAATAAGATACAATCTCCGACCTCAAGGACGTTACAATGTAGCAGTTGAAATAAAAGCAAGTACTGAAATATTTAAAAGGTAAATGTGACTGATGTGAATAAACTTAGTTCAGATAACCCAAAAGAAGGCAAGAAAGGGGAAGCCCTGGAAGGAAAAATAGGGGAAACAAAAAGAAAAGTATAATAAAATGGTAGGCTTAAGTCTAAATGCATCAATAACTATATTAAGTGTGAATGATCTAAACCCATAAATTAAAGGACAGCAATTATCAGAATGGATTTAAACTATATCTCAACTATGTGCTGTCGACAAGAAATTCATTTCAAATGTAATTATGTAGAAAAACCAAAGTAAACCAACAGGAAAGGATACACTGAGAAAACGCTAATCAAAAGAAAGCTGGAGTTACTATTTTAATATCAAGATCGACCTCAGAGTAAAGAAAATTATAAGAGCTAATGAAAGACATTACATAGTGATAAGAGGATCAATTCCCCAAGAAGACATAATAATCCCAAATGTACATAAACTTAACAACAGAGCTTCATAATACATAAAGCAAAAACCGACAGAACTGAAAGGAAAAATAAGCAAATTCACAATTATAGAAGACTTTAATACTCCTATCTCAGTAATAAATAGGACAAATAGAAAATCAGCAAGGATATAAAAGAACTGAACAGACCACAAACCAATTGAATGTAACTGACATTCATAGGACATTCAGCCAAACAATAGCAGAATACACACTCTTTCCAAGCGTGTGTGGAAAATTCATCAAGATAGACTATATCCTGGATCATAAAACAAACCTTAACAAATTAAAAAAGTTGAAATCATACAAAGTTAATTCTCTAGTCATAATGAAATTAAACTAAAAATAAATATCGCAAGATCATAAGAAAATTACCAGTCACTTGGAAATTTAACAAAACACTTCTAAATCATCCATAGGTCAAAGACGTCTCAAAAGATATTAAGGTAGTTTGAATTGAACTCAAAATATATAGAAACATAATATATCAAAGTGTGTGGGATACAGCTAAAGCAATGCTTAAAGAGAAAATTATAGCATTAAATGTTTCTACCAGAAAAAAGGTGTCAAATCAATAATCTAAGTTTCTACTTTAAGAAAAAGAAGAGCAAAACACTCCCAAAGCATGTAAGAGGAAAGAAGTAGTGAAGATGAGGTCAGAAATCAATGAAATTTAAAACAAAACAACAGAGAAAAATCCATGAAACCAAAAAATCTCATGATAAACCTCTAGCAAGCCTGAACAAAGAAAAAAAGAGACAGTCACATTATTAACATCTGAAATGAAAAAGAGAATATCACTAGACTCCACAGACATTAAAATTAAAAGAATAGTATATAAATTTCATGCACAATTCTATGCACATCAATTTGGGAGCTTGAATAAAATGTGCTGTTTTCTCAAAAAACGCTATCTGCCATTAATTCACAAAAAATGAGCTAGATAATGTGAATAGTTCTATAGTTATTAAAGAAACTGAATTCATAGTTTAAAAACCTTCTGAAATAGAAAACTCCAGGCCTAGATGATTTCACTGGCAAATTCTACCAAATATTTAAGGATTCTATAAGATAAAAGAGGGAACACTTCTCAACTCATTTTTATGAGGTCACCATTATCCTGAGGCCAATACTAGATAAAGCTCAAGAAAGAAAATTACAGATTAATACCTTTTAAGAATATATACACAAAAATCATCAACAAAATATTAGCCAATCAAATCCCTCAATATAATAAAAAGAATAATGTACCAAGCAGGCTCTATCTAAAGAATGCAAGGCTAGATTAACATTTAAAATCAATCAGTCTAATTTAGCATATGAACCATCTGAAGAAGAAAAACCACATGATCATATCACTCGATGCAGAAAAAGCATTTGAAAAATTTAACATCCATTCATGATTTAAAAAAAAAAAAAAAACTCTTAACAACCTAGAAAAAGAAAGGAAATTTCTAAACATGATAAAAGGCAACTATTCCTTCTCCTAAGATCAGGAAAAGGCAATGACACCCACTCCCACAACTCCTGTTTAAAATTGTACTACAAGTCCTATCAAGTGTAATATGGCAAGAAAACTAAATTGAAGGCACAAAGATTAAAAAAGAAGAAATAAAAATGTCCTTATTTGCAGACCACAAGATTGTCTATGTAGAAAATCCCAAGGAATCTATTCTACTACTACTATTACTACTACTAATAATAATAGTGACAACTGTCCTAGAACTAATAGTGGAGTTTCACAAGGTTATAGAATACAAAGTCAACACAAAAAAATCTATTGTATTTCTATATAATAACAATATAAAGTTTGAAAATAAAGCAATATATCATTTAGAGTAGTTCCAAAAATGAAACACTTTAGTATGAATCTAATATAACATTTATAGAATATGTATGCTAAAAACCACAAAATTCTGATGAAAATAATCAAAGATGATATACTATAGTTAATAAATTTAATAGTAATGCAAAAAAAAGATATACATAAATAGAAATACTTTGTTCAGGAATTGGAAGACTCAGCTTGGTAAAGATGCTGATTCTCCCCAAATTGATCTATAGGCTTAATGCAAGTCTATCAAAATCACAGGAGGATTTTTTTGTAGATATTTTGTAGAATTTATGAGCTTATTCTAAAATTTATATGGAAAAATCAAAGGAACTAGAATAGCTAAAACAGTTTTGAAGGAGAAGAATGAAGTTAGAGGACTCAAGCTATACACTTTTAAGGCTTACTGTATAGCTATAGTAATCAAAGAAAGTGATATTTATGAAAGGATATATATAGAGAGAGAGATCAATGTAAGAATAGAAAGCCCAGAAATATACCCACACAAATATGACCAATTGATTTTTTTTATAAAAGTGCAAAAGCTATTTAAAGGAAAAAGGATAGTCTTTTCAAGAAATGCTGTTGGAACGACTGGACATCCTTCTGCAATAATGATAATAAGCCTCGCCTAAACATCACACCATATACAAAAATTAACTCAAAATAGATCATAAATCTAAATGTAAGAAATAAAATTATAAAGCTTTCAGAAAAACATGGAGAAAATTGGTGTATCCTGGGAGTTACAAAGAGTTCTTATACATGACACCAAGAAGAAGCATGATCTATATAGGAAAAATTGTAAATTGAACCACATTAAAATTAGGTTTAAAGGATACTGCTAAAATTATGAAAAGAGAAGCTATAGCCTGGGAGAAAATATTTTCAACTCATATATCTAACAAAATACTTGATCCAAAAGATATAAAGAACTCTGTCCAGATGCAGTGGCTCACACCTGTAATCCTAGCACTCTGGGAGGCCAAGGAGGGAGGATTGCTTGAGGTCGGGAGTTCAAGACCAGCCTGAGCAAGAGTGAGACCCCCGTCTCTACAAAAAAATAGATAACATTAGCAGGGTGTGTTGGTATGTACCTGTAGTCCCAGCTACTCGGAGGCTGAGGTGGGAAGATCCCTTGAGCTCAGGAGTTTGAGGTTGCTGTGAGCTAGGCTGATGCCACGGCACTGTAGTACAGGCAACCGAGCAAGACTCTGTCACCCCCACCAAAAAAAAAAAAAATATATATATATATATATATATATATATATATACATATATATATGTCTCAAACCTCAAGAGTAAGAAAACAAAAACCCCAATTTAAAAAAATGGGCAAAAGACTTAACACATACTTTACCAAACAATTGGCAAATAAGCATATGAATAATTGTTCAACATCATTGCCATTAGGTAAATGCAAGTTAAAGGCACAATAAGATACCACTCTCTACTTACTAGGATGTTTAAAATAAAAAATATTTATAATACCAAGTGCTAGTGAGAATCTAGAGCAACATGAATTCTCATCCCAGCAATCCCAGTCCTGGGTATTTACCCCAGAGAATTAAAAATTGAGGTTCATACAAAAACCTCTACATGAATAAACATTCAGAAGCTCTATTCACATCATCAAAAACTGGAACCAACCCAAATGTCCTTCAATGGATGAATGAAAATGTAAACTGTGGTACGTCTGCATGATGGAGTTGTACTCAACAACAAAAAAGAACAAACTAGTGTTCGATGTGTGAAACACCTTGGGTGGCTCTCAAAGGCATTATATGCTGAATAAGAGAAGCTAGTCTCAAAATGTTACATACTGTATGATTCCATTCACATGACATTATTGAAAAAATTTGATGGAGGACAAATCCTGGATGGGGGAGGGCGTGGCTATCAAAGGTTACCCAGGGAAATGGGTGATGGAAATATCACCTCCATCTCTGAATCCTGATTGTGGTGATGCTACATGACTATACACATGTGTTAAAATTCATTGAACTGTATACCCCCAGCACACTCAATTTTACCGTGTGATAATTTAAAAAAATAAAATTAAAACTAAAACTAGGGCTGGGTGCGGGTTGGCTCATGCCTGTAATCCTAGCACTTTGGGAGGCAGAGGCAGGGAGGATCGCTTGAGGGCAGGAGTTCCAGATCAGCCTGGGCAATATAGCAAGACCCCATCTCTACAAAAAATAGAAAAATCAGCTGCGCATGATGGTACACACCTATAGTCCCAGCTACTTGGTAGACTGAGGTAGGAGGGTGGCATGAGCACAGGAGTTTGAGCGTGCAGCGAGCTATGATGACACCGCTGCACTCCAGCCCAGGCAACAGAGTGAGACCCCATCTGAAAAAAATGGTGAATGGGGGTGAGGGCTTTGCTAAACTCTCCCAGCCCGTCAGGGATGTGGCTAAGGCCGGCTCCTCAGCTCTGGTTGAAGTCCAGTGCGTAATCCTGCTGTCCGGATGGGTTTTAGACTCTGCATCTACTTTACAAATGGGTCTAGTTTACATTCACCCACCAGGGAAATCTGTGCTCCCTTCTCAAAACCCAACTCAAGAAAAGTCCTATTCCTGCGCCGCCTCCTGTCTGCCCGGGAGGTTCCAAGAAGCAGGCCTTCTAGAACAAGGCAGAAAAAGAAGGAAGCAGGAGCCCACTCAGCCATTCTCCCTCCCCTGCAGACTCCCAGCGGGACCTGGGACAGGGTGGATGGCTCAGAGGGCTGTCGTCGGAGGAGAGCAACCCACAGGCCACTCAGACTCATCCAGGAGCGCGCCCGTGGCTATTTTTGCCTTGTGAATAGAGTGGGCCACGCTGGGCCCGTGGCCATGTGTATTTGTGCTTGTTTGAATGCGTGCGTGTGAGAGAGGGACCGAGTGGGCGGCTGCCACTGACGGGGTATATGTAGACAAACACAAAACACCAAGCAAGCAATTACTGCAGTCAGGCGCACGGGGCTGTCGCCTGCGTCAGCAGAGCCACCGCCGCTCCGCACACCTGCTGCCAGGGCTGGGGGCGGGGGCTCGGGCCGCTCTGGAAGGGGCTCTGTGGGCTCCCGGGTGGGGGTGGTGAGGGCCCTTGCTGCCACAGTGGGACCGCGGCACCCGGAAACAGGGCGTGCGGTTGTATAATGCATGTCCCCTAAACGAACGAAGCTCACAGTGAAGAGAGATTCGAGCCCAGCCGTTGGACCTGCCCTTCGTACCCTCCCACTGCCCTCGGTGGAAAGGCCACTGGCTCCCCCTGCGCCTGCGTCAGCACTGAGCGCTCCGGGCAGATGGCTCCACTCGGCAGAGCCTGGAGAAGTGGCAAGTCGGGGTGCGACAGAGAGATGCCAGGGAAAGACCCAAGCGGTCTCGCTTTCACGGAAAGGTCCTTTGGCCACATCCAGGAGTTCTTAAACTGGGTACATGGTGACTACTTGAGCATTGATTTTAAAAGTATAGACTCTCAGTTTCAGACTCGTTGGGGGTTGGAGTCCTGGAATCTGCATTTTCTTACGCTCCAGGTGACTCTGACGTCCAGCTAAGCTTGGAAGCCAATCATCTGTTGGCCAGGATGCAGGCCAAGGAGCTAGGATATTGGTGTACTAGGTGCACTTGTCTCATGCACTGCATGGACAGCTCTAAGCCTGCTGGGCTCAGTTTTCTCATCTGTTAGATGGGGGTGACAGCGCCTGTCTAACGTAACCACAGGGGCTGGTTCTGAATGTGTCCTGTGACTGTCAGTGAAGGTTCACACTTTGACCTACGTACATCACTGCTGTGGCATCCTGCTGGCGCTGGCAGGGGGCATCTATCTGCTGGCAGAAGCTCAGCCCTTCTCCAAACCAAGCTGAGCCTCCCGCTGTCACAGGGGGTCCCTTGAAGCCCTTAGTGGGCAGGACCTCTGTGAGTTCAAACCTCAGGTATTATTGTGCACCCTCCCCAAAACCACACGTCTCTCAGGATGCTGTGGGCTGAGAGGCGGCAGGAAAAGTTACGCCGGAGTGTGATGCAGTTATTCCTATAATGGGGCAAATTACATCATCCGTAACCTTTTTTCACAACGGGCTGGTTTCAAACAGCTGTAATTTATGGATGTTCTTCCAAGAGGAATTAGTCAATATATTTGTTTTCCCTTTGATATATCGCCACAGGAGCGCATCAGGAATGAGGTTTATTAAGCCTTGCCAATTTTCAGCCGCTTCTCTGCGCTATAGATTTTGCCTGTGGAGTGGGCTGGTTCCCACCCCAACATGGAAAAAAATCATTTCAAATACTGAAAAGCTTTCCAGCTCTCAGAACACAGGGCACTCTAGGAGACCAGCGACAGCCTTGGGAATGAAAGACAGCTTGTTCCCGCAGTCGTGGCTGCTGGGGGAGTTGGTAGAGTCTGCTGGGATGGGGGGAGGCTGCCCCTCACTTCGGGACACCTGTCGCTCTCCCTGGAGGCGGATCTGTGGGCTGAGACTGCAGACAGCCACAGGCCTAAGGCAGAGATGAATTCTCCTGCCACTGCATCCCAAACAGGTTGGAGAAGGATGGTGAGTCAAAGCCAGGGGTGTTCTGGCTCCCCAAGTCACGACATGGTACAGCCAACACTGCCCCTGTTCCCCTACCACCTGGAATTAGGACATTGCTTCCAGAGTTAGCTGAGGGTACCCGTAGGTCCACAGAGAATCCCAGGGGGAAAAGACATTCCCACCCCCTTCTCAAGGTCAAAAATGTAACCCAAGGGGCAGGCACGGTGGCTCACTCCTGTAATCCTAGCACTTTGGGAGGCCAAGGCAGGAGGATCACTTGCACTCAGGAGTTCGAGACCAGCCTGAGCAAGAGTGAGACCCCATCTCTACTAAAAATAGAAAAAATTATCAGAGTGTCGTGGCATGCACCTGTAGCACAAGGCAGGAGTCTAAGGCAGGAGGATTGCTTGAGCCCAGGAGCTTGAGGTTGCTGTGAGCTATGATGATGCCATTGCACTCTTCCCAGGGCAACCAGTGAGACTCTGTCTCAACAACAACAAAAAGAAAGTAACCTAAGGTCAAACATGTAACCCTTTGAAGTGGGAGGGGTGGTCCTCAAATGCAGATTCTGGAAGTGACTCAGTAGGTCTGGGGTGGGGCCCAGGACTCTGCATTTTATACAAAAGCCCTCCACAAGTTGATTCAAACCCCCTGACCACCCCACCTCAACTTTCACTGCTTAAGTAAACAAGGTTTTCCAGTATCTGAACGGAACGGTGTTTTGGGGGGAGAGTCACAAAGACACAAATACCAGGAGGAAAAAATTATAAACTATCAAACTTAAATGTTAACAGTGTTAGAGTTGTGCTCACTTATGTGACTACACCAAACATGCCCACCCTAATCCATAAATGTAATCAGAGTTCAGACTTAGCAAGCTCCTACTGCACGGCAGATGCTTGGCAGACGCTATCTCAGTTAACCGAGCCAGTGCTCCTGCAGGGTAAGTTCTGGCAGGGAAGGGGTCAGCTGACTTGACCCCGGCACACTGCCCATCAGGGCTAAAGCCAGTGCTCTTGCGCCCAGCACAAACTCCCCCACATGCAGACACACACAGAGAAACACATGCATGCATACACACAAAGAAGCACATGCATGCATACACACACAAATACACACAGGCACACATGCAGACACACACAGAGAAATATGTGCATGCATACACACACACAGGCACACATGCAGACACACACAGAGAAATATGTGCATGCATACACACACACAGGCACACATGCAGACACACACAGAGAAATACGTGCATGCATACACACACACAGGCACACATGCAGACACACATGCACAGATACACACACTCAATGCTCAAGTACAACGTCCTCAGCCTATCTGGCCTGGTGCTGTCCACAGGCAGGGCTGTCTGAACAGAGGAGGGTGGGATCGGAAATCCAAATTCCGCTAATGAAATCTGGGATCAGCAAGAATCAACTGACTTTATATTTACACAGAAAACCGCAGGTATCTCAGGCTCCCAGGAGACTGTAGCCCGAATCCATGTGTTTTAATCCTGTGCATATTGACTCTGCTAAGAAAACTGACTGCAGAGCAGCGGATCCACCGGGCAGCACCTGGGCTCCCAGGAGCCAGGGTGTGTTGACTTATGTTAATGGATCCACTGGAAATGCCCCCCCAGGAAGGCCAGAGACCACCAGGGAGGGGGAGGGAGGCCGAGCTGCAGGGGAGCTAGAAAGGAGGACATGGAATGTGCGTGTTCCGCTCACTGCTATACTCCAAGTGCCTAGTGCCTAGAAGAGGTTCAATCAATATAAAAAACTGGAAATGGATTAATAAATGGACAGATGAGGCAGGGGTCAGTGATGGCAGCCAGATGCAAAAGGCAGTCATCAGTGTCCTCCCTGGCTGGGGAGGCTCCTGCCATCCTCCACGGACAGAGCTCAGGTGCCCTATTGGAGTCCTGGCCCCGTCCGCGCTGCCTGCCAAGTACAGGGCTCACCTGAGACCCCTTTTTCCCCCAGAGTCCTGCAACATCTCAGTGCAAACTGAGAAATCCAATATGTCAAAGCTGGGATGAAAACCTGCCAGAGGAATACCACGGGGAGGAGATGGTATCAAGACAGACGGAGATGAAAATCACCAAGATGGCCCGTGATGAAATCAGGAAGGTGCCCGTTCCGTATCTCCATTCCTCACGTGCTCCTCGCCAGCCCTCTCTGTCCCTCGGCTGCAACTAGCCACCTCCCCAGGCAGGTGCTGGGGCCCCCTCTATGCCGCCCTCCCTCACAAAACATCTGCTCCAGGACGAAAGGCTTAGTCAGCAACTGGACTCTATACTGAAATACGTGACGACTTCTGCTTCCAGCCAAGATGGAGTAGTGACCAGATTCACCTTCCCTTCTGAAACACACGCAAAAAAACAGACAAATAGACAAAACAATGGTTCTTCGACATTGGACATCTGGTGGCACAGGACAAAGATCCCGGAGAAGAAGGAAATGAGCGAGATGAGCCCTGTCCTTGCTCTGGGGACAGTCTCCAGTGGACATGATGAGACAGAAGCAGGGGATGGGGTGCAGAGGGAGCCCCAAAGTCTCCCTGAATAGAAGAGACAAAACTGAGAGTCTGGAGAAGCCACCATGTGGCTGGCACCTTAAGGTGACTCCCAGCCATCTCCACCTCGGGTCTTCACAGCGCCTGTAGCCTCCTCCTACGTCATTTCAAGGTCAGTCTGGCACAGACACAAGCCACGGTACACGAGGATTGCAGGTTATAAAAAGACTGTGGCTTTCATCTTGGAAGATCTCTCTTTCCTCTCTCTCTCTTTTTCCTCTCTCTCTCTCTCTGTCCCTTCCTCCCTCCATCCCTTCCTTTCTGGGGAACGGAGGCCTCCTGCCGACAGCCACAGGAGTGAGCTTGAAGCAGATTGTCTAGCACTTCAGATGCCCGACCTGACTTCAACCTCACGAGAGACACTGAGTCACGAACGCTCAGCTAAGCTGCTCCCATTTCTAAGAAATCCACAGAAACCGTGTGAGATAATAGTATTGCATGTTTTAATTATGCCATCGGAATCTACACAAATGCAAGAAGGGCATCAAAAGTATGATATGTGGGAAAATATAAAATACTTTCATCTTTATTTATAAATCTCTTTGAAGATAACTGATTGTTTACAGCAAATATGGTAACACTATATTATGGGTTTGATAATATATATAAAAACAAATACATGATAATAATAGAAAGGCCAAGAGAGGGAAAATTGGAGTATACTGTTGTACAGTCCTCTAGTATATGCGAATTGATGCAATATTCCTTGAAATTAGACTATAAAATAGTAAACTGCAACACTAATTATTAGAAAAGGAAAATTATAACTAAGCTCCCAACAAAGGAGATAAAATGGAATAATAAATATTACTCAATCTAAAAGAAGGCAGAATAAGAAAAAGGGGAACAAAGAAAAGATGGGACAAATAGAAAATAAATTTCAAGACAGATTTAAACCCAACCATATCAATAATTACATTAAACATAAATGATAAAAATGTTTTAATTAAAACGCAGATTCCCAAATTGCCTTAACAAACAAGACCAACTCTCTGCTTCTGCCTACCAAAAAGAAAATTCCATTTTAAATATAAAGATACCAATAGTTTACAAGTAAAAGCTTAAAGGGGAAGAAAACACTGTGTAATATTTATCAAAAGAAAGCTGGACTGGAGTGGCTTTATCAATATCAGACAAAGTAGGTTTCACAGCAAATAATATTACCAGGCATACAGAGTGTCAGTTTACATTGATAAAAGAGTCAAGTCACGAGAAGAACATATCATCATAATGTTTGTGCAACTGATAATAGAATTTCAAAATGCATGAAGCAAAAACTGATGGAACTACAGGAAGACATAGATACCTCCACAATAACAGTCAGAGACTTCAACACCATGAGCTGAGTGGAGGTGGAGGCACATGTAGGGCCCATCATACCCCAGCCATGAGATCAGGGGTTCTGGGGTGAATGGAGAAAGAGACTAGAGATGAACAAGAGATTTCTGGTCCAAGGAGCAGAGGATATCCCAGGTTAAGTCTGTTGAAGGAGGAAAAAGCAGACACAGAATACACCACCTTTAACCCTCCCTGGAGACCATGATGGCTTTGACATCTACAGGTCTCTTAGAGTGGGCAGTGCCCACAGGACGGTGTCATTCTAGAGACAAGCTTTGCTTCCCTACTGTCACGACCTCCTACCCCATGCCCTACACATTCCATTCTTGAGCCCAGGGATGGAAAGTTCTTTCTGTTACAGATTTCTTGCAGTATCAATATCTAATTGCCATATAATAAACAGCCCATATCGAAAGAGTAAAATTTGATTCACTTTTTTACGCCTACAAAACTACCACCACGATCAAGATAATGAATGTATTTATCACCTCCAAAAGTTTCCTTATCTCCCTTCATAATCCTTCCTCCCACCTGCCCTGACCCTGCTCCCAATGATAGGCAGCCACTTATCTGTTTTCAGTTATTACAGATTAGCTTGCACTTTCTAGAGTTTTCTATAAGCAGAATCATACAATGTATACTTTTTTTCATCCAGCTTCTTTAACTCAGTATAAATTTTTTGAGTCATTTCCTTTTATTGTTTGCTAATATTCCATCATATGAACATAACAATGTATCATCTCACCTACTAATGAATATTTGGGTCTTTTCCAAAATTTGGACTATAACAAATAAAGTTGTTATGCACATCTGAGTGCAAGTCTTTATAAAGACATAAGCTTTTCTTTCTCTTGGGTGTAAACCAAGCAGTAAAATGACTGGGACATATAGTAGGTACATCTGTAACACATTGACTGCCATGTGAGTTGTATTTAACTCAGGGATGGTTTTGAGCCCAGGGCCTCGTGAAGCAAAACCCTGCAGTTGGTTTGTGAAAATCTTACTTGTTGATGTTCTTGTTGTTACAATTGATATTGACAATTTAATTCTAAAAACGTGGTTGTCATTGCATATAACATACACACAGAAAACAATAAAAAATAACAAATTAGAAAGAATCGTTTTGTTTTCATAAAACACTGTGGCCCAGGTGAAAACAGTTTTTTTCTAGTGTGGCAGTCAATGTGTTAACTGTTCACCTGTTTTCTAAAGTGGTTATACCAGTGACATTTCCACCTGCAGCACAGGAGAGTTCTGGTTAATCCAAGTCTTTGCCAACATCTGATATGGTCAGTCTTTTTCATCCGAGGCATTCTGGTGGAAGTGTGGCAATATCTCACATGCTTTGAATTGGCATTTCCTTAACAACTAATGATGTTGAACATCTTTTCATGTGCTTATTTGTCATCCATATGTCTTCTTTTATGAAATGTTTTTTCAATTCTTTTGTCCACCATCTTCATTGAATTATGTGTGTTGTTATTGAGTTGCAAAGCAGAATAAGGAAGAAAAGAGTAATAGAGAGGTCTATTTTCCACAGCCAGAGAGAGTCTTTCTAGGTAAGAGCCATTTAAACAGAAGCATGAAGGAAGTGAAGGAGCAAGCTATCAGCATATCCAGGAGAAGAACCTTACCAACAAGGGTTATAGGAGGTGCAAAGGCCCTGAGGCAGCAGAGTGCTTGGCTGTGCTTGAAGACTAGCAAAAAGGCCATGGGGCTGGAACAGAGTAAACAAAGGGAGAGAGAGAGAAGACAAGAAAGAATTTTAAAAGGAATTCTGCTTCACAGTGCACTAAATGGGACACCAAATCTTGAAGGACCTATGACATAGTAGACATTCAATTTTAAAAATCAGTTTAATTCAATTATTTACTCACTAGACTATGCCACCTTGTGCCCTTTTTTAGCTTAGTCCCTGGATTCTAGCTTGAAGCAATTCTTTACCATTCTAGAGATTTTATTCCCATTTTGCGACTTCCTGGGAGCCTGCAGATGCCCCTTGCACTGGCCAGGCCAAGCTTGGGGTGGGGAGTGGGGGCAGGGACTTGGAAGGGGCAGCACGGGAGGATCATTTAATCAAGAATTATTTAAACTGCTTATTGGACTTCATTTACTATTATGATGGGACATAAAAGTTTAAAGGCTTTTGCCAAAAAAAACTATGATCCAGCTCTACACAAGTTCTAATAAATCTGCAAAGAGGGAATTTATCATCTCTCAATAAATGTGTCTTTTCTACACTGTCTTCTGAAAACTTGAAAATCACAGATATAAATCTCAGCCTTAGGCTTCGTTTTTCTGTCTTCGCAGGAACAGAGTTCCAGAATGGGGACACAGCTGTCCCCTGCCAGCCCCTCTCTTGTTCCCCATTTCCCTCGTCATTTCTCTCCCCACCCCCAACACCTTCCTCTTCTCTCCACCCTGGGGAGCCCCAGAGTGTTCTGGGGGGACTTCAGACGTGCAGCAAAGCCTCTCTGGGCCTTGGTTTCCTCATCTTGCAAAGGAGGAGGTTGGACCATGTGGCCTGGAAGACCTGTCTTGCTCCAGTCCCGGGTGGGACCCAGCCCGTGGCGTAGCCAGTGCTGCTGTCTTTGGGGGCTTGCTGGTTGGGGGCTCATGGGGTGAAAAGGCTAAGGTAGGGTAAAGACATGAGGAAGGGGCTCTCCTTCAAGTTCAATCCTGCACCCAGGTGGTAAGCAGACAAAGCAAAAATGCAGACCTTGTCGCACGCTGCAGCTCACGTAAACCTGGGAACATCACGCTGAGTGAGTGGAGGCAGGCACAGAGTCCACACATTGTAATATTCCATCTGTGTGAAACGTGTGAACTGCCAAGGCCATAGAGGCAGAAAGTAGATGAGGGGTTGCCAGGGGATGGGGAGAGGAGGAAACTGGGACCGACTGCTAATGAGTTCAGGATCTCTTTGGGGGGTGGTGCAAATGTTTTAGAATGAGATAGTGGCACCGGCTGAAAAACATAGCAAATATATTAAAAAACCACTGAACTGAACACTTTTAAATGATGAATTGTATGCTATATGAATAGTATGCTATATGAATTATATTTCAATGTTAACATGCGTGGCTCCTAAAAACTGCAGACCTTGGCAAGCTGAGGTCAAGTGGACAGAGGACCTGCCTCGGTGGGGACCCAAGAGGTGAGCCAGCTTAGGCGAAAGTGAGAGGCTCTAATCTGCCCGGCTGCAGGAGAGGGCGGCCAGGCAGGCTTCCCTGGCCCAGGAGATCTCTCCTGTCCAAGCAAGGCCGCTGCCTGGGAGGGGCAGCCTCGGCAGGGTCAGTGGGCCCGCCGCCCAGGAGCCCCAAGACCAAATCTTAGACGTAGCATGTTTCAAGGTGTGCTCCCAGGAGCACCTGCATCAGAACTAACCGGGGACCTTGTTAAAAGAACAGGTCCCCAGCCCCACCCCAGACCTACTGAATTGGATTTTTGTTTTTAACAAGCTCTCTGGGTGATTGTCTTACACACTGAAGTTTGAAAAACATTTTAAGCTAGAGTGCTTTTCAAACTTTCAGGTGCATACAAATTACCTGGAGGTCTTGTTAAAATGTAGATGCGTCTGCTTCAGTCAGTCTGGGGTGGGCCTGGGATTCTGCATTTCTGTCATGATGTGCTCCTGGCCGATGCTCATATTGCCTTGGCGTGGATTCCGCATTGAGTGACAAGGATGAGAACGGTTCTTAAACTTGGCTGCATATTGCAATCACCTGAGAAGCTTTAGAAACCACTGATGCCTGGATCTCACTCCCTGAGATTATGAATTGGTCCATGGGGTGGCCCAGGCACCAGGGATTTGTCACTTTTCCCCATGTCATTCTAACATGCAGACACAGTTGCAAACCACGGATGCACAGGGAGGCTGAAGTTCTAAGCAGGGTGCCCAGGTAGATTAAGAAGTGGAAACAAGGGGGATCTCATGTCTCTGGATGGGAGGAATGCAGAGGGGTAGGAACTGCTTCGACTTCCGGCCTATACCAGCAGGAAGTGCCTGCGTCTCACTCCTAGTGCTGGAGACAACATGGTGGAGAAATTGCCAGCTCCAAGCCTCCGCAGATAGGAGAAGCAGGGAGCTCCTGCCAGGTTTCCTGCCTCAATCCCACTTGGCTCAGAGCCTGGGCCTGACGGTGGAGTCCATCTGTAGATCTGTCATTAGGAGAGCTACCTGGGCAGAGGCAGGGACCTAGAGCCTCCTACCTTCCCCAGAACACCCCAGTTATTGGAATTGCCTTAAATCCAGGGAGGCCTTTGAGGGGAACATCTGCAGGTGTCATGCGTTTGGCTCCTTCACCCCTGGCTACTCTGCCCTGGCCCCAGCAGCAACACCAATTGGTTCTGATTAGAGAAGTTGGAGAAATGGGGACCCCCAACCCCATCCAGGCTTGCACAGGGGAACTCTCAGCATTTGGAGAAAGAGATGCACACGGAGGAGGAAGAAAGATGCAGAGGGCAGGGAACTAACTGCAAGCGCTGTTCGCCAGCAAGTCAGAGACAAGTTAAAAGCAACACTCGGGCTCGACTGGCAAAAATGTGCCTGAGCCGTGTGGAGGAGACATTTAAGCCGTATTTCAGCGGGAAATAAAAATGTGTCTGTAATTAATGATCCTCTAGGAACACACGGCCCTTATTAATGTTGCAATTTGGAGAAACATAATTCACTAGATGTCAGGTTTGAATCGCCAGAATGGTTTTTCTACCGGAGGAGGGTTTTGAGAGAGCAGAAAGTGCAGAGGAGGAGGAGGCACTGATGATGGGGTCCCCAGGGTGCCAAGGACAGGGCATTGGGAGGGGGCAGGGGCTGCACTGGGGAAGCCACACTGAAAGGCTGGGACACCAAGGAAGAGCCTCACCATCCCTAAGCACCCCCCACTGGCAGTGTAGCATGGAGATTGGCTGCGTAGGCCCTGAAGCCAGATTGCTGGATTCCTATTTGGGCTTTTCCCCTTTGCTGTGTGACATTGGCCAAGTTGCTTGATATCTCTGTGCCTCATTTTGCTCATCTGTAAAAATGACCATGATAATTGTACCTACTCATAGGGGTCAATAAAGAGCTTTAGCACAGTGCCTGGATAATAGTAAGTGCTAAATAAATAGTTTGTATTATTATTGGCCATTTCCATCTATGCATCAACAGGAACGAGGACAGGAGCATGAAGTGCAATGAGGATTGCTGTGGGAAGCCTTTGTGATGCTATTTGCCCAGCCTGCTGTCTTTGTCTAGTGACAGGAGAAACAAGAGCATTTCCTAGCTACACAGCCCTGGACTCGTCACTATTTGGGTAAACGTTTCCTCATCCAAAACACATAACTCACCAAATAGTTTCTAAGGGCCCCTCTAGCCTAACCTGTTCTTTACAATTTTTTTTTTTAATTCTATGGGTATATTTGGGGGACTAGACCAGGGAGAGTTGAGGCTGCACATCAATAATTCCTACGTCCTCCCAACTGGAACTGAGCAGTCGGAAGCCTTGACCTGGGGCAGACACACTTGCCTTGATGTCTGAACACGGCCACACAGTCTGGGTGGACTGTGCCCCCACCTGCTCCTAGCCCGCCCTCCCAGAAAGCCTGAGAAAAAGAATCACATTTCCAAGTCCTGCCTTCCGCAAGCTCCATCCAGGAGCCATGTGTTCCCAAATGGGACCAAATTAGACTTTCTCCCCATTAATTTTAATGTCTTTCCTCTGCACCTTCAGGTGCTCTTACTGGCCCCTTCTCTTCAGCCTATTGACGTGCTCAAGTCTGCTTTATCCTAAAACAGATAGAGAAACATCCCTTGGTTTTGCTTCTTCACCCTTGACATCCACCTGATCTCCCTCTCCAGCAGGCAAGCCTCTGGAGAAGGAATTGGCACCACTGTCTCCATTCCTCACTTCCCAAGCACTCCTAGAGCCATCACTATGACTTCAATACTATCAATCCATGGAAACCCTTCTCACCCCATCCATCAGCAGCATCCCTACCGCCCACTCCAAGGAGCCTTTCCGTTGCTATCTTAACACACTCCTGGGGCTATAATGGTTCACCACTGCCATCTTTTCTAGAACTCACCTCCTTTGGTGTGCATGGTACAGGACCCTCTTGGCTTTTGTCCAGGTGTTTCTTTCAGCCATGCGTGCAGAAGCCTCCTCGCCGCCCCCCCTTCATTGCTCTTACCATCTAGAGTGCTGCACTTGTCTACTTTCTCCTGTTTCACATCCAAGATATCATCCATATATCCATTCCTATAATTTTAACTAACATCCAGATGTTTATGGTTTCCAAATCCTTATTTCCCTCCAAAGCCATTCTCCTAAGATATAAAACCAGCAAAGGATAAAGTTAAATTATAAATGCACATACTCCATGTCTTTGCATGAATGTCCCATAGATATCGCACACTGGGTATATCCCAAAAACTATCTCCCCATTTCCACCCCCAGTACCCCCACTCAGCTTTCTCTTCCTCCTGCACTCTTGCATGAACAGATCACCCCGGCACCCACACCATCTGCAAGGCCAGGAGCCATGAATAACTCACAACCCCTCCACCTACCTTGTCCCCAAGAGTCTCTAAACCCTGCTAACTTTACCTCCTAAAGATCTCATTTGTCAGCCCTCTACCCAATCTATATCCACTGTCACCACCTTGGTTCAAGCAAATCTCTCACCTGGATATGTCAATAGTCTCCTAACTGGCCAGACACTGTCTCTCGCTCCTTTCAATCCATCTGTCTCTCTGCCATGAAAGTGATTGACCTGTATATTTAATCGTATCTTTTTCCATGCTGCAAGGGCTTCATTGACTTCCCTCACCCGTGAGATAAATGCCAATGCCCTGTCCTGGCATGTCAGACTCTATGTAATCTGCGCCATCCCCTTCTTTTCTCTGGCTCCATCACACTTCCTGAATGACTTGAAATTCCCCGAATGCACTAGGCAATTTCATGTCTCCAAGACCACTTTCTAGAATTCTCTTACCCCTTATTTTCCAGGAGGCTAGGTATAGGGCTAGCTACTTACCTCCTTTCCTTTCACTCTTTTCTGGCCTTTCTGATTTATGTCACCTATCACCCATTGTCCCAACCAGCCAAACACCCCTCCTTGACCCTCCTCTCCTGCCATGATTTGCTCCTGACAATATCCTTAGTGAAACATCAGCTCTCAGAAAGCTTCAGAGATTAATTTAGGGCAAATTATTAACACTTCAGTAGAGACATTGTTTCTATGAATTTCTTTTCTTTTAAAGTTATGTTCATCATGATGCGTTTGTATTTATTTCTCTCATATAGAGGAAACCTAACTAATCCATACAGAATATGTACAACTTATGTTTATATTAATAGGTAAAAATGGAAAAATAAGTTTGGATTATCATTTCTAGCTATTCATTCTTCAGAAAAGACAAAGGCTGAGCTACACAGTCCTGCTGGTAGCTCCAGGATCACATGCAAAGCAGGGATCTTGAATTCAAGGGCTTAGAAGAGCCACACTATTGGAGATGAGGAAGTGGTGGGACTTTAGACACATGAGGAATCACGCCTGTCCAAAGGTGGCAGCTGCTACTAAACTCCAGACACATGTTTCCATGCAGGAATACTTGCCAATTTTTCCAAAAGTTCAAAAGAAGTTAAATATTTGCTTTGTTATTTTTTTTTTCTGTTTCTTAAGGTGAGTGCTTAGATTTATTGGAGTTGAGACCTTTCCTCTTTTCTAAAATGGATGATTAAGCCTATAAATTTTCCTCCGTGAGCTGCTTTAGCTGCATCTCATAAATTTTGATATATCACATTTTCTTTTCCATCAGTTCAAAATATTTTCTAATTTCCCTTGTGGATTCTTCATTGGCCCATAAGTTGCTTAGAAGTCATTTTGTTTAATTTCAAAATATTGACTGATTTATTAAATTTGTTTCAGTTTTTGATTTTTAATTCTGTTATGGGCAAAAAAACATACTTTGGTAATTTCAATATTTTTAAATTTATTTTAAGACCTAACATATGGCCTTTTTTGGAAAATGTTCCAGTGTTCTTAGAAAGAATGCATATTCTTCTCTTTGAGGTTGGCATTTCCACTAAATATCAGTTAAGTCACATTTGGTCAGCAGGGTTGTTCAAGTCTTCTGTATCTTGGATGACTTTTCATCTAGTTATTTTTTCAAATATTGTAAGTGTGTTATTGAAATCTCCATTTTCAATTGTTGAATTATCTACTTCTTTCAATTCTGTCAGCTTTAGATTGATATATTTGGGGGCTTGTTTGGTTACGTGCATATATATCTAACTGGTATATCTTCCTCATATAGTTAGTGACTCTTCTTTATTATAAAATGTTCATCTTTTTGTCTAATTATATTTAAAATCTATTTTCCCAATAATATAGCCACTCCACCTCACATGGTTACTATTTACATGCTATATCTTTTTTCATCCTGTTACTTTCAAACCAGTTGTGTTTTTTAATCTAAATTGTGTCTCCCATGGGTAGCATACAATTATATCTTGCTTTTTTAATCCAATCTGACAATCTTTGCCTTTTAATTGAACCATATGGTTCATCCAAATTTAATGTAATTATTATGTTTGGATTTACATCTGCCATCTTAATTTTTGTTTTCTGTATATCTCATATATTTTTTTCCTTCTGTATTCCCCATTTATATCTTTCTTTTGTTTTAAGTATTTTTTTTTTTTTGCTTAATTCCTCTTTTGCTTTCAAGTTTGCTTTAATTCCTCTTTTGAGGAATTATCATTTCCTTGTTGTTACATTGTTGATTTTTTAACAATGCATTCTTCAGTTATTTTCTTACTCTGTAGATTATAATATGCATCTTAACTTATCACAACATACTTCAAGTTAACGTTGACTTAATTATGGTAAAATATATCAGTGTTACTCCATTGTAGCTCCCTTTCCCCTTCTCTGTGCTATCATTTTCGTATATATTACATCTAAATGTTACAAACCTAAAATATAGTGTTATAATTATTGCTTAATAAAATCTTCTCTTTCAAAGAAATTAACAGAAGAAAAGTAAAGGAAATATATTTATATCATCTATATTTATCCACATAGTTACCATCTCTAGTGCTCCTCATTTCTTCCTGTGGATTTCAGTTACTATCTGTCATTTCCTTACAATCTGAAGAACTTCTTTTACTATTTGTTGTAATGTAGATCTGATACTCTCAGTCTCTGTTTTCTGGAAATATTTTTATGTCAGTTTTGAAGCATTCTTTTACTGGTTATTAACTCTTCATGAACAATATTTTTCCCAGTGCTTAGAATATGTCATTCCACTGCCTCCCTAGCCTGTATGTTTCTGTTGAGAAATCAGCAGTTCATCATGCTGTTATTCCTTTGTGTGTGTTGAATCATTTTTCTCCTGTGACTTTCAAGATTTCCCCATTATCTTTGGTTTTCAACTGTTTGACTCTAATGTGTTTAGGTGTTTTCTTTCTTTGGACTTATTCTATTTGGAGCTCATTGAATTTCTTAGGTCTGTATGTGAAATATTTTATAACAAATTTGGGGAGTTTAGGATCATAGCTCCTTTAAAAATTTTTTTTGTATCTTGGTATATTTGATGCTGTCTTGCAAGTTTCTGCTTATTTTTCTATTTTTCCTCTCTATTATCTAGATTGGATGATTTCTATTGACCTATCTTCAAACTCACTGATACTTTTTCTTCTGCAGTCTCAAATCTGTCATTGAGCCCATGTAATAATTTTTTTCATTTCAATTATTATATTTTTCAACTCCAGAGTTTTCATTTGTTCTTTTTAAAAAGTTTTATTTATCGAGATTCCTTATTTGTTGAATTATTGTCATCATTTTTTTAAATTTTTAAAACATTTATAAAAGTTAGTTTGAAATCTTTGTTCGTTTAATACCTTATCTGAGCCAACTTAGACTTGTTTGCTATTGACTGTGGAGAAACTGTGGTCAGGGTCTGACACCCCACTCTCAGCTACTGCAGTTTTCCCCACCTGGCACATCTCCTTACCTGGCTCAGCCCTGCCTACATATTTAAAACTGGGCTGTCAAAGAAGAGAAGAGATGAAAAGAAATAAGAAAAGATAAGGAGGAGAGGGAGAGCCCCTTTACTTCTTTGAGCCTCAGTTTCCCATTTGTAAAACAGGAAAATAATAATTATGTCACAGATTTTTGTGAGGATCAACAAGACGATATATTATATGTATGTATTAATATAATTCAAAAACACTATACAAACATGAGGGAATAATATTTAAATAATAGTATTTTATTATTATTTTCTTCCTTCAGCAGTCAGATAACTAACCAACCTTCAGTGTGCTCACTGGGAAAAGAGTCAATGATGAGAAAAAGAATGAGGGACCAGCACCTTGGAAATCTATGACCTTGACAAAGAGAAAATCACAGAAAGAGAGGGAAAAAGAAGAGGGGGAAACAGAAAGAGAAAGGAAACTGAAGGGAAAGAGAGGTGGGCGAAAGAGAAAAGGGGAAAAAACAGCCTTCAAGCTTCTTCCCTTTTATTTCTCCAGAAACAGAACCAAAAAATCATTATTAGTGTTGTTAACCTTGTAGTAAAAGTTTTAAAGATCCCACGGGGCCCTGTAATCAATTTATTCTAGTTCTATAAATAAGAGCCCCCTGAGAGGCCAGAGGCAGTACTTGGCTGAAAGAGGAAAAACCATTGTCCCGCCTTGGAGGTAGTGGGAAATGCGGGGTTGGAGCACAAAATTGGCTTACTTAGTACCTGCCATCCCCTCCGGGCTCTGCCCTTGCCCCTCACAGAAATGCCTGTGCATTGCCCCATCCTTGCTGGGCTCTGGCAGCCCCCTATGGAACTGCAACAGCCTGACCAGGGGGCCAAAGAGATGTAAGAGAAAACAAACCTACCAGCTTCCCGGCCTGTTAGGATGCTGTCAGGAGATGCAGTGACGAGGAACGGTACTGTATGTGATCTGCAATAGCTGCTTTCAGCTTCCAATCCTGTCAGGCAATGGCTCCTGGCAACTATTAACTCCTTTAACTTTTGGGAAGCACATTCACGTTCATTATCTCCGTGTTTGACCATGGATGGCATTCCCAGAGATGCCCAGGTTTTCTCCAATAATTTAATTTTGAATATTTGACTTTTTGTCTTCATAGTCTAAAGCAAATAACAAAAGTATATTTCATATAACAAGATAACTACTTTTTTATAATTTTTTTTATTTCGGAATATATACCTTCGTACCTTTCGTTTGGAGGTACAAACGTTTTGGTTACATAAATTGCTTTTGTACCATTTCAGTCAAAGTTATATGTGTGCCCATCCCCTAGATAGTGTGCATTGTACCCGTTAGGTGTGAATTCACACCTAGAGGATAACTACTTATAAATGAGCCTGGCACATTATTTTGATGTCCAGGCTTAAATTTGTGTAAATACAGTAATCACAAACAAGAAATACTGTGCTAATTGTTTTGAACTAGTGAGAAAAGAATAAATTATGCTTAGTTACCAGGCAGAGCCCAACCTCTGTCACTCAATACCACTGGCACTAAGGCAGCCAGTGGCATTGCAAGCAGTAAATTCATTCTCGTTAAAAAAAATATATCTATCTTTCTCTCATTCCATGTGACTCTTGAGAGGTCATTGTGGTAAACACCCAGTAGGTGCTTCCCAGCCAGCTTTGCCCCTTTCCTCTTTCTGGGGACCTAAAGTTTACTCATACACCACATGGCTCTGTGCTTGAGGGGGGCCCGTCGGGCCTAGGATTGCCCTAAGACTAGCACAATCATCCCCAGTGGTTGGGTTGGCAGTGGCTTATGGTGCAATCCTGACCACAGAAACATGACAGTGTGTGTTCTCAGAGACTCCTCAAAAGACTTCTCCCAGGCAATTTTTTTTAAAAAAAAGAAACAAGTGGAGAAAAAGAGAGAGAGCTGCAAGAGAGAAAATACTCCCTTTGCAGCTGCAGGCAGGGGCCATTTGCACATCAAACCCAGCCAGCCTTGGCCCTAAGAGAAATATAGGGAAGAGGCAACAGAAGACAGTAAGAGGATGAGTCAAAATACTGAGATGGCAGCACGAGTCTCTGATCTTCCCAACCCTGGAGCCACCCTTCCTGGTCATGCTTTTAAATGTGAGATTGAAGTCCTCTTATTGTTTAAGAGGACTTCCAGTGCCCACAGTTCCCTTTGTTTCTGGGGATCAATTGTTTGGCACGTCCTCTGGTTCCAGTGTCTCTACCACAAACCCCTTTTAGCTATTGAATGTGCCATGTTGATTTCTGTTGCTTACATTTAGAACCCTGACCAAGGCACTGTTTATAAGAAAAGGGAACAAGATAGACAAACACGCACCCGGAGAGGCAAGGACAACCACACACATGTCACTTAGCCTGAAAACAAACAGCCATTTATGTATACGGAGGTACATTAATTGCCAAAATTGAGCTAATGAAAGAGACATAATTAGCTTCTGAGGGCGGAAGAAACCAAGTTGATTTCCTAATGAGGTCTGAATAGGCCTCTCATTAGCCACATGGCTGGGGACTGGCACGAGGTGGCAGAGCTCCGGGAAAATGCAGAGGGAAAGAAGAGGCTGGAAGGCAGATGGGGACCTACGTATCCCCTGCTCCTGCATCCCCCAAGGGAACTTTGTCCCAATGGGATTAGAGGAGCTGCCCTAGGAAAGGAATAGCCCAGCAGCAGAGGACGGCAGACACTTCCCCATAGCCTCTTCTCTTGCTCCTAAACCTATTTCCCTCATGAACATTTTATTTTCCAGATGAAAAGGGCCACCAATTTGTCCCAGACCCCTCAGCCCACTGCCTCCCAGGGTGCATTGCATGGGTGCCTCTAGCCTCAGAATCAGCTGAGCTGCATCCAGGCCCCGTCCTGACTCGTTTAATTGAATCTCTGGGTGTGAGTCCCTGTGCTTTGCTATGCAAGACACCACCAAATGTCATTAAAAAACTGATGCAAACTCTAAGTCAATTTGCATTTTTACAGAAACCCATGGGAAAAAGGCGATGCTTGACCCAAATTAATAAATCTCTAATTTCGAAATCTCCAGCACGATGGCTTGGGAATGGAGAAAAACAGACGTGAGTTAGATAGTTATACCACATAGATTAAAAACTGCTTCCATGTAAGTATAAGGACAGCCAACTATATGAGCCACGTAATGACCTTTCGGTCAATGACGGACCGCATGTACAACAGTGGGCCCATGAGATTATAATGGAGCTAAAAAATCCTACTGCCTAGTGACATTGTTACAGTCCTAAGAAATGTTACAGCAGAAGGCATTACTCCTGGGTTTGTGGTGATGGTGATGTACACAAACCTACTGCACTGCCAGTCGTATAAAACTAGCACATATAATTATGTATAGTACATAATACTCGATAATGAAAATAAAGGACTATGTTACTGGCTTGTGCATTTACTACACTATATTTTTTATTGTTGTTTTAGAGTATACTTCCTCTACTTATTTTTTCAAAAAAAGTTGACTGTAAAACAGCCTCAGGCAGGTCCTTCGGGAGGCATTCCAGAAGGCATTGTTATCACAGGAGATGACAGTTCCTTGTCTGTTACTGCCCCAAAGACCTTCCAGTGGGACAAGAATGGAGGTGGAAGACAGTGACATTGATGATCCCGACCCTGTGTAGGCCTAGGCTAACGTGTGTTTGTGTCTTCGTTTGTAACAAAAAAAAAGTTTAAAAGTAAAAAAATAAATAAATAAAAATTTTAAAAATACAAAAAAAGCTTCTGGAATAAGAATACAAAGAAAGAAAATATTTTTGTACAGCTCCCAAATGTGTTTGTGTTTTAAGCTAAGCATTATTACAAAACAGTCAGTTAATAAAAATGTAAAAGTTTATAAAGTAAAAATGTTATGTTAGCTAAGGCTAATTTATTATTGAAGAAAGTAAAAATTTTTTAAGTTTAGTGTAGCATAAGTGTACTATGTTTATGAAGCGAACATTAGTGTACAGTAATGTCTAGGCCTTCACATTTACTCACCAATTACTTACTGACTCACCCAGAGCAACATCCAGTTCTGCAAGCACCATTCATGGTAAGTGCCCTATGTAGGTGTACCATTTTTTATCTTTTGTATTGCAATTTTATTGCACCATTTTTGTGTTTAGTTGTGTTTAGATACACAAAGATGATTGTGTTACAATTGCCTACAGTTTTCAGTACAGTGACACGCTGTACAGGTTTGTAGCCTAGGAGCAATAAACTTTACCATATAACTTAGGCTATGCATCTAGGTCTGTGTAAGCACACTTTATGATGTTCACACATGGTGAAGCCCCCTAAAGATCCATTTCTCAGAATGTATCCTCGCCATTAAGTGACACATGACTGTGCTGTTATTTCCATCCAAATCAAGTTGGGTATACTTCCTTCAATTCTTCCAAACTGCTCTATTACATTTTGTTAGAATGATTTTATCAACTCCACCAGGTCAAGTGGAGTTGACCCAGAGCCCAGCACAATTCCTGGGGCACAGTGGAGTTCAATGAACTCATTAAACATCAACAAACACTTCTATAGCACTCTCTTTGTGCGTGGCACTGTGCCAGACAGTTTACACCTATCAACTCATTTAACCTTTGCAACCACCCATTTACACATAGAGAAAATAAAGCTCAGAGAGGGTAAGTGACTTGCTCAAGGTCACACAGCTGGTAGAGTGTGACGCTGGTTCAAGGCCACCCTCTGCATGCTGCTCACCACTATGCCACCTTCATATATCTCTTAGCTTCTCAGAAAGGGTGGCCCTGGAGAAAAAGGACCATGTTGCCAATCTTTAATATAGTCCATTGCATTCACATTTGTGTCATTGCCTTTTATAATTAAAAGTCATTTATCTCAAAACATTTTTGCAAAGAGGCAGGGCATGAAGAGTCAGAAAAGCATCATGCTGAAGAGCACGGCTTCTGGATGGGAACATTTATGGGTTTGGATCAAGGCTCCAACAGTTATTGTGTTACCCTCCTAATGCCTGAGTTTCCTCATATGGTTATTAAAATTAACCCAGTGAATACACACAATGCATTTTGAACAGTTTCTGGCATTAAGGTAGCGACAATAAATGTTAGTTATTACTGCTATGTAAATAATAAAAATCACAGAATTACGAGCCCTTCGAGTTTAAAGGAACTTGAGAAAATATTGATTTTTCAAAACAATGTGAGAGTGTTTAAAGTTTCTGTGATCATTTAATGCATGCACATTTTGCCTGTTGTTAAAATGCAATCCACAAATAGTGGCCACTAGATCGCAGCCACGTGGTCAAAGCAGGCAGATTCTGATGACACCCGTGGATAATAGGGAGTAGCGTGATTTTTCAATCTCTTATTGTTAGTTTTTGAATACAAAATATAGCTTTGTCTCAATTGTAACTAATTTTAAAAACATGTAAACTAAAACTAGTGTTTAAAAAACCAATAGAGAAGTATAGTTGGGTACTGTTTTCACTGATTTGTTACTATCACAAGGTAATCTAACCTTCATTTTATCACTGAGTTTCAAATTAGTTTACTTAAATGTATCTTTCTTGACAATGTGGAAGATACAATGTAGACACTAAAAAATGTAGACATTTGTTGCCCTTAAGAATCTTACATTGTAACAAATGCAGGCTTCCCGGAGGCTGGGTAAGGGGCGTGGCTAAGGCAAGAGAGAGGCAAGTTTAAGACAGAGTAGAATAAAGATTTTAAGAAACTCCCAGCCTGAGCAAGAGCGAGACCCCGTCTCTACTAAAAATAGAAAGAAATTATCTGGCCAATTAAAAATATATAGAAAAAATTAGCCGGACATGGTGGCACATGCCTGTAGTCCCAGCCACTCGGGAGGCTGAGGCAGGAGGATCGCTTGAGCCCAGGAGTTTGAGGTTGCTGTGAGCTAGGCTGATGCCACGGCACTCACTATAGCCCGAGCAACAAAGCAAGACTCTGTCTCAAAAAAAAAAAAAAAAAAGATTTTAAGAAACTTGCAAACCAAGGACCTGGTGTAAGTGATGCTACCATTTGAGGTGAGCCTTATAGGACCCTCTGGACACTAACAGATGGAGATGGAGAAGAGCCTGCCAGATGGAGAGAAAAGACTGGCCATGAGCTCTGGCGGCTTCCAGAATCTACCAGCTAGTCTGCGTGCAGTTTCCTGCTAGCTGCATCCTCCGCCTGAGCCCAGCTGGGGTTGCAGCTAATGAAGGGGGCAGCTTTGATGTCCTTCTGCTATCTTCTTGTTTTAAGTCCCCGTCCTTCTCCCTTCCTGGGCTTTACACTTGCTTGAGCTACTTTTTTCTCTCTCTCTCTCCCCCTCCCCCTCCCCCTTTGTCTTTCCCTCCCTTTCTCTCTCCCTCCCTCTCTCCCTCTCCCTCCCTCACATCACCCCATCTGGATACTTCATGACTGATATTTTTTAACAACATGGGAAAACATGTTTCCCCTCTATGAACAAGAGAGGAAAGAATTTCTTCTCCCTAATAGATCTACAACTATTTGAAATGCACATAAACTACAAGAGTTTCTCTCTGCAGAGAAATTGGTCCCTGGCAATTGGCATCTTCTTTTTTCCCTCCTAAATTGTCTTATACCACCAAAACTTGATGACTATTCTTATTTACTGTAAAAACAGCATTGTATACCCTGAAATAAATGTTAAAAGACATAAACAGCAAAACTCTTCTGATCTTACCTGTGACCTTAACATACTCTCACTAGCCAAAAAAAAACAAAAAAAACTGTTAGCAATTTCTGGCTTCCCTCCCAGTCTTTATTCATGTGCACGAACTTCCCATAGTTGTAGTGATTAGCAAAACTTATTCCATGAAGAGCTTCTATCTCTACAAACAACTAGAATTTAAGGCATCTTAAAATGAGCTCAGTGTAACAGGATGACCTGAAGTGACACTGATTCTGAGATTGTTTTTTGAAACCTTGAAACACAGGAAGCAGTCTTTTGAACTTGGAGCAGCCTCACCTGGTCAGGGCTGTTGGGGGCTCATGTGTGTTACTATTGAGACAGAAAAACCAGACTTTGGGAAATGGCCCATTGGGTACGTTGATGATTGGTGGTTTTGGAGCTCAGAGCTGGAGGGTGGGAGAGCGAGAAAAGTCAGTCCTGGGGCTGGAAAGGATTAATCAGCCAGCCTCAGACAGCTGCAAAGAAAAGCACTTCCTTCTCTCTCTAGGCTGGGGGTAAAATTGGGCCGGTCTGCACATCATGACGATTTCAAAATGCTGCTCCTGGCCCTCGGGAGGCAGGAAGTGTCCCCAGCAAGGAACAGCCCAGGGATGTCTCCAGCAGGCGTGGGCCTGTGCTGGGGCTATCAATTATTCTCCGTGTTGTTCTTCCTCCCTTCTATTATTCCCAAACTTTTAGTAAAGACACGTAAAGGTCACAGCCTGGTCTTTGTTATCTGAATGTGTTTCCTACAGCTGCTGGAACAAATCACCACACACTTGGCTTAAAATCTATTTTAAAATCTAGGGAAAATATGATCCTATGTTATTTTTGTAATTATAAGATAATTACAATTACCACTCTATTCCAGATTATACTAGAAGTCTTTGCCAGTAAAATAAGACTCATAAGAATTTGTACATGATATGGCCCTTTAAATAGAAGAATCTATAGAATTACAGAATCTATTTATTCTGTAAATAGAAGAATCTACTACCGATATATAGTAATATCCTATTACTAGAATAAAAGAATTTAGCAAAGTAGCTGGATATAAGATTAATATATAATGCATAACAAAACAACTAGAAAATATAAAAAGAGAACAATATTTGTAATAGCATCAGAGAATATCTAAGAATATATTTATCAAAAGATATGCAAGACTCTACAAGGACAATTTTAAAACTTCATTAAATATTTTAAAAGAATTAAATAAATGGGGAGATTGATAGATTTGAACACAAAATAAACAACGTATTCCTCTGATAGTCTTATTCTTCAACATATTCTTTAAGAAAAGTGAAAAAGAAAGTTAAAAATTGAGAAAAGATAGTTCTATTACTCAGCTCCAACAAACAATTACATATAGAAAATAAAAAGACTCTTTCAAATCAATGGAAAAAGCGCAAACAACCTGCTAGAAAAATAGACAAAAGCCCAAATACATATTTCATAGATGAAATGCATGACCAAGAAGTATAAGAAGATGTCTTTAATCAAAGAGATGAAAACTCAGACCACAGTGAGATGCCATTTTATATTAATAATTGATTGGGAAAATATTTCAAAGTCTTACAAAATCAAGTATCGGGAAAGACATGAATCTGCAGAGTCACACTGCTGCTGAGATTGATGCAATGAATTAGTGCAACCACTTTGGACAACAGTTTGGAAATATTCCCTACATTGGATCATTTATTCACCCTATAACCCAGCATTTCCACTCATAATTACATACCCAAGAGAAATTTCTGAGCATGTACAACAGGAAATATATACAATAATATTCATGTTATCACTGTTCATCGTAGCAAAAAAAGTTGAAGCTACCCGAGTGCTCATCACTGGGAGAATGGATGGAACCAGTGTGGAATGGTCACATGATACCGCGTTATAAACAGATGAAGGGAATGAACTATATTAACCTGCAAAAATGTAGATAAATTCGCAATTAAATGTTAAGTGGGAAAGTAAGTCCCAAAGATTACATAGATATTGATATCATTTTTTTATAGAGTCTAAAATAACTAACATCAAAATAAGTTTTTAGGACTACATAGGGGTGAAATAAAACAATTTTTAAAATAAAGCAAGAAAATGCTGAATACAGGATTCAGGATAAGCTTTGCCTCAAATAGAGGAAACCAGAAAAAGTAAAGAAATGGGAGTAACAGTATGGTTAGGGAACAGGTTGTTATAGATGACTGAGCTTTTATTTCCATTGACGGTTTTGTGATTGTTCATTACAGTATTAAAAAACTAAATAAATCCCAATGATGAAAGTGAGTGATGTATTAAGGATGTGACTAATCCAATTCTGTGCACCTAAAATCCATGGAGAGTTTAAAAATAGAAAAAAAAATGTAAGAGGCAATTTGGTGGAGATATTATTGTATGTGAGGTCACTTGGGAGTAAAGGAAAAGTTGAAAAAGAAAAATTAAAATGGAATTAAAGAAATGCATAAATAAAGAGAAATTAAAGATGGGGAGGGACTTTCACCATCATCTTTTGGGTAACAAGCACGAGATGTTTGCATCATCCACGATACCAGTGAGCCATTGTCACCTTTCGTGAGAAAGCCAGCACGTGTGACGACCCTCTGTTCCACTATAAAGAGACATTGTTAGCTTGAACTCTGTTTCTAGGGCAGCATCTACTAGAAGGCAGTTGCTAAATGTTTCTAGAGGGAACCAGCTGTGGGAAAACTATTAATTAGCCTCAGTCATTATATGCAGATTAAATTGGTTAACTCAATATAGAAAGCAGAGAAGAGGAGTTGGAGTGATGTTCTCTTGATAGAGTAAGAAAAGCATACAAGATTTTTATTGTTCCCAGTGGACCAGACAGAGATTTTGGCTCAGAAAAAGCTGAAGAGCAGCTCCAAACTAGAAAAATAAGAGAGGCTATTCCTTGGCTTGGGGAAGGAACAGAGACTATTCCCCAAGGAAGAGGTAAACTGTCAGCTGAGAGAGAAAGCTTAAGACTTTAGAATCCCAAACTCACTAAGCTGAGCTCCAGAAATGAGCAGAACATCAACAACCAAAATAAAATTTGCTTTGAGTTCTAAAACATAAGTTGCTATTTAGAATAACTACAGTGAGGTTTAGTCAGAAACTACATGTAAATATATCACATAATTTTTTTCATTAAAAAAATGATAAACCATCTCAAACTTTTCCACCACTAAAACCAAGGGCAGTGACATTGAACCTCTAGTTTTGTCCAAGGCCATGGGAGTGACCCACCATAAGCAAGATTTTATTTGAAGTGCCATTTTAATCTTAAAAATTCATGCAAATTTTGCAGTCTGCTATGTATATATCCAGGTTTGTTTCAATAGAAAAACATTTTAAACGACTTAACTATTAAGCAAGAACCAAGGGATCGGGTATGCCACACTTAGCCTATGGTCTTGCATTAAACGAATTCCATTTTGAGAATTACTATAATTATCCTTTTCGGGTTCAAATTTTGCCTGAATTTGATTATTTTTATTTAGTAAAAATATGTTATTTCCGATATGTACTTGGAAATTCAAATGTGCAATTCTTGAAAGGTTGAATAGAAATGAAACAAGTGCCCAAATTCAAAAACTGGCTCTTCTGTTTACCTTTTGTGCCCACTCATTTTCTCATCTGTAAAATGAGAATATTAATATGAATATCTACATTTGGCGGAGACTTGTCCGCTATTCACCAAACCATTTCCTTCTCTTTCTGGGAGTATAGCTAGCCTACCCTCTGCAGCTTCTCCTACAGTTAGCCCTGATCACATTACTGAGTTCTGGCTAAAGCAATAGGAACAGGAAGAATGGATGCCCCTTCCAGTATAGCAAATAAAAATTTTTCAAAATTCCAAGTGATTCCCTTTTCTCTCTTTTTTCCACACCCAGGCCCACCTTGGAAGCCATGTGTTAAGACTGCTTGATCCTTATCAGCCCAAGTCCCTAAATGACTGCACAGAAGAGAGCCTCCCAACCCCAGACCCCACAGACTGGACTTTTCCTGTGCAAGAAATAAAGGTGTATTGTATTAACCCACAGGGTTCATCCATTACAGAAGATTAAGCAATGCTTAAATTAATACATACCTCCCCAAAACCTGGTGAGGAGTAAGTGAGATAATTCACATCAAGTAATTAGCACCTAGTGTCCTGGAATGTGCATGTCTGTCAGTTTGAGGCCATGGGACCCCGGAACTAGGCTGCCACCTCCCATCAGTCTATTTCTTAAATTGCAGGGTAAAGTTAACCACAAATAACAAAGTCATGGAATCAAGCTGTCACAAATTGGCCACCGCATTCCTAAGGCATTTGAAGTGTGTGTATTGACAGGTGAAAGCAGGAAGGAGTAAGAGGAAGGGAATGGAACCTGAGTCAGAAGATAATATTTCAATGGATTTGCAAACCTGATTTGGTTGGGAAGAAGAGAAAGGGATGTTGTTGAGATTTATTCTATGCCAGTTGGGGGGGTAAACAATTCACATCTCTTGTCTCAATTCTTCCTCATAATCCCAAAGGTAATCCTAAAGGTAAGTATTAGTTTCTCCATTTACAATTAAGAAGTGATGCTCCAAGAAGCATGATCTTACAGTTTGTAGGTAACAGAGCTGGGATTCACACCTGAGTTGGTCGGTTCTAATGTGCTCATTCTTTCTGACGTAAGCTTGTAACCTTTGGATGCGCTGGTTCTATGCTGAAGGTGGGCCAGACCACACTGCTTGTGGGACACGATGCCTGTGATGTAACAAGTCACTGACGGAAGTGTTAAGTGCCATGCAAACAGAGGCCATTCACAATGGGCTCTCCGAAATGAAAGCTTGCCTCACACAGAGCCCACTTTCAAGGGAGCCTGGTTTCAATGGCCAAATGCCGGAGAAGAAAGGCATTAGTGGAAGTGCCTTTCTGCTGGGCTTGCAAAACTTCAGGTTCATGAATCCAGGAGCAGATTAAGGAGGAAAAAAACAGGGTTTTAGACTGCAGCCTCAGGAGCTTCCCGCTTCTGTAAGGTCAGGAGGCTGGCTTTTCCAATTGTGTGATTAAGCTATTCTATCCAGCCTCACTCCTGGTTTTCAATTAATCTGCAGTAATGAATTCAGCAACCAAAATGCACTTGCTAATTGAGGTGCCTGCTGGCCAGGTCACCCCCTCCCCGTCTGACTCTCCCCACTGTGCCAAGGTAGAGTAGGGTAGCAAGGTCCCCTGCCCCCCTCACCCCCTCTGAGGGGGTGCCCAGTGGGCAGGATAAGGCACGACCATGGAAGGGGTGCTCCTAATACTAAGTCACAGGTGGAAATTGCTACCCAGGGTGCAGTCTTTGACTTTTTGTTTCTAAGCGAAAGCTCACCCCAGCTATACAGTCTCCCCAGCCCTTGGCAACTGTTATGTAACGGAAAGGACATTAAACCCAGACCAGGCAGGTCTTGGTACAGAATCCAGACTGTTGTTTGTGAGCAGGTCGACTTCGGAAAGTTACTGCCTTCCTTTCAGCTTGCTCATCTGGAAAATGAAACTAATAGAACTGACCCTGGGGTCATAGTGAACAGTCCATGAATGTAATAGGAGCTTCTTACCATTTCTTCCTCCATGCTGCGGGGCACGGCCAGTCTGGGCATGGGGAGACGGTGCCTGAAGGAAAGCTTGGGTTTACTGATGGGCGGTAAATGCTCAAAGCACCAAGAAAGGGTTTGGGGCGAGCTGGGAGGAAGGGGTCCGCCGCAGAAAATGGGTTGGAAGGGAAGGAGGAGGCACCAGGCTGAGGAGTTGAGATACTCATGGGAGGAATGAACAGACAGGGCTGGACAATGAGAAGGGAAGAGGAGTGGGACAAAGCAGGGAGACAGAGGTGACACTGGGGGCTCACCCTCCCCTTCTGTGCCCAACCTCTGGCCATCTGCAGACCACAGCCTCACAAAGGACAGTGATGGCAGGTACTGCACAGGGACACAGGCTAGAGAACTCTCCAAAACCTGTTTAGAGCCTTCCGATTTCTTTTCTTTTCTCTTTTTCTTTTTGGCAAAAAGGATTGGACAGAAGCAGCACCCCCGGCAACCTTCCTTTGTCCCCGCCAAAGCAGAGAAAGGTGATCAGCTTGACTTCGGGAAGTGGCTAGCAGCTTCCTCTAGGGAGCCAGAGGGAGGCCTGCAGCCCAGGCCAATGTCTGACTGTAGCACTACCCTCAGGGACATGAATAGAAATTTTTCAAAAGAAGATATAAGAATGGCTAACAAACATATGAAAAAATGTTCATCATCTCTAATCATCAGGGAAATGCAAATCAAAACCACAATGAGATATCACTTAACTCCAGTGAGAATGGCCTATAT